>JAECXW010000591.1:0-600000 GCA_018153365.1 Drosophila fuyamai | reverse complement strand
GGCGGGCCGCTACTCGCCACACCAGCACTCCGGACCCCGGACCAGGAGGGTCTCAACTGCTTGCGGCGATGGCGGCTTGTCTCGTCAGTCAGGCAAATGTTCTGGCGGCGATGGTCCCGGGAATATGTCCTGGGCCTCCAAATACGGGGCAAGTGGCACCAGCAGCAGCCCAACATCAGCGAGGGAGATCTCGTCCTCGTGGCCGAGGACAACCTGCCTCCCCAACAATGGCTCCTCGGCAGAATAGTCGCCAGGCACGCAGGGGAGGACGGCATGGTCAGGGTCGTCGACGTGCGAACTAGTGGAGGAGCCTTTTTCGGCGGGCCATTCATAAGTTGGCGCCACTTCCATTGTGTTGAAGCCCGATGGGTGTTCAACGGGGCCGGTGTTCGCTCAAAATTGAAATTGAAATATATTGAAAAAATAAAAACTTGAAGTTTAGTGTAAGTTAGTTTAGGGCGAAGGCGGGAGCACAATAAAGTTTTCTCTCGCTCTCGGCGAAGTCGCCCCGTCTTCGCCAACCTTCGTTAAGCTAGGCTCTAAGTACTTTGTCGAAAAATATATATAAGCATTCGTTGAAATTGATTTGAGCCGTCGACACCTTTTCTTTTCGTTTTCGTTTCTCGCAGTTAATAATTTTAGCCACCGCCAAGTTTTTTCGGAAATTTATAATTAGAAAACTCTCTAATTTTTCAGTGCTCAACAGAGTCAACGTTAATTCTCGATAAGGATTTATATTAAAGGAAATCGCGACGGTTTTCATTTGTCAATACCGAACTATATCCCAAGAACTGTGCAAATCAAATCAAGTTAGCCAAATTGGAGGTGTTCTCTGGGTACCCATTTTAACATTAAAATCGGGAGCTAATTCGAGCGGCGAAAAACATACAAGAAGGCATATTTATATTAAGTTGTTTAGCTGAGTAACGGGCGTTCTCTCTTGTTTCTATTATACTCCGGTACTCTGAAAGATTTATTGAAGGCCTAACGTACGCCAATTCTTCCCATAGTACAATGACCGACAATCTACCGACAATGACCGATATTGCATACTAGGATTCTACCGACAATGACAGGAATGTATTTGGCTTGGGTGTAGTTGGTGATGTGCACCAATGCCATGCCCAAGGAGGATAAGAGGAAGATAAATTAGAAACTGTGTAATTGAGTTTTAGCTATTTTTTGTTCACGGAGGGGTATCCCACCACCAAAAGAATTTGACTATTCAAATTATGCCGGTGGCAATGTAAATTATAGCTAGCAAGAACTTGAGCCAAATGGCTTACAGTTGAAGTGAAAATGAATAAAAATTAGTCATTATTGACTTAAAAAATGATGCCAGTGGCATTGCAACTTACAGCTAGTAAGAATGTGGAGCAAGTTGCCTGTCCAAAAAAGATCAAAAGTGAAAAGGACAAGGATATTGTTTATTTAAAATTGTCCTTGTGGACCACCCTCCCCTTAATAAGGACCGTGGTCCCCAAGTCCGCTTCAACGGTTCACTCTTCACACAAAGGTGTGAGTTTATTCCCGAGTCTTCGGAAGGATTTTACAAGAACCTTTTCACCGACTTTAAATGCTTTATTCTGCCGGGAAGCGTTTTCTCTTGCTCTGAGTGCGGTTTGCGCAGTTCTGATTTTGTTTTGGATGTCTACCTCTGGATCATCCGGTTGCGATTGCACAACGTCAGTTAGTCGCATGCTAATTATTGTGTGACTTATGTCACAATGGATGGAGTTTACGCATTTTTCTTGCACGAAATTACGTCTCTAGATTCCAAACAGTATGAAACTGCGGCTTATAACAAATTCGAGCACCTGACTCATCGATGCGCGTTTCCACTTTTTGATTTTAGGAATCGGGTTCGACTCCGAGACCGAAAAGGTTAAGGGTTGTTGGTCGGTAAAGATATTTATGTCTTTTACCTATAGATAGTGCCGTAATTTGACCAATGCCCAAATAATGGCTAGCATATCCTTTCAGTTGTAGCGTAGTTAATTTCCCTGACCTTCACTGTCCTTGCCAATGACCTTACAGCGCCAATGCCATAGGCTGAGGCATCAGTCGCTAGATCGAATGCCTTCTTATAGTCAACGTATATTAACATGACGTCTTCGGATACCAAGATATTTCGTAGCTTCTGAAGCGCTTGTTGCTTCGCCTCAGAGGACTGGACCGAAATGTTCCGTGACCTATGTTTACTTATCGTTTCGTTTTCCCCTTTTAAGATTTCTGAAATGGGTCTTGCTATTGCTGAAAAATCCTTAATAAAACATCTGTAGTAGCTCGCTAGGCCAAGAACTGATCTGACTTCAAACACGGATTTTGGTTCCAGGAGGTCTTGAATGGCTTTGACCTTCTCTGGGTCAGTTGTTGCACCACTGCTGGTGACTATGAATCCTAGAAAGCCAACGCTCTTATGTTTGCTTCGTAGAAGTTTTCTAATACCCAATCACCTGTGTGACATCTGATTTTTTATTTTCTGAAAATATAATATAATCCCATCATCCACATATACGTAACAAAATTTTGATTTGTTCCCGAAAATTGTCATCGATTGTCCTTTGGCATTAATTGTTTTTTTCAGTCTCGAAAAGAATCCAAACGGGTTCCGAAATAATATTAAGTCTTATAAACGGATTTCGAATAAATATTAATCAATGAATGGGAGTAATTCCAAAAAATATAGATTAGTCTTGTCATTACTGGCGCCAAACCCAGGAAAATTAAAAATTACAATTAACAAGAGAAGGCAAAAAATCGCAAAAAAGGGAACTCGCTATTTACCTGGTGGATGGCGAAATCGTAGCCTTATGAAACAAAATTTGGAATATTTAAACAAATTAAAAAAATTTTAGACTTTTATATTTTATTTTATTATTCTGAAATAAAGCCAATATTCTCGCAATGGGGAGTTAAGAAATCAGATCCAGATAGTAGAAGAATTTGCATCTTAAACATAATCTACTGAATTAGTAGAAAAAAAATTTTAGACTTTTATATTTTATTTTATTATTCTGAAATAAAGCCAATATTCCCGCAGTGGGGAGTTAAGAAATCAGATCCAGATAGTAGAAGAATTTGTATTTTAAACAGAATCTACTGAAATTAGACAAAGCCTACAAAAAGCTTAATATCACAAAAAGATACAGATGCACAAGAGTATGAAACGATTTACAATAAAGGGAAAGGCCCCAGTATTTTACAACAATGGACATTAATGCGGTCTTTCACCACTGAGGTGGCACATTATGATAGGGAAAAATCCGCCTTCTCGGTTCGCGACGGAAAATATGAGTTCTGTAGACTACCTTCGATATCAAGAACGTATCAAAGACATGCTACGTACAAGTCGATTATGTCATAATCTTCTCTATAAGCAAATAAGTTATTATTAAGGATAAGGGTTCCTTAAAGCTAATACGAAGCCGGCATGAAGGTATCTCAGTAAAAGTGTAAGATATTCAAAAAAACCGTTTAATACAGAGGATTCATTGTGTCATGCGCATGACTAACAACGTCCCCTTCCTTTATGTATTATAGGTGTTTTCTAAAAGGCTTTGTCACTATTGCAAGCCCCTAATAGAGATCCTAAAAGGCGAATATGGTAAGGTAAGCGCAGATTAGTCAAGAAAAAATTAAAATTTTGTTAACACCCAAACAATTAGAGTTAACCTTTTCAAAACATGTTGCAACCCAGAAGTTCTGGATAATATTGATATCAAAGAAAATAATCAATAAAATCTCACAAATTTTAGCATTATCAATCGTTTAGAGTATTCCATTTCAAAATAATTAACTTATAATAATTTCCTGATACAATACCCAAAGCCTGACATAGTGTGTTAAAAATTTCTATTTACCCAGTATAACATATTAATATTATATATTATAATTCTAGAATTTGCCATTCACCGGAGTGACGCTTCAATTGGAACCACGTTTTGCAGAAAATCTGACTCCTCAACATGCGCTCAAGAATTTGTTTCCGAAACCGTGGCCCAATGCAGCACCATTCCAGGCCATCTCAGTCCTATCGACGAGGGAATACTCATTATTGAAGCAGCTGCGAAAATAGTCTTGTCATTACTTATAAATATGTGATTTTTATACCCGTTACTCGTAGAGTAAAAGGGTATATTGTATTCGTGCAAAAGTATGTGACAGGTAGAAGGAAGCGTTTCCGACCCTATAAAGTATATATATTCTTGTTCAGGATCACTAACCGAGTCGATCTAGCCATGTCCGTCTATCCGTCTGTCTGTCCGTCCGTATGAACGCTGAGATCTCGGAAACTATAAAAGCTAGAAGATTGGCATTTTGCATGTAGATTTTAAAGTTCCTACGCAGCGCAAGTTTGTTTCAAAATGGTGCCACGCCCCCTCTGACGCCCACAACCCACAAGCTGTGGCCACAGTTTTGATGCTATTATGAATTTTTTTTTTTATATGTATTTGTTTCGTCAATACCTATCGATTGGCCAAATAAAAGTTTGCCACGGCCACTCTAACGCACAAAAACCCATTAAACGCTTAACCCTGGCTAGCGCCTACATTTCCGCCTTTCATGACGTATACAATAGCGCCATCTAACGGATGACTTTGGAACAGCTGGCCAAGGTGCTCAACAGAGTCAACGTTAATTCTCGATAAGGATTTCTTTTAAAGGAAATTGCGATGGTTTTCATTTGTCAATACCGAACTATATCCCAGGAACTATGCAAATCAAATCAAGTTAGCCAAATTGGAGGTCTAAGTCAAACAATGAGTCAAAACATAAACATAAACACAGCTGTTGGTGCAGGACAAAAGCTGCCTGCGCTTAAGCAGCGCTGGTGCTGATGCTCGTGCTGTAAAGCTGCCAGCTGTAAGAGATCGCCGAATTCAAATTGATAATTTGAACTGAGTAAAGGTTATCTAATAGTCGAGGCACTCGATTATAGCGCTCTCACTTGTTTTAAATCTCCTTCACAACTATTATATTATTATTAGTTTTTGAATACATGAGATCAAAATAGCTTCAGTTTATGCCTCTGTAAGTTGTAAATAAAAGTTTTTATAACCTTTCAGAGTGTAATATAAATTCAGTCAAAAGTTTAAATGTGGAGGGTACATTTTCGAGAATTTTTTAGTAATTATAAAAAAAACGGTTTTAGTTATATAACAATCGGACGAATGTAAAATAAATCTGCCATTGAAACAATCGGGAAAAAAAAAGAATTCTAACGTCATTGTTTCTTAACATGTACACATATACACAAAAAAGACCTTTATGGCTCTATGTTTTTTTTATCCCAAAAATAATCTATCCGTAATCGGTCATCTGACCATAGTACTCAGTTATTTTGACTACTCCATTATGCACAATGTGAGTGAACAATTCTTACCCAATAATCATCTCAGTCGGGACCAACTAAATTTTATTTTTCCAATTTTGATTTGTCAACATAAAGAAAACGTTAATCAACCCAGATACTTGTTCAGAAAAACCGTGCACCTTTTCAAATCTCTGAAAAATTGCTGCACATCCTAGTATTAAAATATTTGACTTTTTCACTTTTTTATGTTGCTCGTCATAAATCAACGTTGCTTGTCAAGAAATCATTGGCTGTGTGAAGAATCACATTTTGTTTTTAAATAAATTTTGTATGATTTTGTTAGATCTAAGTTTAAGCAGTAGGTTCAAAAAGGCATTAATTATGAAGTTTATAAATTTGAATTAGCCCTAAGTGGCCGCCAAAACTATCGAATAAGCTAGGAGAATAGTTAAAGCCTAGTATCCTGATCGACGAAAACCGAACGCCAGTCATGAGAGAGAGCGAGAGGCAAACAGCTGGCGTTCACTTTTCGTCGGGCCTTTTTTTCACGTTGGTCTCCTGTTCGACGAAAAAAATACCAGAAAATTCCATAGCGTTGCCAGTCTGCGGAAATGAACTTTGGGTGAACCCTAGCGCAAAGATTAAAAAATTTAATCTTTCAGCGTGCGCTTCTCACTGAACATATTAATAAATGTAGGGAAAAAATCAAAAAACCCGCAAAAGTCGATTGCAGGAGTTAACATGTGAGGACAAAATAACATTAATACTTCTGGGGTGCCTCTTGTCAGAGCAAAATGTTTCATATGTCAAAAATTTACGAAAAACACAATAAAAGTGCAGCTATGAACTTTAAATTAGCAAATAATTATCAGTAAATTAAAAAAAGCAACTGTTAAATTTAAATTGAATTGTTTTTTAATTTCTTTGTACAGCGGCAGACTTGTCTTGCCAAGGTATTTGATAATATCTTTTAAAGGCTCTTTCCCGCAAATACGATATTTGAATTTTAACTGCTTGTCAACAAACCCAGCTGATTGACAGTACGACCGTAGCCCGCTTAAATCTGATGAACTCTCAAACTTTTGGTCACACTGCAAAGATTAAGGTTTTTACGCTAGCATAATCGTTTGTCGATCAGGATACTAGGCTTAAGCTTCCCCACCGCAGTCAGTACACAATCCACGATCACGCCACAGAAAATACCAGAAAGAAGCCACCACGACGAAATCCCACAGGAAAGGTTTTCTAGAAAAGAGGGCAACGGTCTCCCTGTGATCAGAGATTTCAATTTTTCCCGCTTCAAGGGAACGACGCGCGTGAGGTTGAAAAATTGTTGCGGACAATAACATAAAAACTCAAGAAAACGCAAGTCCTCGAGACACGTGGGGAAGGAGAAAAAAGAACGCAGAGTGAAAAACACCAGGACACTGGCTTCGGCAAGCAGGGTAAACATAATGAGTGCGACAGGGACAGACAGGGCTTAGAAAAGGAAACCCTTGAAATAAAACGAGAGTAACTCAAAATCAAAGCGCTAAAATACTTTGTGCAGCCAGTGTTACCTCCGACTATGCCGTCTGCGAGTATTCCGGGCATTTTCGTAGAGGTTTTTCTCGTCAGGACTAGCTGCGACAGTGCCGTCTCCGAGTATTCCGGGTATTAGGGCCGCCAGTGTTACCTCCGACTATGCCGACTGCGAGTATTCCGGGCATTTTCGTAGAGGTTTTTCTCAGCAAGATTAGCTGCGACAGTGCCATCTGCGAGTATTCCGGGCCTGTTCGCAACAATTAGGGCCGCCAGTGTTACCTCCGACTATGCCGTCTGTGAGTATTCAGCGCATTTTCGTAGGGGTTTTCTCAGTAGGACTAGCTGCGACAGTGCCGTCTGCGAGTATTCCGGGCCTGTTTGCACTAATTAGGGCCGCCAGTGTTACCTCCGACTATGCCGTCTGCGAGTATTCCGGGCATTTTCGTAGAGGTTTTTCTAAGCAAGATTAGCTGCGACAGTGCCGTCTGCGAGTATTCCGGGCCTGTTCGCAATAGTTTGTGCCACTAGTGTTAGCTACAATAGTGCAGCCTGTGCGCATCCGGACATGTCCGCAGACTTTTCACAGTAGGATTAGCCGCGACAGTGCCGTCTGCGAGTATTCCGGGACTGTTCGCAAATAGTTTGTCCCCCTAAGGTTAGCCACGATTACGTTGCTTATGTCTCCCCAGACATTTTCATAGAGTTTTCACTGTAGTGTCAACCGCTACGTGGCCGCCGGTGCATGTCCAGGCCCGTCCACAGCGTTTTGTACACGACTTGGTGACCCGAGTAAGAATTTACTCAATTTACTCTCAAAGATAACAAATTTTATCAGATGAGGATCCTGGGCGGACTGAGACGCCGACCCCAGCAAAACGCATCCTTACAGATTGGCGCCCGAGCCGGGACTCGTTAGGGAAAATTCGGGGAAAATTCCAACCATCGTGGCCTAAAGAACCACTAGATCATTTTGTTTTCCACCTTTGGGTGTTGGAAAATTTTGTCAAGGGGTCATTCGGAAGCTGTAAAGTTTGTATGAACTGCAGAGAAATAAATATATATTAATGAATACACTGAGAGAAATTTTTATTAAAAAAAAATATATATAAACTTGTTAACATCCGTGACGAAGATAGCCCTAACTAACCTCTGAGATCGCACGCTCGCGATATAGCCATAGTAAGAAGAGACCCACGTGCTTTAGGCCGACCCGAACAAAGCCAAGGAGGGCAACGTGATCGCTCCACCATCGGGTATATAACAGCGGGACTCATCGTCATTAAGACAGTCGGTCGTAAAAACTCAAGCAGTCAACATCGTTCAAGACCAATAAGATTTTATCGTTGTCAAGTGTACAAATCAAGCGAGTAGTGTACAAACCCCGTCAATTAAAATCGTGAACCACGTGCACCACGCAGATAAATCCCAATTAATTTGACATTCGCTGCAGGGATTCTGAACAATAATCAGCGTCGTAGACCGTGACCATCGAAACAATTTCAAAAGAATTTGTAGTACCACCGAGAACCTAAACCAAGAACGTCGCGTGACAAGAGTTCGTATTGTCGGAAACAGAAACTCGAGACCTTGACCGCCGCGTTCAAGACCAATAAGATTTTATCGTCGTGAAGTGTACAAATCAAGCGAGTAGTGTACAAACCCCGTCATTTAAACGACAGACCGACAAACGTCGTGGGGCACAGGCGCGGCCTGAGATCACTTCTTGCGCCACATTGGTGGACAAGATGGCCAGATGGGGCTTACTTTTGACAGGTCCGGCGACCGACTACGATTTATGGAGTATATCGAAGAAAGGGCAGCCAAGTATCAAGTCGTCTACAATCTCAGACGCCGGGAATGGCGACCCGCCGTCAGATCACTAGTATTCCTCCGCCGACACGTGCTATCCAAGGCCTCAGAGGGATTCACCGCAAAACTTGCGGCCAAATACGACGGACCATACACTGTGCTCAAGTTTCTGTCTCCTAATCTCTTACAATTACAGGTACCTGGGAGTCGACGGCGACGTACAGTCGGCCTAAGTGACATAAAGGAATATAATCACGACGACACCGACGACGACGATGATGCCATCGAGGAAGCCACGCCCTGAGTAATGGGGACACTTGCTGGTAGTCGCGACTACCCAACGACCCTCTCCGCCAGGGGAACTCAGTGACAGGCCAACAAATCATTCCACCACCGACGTTTATTATAACTATTAAATACTTTAAAACATTGTTAAGATAATGCATACAAATGAGTTACGTAGGAAGGAGTTAGGTTTAGTTTAGACAATCGCACTCATAGGGACATCGAGTATTTAAGATATACTAAGTTTCTTTCCCCACAGCTCCATGAGTTTCAGGGATCCGACCGCCCAGTGGCGGGCACAATGGCCGACGGCGACGACGACTACGACGTCATCACCAATCAGATGGACGAGGCTCTACACCATTCCATGAGAGAGCTCCTGACTGAACCGCTGTGGGAACCGGACGAACTCATGCAAGAGGCTGAGGCCACCGGTCTTTCCATAGGCGACGTGCTCGACCTCTGCGCCCCAATAGGAGAGCACTTTGGGAGCGCCAGCGACAGGGACGTGGAACCAGACGGCCGATTCGGAAACCACCGCAACCCGACCCCGCCAAGGCCTAGCGACGTCGTGCTGTCGATTATTGGCGAATTGTCCCACGATACCCTGCTGTCTATTACTGGCGAGTTGCCCAGCACCGCTGTGCTGGCCACTACTGGCGAGTTGCCCAGCGCCGCTGTGCTGGCTACTACTGGAGAGATGTCCAGCGTCGCTGTGTGGCATTTCCAGCGCCGACGAATCGGAGCGGTAACCCCGACACGGCGCAACCTCAAGTGGCCGATAAGAGGAAACGTCGACGTGATGAAGCCAGAGCAAGGGTTCAACGGCAACGTATGGAAACTGTCCACCAGATATGGAAGAGGTCGCTTGCGGGGCCGTGCGCGAGATCGAGTGCCCAGTGGCCAGCTTAAGATCCAGTCATCGTCGCCGAGCCGTCCGGTCAAAGAGCAACTCGTTCGCAGACACCCACAAGTACGGTCGAGCACCAGGAACCATCCATGAACGTGGCCCCGTATCAGTGGCGAGTAAAGACGGCCAGACGATAGATCCCGACCATGCTCCGAACCCGGATTGAGCGGGAATTCGCGCAACCACGGATGAGGGACATACGACGCTTGGAGAGAGTCGAGGGAACGCAATATCGGCTCCACCTGTGCAAAACCGGGCGCGTCATGGTCCATCCACACCCCACCCCGAAGTAAAGGGGTGGTGTGAAGAATCACATTTTTAGTTAAAAACAAGAGAGAACGCTATAGTCGGGTGCCCCGACTATCAGATACCCGTTACTCAGGTAAAAGGAGAGCGAGGGAGATGGAGATAGAAACTTTGATCACGCATAACTTTTTAACGAATGGTCCGATTTGAAAAATTTCTTCTACATTTCGATAGGTATTGATAAACACAATAAAACTGCATTTTTACTTTTCCGAAATATTTAAATTTATATTTAAATAAAATCGTATATAAGCGATTGTGGGCGTTAAAGGGGGCGTGGCACCTTTTTGAAACAAACTTGCGCTGCGTAGGAACTCCTAGAATCTGCATGCAAAATGCCAATCTTCTAGCTTTTGTAGTTTCCGAGATCTCAGCGTTCATACGGACAGACAGACGGACAGACGGACATGGCTAGATCGACTCGGCTAGTGATCCTGAACAAGAATATATATACTTTATAGGGTCGGAAACACTTCCTTCTAGCTGTTACATACTTTTGCACGAATACAATATACCCTTTTACTCTACGAGTAACGGGTATAATAATTTTATGATTTTGTTAGATCTAAGTTTAAGCAGTAGGTTAAGAGACGTTAATTATGAAGTTTATAAATTAAATAAGCCCTAAGTGGCCGCCAAAACTATCGAATAAGCTAGGAGAATAGTTAAGCTTCCCCGCCGAAGTCAGTACCCCCTAAGGTTAGCCACGATTACGCTGTTTATATCTTCCCAGACATTTTCATAGAGTTTTCACTGTAGTGTCAACCGCTACGTGGCCGCCGGTGCATGTCCAGGCCCGTCCACAGCGTTTTGTACACGACTCGGTGACCCGATTAAGAATTTACCAAAGAAAACATAGTGTTACCCGCCCCTCAACGGTCTCAAAGATAACAAATTTTATCTGATGAGGATCCTGGGCGGACTGAGACGCCGACCCCAGCAAAAAGCATCCTTACAGCTGGTAGGATAATTTAAAGAAAATTCCAAATAAAAAGAAACTGTTATTCATTTAAAAAAATTAAAAAGTGGAAAATATTAATACAATTTTTATAATTAAGCATTGATTAGAAAAAAACACATTAATACATCTGTAAGATTACACAAAATCGATTTCTTGGACTAGAACGGGTTATTTTCCCCCAGTCTGTTTTAGTGGGAGAATTAACACAAGCCAGTAAAAAGATAACCTTTAGATTTGCTTGCTTTTATCGAATTTATTTAATGATCTCTTTCGTAGTGACGAAGCAGCGAACTTGACGAAGAATACAAAATATAGGTACAAAATATAGTTAAATTTCCATTTCAATGTTTAAATAAAATTTCTGAAATTCAAAACTGTTAACGAAACATCCTGGTCATCGTATATGATGACCATCCTTCCCATAGCGACGTTAAGCGCTCGGAAGGAGTTGCCTACGAAAAAATGGCTTGGAGTGAAGGCAACCAAAACGTTATCAGATGAGAATGCGTTACTTAAGGATAGCTACCAGGGCGACAAGAAATGCAATGAGTTCCTCGAAAATAAGGCGCGCTAGAGAAAATAGAATCTCGCACTCCCATATAATCAGAAAGAAGCCAAAAAATAACAAATATCGACAACAGCTAAACATAATAGTAACAAAAAAATTAAATGAATTACAGCCAAAGAAGGAGCTAAGCACGATTTTAACTAATCTGGAATTTCACCACTAGGCAGTAATTTTCAAAACCGGGTGCCAGTTTTTCATTCTTTCAAAATTTTTGCAAACATATTCTTATTGGTTATATAACGACTCTCTTTTTCGACAACCACATCCATACTCTTTCTAAATTTATCTTTTTAAAAATTAAATTAATTAAAGTGAGGAACAATAACCTAACTTTTGACTGACGTCATTGGCACTATTGAATGCCCAACAGGACGTATGAAGTGGCCGTATAAACAGCAACAAGCTTCCGATCGAAGTTCGATCAAGCGCACGAGCCGGTAACTCGGGGCAGTGAAGACAGATGACAAACGAACAGGACAAACTCTGACGTCCTTAGGCACGATCAATTTATTCTTGTTATGTAATTACGGAGTGTTTTCCAAAGAACCCACCACTCCCGCGGAAAAAAGACTTTGGACTGGGCACTAATACACCGTCATTACAGAATTGACAATTAAGTATTTTTTTTTAACAAATGTAAACAGGGGTAGGCTTGCATATGACATGATCGTGCCAATCCGATATAAACGACTGATAAGTGGCAGCTCTTTGCACAAAATAACTTTAAGACCCAAAACCAAAGTGTTCTGAACATATATTGTCCATGTTTAACAGAACTAATACTATATTTACTAACATAGTTTTTATGATTTTGCTGTAAAGGTCTCCCGCCTGGAGTTCACAATACGGAATACATATAGACAAAAATTATTTTGCTCTTTGCTTTACAGCACCTGCGCTGGGGAATCTTATCTTTCCTTCTTGTAGACTACAGTTAAATAATTTACGCTTCCTTGCCAACTGTTAAACGAGAACTGTTAATTTTTCTGTAACTAGAAATTATACAAGTATTCCTCTAATATTAAATCATTGTATTTCTCACCATAAGTATTATGACGTCCGAGAATTATGTTCTGACTATAATATATTTTTCCATATAATATAGGGAAACTGGAGGCCAGTTTAATCTATACAATGCTTCACTTGCTTAGGAATTCATTGATGTTTTTTTTTGCGATTAAGTAGTGCCAGCGAACCCGATTTTAATTGTTTTCTTTCAATGTCAAGTAGTTGTCAACTAAAAACTGCTAGTGCATGCGAAAAATACATTATACCTTTGTCGTTGTCATTCCCATTAGTAAAGTCAATTATTTTAATTCCAATATTTTTTCTGTATGTTAATATCGCTCCGCCGAGTGATAAAATATAGTCCAAAGAACCAAAAAATCACGAAAAGACGCTCAGGATATACATGGGAACAACTTACCAACAGCAGATCGTTAATAATAACAACAACGATCAGCATATATGTCTAAAACTGAGCGCAGCGACAACAAACAAATCAACAACCATTTTAACTTCAAACTTTCCCCTTCCAACAAAAAGGAAACAATGCTAAGCCCTTAATTAACTAATAAAAACAGCTCATCCAAAATAATTAAAACAGCTAAAGTCATTTTGTCAATAAACGCGCTGACGAAAATATATTTTTGATTCTTCGTGACCCAAACGAATGTAGGGCGCTTGTCGTTAAAATTTTCAACTTTTAAATTTCCCACTTCAATTTAAAATTCCCGCTAGGATTTGAAGTTGCCGCCAGGAATTAAAACGGCAGAGCAAAATTCAAATAATTGAGCAACTCTGGTCCCACATTTGTTTTCGATAACCAAGCCTTGGTGACTAGCGCGTTTCGATTATTTGGTCTTTCCGTCTTGGACCTTGGCCGTGTGAAGATCGTTCTCTCCTGAACATATTTTCTTCAATATTTCAACCGAACCGAAACCAAATCTTGAAAAATATCAGACATCCTCAGCCTTTTATAAGGTTTTCTTTTACCAGTAGGTTCCTGTTGATTAAAGGAAGTAAGTTTTACTATTATTTCGTGGAAAAACACCTCTTCTTATAAAGTAATGCGTTTTATAGGAAAATTCTTGAAAGTCGAGTTTACTTCTTCACGGGGCTTACGGCCCGGGGAAATTTCTGCACAGATTTTCGTCAGCATCGTGGAAAATTGAAGTCGAGTTCCTCCTTCTATTGGTTCCCGTTTTTCTGGGAAAACGGTACAAAGCGCCACCAACGTGATCGTCAGCATTTTCATCAGTTTTCAACATTCACCATACTCAGTGCACCCTGTGTCTCACCTACATACATACAACACAGCGCAGCCCTCTGCTGAAAGTGCACACGTGGGCAGGCCCAAGCCTGCAATACCCGCTTCGTGACTCAGTGTAATTAACACAACATAATTTAAACTTAAAATCATTCAATCACTATAAACTCAAGTCAAATTAAACTTATAATACTAATAATACCTAAATTTAAACTAAATTCCTATACTTAATTTATATCGCTAAATTAATTAAAACATAAATATTTAATAAGCAGTTAACGTAAATTACTCAAATCCTAGTGTAATCAAATAATTCGATATGCAGTAAGCAAATCTCGTCATGAGAGCAAGTGTTTAGCCCCTGGAAGTGTTTTTCCCAAATTTATCTTAACCTACAGTCAAGTGATATGCAGTTTTCCAATTTATAAAACAAATTACAGCCAATAATACAACCAGGTTATGCGGATGTGGTGATCCTCGCTGCTGACACCAACACACACACATCAGCTGCTGCCATTCCATCTAGGTAGCACACTTCTTTTCAGGTATTCCCCAATCTTAGTTCTGCCCCCTACAATTAACGTCAAAGTCAGTTCGCACGTGAATTTAAATAGGATTTTGTATTGTAATATGCGAGCAAGTAGCACTGGTGATCAAATTGGAAACTCACTCCCTTTACCGACGAAACAAGAGCCGGAACCAGCGCGAGCCCCATTTGAAGCTAACCCCACCATCTTTCGTTGCTGTTAGAATCATTCGTGATATGCTACACGAAGGTGATGCTACTGCTCAAATAAATGAGGATAATTAACTATTATATATATAAAAGGGATATATAAAATGGGTGCATAAAAAGCGGTTAATTTAATAAAAATAAAAGTAAATCATTTAACAAAATAATAAATAGAAACAAATACACCAATGGCGAAACTGACGCCAATTAGTGTGCCTTAAAAAAAAATAAAGTTCACCCAATCTTCAAAATTCATCATCTACTGCACCGTCTCCATAATCGGAATTGACTCGTCCAATGCACGACTTGTAAGGAATAAAAACGCTCGAAAAATTATTGCAGTCTTCTTTGCTGCGCAGATCCACATTCAACTAAGGCCTCTCTAAAAATATTTTATCGCATCAGATATCAAGCAACATCAATACACATCAAAGTTCAAACCAGTAGTTAGACCTATCTGCTGTCTACAGCCCATATGTTTTAAGAAGACTACTGACTCAATTAAAGGTATTGGCTTGACCACAGAAAATATGTAAGTACCTGTCGTAGCGGAATTCAATAATAACGTAATATATGTAAGTATACCCTTTGTAACTATGTGGTTACTCTTTAAGCTGGAGCTAACACGTCGACGGAACGGGGACTTTCCATCAATAATATCTATAACCAAATTAAACGCCTGTTTTTATTCTTGTACTGCGCCCAGTAAACATTAACAAGCTCGGCAGCGATTGGACAGCTTAGAGTTGGCTTTAGATTTTGGAAAAGTGACCAGCGCATCGCAACGGCCAAACACGGACGACTTCAGCGTCAACCGAACATCTCGAAAGACAGGTCAGGGAATAAGAAACACGTCATCTTTCAGGGCCAACAAAGCTCCTATCCCATTCAACAATTCGCAACTATTTGCCGTGGCAATACAGATGTGAAGGTGTGAAATTATTAGGACAAGATTTTTGTATGTCTTTAGATAAAACAAGTAAGGAAAGCTAACTTCGGGCGGAGCCGAAGTTGAAATATCCTTGCAGAATATTCGGTAAATTATATTCTCAAAAATTGTTCATAATATGCATTCTTAACACTCATAAAAATCCCAACTTCCTAACTTTAAAAACACCAAAGTTATGGCAATTCCATTCGTTCAGTTATATGGCAGCTATAGAATATAGTCGGCCGATCCTTATGAAATTTGGTATGTCCGAATGATTGGCCAAATATAAAACCCATAGGAAATCCCAACTTCCTAAATTAACAAACACCAAAGTTATGCCATTTTCGATTAATCAGTTATATGGCAGTTATAGGATATAGTCGACTGATCCCGTTCCGACTTATATACTGCGTGCAAAGGAAAGAAGGGTGTGTGCAAAGTTTCAATTCGATATCTTTAAAACTGAGAGACCAGTTCGCGTAGAAACAGACAGACGAACAGACAGACAGACGGACATGCTTATATCAACTCAGGAGGTGATCCTGATCAAGAATATATACACTTTATAGGGTTGGAGATGTCTCCTTCACTGCGTTGCACACTTTTGACCAAAATTATAATACCCTCTGCAAGGGTATAAAAATAGCGCTACTGGTTCCGCAACTCTGTGGCAACCTCACATCCTAAAAAATACCAAACGATATTTTAGCATTTTCTAACACTGCTTGTCAGCGGGCTTTGCGTTTTTCGTTCTTTTATTTCTGATCTTTTGGCCAAGCACACGCGTTTTATAGTTGTCGACGGTCAAAACATTGTAATCGATAGGTAGAATAATTATTGTAAGGAAAATCTAGTATTTGTTGAGTTATCCGATCTCGTATAGATTTTTGGCCCGTGAAATGTGGGCCTACTAATATCGGTATCATGGATGCCGCCACAAAAAGTGCTTCTCATTGTCTTATAAATTGTAGGAGGGAACACTGCGGTAAGATTAAGTTAGTTTGAAATGTATGAGGCTAATTTAAATTGTTCATAGAATAAAACGCGCGCTCACTACTACACGGCCATAGGCCTTTGAAGTCATACTCTCTTCGGACCGTTAAAACGGCAACTCCATATGTTGCAAGACAACTCCTTTTATTCGCAGTCCTGGAGGACGGCTTGACAACCAGCTAGAGAGTTGCCAAGAGCACTTCCCGTACCAGTAGAGGAGTCGCAGCAAGCGACATAAAGGGGCGCAGCCTGCGCCGAACACTGGGTACGGACGGAGACGCAGCCAGCGTCAGTTGAGGAGACGCAGCCAGCGTCAGTTAAGGAGACCGCAGCCAGCGGTCAGGAGGACCAGGTGCCGCCATTTTGGAGACCGCCGTAGTTGGACCTGTTCGGATGCAGCATTCCCCCAAGAAGAGCTCGCGGCTGAGAGGAGGGGAAGCCACACCTACAGTAGCGCGATCGGATCGGCAGCCAGTTAGTAGTGGAGCAGAAAGCCGGCCGCGAGTGAACATAACCTCGGCGGCGGCCATTTCAAGCCCAGATACTACGGTGACTACAGTAGCGTCCCAACCCAGGAGTACTGCTGTCACAGCTGCGAGGTCAGAGCCGAAGATGAGCCAGCCCCTCACATCGGACCTTTTGAAAAGGATTGCGGCGTTGGAGGAGGAGCTGAAGCAGGTTAAAACTCTGAGCAGTGCGAGCACCGCCAATTGCGCGCCAATCGCAGTTGGCCCAAGCGCAGATGGCGCCAACAGTGGAGCTTCGGGGCAGCCGCCATCTTGGAGCGGACCGCCATTAGCCACATCTACGGTGAGGCCTCAACTAACGGGGTCGGGCCGGTGCCACATCTTGGAGTGGACCGCCATCGCTAACGACTAGCAGATAGCGCATGGATTCGTGCTACCGGGCAGGAGCATCCACAACGCCATTTGTCGGATCCTACGCCTCGATGACGCCGAATGGATCCCAAGGAGTGTATGGGGCAAGAAGGCTTCCGGACTTGCCTGTATTTGCAGGGTAGCCCGAAGAGTGGCCGATCTTTAACTGTGCGTTTGTGAAGACGACCCAAGCATACAACTGCACAGACCTGGAGAACAACCAGAGGTTGTTGAGGGCGTTAAAGAATGAAGCACGTAAGACAGTGAAGTCGCTGCTGATTCACCCTGGGAACGTCAGCGCCATGATGGAGCAGCTGCGCTTTAGGTTTCGCCGACCGGAGCAGCTTATACGCAGCCAGGTGAACAGTGTGCGAGAGGTGCCTTAGATTTCGCAGCAGCGAGGATCGTTCCCTTTGCAACCCGAGTGAGTAACCTCACGGCCTTCTTGCAGTCAGCGAAGGCGGAGCAGCACCTGTGGAGCGCAACGCTAATGGAGGAGCTTGTGGCGAAACTTCCTACGAGCAAGCGAGTAGACTGGGCCAGGTACGCTGCATCAATCAAGCCCTTTCCCACTGTAGCGCACTTTAGCGCGTGGCTACAGGAGTACGTAAACGTCGTGTGTACGGTTTTGGACGTCGAGGGAAAGGAGCCGAGGAGTCGAGTTCTGCATGCGAGCGTCGACCAGAACAGATGCGATCAACAGAATGATGGGCACGGAGGTTGTCCAATTTGTGGAGGGCAACATGCTGCGACGAGGTGCAGAGAGTTTATTGGAGCTTCGCCACCGGCCAGGTGGAGCATGGTGAGGACGCATCGGCTCTGCTTCACATGCTAACGGATGTACATGGCGAGTGCCAGATCAGAGGATGCCGCAAGTTGTATCACCGTCTGCTACATGGCCTAGACGAGGAGCGAAGATGGCCGGTGCAGCGAGTTGACTTCAGGAGCCACAACGGAGGAAACCAGCAGTCAGTAGTTTCCAGACGCGGCCCGGACAGGAGGTCTTCGCCACGAGGTGGTTACAGGGACCACGAGGGGAGCCAGCAGTCGGCTGTCCCCAGAAACAGCCTGAAGAGAAGGGCCCCGCAGCCAGCGGAGGCGCCCGTGCAGAGGAACTTAAGCTGCGTTGACAACGAGGGAGGCCGTCTTTTGTTCCGTATACTGCCGATAACGCTGTACGGAGCTGGTCGCCAGGTGGACACATACGCGCTCTTGGATGAGGTATCCTCCGCCACGATGATCGATGACGAGCTACGGAGGGATCTGGGAGTGCGAGGCGAGCTGAATATTCGATGGTTTGGAGGAAGGGCCAGCAGAGAGCCTAGCAACGTGATGAGCCTGGAGATAAGTTGAGCTGGGAAGCCCACTCGCCACGCTTTGAGCCCTACAGCAACGTGGTGCTTAAGTTGCTCATCGGACTGGACAATGGACATTTGGAATTGCAATTAGGACAAGACGGTTTGCCAGAGAGGGACCGTATGCGGCCGCAACCCAGCTCGGATGGGTTGTGTTGGGGCCAGTAAGTGGGCAATCGACTACGCCGACGCCGAGGTCCTGCCTTCTAGCCGTGTCAATGGATCATACGATAGAACAGATGGTGCAGGACTCTTTCGAGATAGAAAGCTTTGGTGTGAAGCACGCGTGATGACGCGCGGGCACAAAAGATCCTCGAAGACACCACGGTGAAAGTGGGAGCGTCGCTACCAGACGGGATTATTCTGTAAGGACAAATACGCTGTGCTGCCACGGAGCTACGAGATGGCGCACAGACGGTTGATCAACGTCGAGAAGAAGTTGAAGCGCAACTGGCAGTTGGCGCTGAAATACGATCGTATCATCAAGGATTACATATCCAAAGGATATGCGAGGAAGCTGCAGCAAAATGAGTTCGCGGTGACGAGCGACCGGATATGGTATTTGCCACATTTTGGTGTCGAAAACCCGAACAAGCCTGGTAAGTTCCGGCTTGTGTTCGATGCTGCAGCCAAGGTTGACATTTGGAGCAGCCTGCTCGCTGAGCGCTGCGCATTACGTAAGGACGGTGAATGCCCTGAGGTTTCGGGATTCGGATCCTAGGGTAGTCAAGGCCATCATCGACCACCACTACGTCGATAACTATGTGGACAGTTTCGCTACAGAGGACGAAGCTATCAGTGTATCTACCCGAGTGAAGGAGATACAAGCGGAGGCTGGATTCAAGTTATGCCAGGAT
Organism: Drosophila fuyamai; assembly: GCA_018153365.1. NCBI lineage: Eukaryota > Metazoa > Arthropoda > Insecta > Diptera > Drosophilidae > Drosophila > Drosophila fuyamai. Next base: position 580,304 of record JAECXW010000591.1, on the reverse strand, counting down.
TCATCCAGCCCACCCATCGTGGAAGCGGCGTTGGGACCACCTGGACAAGTCAAAAGCGTCGGATGGGGTGAGGCTGTGCAGAAGATCCTTGGAATGCGCTGGTAGGTAGCCACGGACGACTTCAGATTCAACGTGGAGATTATTCGGTGATAAATGCCAAGTAGCGTTCTAAGTGGAGTGTAGTATGCATGTATCATTGTAGCGAGTACCCACTGTACCGATACCAACATTGTGTCATTTTACACTTAAATTATGGGAAGCGCAAGTGTCAGCAAATTCCCATGGCTTGCAGACACATACAATGAATGCTTATGAAACTTCTCTTACGCTCGCTGCTATCATCCAAATACATATGTGAGCATATATACTTTAAAAATACATGACGGCCGCTGCCAATGTTTGTAGGCAGCGCAGCCGCGAATAGCTTATTGTAATTCCATTCGAATTTTGAACATAAAAGAAAAAAAAAACAATTTGGCCGTGGCTGATGGCCACTAATAAATATCTTGTTTGTTAATATATCAACATTATATCCTTTAATACAACATGGCGACCGTGACAAAGGTTGTTGTGGTTGACTAATGAAGAGTTGGGGCGTCGGGGATGATCGTCGCTTGGGGGCAGCTTCGTGGTACGTTGCGGCTGGTGCACGGAGCCGGGTAGCAAGCTGGAAAAAGATGGTGAAAAAAAGCACTCGACGATCGCGCAAAGAAAGGAACAAAAAAACTCGTGTGGTTTTCGGTAAATAGCGCGGACCGGCCGGGCGATGTATTTCAGTGCTGTGACATAGAAAGACTAACTTAAACCTAATTGAGCGCTGCGTTTCAAAGCGCAGTGGAGAGATTCCGGGAGCGGGAAGGCGGGAGAGCCTGGAATCGCAAGCGTCCAGTGCGGGAGAGCGGGAGAGCCTGGAGTCGCGAGCATCCAGTGCGGGCGAGTGGGCATTCGCTACGAGGGAAGCGCGGGCAGTTTAAACGAGGGGAGAGCGGCGTAAACATTCCGCCCCCCTTGCAATCGCTAGCGTTGCGAAAGAAAAAAAAAAAAACAAGCCCACTCCTGTCGTCTAGGCTTGACTGCAGGCGCCGGACAGGATCCACCCGAATGCCGTCTTCTGGGCCACTGGGAGTCCCTCGTCGACCAAATGGAAGCCCGGTCGGATGACCTTGGCGTAGACATCCGCACCCAGGACTACAGATATGGTTGCCGGCAAGTAAAAGCGCTTGTCGGCCAACGGGAGGTCCCCGTATTTGCCGACCACGGTGTCCGAGAGCTCTCGGATGGGGGTGCGGATGCGGACGTTCGGCTCCACTTTCAAGACGACCTCTAACTTGAAGCCGTTGTCGCACTTCGACCGAATTGTCGCCGTGCAGATGCTCTCGTCGCCGACGGTCGTAGTCGGCAAGCGGAACGCGGACGCCAATGATGCGTCGATGCAGCTCGTCGGCGTACACGGGTCGATGAGGGCGGCCGTGTCGAAGGTCTTCAGCCCGGTTTCCAACGTGATCATGGCCGTCGGCAGGACATTGACGCTGTGCCGTTGAAGGATGGACGCCAGTGACGGAGCCGGTGCCGAGGAGACTGAGCGCGGCGGAGAGGCAAGCGCTCTGCGAGTTGGCGGATCTTGCCGGCGCGAGCGCTGCTGAGAAGCGGCGGATGCCGAGCGCCTTGCCGGGGCTAGCGCTTGGCGAGTTGGCGGATTCTGCCGGCGCGAACGCTGTTGATTAGCCGACGGCAGGGGACGCTCGTGCATATGGAGGAGCGTGTGGTGCTTCCCGTTGCACGTTTTGCATTTGTCGCCACTGCGACAACTCCCGTCGGAGTGCTCGTGGGCGAGACAATTTGAGCAGTACTTATTAATAAGCACTGCTCGAAGCCGCTTCTCTGCGCTCAGCTTTAGGAACCTCTGGCACTTTCGAAGCGGATGGATTCCACGGCAGACTCGGCATCGGTAGGAATGTATACCTCGAGTGCGTCTGCTTTCCAATGCCTGAGCGCTGCGTGGACGAGGAACCATGATGTGATCTGGTAGGGAGTAATGGATAAAAAGAAGATGATTTGAGATGCTTAGATGGCGCGGATTGTTGGGGAATTATGTGGAGGATGTTGGTTGAGGAAGACGGTTGGAGGGTTCTCCTGGCAGAAGAACCACCTTGGTCACGGGACGCTTGATAATCCTACGTGCCGTGAGAATGCTGACGACACGGACATTTCCGTCAGCCCCCGGAAAGACAGAGTCGATTCTGCCAAGGCGCCACTCATTCGAGGGCAGATTGTCCTCCTTGACGACTACCATGTCGCTAACGCGGAGATTTGCGGTCGGGGACTGCCACTTGTTACGCTTGTGGAGCTCTTTGAGATACTCCTCTTTCCATCGAGCTTGGAATTGTTGATGGAGCGCCTTTAAGTGTTGCCACCGATTTACAATGGACTTGGATTCCCCTTTTAATTCGGGTTCCACTATGGACAGAAGAGGTCCGCCGACTAGAAAATGCCCTGGTGTCAATGCTAAGAGATCAGTGGGATCTTCAGACATAGGAGATAGCGGTCTGGAATTTAGACAAGCTTCAATTTTTGCTAGGAGGGTTGAAAGTTCTTCAAAGGTGTACTTTCGAGTAGCGGTGGACTTGTAAAACAAGGTTTTGAAGCTTTTGACACCCGCTTCCCACAGGCCTCCCATATGGGGTGCCCCCGGAGGAATGAATTGCCAGTTGAGCTGCTGATGACTATACGCATCAGTCACAGACTCTTTTACGGCTTGTAGAAAATCTCGGGAGAGCAGGGTGGCAGCGCCGACAAAGGTTTTCCCATTGTCGGACTGCACTTGACGGGGACAACCTCTTCTGGATACGAACCGAGCGAAAGCGGCGAGAAATTTCTCGGTCGTCAGATCGGATGTAGGCTCTAGATGGATGGCCTTTGTAGAGAAACACACGAAAACCAACACATACCCTTTTGTAATTAGGCAAGCTCTGCCTGTGTAATTTTTTATGTCGAAAGGGCCGGCGTAGTCCATCCCTGTGTACGTGAATGGCCGGGAAAAAGAGACTCGCTCTTTCGGAAAACTTCCCATCATCTGAACTTGCAATCGCTTCTTATGGATAACGCAGACCTTGCAGGAGTTAATAACGGCCTTTACCAAGTTCTTTATTTTCGGAACCCAATATCTTGACCGGGTGAGACGTACGACTAACTGGTTACCTCCATGCAACGTTATGAGATGCGTAAAGTTTACCAGTAGTCGAGAGAGTGCACATTCGTACGGGAGGATTATAGGATGTCGTTCATCATATCGCAAATTTTCGGAGGCCGTTATTCGGCCGCACGCTCTTATAAGCCCTTTCTCATCTAGAAAAGGAGAGGATGGAACTTGCCGCGGACACAGGACGCTTTTGACTCAAGCAGCGATATTCGTTAGCAAAATATCTGCGCTGAGTGCTAATGACCATGAGCCGTTCAGCGGCGACAAGTTCTTGGGCTTCTAGATGGACTTCCGGAATCGGCGACTGTTTCCTACATCGCTGGACAAAACGGTGGACATACGCAAGGACCCGTAAAGCTCTATTTAACTTGGAAAAGCGATCAAGGATGTCCTCTGTCGGACTGGACGCAACATGGGCCTTGACAGGACGCCTTTCCACTTCGGTCACCTGTAAATCGGTGCTTTGGGCAGGCCACTGATCTCGTGGCTTTTGCAACCAAGTGGGCCCATGCCACCAAAGGGAGTTGTCGACCAGTTCTTGTAATGGCACGCCCCGACTGGCCAAGTCAGCTGGATTGTGTTCGGATTGAACATGCGACCAATTGGCTGCCTCTGTGGACTGGGTGATCTTTGTTACCCGATTGGCAACGAACGTTGTCCACTGGCATGCTGGTTTGGCTAGCCATGCAAGCACAATCGTGGAATCGGTCCAACAATGGAGTTTCGAGGACAGCATCGGCATATGGGGGAGGATGGATTCGGCCATCTCGGATAGCAATAGAGCTCCACACAGCTCTAGTCTGGGAAGCGACACAGTTTTTACGGGCGCCACGCGCGTCTTGGCCGTGAGAAGATGCACTAGCGTCGTGTGCCCCATCTCGACGCGCACATAGATCGCAGCACCGTACGCCTTTTGAGAGGCATCACAGAATCCGTGATGTTCCACTCGGAATTCTGGGCGGAAGGAAACCCATCTGGGAATTCGGACTTGATCTAGGACTGAGTAGCTTTTAAGGAAATCACGCCACTTTTGGCACAGTTCAATTGGAAGTTCATCATCCCACCCTAGATCACGCAGCCAGATCTCCTGCATGAAAATCTTGGCACAGACCACGAAAGGGGCGAGCCAGCCTGCTGGATCAAACAGCTTCGCAATTTGGGAGAGAACATGCCGTTTTGTGAGTGTAGCTTCGGTGGATAGGTCGGGGAGGGCGAAGAAAAACTCATCGGATGTTGCTTTCCAACGGACTCCGAGAGTTTTCGCCGTGCTTTCCGTATCTATTTCGAGGAAATCGGCATTTAAAAGATGATCGGTTCCGATATGAGCCAGAACTTCTTTGTGGTTGGAGGTCCATTTCCTTAATGGAAAACCAGCCGAATCGAGGGCACTCTGCAACTCGCGAATGGTGAGGTGAGCCTCTTCTGCAGAGTCAGCTCCCGAAAGGACATCATCGACATACATGCAACCACGAATAACTTTACTCGCCCTCGGATGGGTTAGTTGCACGTCGGTCGCCAGCTGTTGCAGTACCCGAATTGCCAGGAACGGTGCACAATTGACCCCAAACGTAACAGTTTTTAGCTCAAAATCTCGAATGTACCCTTCCCTATCGCGGAATAAGATACGTTGGAACGCTGTCTGCTTCGGATCTACCCAGATCTGCCGGTACATTTTCTCGATGTCAGCACTATACACAAATCGGAAATATCGCCACTTCAGGATCTGGATGGTTAAATCGGACTGTAGGACCGGGCCAGCATGAAGGATATCATTTAAGCTGACCCCATTGTCTGAAGGGCTGGAGGCGTTGAATACCACTCGAAGTTTGGTGGTCGTACTCTCCGGTTTTAACACTGCGTGGTGTGGCAGGTAGTAACATGCTGAATCGTGGGTAGGAAGGACTTCTCTCATGTGATTGAGGTCGAGATATTCTTGAATAACTGAGTCGTACTTGGATTTTAACGTACTGTCCCTTTTTAGCCGCTGCTCGTTTCTTAAGAATTGAGCCAGCGCCTGGGATCTGGAATGTCCCAGGGAGCAATTAATGTTCTCAGGATCTCGAAAAGGGAGACTCACGACATACCTGCCGGTTTCGTCTTTTGTGGTGGTCCGAAGAAAATTGTCCTCACAAATCACGTCGGATTCTTTTGCCACTTTTACTGGCAGATCCTCCACCTCCCAGAATTTGGTGAGGAGTTTATCGAGAGACGCTTCATAAGTGTGTGCAACTTGCGTGGAAAAGGATGATATTTGATCATGCCTCGGAGCTGGTACTGGTCCTGTTAGAATCCAGCCGAAAATAGTCTCTTGACCGAGAAGCGAGCCACAGATGTTCGCTCGGGTACCGCTTAGTAGAATGGATGGAAGTATATCGGCCCCGATTAGAATATCTATTTGTGCGCTCTCATAAAACTTTGGATCCGCTAGCGGAAGTTCGGGAAGGTCTCGCAGGAAATGTTGCGGAAGCGGACATGAAGGAAGATTTCCGGCTATTTGTGGAAGCACGTAGGCAGTGGTGTTTAGCTGCAAGCTAGGCCGGGTTGGAGAACGGATCGTGAATTGACAGATCTTTTTGGTCTCAGCGGAGACCGTTTGATTAAGTCCTGAGACCTGTGCTCGGATAACCTGGAACGGCAGTTTGATCAGGTTGAAAAGGCGCTCAGTGATGAAGGTCGCCTCAGATCCGGAGTCTATTAAGGCTCGCGCTTGGAAATTGGAACCTCGATGGCATATATTAATTATAGCGGTGCCTAGGAGGACTGACCTAGTGCCTGCCGCAAAATAATTCTGAAGCGTTGACTGCGTGCCACTGGCAGCCGAGGGACCGAGAGTATTTGGTCTGGATCTGGGCGTTGGCGTTGGATTTGCGCGCGCTGGGGATGGGCTGCCTCGGTGTAGAAGCGTGTGATGGCGGCCGCGGCACGTGAAGCAGTTATGTGTGCTTTCGCAGTCGCGCAACTGATGTGTCCGCGCAAAGCAGTTTAAACACAGCTGTTTTCTTTTTATATATGCGATGCGTTGGTCGACCGTCATCTGGAGAAATTTGGCGCATGTGCGTACAGGATGGTTCTCTCTATTACAGAGATCGCACCCTCTAAGTTGCCTAGGTGCTACCCTTGTCTCGTATGAATTTATTCTTCGAGACGCCGAGTTGGAAATGGATGCCCTGGGCTGAGTCTGACTAGAACCTGATGGTCGAACATCATCGATGGCTTCTAGTGTCCTGTGACGCTCCGTTAGGAAAACGTTCAGCTCGTGCCACGTAGGGATCTCGGCTTTGTTATGGAGGGACTGCTCCCATAGGGAAAGCGTAAGCTTTGGGAGTTTGGACGAGCACATATATACCAAGAGGCAATCCCAAGTTTCGACCTGAATACCGGACATTTCTAGTGCAGTAAGGCAACCCTGGATGGTACTTTGAAGTTCTTTCAAAGCTGACCCAGACTCCTGTGTGACGGACGGTACATTGAAAAGTATCTTTAATTGACTGTTTACTAACAATCGCTTGTTTTCGAAACGCTCAGTGAGGTTATCCCACGCTGATCGAAAGCCATCATTAGTAAGGGGTGAATTTGAAACTATATTGTGAGCGTCGCCACTCGTTTTAGCATTAAGGTGAAATAATTTTTCGACAGGAGTGAGTCTGGGATTGTTGATATAAATTGCCGTGAATAGATCCCTAAAGGTTGGCCAACGAAGATAGTCGCCGGTAAAAACCTCGGTATCGCACGGCGGAAGCCGGCAGCCTGACGGAATGTATGTCTGAGAAGGATCAGCTGGCGTTGGGGAAGGTTGCGGAAGTTGCGGAGTTTGCGCTATCATGTCTGCTATCTGGGCACCGCACCTTTCGTACGCGCTGTAGCAATACCCGTACTTAGCCTTGAGGACTGGCAAGCTGTCAGCTGCACCTTCTCCGGCTGCTACAAGGCATGCGGTACAGGCATCGTATTCTTTTTTGATGCGGATCCATACCTCTCGGATTTCGTCTCGGCGAATATTGAGGACGGATAACGTAGGAGGGACCGCCGAGGGAATATTTATCCGCGATTCCAATTCGGACAGTCGATCCGAGACTTCAATAAACTGGCTCATAGCGAGGTCGGCCACCGTTGCAACCATTTTTGTGCTGGCTCGCGTGGTTCTTTCGCTGGAAGAAGGAGCCTTTTTGGGAGGTGGCGTCTTGACCTTTTTAGGTGTGGGCGTCCTTACCGTGATTTTTGGTATTTGCGGTGATGGAACAGGGGATAGTTTGTTGGAACTTTCCCTGGACATACCACACTAGGATGCTGTTGGAATGTGGAATGTGCGCGCTGATATTTCGGACAAAAAATCAGAGAAACAATTACGGACCCACTTATGGACCGGTGGAAATAGGATATCGACTAGCTCAAAAAATAGTCGATATGCGTGGCTGAATTATTGTAAAAATATTCGCCAGGCTTTTGGTGGAACGATGGAGCAAGAATGGAAAAAAAATACCAAAAAAATACCACAAAATAAAAATACTGAAAAAATACTGGATTGGATGAGGTATTTGTCGTTTAGTATTTTATAGTGGGTGGTTGGCCGAATTAGGATGGGATTGGATGTCCCCGGCAGTGTTTGGAGTTTATTGGTTTTGTTCTTCTTTATTTAAAAAAATATTCGGAGACAAAAAATACCTTGCAGTGGAATGCGGGTGGTATTTTTCCCAATTTTTTTTCCTTTTTTTTTTTATCCCCAAAAGAAAAAAATTGAGTCTCGATATATATGTAGATTTACCAAGCTCAATAAATAAGAAAAAAAAATACTGGAATGGGCGTTTTTTTTTTTGGAAAAAATGTGGAACCGAAGAAACAAATTAATAAATCAATAAATTAATAAATTGATTCCACTAGTTCCGCGATGGCGACAGTATTTTATATTTCTCCCCTTTTTTTGGTTTCTTTTTTTGGAACTGGCAGTAATTCTCAGTGTTTGTTTAATTTTATTGGAGTTGAACTTGGTGTTTATTAATTTTGTTGGAATTTATTAATTAATTTATTAATTGGATGATTGAAAAACAACTGCCCGAACTTTTGCGGGCTGTGTATTGGTGACGCTGGAATGCGCGGGATTATCGAGCTTTTTGCGGTACTGCAATTCGCGTGTATGTGTAGATGTATGGATGGATAGTGCCCAAAATATGTAAATAAGTAAAACACACTGAGACACAAAAGTTATTTCACGTCGGCTTTAGGAATTTATTTAATATATATTTATTGGATGGCCGACGGAAATACTTGAGCTTTCGGAATTGGGGTGTAGTTGTGTAGAAAAATATGTATAAATGTATGTATATATATATGGAATATGTAATATATGTAATATGGATGTAATATATGTAATATGGATGTAATATATGTAATATGGATGTAATATATGTAATCAATATGGCGGAAAATTTTATTGTAAATTTGGCCGGCGGGTATGTGTTGTAAATTTTCGAATTATTGTGGACTGTATTTGGATTTGTAATAATGTAAGCAAATATTGTCACAGCGGATGTACAATAAAAAATTAATATAAAAAAAATATTTGTGGGCCGAAATTGGCGGAACACTTAATTTTTTGTTTCACTTTTTTGTGGAAAATTAATTTGAACTCAATTTTTAAATTGATTTATTTTTTTAATTAATTTTTTTTTTTCACTGTACGCTTGACTTTTTATTTGCACACTTTAATTTGGATTTCTACTTTTGATTTTTCTTCGATTTGATGTTGGATGTATATTTAGTGGATGTACGGCCAAATGCGAATATGAAACTTGTACATCAATATGCACACGAAAAGGAATTAGAAAATAGGCAATATGGCCGCACGTTAAAAGAGAACGAAGAAATAAAAGACGGAATTGGAATTGTAATTTACTAACTGCCGTCGTCGGATTAAATCGGACTTGGATTTTAGACAAATCGTACAGAAAGTCAAACGAATTATGTTCTTCGATTGGCTGACTGTCGATCGGCAGTTAATACACAAATTAATTAATTGGCACTTATCCGGCTCGAAGGACCAAAAAATGAAGAGTTGGGGCGTCGGGGATGATCGTCGCTTGGGGGCAGCTTCGTGGTACGTTGCGGCTGGTGCACGGAGCCGGGTAGCAAGCTGGAAAAAGATGGTGAAAAAAAGCACTCGACGATCGCGCAAAGAAAGGAACAAAAAAACTCGTGTGGTTTTCGGTAAATAGCGCGGACCGGCCGGGCGATGTATTTCAGTGCTGTGACATAGAAAGACTAACTTAAACCTAATTGAGCGCTGCGTTTCAAAGCGCAGTGGAGAGATTCCGGGAGCGGGAAGGCGGGAGAGCCTGGAATCGCAAGCGTCCAGTGCGGGAGAGCGGGAGAGCCTGGAGTCGCGAGCATCCAGTGCGGGCGAGTGGGCATTCGCTACGAGGGAAGCGTGGGCAGTTTAAACGAGGGGAGAGCGGCGTAAACAACTAACAAACATGAGAAATGTGTGTGTGTGGCAACATGGTACAAATATAACAAATAATATAAATACAACAAGAAATAAAACGGAGGAAATAATAAAACAATACAAAAAATTATTATATAACCACGACATGAACAACAACAACAAAAATATAAGTCTAAACCACAACAACATCATATAGATCGAAAATTAAAACACCAACAAAAATCGGGAACAACAAACAAAACCTGTGCGATGACCGGCACCGGTTCCACCTGAGTCCAGAGGCCCCGGACATCACGAGAAAATCAACAAGTGTGGAAGGAATGGCAAATCCTTCTACACCAACGCTGGAAAAACATGAGTGCGGAAGGCAATCCGCCCTCTTCACCCTCGTGGGAGGCACCTGCTCCTATTGAGCAAAGGTACGAACCGAGCCTACAAGAAGCTCTCCGGTTGTGTCCCAACGATGGACCACGTTCCCTCACAATAGCTGAGTACAGGGCACGCAACGAGAAGAAAAAAACACCAAAGAAGACAAAAAGGAGCGGACACAGGATCAAACTTCTTCAAAAAAGGAAATTAATAAAAAACTTAATAAAAATTGCTACAACCACTGAGGAAATTAACACGCACAAAGAAAATCTGGCCGTCATCGAACGAGAACTTTGCAGAAGAGCAAAGTAACGCAACAAAGGCTGCAATTATGCCAATGAACTAGTTGCCATTAATGTAATATTTTTAACTCAAGCCGATGAGCGAAAGCGCTACTTGGAAATTACTAACCTCTGTTTAGGCTTTATACTAAAATCATATGGCAAATACTTTAATTATATAGAGCGACAAATTGTAAATCTGCCATGTGAAAAATCACTAAACCATTTTTCTTCATTTCCCTAATTTTGATTCATGAATAATAACAGTATAATTAAAGTAAAAGAATTTGAAAATAATATTTCGCCATACATATTTGGCATAAAATAAAGATTTTTGGAAAATTTTCCCAAGATGGGTTTAGTAGACACAAAAGTTGTCGATTCAACGGCGAACGTCGTTAATAAAGTAGAGTCTCAAAAAATTGATTTGGAAACGATAACAATTTTATTAATAATAATTGTAATTATAATGTCAGCAAGTGTTTTCCTAAAACTCTATAAATTACACAATAGATGTTTAAAGAAGAGATTCCAGAGTCGAGCAAACTACTTGGATAAAATTGAAAAATTTATATACGAAAAAATAAACTTTCCTTTTTATAATTTCAAGTATTATTGACAGCTAAACAGTTATTAATACCTATTTGAGGGATCCAAATTTTAGCGAAAAAATAATAACACTGGTTTCAACGACTCCGATTACTATCTATGAGTTAGAAAATGTATATATGACAACATATAATTTAGAATTCTCTCCTTTAATACATTGCTCTAATAAACAAAAAGCAATGGTGTTGAGCACTATCCCTGGTGTTCATGTGAGTACAATTCGAAGTGATCAAGACATATTAGGTAGAACTAGCAATTCAGTAGTATACAAAAATAATAATAATAATTCATATCCATATTATAATGGAATGGAGTGAATTATATAAGGTTATAAATAACTTAAAAAGCGATTACAAGACACAATTATCGGAGAAACATCCGATGTAGTTAGAGCAAAAATGTCGAAAAATTCACAACTGAAGTTGAAAACTTACTGAAGCTCCGTGAAGCTTCGTATATTGATGAAGGATTACCCGCTGAACATGCACACAAATTCAGCACCAAGGAGGCTATAAACACAATGCTCAAAAATTGTGAGCATGGCCGACTCAAAACAATCCTTGAGGCAGGCAACTTCTCATCAATGAACGAGGCTGTCACAAAGTACATATAATGTAGTACTGAAATGACGGGTAATGCCAACGCAATTCTATTTGCAAACAAATGACAGGCCTATAGAGGTAACCACTTCAGAGGTAACTACCGTGGTAGAGGTAGAGGAAATGGTCGTGGTAATTACCAAAATAATGGGTATTACCAATATAACGGCTACAACCTATATAATAACGGTTACAACCAAAATAGTGGTTATAATCGAAACTATGATACCAAGACCAATAACTATAATAGAGGTCGTGGAAATTATAGAGGAAACAACAATAACCAAAATAGCAGCAACTTCAGCAACACACAACAAAACAATAATGCCCGCGTTACCCAGCCAGTTTCGGGAAACTCACAGACCCCTTTAGATACGAGAAATTAAAGATACCAAAGGTTTATACAATCAACCTCAATCTCAATATCTTCGTACCATTTATTAATTCAGAAACAGGGAAGCAGCTTACGTTCCTTGTGGATACGGGAGCAAATATTTCACTTTTAAAAGAAAATGCAGATATCTTTAACAATATACAAATAAAAAATAAAATAAATATTCAAGGAATATGCGAGGGAATAATAAAATCCAAATGACTTTGACCAATAGAACTCCAAACAGACAAATATATAATTCCATATAATTTTCATATAGTAAATCAAGATTTTGCGATTCCATGTGATGGAATAATAGGAATCGATTTTATAAAAAAACAAGAAAGGAAAGCTAACTTCGGGCGGAGCCGAAGTTGAAATACCCTTGCAGAATATTCCGATTTATATTCTCCAAACTTATTCATTTGATGCATTCGTAACACTCATAAAAAATCCCAACTTTCTAACTTTAAAAACACCATTTCCAATCGTTCAGTTAAGTGGCGGCTATAGGATATAGTCGGCCGATCCTTATGAAATTTGGTAGGTCAGATTGATTGGCCAAATATAAAAGCCATAGAAAATCCCAACTTCCTAACTTAACAAACACTAAAGTTATGGCATTTCCGATCAATCAGTTATATGGCAGCTATAGGATATAGTTGTCCGATCCTGGCCCTTCCGACTTATATACTGCGTGCAAAGGATCGAAGGCTGTGTGCAAAGTTTCAATTCGATATCTTTAAAACTTAGAGACTAGTTCGCGTAGAAACAGACAGACGGACAGACAGACGGACAGACGGACATGGCTATATCAACTCAGGAGGTGATCCTGATCAAGAATATATATACTTTATAGGGTCGGAGATGTCTCCTTCACTGCGTTGCACACTTTTGACCAAAATTATAATACCCTCTGCAAGGGTATAATTAAACTGCCAAATAGATCTTAACCCTACAGAGGATTTATAATAAGACCAAATAATATAGACTTTTACATTTATATTCCAATAACATATACTTCTGGTAATAATACAATTCTCTTACCAGTCAGATCTCAATTAGTACGAAAAATCGAAATAATGTCAGATACCGATACTATATTAATACCAAATCAGGAGATTCAAACTGGTATTTACATTGCCAATACCATAACATCAAAAGATAATTTATTTGTCCGATTACTCAACACAACCACCACTGATCAATTGATTAGCATAAGTAATTTAAAATGTGAACCAATTTCCGATTATAACGTAATACAGAACACTTCAAATAATAGAGAACAAAACATCTTAGAAGAACTAAAAAAAATTTTCCGGTTCAATACAATCAACAATTAACCGAACTATGTGGAAAATATACTGACGTATTCGGTCTTGAAACCGAATCAATAACAACAAATAATTTTTACAAGCAAAAATTGAGATTGAAAGACAATGAACCAATTTATATAAAAAATTATCGAAGCCTGCACAGTCAAGTTGAGGAAATTCAAAAACAAGTAGGAAAATTAATTAAAGACAATATAGTCGAACCATCTATATCAGAATACAACAGTCCACTTCTACTTGTCCCAAAGAAAACACTTCAGGGTTCGAATGAAATGTTCATTTTTTATGGTCATAAATGCACAGACAAAGGCATCTTACCGGACGACAAGAAATATGATGTAATAAAAAACTATCCAGTCCCACATGATGCAGATATCGCTAGACGATTTATAGCATTTTGCAATTATTATAGACGTTTCATTAAATACTTCGCCGACTATTCACGGCACATAACTAGATTATGTAAAAAGAATGTTCCATTAAAATGGTCTTCCGAATGCCAAAACTCATTCCAAAATTTAAAAGATAAACTTATAGAACCTACTTTATTACAATATCCTGATTTCCTTAAAGAATTTTGTAAAATAACGGATGCAAGTAAACAAGCATGTGGAGCGGTATTAACTCAAAACCATAACGGACTCCAACTCCCGATAGCATACGCATCACGTTCATTTACAAAAGCTGAAAGCAATAAAAGCACTACAGAACAGGAACTAGCGGCAATTCATTGGGCAATTACACATTTTCGACCATATAATTATGGCAAACATTTTACAGTTAAAACCGATCATAGACCACTAACATACTTACTTTCAATGGTCAATCCTAGTTCAAAACTCAAATGCGGCTCGAATTGGAGGAATATGATTTCACAGTCGAGTATCTAAGAGAAAAGATAACTTCGTGGCAGACGCCCTCTCTAGAATAACAATTAAAGATCTTAAAAATATTACGGCAAATATATTACAAGTCACTACAAGACAAACAAGAGAGAACGCTATAGTCGAGTGCCTCGACTATTAGATACCCGTTACTCAGCTAAACAACTTAATATAAATATGCCTTCTTGTATGTTTTTCGCCGCCAGCTGTTCCAAAGTCACCCCTTAGATGGCGCTATTGTATTGCGGAAATCTAGGCGCTAGCCAGGCCTAAGAGTTTAATGGGTTTTTGGGCGTTAGAGTGTGCGTGGCAAATTTTTATTAGGCCAATCGACAGGTATTGACAAATCAAATACATATCAATTAAAATTTTCATAATATCATCAAAACTGTGGCCACAGCTTGTGGCTTGTGGGCGTTAGAGGGGGCGTGGCACCATTTTGAAACAAACTTGCGCTGCGTAGGAACTCCTAAAATCTACATGCCAATCTTCTAGCGTTTATAGTTTCAGAGATCTCAGCGTTCATACGGACGGACAGACAGACGAACATGGCTAGATCGACTCGGCTAGTGATCCTGAACAAGAATATATATACTTTATAGGGTCGGAAACGCTTCCTTCTACCTGTTACATACTTTTGCACGAATACAATATACCCTTTTACTCTACGAGTAACGGGTATAAAAAGTAGACCAAATTCCTGCGCAGGAAAAGATAAAGTAGAATTGCATAGGCAATCTCAAATAAAAGCTCCTAAGCCCAACGTATATGAAGTCATTAACAATGACGAAGTACGTAAAGTAGTGACCTTGCATGTGAATAATAATTTATGTTTTTTCAAAAATTTACAAGATATGATGTTGGAACTCTACTAATGGAACTCTTGATTTAGGTCAGTTTTTCCAAAGGCTTGAACTGCAGGCTGGTAAACAAAAAATTACCCAACTAAATATTAAAAAATGGGCAACAAAATATTAAAATCATTAAGAGTAGCGCCACTCAACCCGGTGACCCTAATAATAACTAATAATGAAAAAGAAGCAATATTGTCTAAAATGCCAAATGTCAAAAACAACAAGACATACCAAAATTCCTTTAACAATTACAGAAACCCCAGAAATTGTATTCGAAAAGGTAATTGTGGATACGATCGGTCCACTACCGAAATCAGACCAAGGAAATGAATATGCAGTCACTTTAATATATGATCTGTCAAAATATCTTTTTGCTATACCAGTACCAAATAAAAATTCAAAAACAGTAGCAAAGGCTATATTCGAAGAATTTATTCTAAGGTACGGTCCAATGAAGACGTTCATTACGGACATGGGAACAGAATACAAAAATTCTTTAATTGAACATCTTTGCAAAAACCTAAATTTCAAACATATAACATCGACAGCACACCATCATCAGACTGTCGGAACTATGGAACGAAGCCACAGAACCTTTAATGAATTTATACGTACGTAAATCTCAACTGATAAGACGGATTGGGATGTATGGTTAAAATACTTTGATTTTTGTTTCAACACGACACCCTCTATGGCACATGATTACTGTCCATATGAGTTAGTGTTTGGTAGAACTTCGAATTTACCAAAACATTTTAATAGCGTAGATAGAATAGAAGATATATATAATATAGATGATTATGCAAAAGAAACAAAGTTTAGATTAGAACAAGCTTTCAAAAGAGCCAGATTATTATTAGAATCAAATAAAAGAAAATAAAACTGTCATTATCATAAAAACTGTTTAGATTTTGAACTATAAATAGGAGATCAAGTCTGTTTGGGGGTAGACAACAAAAATGCTTTTAATATTATTAGTTTATGTACGTGTCGTGTTTATTTTGCCAGTCGAATCTGCACTGCTGCAGCCGAAAGCCTGGCTTCATATTTTAATTTGGGTTTTACAATGAGATAAGGCAGATAAAGAGGAGAGCGCAAGAGCGCTACAGGTTCAGCCATACACCTATGCGCACTAGACTAGTCGCTGGCGGGCTGCTCCGAACATACTCCCCCCGTTGGAGGAATTTGGGCCCCAACTAAATGGGAATCGATGGGCAGAACGGCTAACTTGGCGACGGCTCTCTTGACTAGACCCGTAGCTGTACGGACCATAGCTACTCTGACGACACCGTCCTCGCCTGGAACGACTCCTTGGATGCACCCCAGCTGCCATTTCAAGGGTGGAAGGTTGTCCTCCTGCAGCAACACGATGCTTCCGACCTTGATGTTGGATGTTTCGACGCGCCACTTACTCCTTTCTTGGAGCAAGGATAAATACTCGTTGCTCCACCGCTTCCAGAATTGCTGCTGCATCTGTGTCACCCTTTGCCATCTGCTGAGGCGGCCTTCTCGGAGATGCGTGACATCAGGCTCAGGAAACCTTGTGTAGCTGGAGCCTTTCAGGAAATGGGCCGGCGTTAACACGTCAAGACTTTCAGCGTTTTCTGAAATTGGACAGAGTGGACGGGAGTTAAGGATGGCAGAAATCTCATAAGCGAGAGTTCTCAATTCATCGAGGCCCAAGATGGAAGCACCGACGACTCTATAAAAGTGAAATTTGGCCGATTTAACAGCCGCCTCCCATAAACTACCGAAATGTGGGGCTCGCGGAGGTATGAACTTCCAATCAACCCCATCAGCTAAGCAGGAGGAAGCTATCCCAGCCGTGTGGGGTTCGCTCAGAAATAGATTCTTCAGCTCGGTTAGCTCGCTCTTAGCGCCGACAAAATTCGTCGCATTGTCACTCCAAATAGTGCGCGGAGTGCCTCTCAGGCTGGTGAATCTTCTCAACGCTGCGATGAAAGAATCCTTTGTGAGATCCTGGACGACTTCCAAATGCGTGGCCTTCGTAGAGAAGCAGACAAAGACGGCGATGTAGCACTTGTGAGGCGCCTTGTTGCGGGTCTCTGCCTTGTGATAAAATGGTCCACAATAATCCACTCCCGTGGTATGAAATGCTGGGTTAGGCTGAACTCGATTGGCTGGCAGGCTGCCCATAACGTGCTCCCAAGTGACAGGCTTCATCCGAAAACATCTGACACATTTGTTGATGACGGTAGCCACGAACTTTCGTCCTCCAATTGGCCAATACCTTTGCCTTAATGTGGCAAGTAACGCTTGCGATCCTGCGTGCAAGTATTTTATAAGAAAATATACGATGATTGCCTTTGTAACTGGATGATCCTTGGGTAACAATATCGGATGCTGAGTATCGTAGTCCAGATTTGCATTCTGAAGTCTTCCACCAACGCGAAGTAATCCATCGGAGCCGATTATTGGTCTCAGCGAAATCAGCTTGCTCTTCTGTGGACACGGCCTGCCCCGGCTAAGACATCCATACTCCTTGGCTAAGTGAACCTGTTGGATGCTCCTCAGAAGAAGTAGGATCCCCAAATTGAGCTCCTCAATGGTAACCCGGTTCCTTGAAGGTGAAGATTTTGCTCTGCAATTCGAAATGAATCGATAAATGTACGCAAATACACGCTGCAACTTATGAAAAAAATTAAGGAATTTGCAGTTGGTCGAAATGTCAGTGCAAACGGTTCCAACTAGCGCTGCGGGACGACGTTCTGAAAGATCCTTAACTGCATTTGGAAGAGAGGGCCATTTTGACGAGCTTTGCAGCAGGAATGGAGGCCCGTTAGCCCACAGGGAGTGCTCCAGCAATTCTCTCGGGGTACAGCCTCGCGATACGACATCCGCCGGATTTAAGCTTGTTGGAACATGGTGCCAAGTCATGCCTTTTGTCATCTCCTGAATTTTCGCGATTCTGTTGGATACAAATACGTTGAAATCCCTCGGAGGCTGCCGAATCCACGCCAGTACGATAGACGAGTCGGACCAGCAATGAAAGTCGCATTCGAAATCGATGGTTTCCTTGACGCTTACGATAAGCTCCGCCAATAAAAGCGCTGCCGACAACTCCAATCTTGGAATTGTCAAAGCCTTTAAAGGGGCCACTGTCGACTTGGCGCAGAGCAAATGGACCTTTGCTTCTCCATTGACCTCAGACCGTAAGTATAAACACGCTCCATAAGCCGCTATGCTAGCATCGCAGAATCCATGCAACTGGATAGAAGACTGAGGTTGCATTACGAATCATGAAAATTTCAAGTTTTGGACGATCGATAACTGAGAGGTCAACTCCCCCCATGACGAAAGAATAGGCTCTGGTAATGTGTCATCCCAATCCACGTTGGCATTCCATAGGGATTGCAAAAAGATCTTGGCCTTTGTGACAATCGGTGTTATTAAACCGAGCGGATCATAGAATTTGGCTATTGTTGAAAGTGCAATACGCTTGGTGACTCGATGATTTACAGATAATTGAGAAAAGTTGAACAGAAGTTGGTCAGAAGAAGGATCCCAGGCTATTCCCAGCGCCTTGGTAATAGCTGATCCGTCGTGAAATTGAATTAGCTTCTCCTTATCGCAGTCAGCCTCTCCTTCGAGTGCGCGTCCATCATTAGAACACCATTTGCGGATTGGAAAATGGCCTCGCGACAATAACTCCTTCACCTGACGACGAATTTCCCTAACCTCTTCAATTGACTCGCCACCAGAGATTAAATCATCCACGTAGGAGTCCCTACGAACAATTTTTGCTCCAATTGGAAACGAATCCTCCTCATCATAAGAGAGCTGATGCATGGCTCTTATAGCCAAAAAGGCAGCTGGCTTGGTACCATAAGTCACCGTGTTCAATTTGTAAACACTCAACTCATCCGTGGACTTCTCTCGCTAAACAATACACTGCAAAAAGTCATCCGGGTGGGACACACGCACGCATAGAGGGCAATTTTAAAAAATCGGAAGCGAAGTAGAATGTTAAAGATTTTTTGTTGAATTGTTGGCCCTGCAAGAAGCAAGTCGTTCAGAGAGCTACCAGAAGTAGTTCTAGCAGACCCATCAAAGACGACCCGGAGCTTTGTGCTCGTACTTTCCTGCTTATGTATACAATGGTGGGGCAAGAAGAATTGTGGTACTGTTGGATCCTTTGGTGCGAGAGACACGTGGCCTAAGTTGATGTATTCCTGGAGAAAGGCCGAATACTGAGCTTTGAGAACAGGGTTTCTATCTAGCTTAGCTTC
The DNA here is from genome assembly GCA_018153365.1 of Drosophila fuyamai. Taxonomy (NCBI): domain Eukaryota; kingdom Metazoa; phylum Arthropoda; class Insecta; order Diptera; family Drosophilidae; genus Drosophila; species Drosophila fuyamai. The sequence continues at coordinate 561,113 of JAECXW010000591.1, read as the reverse complement.
CAAACTCCTAAAACGACGACGAGCTAGGCAATAGGAATCACCTAAACTTTCGAATCCCGAAGTGGATAAGAGACGAACAGAGTATTGACCATTCCCAAGTCTAGTGCAGTTTTCCTTGAACAGTTGTTCGCATTGCAATTCCTCAGGCAACAGTGCTGGCTTTGATGGATTACAATCCTCAATTTCCCAAAATCGCTTTACTATGGCAGCAAGTGCGTCATCCTCAGAATGATCCGTAGTATCCTTGACAATGGCGGCTAAGACAGACTTATGATTTGGAGTAGTCGACATCCCACCAGAAACGATCCAACCAAGTTTGGTGTTTTGGAGTGTTAGCAACATGCTACCCCATAGCAATTATTTCGAAAAACAGACCAGCGTCAATTAACAAGTCAATTCGTTGTGATTGGTTGAAATAAGGGTCAGCGAGCGAAATGGTATGTGGAATCCTCCATCCTGATGTATTTATGTTGAAATTCGGCTGATAATCACTGATACTGTGAGTCACAACAGCTGTGAATGACGCACGATAGCCTGCATTTCGTGATTGCGCAAAAATATCCACTGATTTATCAGAGTTCATGGAGGACTCACCGATCCCAGAAATTAGTGTATGCGAATGCCTATATTTCAAATTTAACTGGCTAGCTAGGCGCGTAGTTATAAAGTTCAATTGAGAAGCGGAATCTAAGATTGCTCGACAGGGCATAAATGAACCAACCCTATTTTTTAAATAGACAATAGCAGTAGGCAGCAACACGTAATTTATTGGCACTGTATTTGAAGCATTTGGTCGAGGGTGCGATACCTGACGATCAAGTTGTGAGCATGACACTAGTGCTGATGAAAGATGGTGATGGCTGAGAGCTCGAGAGTGTGCGAGTGGTGCGGATGAGTCAGAGACAATATCTGCAATGAGTTGATTTACATTGCTGCAAACTATGCCCCTTGCGCAAACAGTTTAGACAAAGGTGCATTTTCTTGGCTTCTCTAAATGGAATTTATGCACATTTTTTCATACCTGATGGCCTGGTGTTTGCGTTACCAAAGCTTGATCCAAATTTTCCATCATCCTGCATCTCCTCTCTAAAAACGACTCCATAGCAGTCCATGAAGATAACTCAGCGATTGGCAAATCCTCTTCCCATTTTTCCCGAGTCCGTTGATCCAGCTTGTGAACGACGATATGAATCAGTAATCCATCCAAAATTTGCTGTGTAGTGGCCAGCGTATGGATTGGCCGAAGATGTGCGTTCATAGAATCGCTTTATGAGCAGATTCAAAGCCTTTTTATAATTATCATTTGAAGGTTCGAGCGAGCGTATGGTCTCCAGAGCCACGCCGCCTAGACTAGACCGTAAATATTGCAGCTTTTCAATGTCGCTTAGCTCGTCATCATTTCCAATGACCGCGGTGAACGTTGCGAGAAAGTCCGGCCACTCAGCATAAGATCCATGAAAACGAGCAATCTCCAGGTTTGGTAATCGAGGCTTCCGTGTCCGAAAAGAAAGATCAGAATGGTGGTTGATGTCTATAGATGTGGAGTTGGCAGCTGTGCTACCCAACAATTGCAATTTGCGCTGGGCCGCTAAGCCTCTATTGAGCTTCGCCTTCACATCCATAAAAACGTCCGAAAATTCCCATCGCCTATCACTCGAAGTCTCCTTTAAATCCAGCCGTTCCAGCGATGACTGTGCGGAGTCAAACGACGAATTTAAGGAATTGACCCAGTCCAATCGCGCGAGAAGATCAGCTTCATCCAACTGATCTATAGACTCAGTTGTTAAATACAATTTCATCGCGGTTTTTGCCGCAGAATTGATTACACTTTGGCGCGAAAATATTCTATTTCATTTGGCGCGTCATTTTGAGGCCGAACCGCGTTTTCTGGAGCAGCCATTTCTTAGTCGCACACAAAAAAAATAAAATAAAAATGTCCGAACCGGTTAAGAGGGGTGAATAACCTTTTAACCTTTGCCGCGAAAAATGCGCGACACCAAGCGTCGTCGAAAATGCAACGGAACTTTGTTGTTGTTGTTCCGCCCTTTAACAGCGGACTTGAAATTATGTATATGTATGCACTGCACTATGCACTTTTAGAATAGTTAAATGTTATTCTCCTTTTGTTTATAATTTGCAGCACAACACTGTTTTGATTTTTTCACAGCGCGAAATGTACAAAAAGATCAACAGCCTGCCGGCTTTTCACAGCGCGAAATGTAAACCTTAAACGGCCAGCTGTGTGCACATGTATGTAAGTCCGTGTGTTTGTGACCGAATGCCCGCAAACGACAGCGAAACCAAAATATATTGTTTAAACGATATTAAACAATAATAAAACCGAGTTGCAGACGGCAAAAAAAACAGCGATCACGTCGGGGTCACCAAAATGTTTGGGGGAAGACAACAAAAATGCCACCCTTAGGTTATGTAATAATAACGCTTTTAATATTATAAGTTTATGTACGTGTCGTGTTTATTTTGCCAGTCGAATCTGCACTGCTGCAGCCGAAAGCCTGGCTTCATATTTTAATTTGGGTTTTACAATGTAGTCGCCGAATACGTAGCGCGACAGCTTGTCGAGATAAGGCAGATAAAGAGGAGAGCGCAAGAGCGCTACAGGTTCAGGCGTACACCTATGCGCACTAGACTAGTCGCTGGAGGGCTGCTCCGAACAAATTCTTATTAAAGAATGAAACAGGTCACAAATTTGAATACAAATATACAGGACCATATACAGTAGGAGATAATGATAATATACTTGTAAGAATTTGAAATATTAAAAACAAAGAACAGACAGTTCATAAAGATAGGATACAAATTTGTATTTCATAATCACTCTTATAAAACATAGAATACATAGAATAAATACCATAAATAAATAAGCAAAAAAATAAATAAATTAAATAAATAAGAAAAACAAAATAAATAAACAGATAAGCACGGCAGCACCCACCGGCGGTACAAGCAATTTGTTGGCAACCGAGTGGCGGAGAATTTGGAGTCGACGAAGGTTTCCCAGTGGCGATGGGTACCTACAGAATAAGGCGCACCTTAGCCCGGAATCACGTTGGCTAAGCGGAGCCGCATTTTTGAGGCAGCCAGCGAGCCGGGGCCTGAGGAAGGAACCGAGCGTGTTCCAGATGCGCATGATGAAGAGGAGATACCCAGTGAGTTTGCATTGGTGGCCGCAAATCAATTTGTCATTCCGTTCCAGAGATTCTCGAGGTTCAGTCACCTGGTGAGGACCACAGCCTGTGTCTTAAGGTTTGCGCGTTGGTGCCATAAGCAGAGAAGCGTGCTCGAGGAGTACGGACTGACTGCAACGGAGCGGGAGGCCGCGGAGAACCTGTTAGTCAGACAGGCCCAATTGGAATCGTTTCCCGACGAGATGAGGTCGGCGGAATGCGGAAAGGACGTCTCCAGCTCGAGTGAGATTCGAGGTCTGGCGCCTTACGTGGATGAACACGGAGTTCTGCGAACTTATGGCAGAGTTGATGCCGCGCTGTGCATTCCGTACAGTGCGAGGAGGCCCGTAATACTGTCACACAGGCACAGTCTTACGGAATTGATTGTGAGGCATTCACGCCCAGATAAAGCATCAGAACGTGGATGCGACGATTGCTCAGATCCGGACGAGATTCTGTGTCACGAAGATGAAAAGAGTGCTGAAGCAAGTAATCTCGTCGTGCAACGAGTGCAAGTTGCAGCGAACGCGGAAGCGGGTAGAAGCGGGGGGATGGCCATTCAAGTACATCGGATTGGACTACTTTGGGCCACTGCTGGTGACTGTATCCCGTCACAGAGAAAAGCGTTTGGTCGCATTGTTCACGTGCTTAACGACAAGGGCGATTCATCTGGAGCTGGCGCATGACCTGTCGACGGATTCCTGCATAATAGCGATCAGGAACTTCGTCTGCCTTAGAGGGCCAGTACATAGACTGCGGAGTGATAACGGCAAGAACTTTGTGGGAGCTGACAGGGAGGCCAAAAGATTTGGAGACGTGTTCGAGACGGAAAGGATACAGAGTGAGTTGTCCAGCAGAAGCATTGAATGGGTTTTTAATTGCCCATCGAACCCGTCTGAGGGCGGAGTATGGGAGCGGATGGTGCAGTGCGTCAAACGAGTGCTGCGCCATACCCTGAAGGAAGTCGCGCCGAGGGATCATATGTTGGAGAGTTTCCTGATCGAGGCGGAGAATGTGGTCAACTAGCGTCCGCTCACCCACTTGCCGGTAGATGCGGACCAAGAGGCGCCGTTGACGCCAAACGATCTGCTTAAGGGAGCAGCTAACCTGCCGAATACGCCTGGATTGGATGCGGAGCTGCCCAAGGTCGGTTCTACGCGAAAGCAGTGGAGGATTACTCGCATGCTGTGAGACCGTTTTTGGAGGAGGTGGGTCCTGGAGTACCTGCGTACGCTTGTGCGCCGCGAGAAGTAGTGCCGGAGAACAGAGCCCATCCACCAGGATGATATGATCTTCGTCTGCGATCCTGCCTTGCGCAAACGACAGTGGCGCAAGGGCATCGTGGAGGAGGTCTACAGCGGAGCTGATGGAGTCGCCAGACGCGCCACTGTGCGCGTGAATGACAATGGCCTATCTCGGACAATTTTGCGGCCCGTCTCCAAACTTGCGATTTTGGATTTGAGTGAAGCGGGTCTTCACGGGTTCGGGGATGTCGACGGTCAAAACATTGTAATCGATAGGTAGAATAATTATTGTAAGGAAAATCTAGTATTTGTTAAGTTATCCGATCTCGTATGGATTTTTGGCCCTTGAAATGTGGGCCTACTAATGTCGGTATCATGGATGCCGCCACAAAAAGTGCTTCTCATTGTCTTGTGAATTGTAGGAGGGCACACTGCGGTAAGATTAAGTTAGTTTGAAATGTATGAGGGTAATTTGAATTGTTCATAGAATAAAACGCGCGCTTACTACGACCCGGCCATAGGCCCTTAAAGTCACCCTCTCTTCGGACCTTCGAGTGTGGGGTAGCCGTTAAAAAGGCAACTCAATATGATGCGAGACAATAGTAATTCTAATCGAATTGTGTTACGTGAGTGCTAAGTCCATGTGTATATACATATATAGTATATGGACAAAATCGGGCTTAATAACCTCCCAACAAAACCCAATAAGAGAACAACGACAACGAGATTTCCAAATGCCCAAAGTTTGAAATTTCTGAAATTTCGTTGGCAGTGAGTATAGGGATTAAAGCTCCCTTAATAAACGAATTCTAATCGCTAACCGTTATTAGGAGGCCGCAGCGGTATTTGAAGAAATCGCCTTGTACTCATTTTGGCCCATTCTGGTTGCCATACGTGAAGACGGCCTACATTTCAAGTCCAGCCACGTTAATACCACGAGCATCAGCAGTTAATCATCCCTTTGCCAGTAGCACCAGAAATCCCCAGCGATTCTGCACGGCTAAATTCTGGTCGCAAACACGTGGAGCCGGCTTATCTCTCGAGCCGAGCCGCGTACAGCTTTTCAGTGCATCAGAATATTAAAAATCCACACTACATTCCGAGACGCTTGCAGCCGGATAAATTGAAGTTCCGTGCCAAGCTTTCCAACCGCTGCAAAACGTAAGGAAAACCTAGGTATATACTATTCGTGTCATAAGGACGGCATAGCCGACAGAATATTTACATCAATCTGAGCCAAGTTATATAATCACTAGAATCAAGTTACGACACCCGTACGATTTTGATTAAATATTACGTTATTTTTTGATAAAACTCTATTGCTGACGAAAATTTTTAAATGAAGGACATACATGAAGTCATTTATACAATTTGCAATGGGCAAGTTAACGTTAAGTGAATCTTAAGCATTTAGCATGGGCAAGTCTATTTGTACGCTTTTATGAATAAAGTATAATGTGAAGTACATTTTTGTGAATTGGAGCACCTGAAGTAACTGTGCGTTATTAATAACACATACGCAAAGCGAGCCCATTCAAGGTTGGGTGGTTTTTGAAGAGATTTAAATGACAGCTGAAATTCCTCACACTTATTATAAAATTAGATTCTTTGGGCTTTGGTTTAGTTAGTCAATAGTGCCCTACTCTGTCTACTATTTAAGTTTATGGGACGGTGCGGTCTTCTAGGTAGCAAAACTCCTCTCCCATTTTTCCTGAGCACAACCGACCCTGTAGGCAGAGTACGCTGCCAGATAGCCGCGCACACATTGCTGTGTTCGTTACACAGACAGATCTAAGCGGACGAACAACTCCGTTACAGCGGATGGTAACCAACTCGTGAAACTGTCCCACTTATGGAATTAATAAACAATTTTTAAAATTAAATTTTAGCAATATTTCCTTTGCCTTTGTTTTTTTTTTTATTTTGTCTTCGCCTTACTATTAACTTAGAGGGCCGCGCTGGACTTGCGTAACAATATTGCATCGGTCAGCATAATTTGATTTCACAATGAGATGCAACAGATTCAGCATAAGCTTTAATTCTAAACAAAAATTAAAGGTTCGTTGTTCATCTGATAAGATTTTAGTATTAAGGAGTAGGTCTATTTCAGATTGAAGCCGCGATCGGTTATTGAATAAGTTAATATTAAAAGTGTTTTCATATAGCAGTGAGTAAAGTGAATAAAGGCTTACCGCTAAGAAAATAAGTAAAAATTCTATTTTTTTAATGTTTCTTAAAAATTTAAAATTACTTCATAGTCTTTTTCTCTCTGTCCACTTAAACGAATACCGCTGAAAATACATACAGTCAAACGCTTTACCGCTGCTCAGGCATCTTTGACTGAAATTTGTGACTACGCACTTGTAAATTTTTACAGAGCTATAGGCTTCTTTTACCACTTTAGAGTCAAGCACAACGACATGAATCCCAATAACAAAGTCGAAACGGCCCTCAGCAATTATTTCCCTTCTTTTCAACATCAAAAGCAAGGAAAACAACAGAATCACTAGTCAGCAATGTGCAATTTTTTGAATCATATTTTCGGCAGCTGTCTCAGCTGCAAACTAGAATCGAGACGACGGACGCGTCGTGAGTGAAATCTTATTTGTTGAAACGAAATGCAAATTGAAATCACTTATAAACAAATAACGGCGACTAGCTTCCACAATTTTAGTTTTCTCAACATGGCAACAAGCGGACTTCTGTTTGGGGCGCGATCATAAATCTTGTACATTATCATCACCTTATTCCTCAGATCGACAAATTCAATTATTTGAAGAACTCGTTGTCAGGACCAGCACTCAAAGTAGTAAAAGACAAAAGATAATTATTTCAAAGCATTGTATCGACTCAAGGAGCGTTATGATAATAAGGTTTTTTTTTATTTCATTACGAACAAGTTCAACCTATCAGCGATCGTCATGCCAAATGCCGAAGGAAGGATTCTTTAAAGCCATCCGAGTTGGAAAGAGCACAATGGGTGCCAATACTCATCAATACGCGAGTTGACTGGGTAATTGGTGGAAGTAAGATGGTTCCTACTGATCCTAGAGCAGCCCATTCTAGATGAAATCGTTTCACATTTTTCGAAAGCATACCGAAGAAGGACAACGTGTACGACATCGGCGCCTCACTTTTTTCCCAACTCGACCGTAAACTGAACAGAAATTGTTCAACACCATTGTTTACTACGGCCACAAATATTAACTACTAATCTAATAACATAGTAGTGTTTAATGCCAGCTCAATAACTCCTTCCGGCGTAGCATTGAATAAAATCCAACCAGTCCTAATCACGACACTGCTTTTATTTCACCTCAAATATAAATCGTCAATTTGTGGTCATCGAGCGGGAGAGAAAATTTCAGCTGATTCTTTGCAGAGAAAACGATACTGTCTTATCTGATGTATGACGAATATTCGACTCGCTTGTACTTATCGCTACCGTCGTCATGAATTGCATAGCGTTCATTTAGGATCTAGTCATCCGATCCGATCCCCAATGATCTTGGTATCGTAAGCGACAACTTAAAAATAACTATTTTTAGTAAAACTTCGTTTTGTATCAACCTCACAACAACACCAGAGCAGGATTCACAGGACTGCAGACTCCTGAAAACCTTGGATAGGGCTGTTGCCCTTTCATGTACACCATAATCAATGGTGTTGTAAAGGGCATCTTACTAGTTGCAAAGCCAATCCGATTCAATCCTTGCCGATCCTAGGGCTTAGGCTGTGTAAAGCCGTAGATAAATTTCAAACACAAGCTTGAGCTTTATATCTGAAAAGTTTATTTTTTGAGCGACGTTCTATAGTGGCGAGGGAAAACACTCGTCTTTATTGCCAACTTTCTAGTCTCGCAGGATCTCTGAGCTGCAGTCATACACACAAGTCATCGAATGGAGTTACGTGTCAACAAACAAAAATCCTTCTGACATCGTATCCAGAGTATGCTCAGTAAAGGATGTTCATCAAAACATGTGGTATACTGGACCCAACATCCTAAAAACGTTGGACAGCGAATGACCATGTCTGCCTAATCCAGTGAAAACACCCTTACAATCATTCGTCGACGCACAGCCCAAATCTATGATAATCAAAACTACCAGTCATATTGTGGTATCCATCGTTTTTTTTATTTTTCGAGTATTGTCCGAGATGTAATTCACGTGCAAGCTTTCGAGCTAAATCAGACTTTTTAGTGAATCGTACCATAAATTATGCAAACAGTATTTATTTCGATTTATTACTGAAAAACCAACCTTTCATATTTTATCTTTAAAGGAGTCACAAAGTGAGTGTAGGCAATGCAATTATAATGGTGGTGAGAACAAATGTGAAGATTGGACAAAGATAGCTATCCGGACTGAAAAAATGACAAGCAGCTCAATAAAAATATTGGTAGCTATAACTGGGCCACCATGAGAATTCTCACAAAGTTTTAAATTTAAGTTCTGTTGAGGACGAAATCGACAAGGTTAAAGCAAAGCTTGAGGCCCATCCTAATAGGGTTGTCTTTATTTTGGAAAATTAGCCAGACACGACTCTGGCGAAAATACCAATAATAGTAAGGTAAGCACCAATAATAGTAGGGTACGTTTTTTAAATAAAAAGTATTTATCAATAAAATAAATAGATAGGCCTTAGCCTGTCTTATATTAAACACGGCAGCGTGTTTTAAAAAACGTACCCTACTATTATTGGTGCCTGGCAGAAAAGAAGCAGAAGGGCACGCCCAGAATTAAGAGAGGTCGTGCTAATAAGGCAAGCCACAAAATGATATCAGTTCGTCAGCTTCAGCAGCAGGCTGGATAATTTAGAATATCTAGCAAAGTCCACTGCGCCAATCAGAATCTTGAATCAGGCTTGAGAGAATGATATCTGCATTAGTAATGTACGTCAATTTTCGCAAACCAAATTTATGAACTTAATATGCAAATGATCAATCTGCCAACATAAGTGTCTTAGATAAGAAAGCCAAAAGCAGAAAGTGCACAAGTATCCAAAATTACGACTTTACAATTTAGCTGAACTCTGAAGAACCATATATTATCATTAGGAAAAATTGACCCTTCTAACCTTCCTCCGATAATAAACGCAAAAATAATTTTGAAGCAAGATTTCCGGGATCGTAACCGCCTTCAGCGGGAATAGCAGTACTATTTTTTTCCTCCGACTGGAAATGTTTTCTGATTATTTTTTCGTTTCATATCATATTATAGTGTTTACACTGGTTAAAGCTGGATATTCTAACGTTTGAAAATTTTAATATATTTTTTTTTTCTACCCGGGGAGGTAGAGTCTGAATGACTCAAATCTCAAGTCAGAAAATATGGTAACTCTATATTCATAACTTTCTCATATATTCCGTTGTCTGAACTTCCTGATTATTAAACCCACCTTTCCGTTTTTAAGTGTGGTTCAAACAAACTTCCTGATAGGTATCAGTTGGTAGTTCTAGGAAATCCTGCAGTTCCACGAAGGATGTATCGAATGACACTATCTATAACCACTAACCATACAACATATGTATGGTTAGTGCTATAACGTAACATGATTCTATTGATGGCTAAACCATGTTCGAAATTTACTAGGTCGCCTACTCGACTTGCGTCTTGTATTAAATCATGAAGGTGTGTTTCTGTCCAGAGTAGCACCACTCACGCTACCTGAAAATCCATATCACCCAACAATTGAACTTACAATTAACTTGGGTACAGTTATTGAAGAAAAATTATAAAAATCAACCAAACGAATATGTACATTGCTTTCGCAGACTTTCTGAGGCTATATAATTATACCCGTTACTCGTAGAATAAAAGGGTATATTGTATTCGTGCAAAAGTATGTAACAGGTAGAAGGAAGCGTTTTCGACCCTATGAAGTATATATATTCTTGTTCAGGATCACGAGCCGAGTCGATCTAGCCATGTCCGTCTGTCCGTCTGTCTGTCCGTCCGTATGAACGCTGAGATCTCGGAAACTATAAAAGCTAGAAGATTGGCATTTTGCATGTAGATTTTAGGAGTTTCTACGCAGCGCAAGTTTGTTTCAAAATGGTGCCACGCCCCCTCTGACGCCCACAAGCCACCGTTTTGTTGCTATTATGAAAATTTTTTTTGATATGTATTTGTTTCGTCAATAAAATAAATAAAAGTTTGCCACGCCCACTCTAACGCCCAAAAACCCATTAAACGCTTAAGCCTGGCTAGCGCACACATTTCCGCCTTTCATGGCCCGTGGTACCAATTTCTTGTGGTAGATGGCGCAATACAATAGCGCCATAAAAATCGGGAGCTAATTCGAGCGGCGAAAAACATACAAGAAGGCATATTTATATTAAGTTGTTTAGCTGAGTAACGGGTATCTAATAGTCCAGGCACTTGACTATAGCGTTCTCTCTTGTTTTATTTCTAGTTTTAATTGTCTGACATTTACTCATGCATAATATGGACGATTTCTTGAATGTTTTACAGTGCAATAAAATCGTTTTTTAATTACCATTTTCTGTGGTGCAAAGTGTTGACACCCTAAGAAATTTAATGTCCTGACTTTATAAGAAATATATAAATACCAGTTTTAAATATTTTTTTCAACATATTTATCAAAAGCAAAATAAGCCCCGAGAGAACAAAGTGGATTTATTAAAAACATGTAGTGTGCATACATACAGAGTACACACTGTTCCATCGGCAACAAAGTTATCCAAATCTGCATGATCAGCACTCTTCTAATGCAAAAGTAATTTTACCACATACGCCATCAACGAGTGATAAGTAGCGCCAGCTTATTCCCACAGCTTGACGACTGCAACAAATATATCCACGTATGCACATAACATTCCTTTTCTCTCTCCCTGAGCACCGCTCTTAGAGATAAACATAACCTAACATATAAGGCTGTTGCGTCGCTGGCGACTTGAATGACAGCGTCGACTGCGCAGCATAGAGCTAAGCTAAGCCAAGAATATAGGCCAGAATTCTGGAGATGACGACGAACTAAACAAGTAATTGAATTATTTAATATTCCTAAGAATAATAATAATTATAATTTATAATACATACCAAGACCAGCATTATAATGTTATCGATAACACTAAAACGTAAAACACCCGGTTAATCCTTCTCTGTTATTTCTGATCTCGTAAGCTGTGGTTGATTGTGCTGTGCTAAATAAACTAAAATATAATTGAATACAAATACGCTGATTTGTTTATTTAAGCTTAGAATCCCAACATGAATAAACATATATAAATATATAAAATTCAACCAGTGCGTTTTTTAATTAATAAAAAACTGTGAACCTCTAATGTTACAAAAGAATAATAATAATATTAATAAAAAAAAATAAAAATAAAATATAATAATAAAAAATAATAATAATAAATAAATAATAATTACGAAACTGGAAAAAATCATCAAATGAGAAAAGCCAGTGTCAGGACCAGCACCGGCACCGCCCGAGCACACAAACAAATTTTTTTAAAGTCATTAAATAAAATAGCTTGTGTGATGACCAGCACCCGCACCGCCAGAGTCCAAGGAGCCCGGAACATCTAAAAAAAATTTGTTTTTGTTCACCCTACGCACGACAGAAGTGAAACTTCTAGTATTCCTCTCTCTTATCATTTCATTATCTCTTATTTTCTGTCTTAGGTTAGTTTGAAGATTAGATGTTAAATAATTTACGGACGAAGCATGGATTTTTTTTATCTAATATTTTCCTATAGATAAATGACGATCGATTAATGTATTGTTCCAAAAATGTTCAATTTTCTTAAAAGTATACAAAATTAAATAAATAACAATATTATAATTAAAAATTACAAAGAAAATACAATGTCAGTTTACCTATCAAGTGACATTTTCATTATCAATTTCATAAATATCATTTCTTAATGTCATGATAATTGGGTTATGGTAACTAAAGTGCGAGATAAATGAGCACTCAAATCCTTAATGAATCGTGCAAAAACTGTATCGATTGTTGTCCTGTGTCTAGTCGTGCTAATGTTCCTATCATTAACAATATCCGAATTGAGGGAGTTTTTGAAAAAGTTCAAAATTCAAATAGGGCAGAAGCACGTGGTGCATAAAATCTTTGATATAAGTAGTCAATTTACCTGGTGAGATATAAATTGACACCATAATAATTTTCTTCCCATTAGCCAGAGAGCATTCTGCAGCACACAAATCCCCAACGAAGGATGTATGACTAGAAACGAATTATGGTTATGTTTTATGTTTTGGTCATCATTATGTTTTACCACAACATGTTGGAGTCTATTTACATTTTGATATATACCTACACTGCCCGCTCTAACATTGGGTCTCTTGTATTGTACATGCCTATCATCGTCAAGCTAAGTTTCAGAATGCATCAATATGTCCGAATTTTTTCGAACATTACCTCGTAAATCTGATGCATGTTTGTTAATACTTTGACAATTGAATGAAAATATCGTCATATCTCTTTTTTTAATATATTCTAACAGTACTTGGTCGAGAGTTTTTAAAACGTTCCGTAGAAAGTCTGTCAAATCCTCTTCTCAATTGAGCTACTGATGTGTCTTCGCGTCGTCCGTACTGAAATAAAACTTGATTTTCTGCAGGCACAATAAAGAGACCTTCAGGACTTGTAACTCTTGATAAGCTATACGTATACAAACCACTATCGTATTCGTTGTGATTAAATATGGTTTATTCAAAGCAAAAACGATCTGGTACGGCAGGCCACCAGTATAATGACGTTGATGTATTTTGAGTCTTGCATCTCGTTCTTTTTGAAAATCATTACCACAACCGATTATTTTGTCATCAGAAATAGAATCTTTCTTATTCTCACATGAGTTCAATACAGAAAGGTTGTAAGTATCGGCAGAATAATTATCATAGTATAGACTAACTCCATTGGGACAAAGATAATGGTCATCCTCATTCTTAACAAACCTTGATTCAATGAGTTCCAGTTGTTGCCTGGTCAAAATTTCACCATTACCAATTTTCGTTAAAGCTGATGAGAAACATTCATTTTCTTGTCTCGAAACCTCTGTCCATAACTGATTACCACCTATTCTTTGTATTCTTTACTTATAAATAGGGGTTGCTCTCACTGGTGGAAATTATCCCAAATCTCCAATGAAGATCATATTCATACCACCAAATAAAGAATCATAATGACATGTTATCTCTCTCAGTCTCAAATCTATTCGTTCTAACATCTCAGCGCCAATCATACTCACTTCATCGATAACTATTACTTTCACGTATATAACAATTTAAGTTCATTTGATAGTGGAATTCGATTCGTCGGTGATATTTTGAAAGCCGTATGAACTGTTTTGCCCCAATAGCTACTCTGCCTTTCCATTAATAATTTGATGGTGAATGTTTTTCCACATCCAGCTGGCCCGCTTAAGAAAAAGTGTGAGGGTAATGCGTTTTCTGTTTAATTTAAATATATTCAGTGTTGTAACAATTTAAATTGCCTTTCATTTGTTCTTTTAAATAATGCAAAGTGTGTAACAATTTTTTCCAACCGATTTCATTTGCACTCATTGTTAAAAATATTGTGCGTCTCCCTACTTGACGCATCATTGCTAATAGATTTCGCTTGCGCTCAGACCAATATGCTGCAGAATTTTGTTCTTATGTTCTTATCTAAACAGTTGTTAATATAGTCCGGTGACATAATAGTCTCTTTACTTATATTTGTATTTGTCCCGATGTGTTTGAAAGAAATTTTTAGAGACTCGCTGACCCTCAAACGCATAATTTGTGTCGCAACGTAAATAAGTTTATTAGGTGTAAATCCTCTCATGTCAGAACGCCGTAATTCACTAGTGGCAAAACTCTATAAATTGTCCGAGGTAAATCAAAGGGAAAGAAAGTTCTTCAGCGTGTTTATCGAATAACAAGCTTTTCGGGACGTTTCTTTCACCCGTGCGATTTGTAAGAATTTGTGTTCGTTCCAGAGCAAAGTATGCTGCTGCGCAACAAGACTTTCTTCGATTGGAATATGTTCGCTTAATTTCTCAATGTTAACCACTTGAGGAGCATTCCTATGATCTAACATCTGGGGAGAGACATTTTCATCATTGTTAAACGTTGTATTGTTAGATTCTCGTACAGGCGTGAAGTCTATTTGAATATCTTGCTCAATATTCCCGAGGAAGAGTTATTTATATTTTATAAAATTTATACATTGGTTGATCAACTAGATGTTACGGTATCTATCAAGCTTTAATTTCACTTTTTTTCACGAACCCTTGCAAATAACTCGACCTATGGATTAATTTATTTTTAATGTGTAACGTTGATGCAAAAATCGTTATCCACATTCCGTAACACGCTCTCCATATTATCTACCGAGACAGGAACATTGATGATCTGGCCACTTATGCAGAACTGACCGTTAACGTGTCTTATTCGCCGTATTTGCATGAATGGTAGTCTAGGCGAAATTAATCTCTCAGCAATGAGGTTAAGTTGAGGCAAATAGGCTGGTCTTTCCGGATATTTGAAGCCATTGAAGATCGCCAGCGTTTGAATTTTCTCAGTTTGCATACTCCTTTTACATGTAGAACATAGTTTTGCATTAGCAATGTTCTTAAAAGCCTGGAAAATATTCTAACCATTAATTTCAAACATTGATAAGAGTTATGACATTAAGAAAACTATTATAATACCCACATTATGCTTTAAACATACCGTAATGTTTTTAAGCATCGTTTCATCAGTGGATGTCGCCTTTTTTAAATCTTTTTCGGACCAAAGCTGATCGCAAACGCTACAAGCATTGCCGAAAGGATTTTCCACAAACCTTTTTGAAATTGTTTATGTGCAAATTTGTAATTACATAGCTACTATAAGGAGGCACAAAGTAATCTTCAAATTCTATCGGTGGCCCATCGAAATATTCTTTGATATCCATATCGAAATCAAGATCATCCATTGATTATCTATTCGAGAGTTCATGCTCATCGTGTACATCCTGCTAACAGAAAGTATGATTTACTGGAAAATTTATTTGAAATCTATTTTTCATCCATAATGCAATTTTTTTAGAAATTGATACCAACAATATTGCCATTATTTGTATTATCATAATTCGGTTGTGTAATTATGGCATCTTGGACAGGAGCCTCTAGTATCTCATCGAAGTCCTAGAAAAATAAATTCATATCCCATGTAAATTTCCAAATTTAATTTAATGTTAATTAATAAATAAATTAATTCGAACAGTGCCATCATGGCATATCAACTTACAATTTCGTGTTTTGGTGTTTTGGCATGGAATGTTACTTATGAATTTGTGCTGCATATAGGACGTATTCTGGACCATCATTGGGATTCAATAAATCAACAGAACTCGTAGAATTCGAAACGATTTTTCCTTTTTTTGATGGAATTGGAGCAGGTGTTATAGCGTTAGCTGTCGTACTTAATAAAACAATGCCCAGCAGACTGCCCTTTAGTCTCACCATACTGTGAGTGCACATACAAACCCAAAAGGCCCAAAAAAGACATAAAAAAATGTATACGTTTACAAATCTGTTCTTTATTATGGACACAAACAGATGCATAGGAAAAACACGGGAAAGGGAACCCATGTTTGATTATAGAGTAAGATCTATCCTCGAAACACACAGGAAACCCATCTCAGTGTACGAACTAGAAGTTGAATAAGTAATTCCCCATTAATACTTTGCAATATTACGCAAAAAGCTATAGTATTATCAATAATAGAAAACTGTAAGGTTTTTTCTGTCATTGATAAAAATTCAATAATCCTTAAAATTATTCTAAAATAAGTCCTAATTGATTGAAAAACTATTTCTGATAAATTAAAAGAAATAAGAAGAAATATCGACAAGTCATACATACTTCAGGCCAGTATAGTGGGCGAATCTTCTGACGATGTAAAAGTGAAATTATTAAATATACACCAAAAGGGAAAAGCGTCTACTCAATTTACAACTGAAGTAGACAATGAACGGAAATTATTGAAAGCTTCTTACAGTGACGAAGTATTAAGTGTCGAACATGCAGACACATTTAGCACAAAAGCCATTTCTACTATGATAAAGAATTGTGAATATGCAAAATTAAAAACCATTCTGGAAGCCGGCACATTTAAAACAATGAATGAAGCCGTTACAAAATATATTCATTGTAGCGCGGAAATGACAGGAAATGCAAACAATGTATTTCATCTTTCCATTTTATGTACGCATGAATATTTTTCTAAGAGATTATGAATAATATCCCCATCAGCTGTCAGCTGCACGGTTTAGATACCTGTTTCTTCCTCAACTTTTAACTAAGACGGCCAATTCTCTTTTGATCCTTTTAACCAATTTGGTCCATTCCACCACAGATCAAAATTTATTAGTTCACTCGAAGAAATTCCCCTTGTCCGCTGGATTATCTTCTGACGAGATTCCATTCTACTTCTGTATATCTACGAATATAATCTGTCCTATGTTTAATAAATTTGACTTTGCTTTGACCACTTTTAATCCAAGCCAACGTTATAGTAGAATCACTCCGTGCGTATATTTTAGATGCGTTATCAATAGATTCTTTGACCTTTTGTATTAATTTACTCAACAGATGAGCTGCTCACAGTTCTAATTTCGGAATTGTTTCCTATTTTTGATTGGATTTGGACTTTTGCTAGCTATTATTGTAATCAATCTTCCTACTTTAGCATATGCTACTGCCGCGTATGCTTTTTCAGACGCCTCTGCAAACCCATGCAGTTCAACAACCGAATTTAAATTACTTTGAAGGTAGGTTTTCTGATTTTTTCCAATAGTAAAACTTTTTCTTTATAAGCTGACCATTCTTGGGCATTATTTTTTAATAACTCTTGATCCCAGCTATTTTCAGACAGCTAAAGTTTCTGCACAAACAGCTTTCCTGTGATAGTTACTGGAGCTAACCATCCTAACGGATCATAGATTTTAGATAAAGTGGAAAGTACTGTTCGTTTATTTTCTTTTTTAGCATTCCCTAAATTAACGTTGAATTTAAACTCATCCTTTTGGGGTTCCTATTGAAGTCCCAATGTTTTCACGAACCCATTTCTTTGATACTTATTATTTTGTTGTCGCCAGTATCTTCTACTACCTTTATTATTTCTTTCTTACTCAAAATCCATTTCCGTAAATTCAGATTAACTTTCATAAATTCGCTAGAAATCTGCTCTATAATGTTTATGGCACTTTCCACTGAATTGGCTCCTGTCATGAGATCATTCATGTAGAAATCATTTCTAATTATTCTTCCAATTTCATCATTCTTACAATTATCTGCTATATCTACTATAACTCTAGTAGCTAAATATGAAGCTAAGGCAGTCCCATAAATTACTGTTTTTAATTTCTAAGATTTTATTTTGTTTAACAACAATATATCTCCATAATATAATATATATTGGTATTCTTGATCTTTTTCATCAATGAATATTTGTCGGTACATATTTTCTATGTCCGCTGATATGACGTATTCCCATTTACGCCGACTCAAAATTATATCAAAAATTTCTTTTTATGCTCTAGGCCCAACCCACATGATATCATTTAGGCTTTTGTTGTTAGTCGTTTTTGCTGAGGCACAAACACTACTCTTAGCTTTGTAGTTAGACTGAAATCTGTCAGTACGGCTTGATGGGGTAGGTAGTATTTTCCTTCCCTTTTCGACTCAAACATATGCCCAAGATCAATATATTCTTTCGTAAACGTTTTATAGGCATTTCTAAGTTTTTCGTTTCGCTGAAACTTCTTCTCCATGTTTATCAATCGAGCCATTGCTTGTGGCTTTGATTCCCCTAAGGATGTATCGTCCTTAAATGGAATTCGAACAATATACCTACCATTTGAAATAGAGGTAGTTTTTATAAAATTGTTTTCACAAACTTCGCTTTCTACATAATTTCTATCTTCATTTTCTAACTCCCAAAAACGTTTTAAATATTGCACTTCGATAGTAGTTGCAACTATCGAATGAGTACCCTTTGATTTAGTGCACCCAGAAATGATCCAACCGAAATTTGTACTCTGGCCTAATAGACCATTAATTTTTGCTATACCCTTTTTTAAAATTTGTGTATATAGATCGGCTCCAATGATTACGTTAACTCGGCCTGGCTTATTAAAGTCCGGGTCAGCTAATGAATCATTTTGCCATTTTGTCTTATCTATATTTACTTCTTTAATCAGTAAAGCTTTCATTAATTTAAGCAATCTTATTGCCTCAGTCACTAACGCCTTCTTCGAGTTGAGGGTTTAATTGGCATTTTAATTTTATATTTGGATACACAAGTATCTGTAAAAGATATCCCACTAATTCCGTCTTAGTTTTAATTTTTGACAGTTTTAGTATTTGTGCTGCCTCCTCTGATATGATAGTGCTTTGCGATCCGGTATCAATGAGAGCTCTTAAACTTTCGAAATCGCCGTTTGCAGATTTTATTTGAATTCTTGCTGTTGCAAGTAATGCCTGAATGGCAGTCACACAAGTGTTGACTTTTTCACGTTTTTGAATGTTTATATGAAGCATCGTATGATGCGATTTATTGCACGAGAAACATAAATATTCGCTTGAGCATTTTTGATTAGAAGAATGTTTTAGGCATCTTGTACATAGTTTCACTTTTTTTACCGATTTCCATTCGCTCTGCGGGATCTATTCCTCTAAATCTGTGGCATTGAGTTGCGAAAT
Organism: Drosophila fuyamai; assembly: GCA_018153365.1. NCBI lineage: Eukaryota > Metazoa > Arthropoda > Insecta > Diptera > Drosophilidae > Drosophila > Drosophila fuyamai. The sequence continues at coordinate 541,955 of JAECXW010000591.1, read as the reverse complement.
GCCCCATCATTTTGCAGATCGGACATTTTTCTCCCCAATTTGAATAACTAACTTGTTTAAAGTTTAAACTATTTGCCACATTTGACATTTTTTTAACAGGTTTTTATTCCTGAAAAGAGCAAGTCGCACATAATCGCTGCTCTAAGAAATCCATAACATCAGATAGTTTCTCTATGTCTTTGGTTTTTATACCCTTGCAGAGGGTATTATAATTTTGGTCAAAAGTGTGCAACGCAGTGAAGGAGAATCTCCGACCCTATAAAGTATATATATTCTTGATCAGGATCACCTCCTGAGTTGATATAAGCATGTCCGTCTGTCTGTCTGTTTCTACGCGAACTAGTCTCTCAGTTTTAAAGATATCGAATTAAAGCTTTGCACACACCCTTCTTTCCTTTGCACACAGTATATAAGTCGGAACGGCCGGGATAGGCTGACTTTATCCTATAGATGCCATAGGAAATGCCATAATGCCAATCAATCCGACCTACCAAATTTCGGAAATGCCATATCTTTGGTGTTTGTAAAGTTAGGAAGGGGATTTACTATGGTTTTTATATTTGGCCAATTAATCCGACCTACCAAATTTTATAGGGATCGGCCGACTATTTCCTATAGCTGTCATATAACTGAACGATTGAAAATGCCATAACTTTGGTGTTTTTAAAGTTAGGAAGTTGGTATTTTTATGAGTATTAAGAATGCATCATATGAATAATTTTGAAGAATATTATTTACAGAATATTCTGCAAGGGTAATCAACTTCGGCTCCGCCCGAAGTTAGCTTTCCTTTCTTGTTTTAATATGACTTTCATATAATTGAAGAGTCTGCGTATTCAATTTTCTGAGCACCATATGAGCAAATAACATATCAACTTTTATTTGCTTGACAAAATCAATATTTAAACCCGTCAAGTCATGCAAGCGATTCAATTGCTCCGAGAAAATTTTTCGATGATTTTCGTACCGATTGGTCAGAAGCTCCCAAGCGGCATCATAATTTTCCGCGGAACCTAATAATAAGTGAGCGACAACCTTTCGAGCATCGCCTTTTAGGGCGGACTTGGTAAGTACTCAATTTTATCCATAGCCTCCATTTTAATAGAATCTTGTTCTTTTATCTTCCCATTTATTTCAACAGAACTATTTTGAACGTCAAATTCAACTTCGCTAAGAATTAATTTTTGTTCAAGACTACAACTACCAATATCTAGTCTTATGTTCGAGATAGTTTGCCAAAGAAAATGTATCCTGTTCTTTCTAACATGTACCATATTCAGCTTACCGTCCCCCATTTCTATATATGTAATTCTTATTCAAATTGTCTCTAAGGCCAATAATTTTTTGATTTAATGAAGCCCCTTTATCTTCCTTTTCTCACTTCATATTCAAATTTTAGTTGACTTATTGTACTCAAAACCTGATCATACCTCTTTCTTGTAAAATATTCATGATCTATAACACCTGACTTAATTAAACTTGCATGGTGGGACCGAAATTCACTCTCCAATTCTTTAATAAAACGTAATTCTTCGGTAGTGAAATTTCGTCCACCTTTCCCGCTAATTTCCCTGCAGTTCTTATTTAAATCGGCCTGCCTTCTGAGCACGCTTAAATATTGCTCGGACACCATTTTTTTTTTTTAATATATTAAATATAGAAAAACAAATTATCTTAAATATCTTATCTGTTGTCCGTACCTGCTGCTGTTTTTGGGCGATGCTGTAGTTGTAGTTGCCGACGCTGTAGTTGTAGTTGCCGATGTTGTAGTTGTAGTTGTCAATGCTGTTGTCGCAGTTGCCGAAGCTGTTGTCGCCGCTAATATACTCCCTGCTACCGTAGTGGATTTTTAAGGTGCTGGCTTATAACTCTTAGTCTCTTACCACTGGTGGGGGATGACTTTTAGAGCTCCTCGAAGGACCAAAATGTATAGAGCGACCCGAAATAAGGACGTCTTCATTTGTTGAGTTACTATTTAAAACTGATTTCTTTATTAATATTCAACTCTTACGTAGCTAACATGAGAATCTTATTTTCTCTTATGACCCACGCAGACATACCTGCTTATCGTTGGGTTTTATAGTGCACATCTGTTATCGCCTAGGATATTCGACCCTTCTCTGGACATCCCATATTCGGGTTACAATTTATGACCTCATTGTAAAATACGGTCTACACAAATATATCTTTAAAACGTGTTCATGTTTGAACACCCTCATTAAAGAAAATTCCGAAAACTTCGTTGATATGGACTTCAATAACACTATACAAATATCTGGAATAGGCAAAGGCTCAATAACCACCATAGGACTATCCTTTATTGAATTAAGAACAAGCAGTTATATAAAACCACATAATTTTTATATTGTTCCTCATAACTTTTCAATACCAGTAGACGGAATAATTGGAATAGACTTCATAAAGAAATTTAATTGTATATTGGGCTTCAATCAAGATAATGACCTTTTCATTTTAAGACCTGATAATTTAAAATTTCCGATAAAAATTCCTATCCTTCATAACATAAAAAATCATTAATAAACTAAAACAAAATTTCCCGAATCAATTTAAAAATGTCTTTACAAATCTTTGTTCAAAATAAAGTGACATATTCGGTCTTGAAACCGAATCAATATCTAATAATAATTTCTACAAGCAAAAAATTAGAGTAAAATATGATGAACCCGTGTATATAAAAAACTATAGAAGCCCTCAATGTCATTAAGAGGAAATAACTAAGGAAGTGGACAAACTTATAAAATATAAAATCGTAGAGCCCTCAGTATGAAAATATAATAGCCCTCTTTTACTTGCTCCAAAAAAATCATTACCTGACTTAAAGGAGAAAAGATGGCGTTTAGTAATTGTTTACCGTCAAATTTATAAAAAAGTTTAGCAGATAAATTTCTACTACCTAGAATCGATGATATACTCGATCAATTGGGCCGAGCAAAGTATTTCTCTTGTTTAGATCTTATGTCTGGATTCCACCAAATTGAATTAGAGGAATCATCCAGAAATATAACTTCATTTTCAACGAGCAATGCCTCTTATCGCTTTACACGATTACCTTATGGTTTGAAAATAGCCCCAAATTCTGTTTGGCGTATGATGACAATCGCATTTTCCGGTTTCCGAAAAACTTAACAAACGTCTTTGACCTTTGAAGAAAAAATAATCTTAAGCTACATCCGAGAAATGGAGAAATGCTCAATTTTCATGCATGAAGTCCCCTTTCTTGGTCACAAGTTTACAGATTAAAAAAATACCCAGTCCCCACGGACGCTGATAGCGCTCGCAGATTTATTGTATTTTGCAATTATTATCCTCAATTCATTAAAAACTTTTGCAGATTATTCCCATCACATAACTAAATTATGCAAAAACAAGAAAGTAAAGCTAACTTCGGGAGGAGCCGAAGTTGAAATACCCTTGCAGAATATTCTGTAAATTATATTCTGCAAAATTATTCATATGATGCATTCTTAACTTTAAAAACACCAAAGTTATGGCAATTCCAATCTTTCAGTTATTTGGCAGCTATAGAATATAGTCGACCGATCCTTATGAAATTTGGTATGTCGATTGATTGGCCAAAAATAAAACCGTTGGAAAATACCAGCTTCCTAGCTTAACAAACACCAAAGTTATTTCCGATCAATCAGTTATATGGCGGCTATAGGATATAGTCGGCCGATCACGGCAGCTCCGACATATAGACTGCGTGCAAAGGAAAGAAGGGTGTGTGAAAAGTTTCAATTCAATATCTTTAATTTAAAAGATGAAAGTTTGCCTTACGAAAGCAGCGGATTCGTTTAACCGACTTTTCGGATTTATTATTCATCTCTGTTCTTGCGTCTACAGTCAGCTCTAGAGTTGGATGATAAGGATCTTCCGGTTGTGTAAGTGGTGATGTTCTTGATAGGCAAGCGCCTTCTGAATTTGAAAAAAGCACAAGTCCAGTAAATGTCCTAAGGAGTTCTTAACATGGTTCACTTGGGATAGCGCAATGTCAAGCAACCCGTCAATAAAGTCATGCTGCGCTAAAGGAAGCAACATGTTAGAGTTTTCGTCAGGGGACCATGTCGCTCTAGGTATATTAAAATCACCCAATACTATTAACTGATCTTGATTTGACAGTTTTTGGGAAATTGACTGAATACAGGAAAGGTGATTTGCGTAAATAGGGAACTCAGATGGTGGTGGGATATATGAACAAGTAATGTATACAAAACTACCTGGAAACGATAATTTTATACCTAGGAATTCGATGTCATAAAATTCGTCGAAAGTTAATATTTCAGAGGAAAAGGTGGAGTCGACAGCAATCAGGACTCCACCTCCCCGTCTGGACTGACGATCAAGCCTATAAATAGTGTACTTACCCGGGAGAATATCGGAGCTAAGAATATCCGTTCTTAACCAGGTCTCTGTACATACCATAATATTATATGGGAAAGAAAAACTATCCGAATACAATTTAGTCAGCTTACTAAGTAAGCCTCTTGTATTCTGATAGCAAAGAAGAAAAGAGGAGGCTAGTTTTTTGGGACAGAAGATGATGTGGAGGGCTCTGGGGATGGTTCTTTAATGGTATTTTCCATTTCCCCTGAACTATTCTTTTTTCTCTTAGCTTCGTACTCTTTTACAAATATGCCCTCGGGCCAGAAACTGGTGGAACACACAGATGCAAAAAGAGCACAAGGAATACCAATCTTAAATGATGATACTTTCCTAGCATAAGAAAATTTAAATTGTTCGACCTTCAAATCATCAACTTGGATTTTGTTACGGATATAAGCCGTAATATCCAGTGATGAGAGGTCTGGGACGAGCCGTGAAACAAATACATGTTTTAGCTGGGGCACCCGAACACATGTAACCGTTATTGCTACAACACATGCAACCCTTTGGTACTACAGAATTTGTATCTGTACTACCAGTATCGGCCGGTAATCCGGACGTTAAGTCTACATGAGGTGTTGGGGCCACTACTTTATTTTGATTGGACAGAGCGGAAGTACATAGCGGAGCCACATCGATTCCAGCAACTTCGGATACCGAATCACTTTTTGCCTCCGATCTTAGTACCATTTGAGTGGCTCCTAAGATTGGCAGCTGAGCGGGAATCGAATCGCGGGCAGCAGGTTGCACGGCACACAATGCCCACCAACCGCGACTTTTTTGCGCTTTGGGGAATCGGGCTCAGCTAGCATGCGACTAGTGAGCTGCGATTCAAGCGCCACGAGCAGGTCCGTATTTTTACGGCAGTTCCGGATTAATTCCGTAACACTGCTTTTTGTGAGCCGCCTAATAGTTATTGACTGGTTCTCATATACAATGCATTCATCGCAGTAGTAGCGTAGGCCTCTCCTCTTATCGATGGCATCACGAACCAGGCCAGAATAGCCAAGATAAATAGCCGTGATAAATTTTATCACATGTATGGCAGGGAATACTTTGCTGTCCAGGCGAGATAACTTTGTTGCAATTTTTTAAGGAACAGAAAGCCATTTTCGCTGACCACGGACCACTGTGCACTATAGCGGACAAAAAAATCGAAAGCGCTCAAGAAACGCTAGGTGTAGAAACGTTAAAGAGATTTAAGTAAGCCCCGGTGGTTTCAATAAGAAAAATGAAAATTTGGAGCGCAAAACAAACACACGACCGTTCTCTGTGAAGACGCACTTTGTTCTATATCAACTCAGGAGGTGATGCTGATCAAGAATATATATACTTTATAGGGTCGGAGATTCTCCGTCACTGCGTTGCACACTTTTGACCAAAATTATAATACCCTCTGCAAGGGTATAAAGATGTTCAATTGTCCATTATCAACCAGAATGCCAAAATGCTTTTGATTACTTAAAGAGTCCAACATTACGTCAATACCCTGATTTTTTGAAGAATTTTTCATAGTCACGGACGCAAGTAAACAAGCTTTGGGAAAAGTCTTTAAACAAGAACATAATGGCATACAGCTTCCTGTATCTTACGCATCGAGATCATTTACTAAAAGAGAATCCAAAAAAAGCACAACGGAACAAGAACTATTAGCAATACATTGGGCAATTAACCATTTAAGACCTTACTTTTATGGGCAACATTTCCTAGTTGTAACAGACCATAGACCATTAACATTCCTCTTTTCTATGGTTAATCGAAACTCTAAATTGAGAAGAATAAGACTAGATTTGGAAGAATACTAATTTAAAGATGAGTATCTTAAGAGAAAGGAAAATAACGTTGCTGATGCATTATCTAGAATAACTGAAAAACATGCAAAAGCAAAAAATTTTACAAGTCACTACAAGAAAGCAGTACATACAGAATAATCCCTGCGTAAGAAAAAATCAAGCACAGTTGCCTAGGCAGTGTGTTGAAAAAGCTTCTATGCCCAAAATATACGACGTCCTTAACAACGACGAAGTATAGAAATAAGTGGCCTTGCATTTAAATAATTTCAAATGCTATTTTAAGCATGGTAAAAAAGTTATTGCTAGAATAAATGTTAGCGATCTATATACCAATGGTACATTTGATTTAGGTAATTTTCTAAAGGCTTGAAAAAGAAGCCGGTATATACAAGATCAATGGCACTGTGTGAAAAAATCTCTGAAAATATTTCAGTTGAATCGTTTAAAAAAATGGGCAATAAAATATTTAAAAAATTAAGAGTAGCGCTACTCAAACCATTAACTTTAACAGAGACTCCAACTATGGTATTTGACAGAGTAATTGTTGATACGATAGGTCCATTACCAAAATCGGATCAGGGCAATGAATACGCAGTAACTTTGATATGCGACTTAACAAAATATTTAATTGCCATACCAATATCAGACAAAAGCGCAAAATCAGTAGCTAAAGCTATTTTTGAAAATTGTATTCTAAAGTACGGTCCAATGAAGACGTTCATATCGGACATGGGAACTGAATATAAAAATTCAATTATTGAAGATTTAAGTAAATACCTAGGTATAAAAAACATAACATATACAGCGCACCACCACCAGACATTATGAACAATAGAACGTAGTCACCGAACACTTAACGAATACATTCGACCCTATATACCCGTTGATAAAACAGATTGGGACATATGGCTACAATACTTTGTCTATTATTTCAATACAACACATTCTTTGTTATGTCTGTCTGTCCGTCTATCTGTTTCTACGCGAACTAGTCTCTCAGTTTTAAAGATTTGAAACTTTGCACACACCCTTCTTTCCTTTGCACGCAGTATATAAGTCGGAACGGGCGGGATCGGCCGGCTATATCCTATAGCTGCCTTATAACTGATTGATCGGAAATGCCATAACTTTGGTGTTTGTTAAGTTAGGATGTTGGGATTTTCTATGGGTTTTATATTTAGCCAATCAATCCGACATAAGGATCGGCCGAATATATATTCTATAGCTGCCATATAACTGAACGATTGGAATTGCCATAACTTTGGTGTTCTTTAAAGTTAGGAAGTTGAGATTTTTATGAGTGTTAAGAATGCATCATATGAATAATTTTGGAGAATATAATTTACAGAATATTCTGCAAGGGTATTTCAACTTCGGCTGCGCCCGAAGTTAGCTTTCCTTTCTAGTTTTTTGCTTCTTTTTTTTAAAATTTTGTATATAAAAAGGTAAGTGGATTTAGTGTAAACATTTTTGATAGGACAAGAAAAATAATAAGAACAATAATTCCAATTCTTGAAATTATAAAAAGTGTGGTATTATTTTCTGAAATTAATTTTAAAACGTCATCATATTAGTTACATTAATCGGAGAATACAATGGTGTTAAATCAAACTCTGGACTTAACGAATTTTCGCTTAAAATTTTTAAAAATTTTTAAAATTTCCAATTGCCTTATTCTAATAATTTGGCTTCCATTTATTTTTATATCGTAATTTCATTCTTGACAATTTTGTTCGATTGTAGTTTCAGTTAAATTCCATGTGAGTATAATATTTGGTTCAACGCATTGAATAATTTCTTTTGATAAAGTTAGTATAAAATTACAAATTGGATTCTTACGATTAATTATATTATTAATGCATTCGTTATTAACTTCTTTACTGTCTTGTCAATACATTTTACATGTGAAATAAGTAGTAATTACTTAACTTTTTTGTTAATTTTTACCCTATCATTTTCATCAAGTGTGCCAAAAAGAAATTTTAAAAATTAACCTATTATGACAAATAGTCCGCGTTTCTGCCTATTTTGCTAATGAATAGTTGTACCATTTAATTCTTTCAGTATTTTATTGTACAAATATTTCATTCTGGGCGTGTCTGTGATTTTGTTACCAAAAGATTGAGTGATGATGTTTATTTCCGTTAAATTAATTATTAAACAGTAATGTTCATACACCACCGGTATTTGAATTGAAATGCTTGAGAATAGTAAATAGCCAGGGTCGGAATCTGGGTTGGTTATTTGAATTTGTTGAGTGTGGCCAGTGGTGAATAATAGAAACAACATCATCGTACACAAGATTAGTTATCTTTTGTTTTTTAAATTGTGTTTTCAAGTATTGGGTTTCCCTATTTCGATTAGTTATTTTGTAATTGTCTTCGTTTATTTTTTCTACATTTGTATTAGCTTTAAATGGATTTTCTAATTTTCCTTTAGATTTGAGAAAGTACGGCTCCAAGGGCTAAATTACTGGAATCTTTGATTAAATTAAATTTCTTTTCAAAATCGGGCAATTGGAGAATTCGTTCTCTAATTATTAAAGCTTTAGGTTTTTTGAATGCTTCTATGTAGTTGAGTTTTGTGTTTCTATGCTCTTATTTTTAAACATTTGGTCATTGGTTTTGCTAAGTCTGCGTAGTTTGAAAAAAATTTGCGATAATAACCGGTTAATCCAAGAAAAGATCTGATCTCTTTTACTTTTGTTGGAATTGGATATGAAACTTGGCTTTAACTTTAAGGGGGTTTGGTTTTATGCCATTAGGAGTTACAATGTGACCAAGAAAGCTAGCTTCTTTTTTTTTTGAATTCACATTTGTCTAACTGCAATTCTAAATTAGCTTCTGCAAATTTATAAAAAAAACTAGCTGTAATGAATTTAAATGTTCGGTAAGGGATGTGGAAAAATTGTAATATCATCTAAATACACTTAACAGTGTTTATTAAGCAACGGTCGAAGGATATTATTCATGCAGCTTTGAAAAGTATCGAGTGCATTTTTAAGACCAAATGGCATTCGAAGGTATTCGTAAGACCGCTTTTGGTGGAAAATGCTTTTTTAGATGTTGATTCTGGGTCCATTTTTATTTGATAGAATCCCTTTGCTAATTCGATAGTTGTAAAATATTGACATTTTCCTAGTTTACCAACGATTTCATCCATGTTTGGTATTGGATATCTGTCGGGGATAGTTATTTCATTAGGTTTCCTATAATCTATTACTACTCTATACTTAATTTTACCAGAAGCATCCGTTTTTTTGGTTTCTACCCAGGTATGACTTTAGTATGGTGAATTACTTTCCCCAATTAAACCCTGATTAAGCATTTCTTGCACTTGGTTCTTGACTTCAATTTCGTGCGCTTTAGCAAGTGGTTATTGTTTTGAATAAATTATGGAGTTATGTGTTGTAATTAGTACGAGCTTAATAGTATTTGTAAATGTTAGATTGTCTCCTTCTTCATATTGAAGATTTTTGAATTTATTTAATAAAACTTTTAACCCTAAAGTATCCTCCTGATTCAGGATCGAAACCTAGTCGAAACAATTCAAAATCTATTTTTTCGATTGATTCCTTAGCTGCACATTTAATTGTTTCTGGTGGCTTTTGAATATAAAAATTTTGGTTTTTTAATTATTTTGAAGTAATTAGTTTGTATATTTTATCAAAAAGGCTAACTGCGCCAAAAATTATATCGTATTATTAAAAAAACTGTGTACACAAAATGATTCAGTTGTTTTAAAAATACTGTTGTTGGGTAACATAATTAATTTGTTCAATGTAATGGGACCATTTGATATCAAAACTTCACATTGGATATTTTGAATGGGAAGACAAAATATATTTTTATACCCGTTACTCGTAGAGTAAAAGGGTATATTGTATTCGTGCAAAAGTATGTAACAGCTAGAAGGAAGCGTTTCCGACCCTATAAAGTACATATATTCTTGATCAGGGTCACTAGCCGAGTAGATCTAGCCATGTCCGTCTGTCTGTCTGTCCGTATGAACGCTGAGATCTCGGAAACTATAAAAGCTAGAAGATTGGCATTTTGCATGCAGATTCTAGGAGTTCCTACGCAGCGCAAGTTTGTTTCAAAAAGGTGCCACGCCCCCTTTAACGCCCACAATCGCTAATATACGATTTTAAAAATTTAAATATTTCGGAAAAGTAAAAATGCAGTTTTATTGTGTTTATCAATACCTATCGAAATGTAGAAGAAATTTTTCAAATCGGACCATTCGTTAAAAAGTTATGCCTGATCAAAGTTTCTATCTCCATCTCCCTCGCACTCCTTTTACCTGAGTAACGGGTATCTGATAGTCGGGGCACCCGACTATAGCGTTCTCTCTTGTTATTAATCATATTTATTGTGGATCCTGTGTCTATAAGGCATTTGTATGTGCAACCTTTGTATGCTATTTATATGTATTAACCGAAAATTTTCTTTTGGTTCTGAGCTATTTTGATTTTGTTCATTTATATTTTGGATGGATTTTACCTGTTGTTTCCCTACATTAATCAACCCATGGAATTGATTGTGGTCATAATATTGTTGTATAAGGTTGTAATTCTTCGTATTCGTGTGCGTTTTAAAATCTTAATTCGTCAATAGACATTTTAGTTAGCTCACTATCCGATGGTCTTAGTCGTTTGGTATCAGGGAAGTATGTATTTCCTTTAAAATATGCTGTTTGAGGATTTTGAATTCTATTGGAATATTGTGAGAAAGGATATTTGTGAGTAATTGGTCGTGTATTCATGTAGTGCGAAATGATTTGGTACGTGCCACATGGCTTGGTTGTTAGGTGTCTGCTGTGTATAGTTGGGTCTAAATGATTTCGTGTTTGGATTAAAATTAGGTTGTAATGGTTGAGATTATTGTGGATAACTTGGTCGATATTGGTTTTGGGTATTTGTTTAGGTTTTGATAAGGGTTTGCGTTTTTATTACGGTTTTCTATGTATATATGTTCTTCATATATTCCCTCATTTTGTTCAATAGTAATTAACGAACTTAAGTCGGAAATATCATGATGAACTAAAATAGTAAATAAATTGTATAGGAAATTTTCTGATCAGTAATTTAATGGAATCTTTAATCGCCTGAGCATAAATTAGAAAATCTGATTGGTTACATTCCAGATGAAATTTCTGTCAGCAGTTGACGTCGTCTTTCAGCTTCTTCGCAGAATGCTCTGAGATTTCCTTTGTAAGGTGTCTCCCTGAAGTTCTCCAGTAATTTGTAATTCGGTGTTTGGGGTTTAAATTCTGCAACTAGTCTCGATCTAAGGGCAGGCTAGTCTTCGATGGTTCCAAGTAGAATCCCCTTTTTTTTTACATTATTAGATTGGTAGAGTGAAATAACATAATCCACTCTGCTGACGAAAGTGTACAGATTTTCTAAATCGCATTTACTTGGTATGATATCTTTTAGCTGCCGACGTGCTTCGTCAAAGTTGTTCTCGCTTATTGTTATTGTAATATTATATTTTGGTAAAAATTTCATTAGAAATACAAATTTAGTTTTTTATAGATTGTTGAACACGCCACACAAGGATGGACCTTGTTTTCGTGTATTGACAAATTATTTTTAAGGATCCCAAAAAAGCGGGTAGAAGGTGCTCCATTCTTGGGCAAATCAGGTGTGGTCATAGCCGATCAAAAGTTAATTAAGATGTGTAATTATAGAAGACGACCGTGTCTGTCATGGCCGAGAATCCATAAGTCTGCCGGGTGTCGTCTGCGGAGACGCCGTCGACCCAGTGGTGTTGCAAGATGTCTTGCCAGACAGTTTGCATGTGTGAGCAAACGTTCCCGGTATCGACTTGATGATTTACAAATCGTCTCCGTTACCGTCGGCACTCCCGTGTCCTGGAACATAACTCGGTTTTCTACATAATGGTGCCACTTCACCCCCAGCATCCTCCTGAGAGCCTTTGTAATGCACGTTTGCACTTTTTTTTATTGACGAATCACAGGCCGTTCCCCAGCAAGTATTACCCCAGTTTAAGGTTAGAAGGACAATGGCATTAAAAAGTCGCACCTTGGCTTCAAGGGATAGGCCACTACCTGGACGAAGGAGCCAGTCCATTTTGTCAAGTTTTGTTGTTTCTGATCCACAAACTCGATCAATTTGTCCCATCCAACAAAGGTTTTTCCTTTTTTTACCATCATTGTGACTAATGCTCGTTTCCCAGGTGATGGAAAATGACTAAGTTCCAGGCAAGCATTAAAGAGGAATGACAGAGCTAGGCAGAGCTTTTGCTACTTGGCCATCAATCGCGTCCATGCCAGGAGCTTTAGTAGTAACCAGTCGCTGTATATGACCACGTACCTCATCTTCGTCTACTGGACGAATAGTAACAGGAGGGCCAAATAAAAGCTTTAAAAGCTTTAAAGCTTTTGTTGCAAATTCAAATGGAGTAAACCGATTTTCAAGATCATCAGCAAATACTTCAGCAATCTCGGAATGACTGTGGGCCCAAGACCCATTACTACGTTTAAGGGAAAACCTGTGAAGCGGCTGTCTTTTAAGGTGCATTTCCTCAGCGCAAATCCTTGATTCTGTTAGGATCAATTGCACTGAGCTTGTCCATAAAAAATTCTGACTTGTTGAACGGAGGAATAGGTATACTTCTAGGAGGTGGGAGAAGCTTGATGGATCTGTTCAACTAAGACCTCTGTAAAGGAATCTACGTCGTCCACAGAAAGAAGAGAAGGTTGTTCCTGAGTCAGAGCAGTTGGTTGCGCACTGAATCTTTTTAGATCCGAACCCCGAGGAAGCCTGGATTTGGGGACGATCTTATAGGCAGCCACTCAAAAATATATCAGGAGTGGAATATAATCAGACGAAAGTGGTTGCACGGTATACCTTTGTACACAGCAAAATCAATGGCCGTCGGGAGGTGGATTTGATTCAAGAAAAATTAGTGGGTCCGCCAGTAGCCAAAATGCATATTTAAGTCAGCAATAACTGACATCAGGGTGTTTCCCCGAGGGCAATCCCCTCCAATGAGTAAGCGGCTACCTACAGAGCCAAACAGACGCAGATATTCCTCAGTCGTCCAAGAAAGGCGGTGATCAGGTAGACAGTAGACAGCACCAAATGAAATTCTGCCAAGCCCAGTAATCAAACTTATGGCAACTGCTTGTAGGTGAGGCTCCGATATTGTGATAGGTGATGATCTAAACAGGATTTGAAGATGACAGCAGCACCGCCACGATGTCGATCATCAGGGTGGTTGGCAGAGTGTACAGCATTATTAATGTGGAAGAATGAACGGCTGGTAAAATGTGTCTCTGATATCAATAAAATGTTAATGTTGCATTCCTGGAGGAGGTGCTCAATTTCGAGTGATTTGCCAACTAAGTTATTGGCGTTCCAAATAACGATATTTATACCGTAATTAGTCATCGCATTGCGTTGACCCTGATAGATTGGCGTGCTTAGAAATCACGCTCTATGTGGTCGTCATTACTGACATAATTTGATCAAAGCGTAGCAACAACTTATCAATGGCAGCCGCTTGGGCTTTCGCAGCAGCCTCTTGCAAAAATTTTTAGAATGTCCAAATTCTTGACATCGGAAACACCTTAATGGACCCTTTCTCTGAAGCTGCGCTTCCACTTTAACCACCTGGTAACCAATTATCTGGATATCATATACATTTTTGTTATATCTAGCTGCTTCCAGCTCAACAAAGTATATATCCCGGTTCGCCTTCCCATTTTCACCAGGGGTGTTGAATACATTCCGAAGGTTGTGTCCCAGAGCTTTAAGTTTCGCAATAATTTCGGCTATTTCAGTCTAAGGGGGAAATCCCTTGATGACGACTCGAAAGGCAGGAATTCCATTATCCTTGAAAAGCTTGTGAACTACACGGTAAACATTTTTTTTTTTTTTTTCGGGCGGAGTTCCACGGCCCACTTACCGCCCAACCGACCGAGGGGCGCAGCCGTGTATCGTACGGCACGATTCGCGATAAGATAGATAATCTTGTGCCAATGAAGCAAGTATTAATCGTTTTAGGAGCGGCAGAGAGTCAAGATTTGATATTACAGGAAAAAGTCTATTATAGTCAGAACATAATACTCTGAAAGGCTCATGCAAGGCATAGTTAGATCTACAATGATTTAAAGTTAGGGGAATATAATTTCTAGTTAATCTACTTGGCACAGAAAAGTTTAGCCGACTCAACAAGTCGGGGCAGTCAATATCACCATGTATAAGGTTATAAATAAAGATAGTACCAAGCATCGTTCTACGGTTGGCTAGGGATGGTAAATTAATCAAAAGAAGTCTACTAGAATAAGAAGGTAAGATAAGATTTGCATCCCAGTTTAGGCGCCGTAAAGCAAAAAGAAGGAAGTTTTTTTGTACAGATTCAATACGACCAATATGTATTCCGTATTGTGGACTCCAGACGGGAGACCCATACTCCAGAATCGGACGGACTAGCGAAATATATAAAGTTTTAGTCAAATAAGGATCATCGAATTCTTTTGACCACCTTTTAATAAATCCAAGCACTCCTCTGGCTTTATTAACCATGGACGAAATGTGATTAGAAAATTTTAGTTTGGGGTCCAAGAGAACGCCAAGATCGTTTACAAGAGTTATTCTATCCAAAGAGCTGCCACTTAACGTGTAAGTCGCGTATATCGGATTGGCCCGATAAAAAGTCATCAGCCTACACTTGGAACCGTTTAAATTTAGTAAATTATCTCGGCACCAGTTTTGAAAATTATCTAGATCGGATTGCAAGTCTAAATGGCAGGAAATGTCCTTATACTGCAGGCACAACTTAACATCATCTGCGTACATAAGTACGCGAGAATGACTTATAATTGAGGGAAGATCATTAATAAATAATGTAAAAAGTAACGGACCCAGATGGCTCCCTTGAGGGACACCGGAGGTAACACGGAGAATTTCAGAAATTGAATTTTTAAAAAGGACCCTCTGTGACCTGCCATTCAGATAACTTGAAATCCATTTAAGCAGATCAACTGGAAAACCTAAAAGGTCAAGTTTTTGAATGAGAAGTAAGTGATTTACAGAGTCAAATGCTTTACTAAAGTCAGTGTAAATGACGTCTGTTTGAAAACTAGTATTGAAGCCTTTTATCACTAGTGAAGTGAGCTCTAGAAGGTTTGTGATTGTGGATCTACGTTTAATAAATCCGTGTTGACACGGAGAAATGATTGATCTGCAAAGGTGCTGCAAATGAGGAGTAATAATTTTTTCAAAAAACTTAGGAATAGCTGACAACTTAGAAATACCTCTGTAGTTACTGGCTTCTAACTTGTTACCTTTTTTGAAAAGAGGAATAACATATGATTCCTTCCAAATATTTGGGAATTGGGAGGTTTCTATAGATAAGGTAAACAACTTGTGAAGAGGTTTGCACAGGGCCTCAGCGCAATATCTAAGCACGCACCCAGGAATACCATCGGGCCCTGGCGAATAAACAGGTTTAATACGAAGAAGATCCAAAAGAAGAGAGCTTTCTGTTAAAGTGGGACAGAATATGAGGTTTGATTGGATATGTTGTAAGAATAAGGCTGTGATGAATAATCTAAAGTAGAGTAAGTCGTTTGAAAAAATTGGGCAAATAAATCGGCTATTGCCTGATCTGTGGTTGCCGCTATGTTTTCGAAAGATAGCGAGGAAGGAAAAGAATTAGATTTACGCTTGGTGTTAACAAAATTATAAAACTGTTTCGGGTCCTGAGAGAATTGGACCTTACAACGGTTTAAGTAACTGTTATAACACTGAGCATTAAGCACGGTAAATCTTGACCGAGCACTTAAATATCTAGTAAAAACAGATTGAGAACCGGTATTTTTATATTTCTTAAAAAGTCTGGACTTTACATTTCTTAAGTGTGTCAACTCTTTGCTAAACCAAGGTGATTTATTGGAAGTTGACGGATAGTACCACGGAACACAGGAATTAAAAAATGAGTTTATTGCAGTGTAAAAAACATTAACTGCATCGGACATATTAATGCATAGGTAAAGATCAGACCAATTAAAGCCAGAAATAAAATTATTTAGCCTCAGAAAGTCTGCCTTGCGAAAACAACGTATTCGTTTGGATTTTTCTGATTTTTCTTCTATAACTCTACCCGTATCAAATGAAAGTTCGAATGTTGGGTGATATGGATCTTCAGGTTGCGTGAGTGGTGCTACTCTGGACAGAAACACACCTTCAGGATTTGATACAAAACACAAATCCAGTAGGCGACCTAATGAATTTCGAACATGGTTTACTTGAGATAGAGATATGTCAAGCAGGCCATCAATAAAATCATGCTGTGCTATAGGTAGTAAGACATTCGATCCATCCTCAGTGGACCAAGTAACTCCAGGTATATTAAAATCACCTAGAACTATCAACTGATCCCTATCGGAAAGCTTATTTGCAACGGACTTAATAACGGATAGGTGATTTAAATAATCAGGAAGTTCAGACAACGGCGGAATATATGAGCAAGTTATGTATATAAAGTTACCAGGAAGCGATAACTTTACACAAATAAATTCAATGGTATTGAATTCATCAAAAATAACTCCTCAGACGGGAGGTTTGAATCAACTCCAATTAAGACTCCACCTCCCCGTCTAGAGGGACGGTCATACCTATATATTGTGTACTTACCTGGAAAAACTTCGGAGCTAAAGATCTCCGGCTTTAACCAGGTTTCTGTGAACACAATAATATGAGATGCAAAGGAAAGGCTATCGGAATACAATTTAGTAAGTTTGCTGCGCAAACCTCTTGCATTCTGATAGGAAAGTATGAGGTTAGAAGTTAGTTTTTTGAAATTGGTACACTGGTTTTGCCTCGACTAGGAAGTTTTACTCCCACGGGCCCCTTCTTCTTTATCTTAGCCTCGAACTCTTTTACAACCATATTATCCGGCCAAAAGTCGCCCGAGCATATGGCTTCAAAAAGCTCGTTCGGGACAGTTATCTTGAAAGATGAAATGGGTCTAGCTTAAGAAAACTTAAACTTTTCCACCTTTACACTATTACAATCGGCTTTAGTTTTGTCTTGTATATAAGACAATACATCAGAAGATGTTTGATCAGGGGAAAACCGAGAAACGAAAATTTGTTTCTTGAGTGGAACCACTGAAAGGGATTTTGGTGGAGCAGACATTGCTTCTGCCAAACCAACTTGTGCCGGTTGTCCGGACTCAGTAATCCCTTGTGGTGGAGATGCTACATTATGAGAGATAGGTGGATCCACTAATTGTGAAACCACTACGGACAAATCGGAATTCTTAGAAGTCCCTGGTTGCATGCATTCTGAAACGGATTGTTCGGATACCGAATCTTTTTTAGCTGCCGATCTTAGCAACATTTGAGGGTTTGCTGAAATCGGCTGCTGATCCGCCGGAATGCTCTGTTGTTCTTTTGATTTCGGTTGCGGGGTGTTCCCCTTTTGCTCCTTACCACCAGCGGCCTTTTTGCGCTTAGGGGACTCTTCTAATAGCTTAAGACTATTAAACTGCGAGTCCAGCGCAGAGAGGAGATCATCAGCTCGGCAAAAACTATCTCTAGCAACACCGAAACAGCTAATCAGCCCCATCAGGCCGCCTTCAGAAACAGACTAAATTTTTATTATTCATTTTATTTATTAGGACCACTGTACCAAGAAAGGGAATTGAAATTTATAAACGAGCAGTTATAAGTACCGCAAGAGCGCAGAAACTGCACGCTTAGAACTTTCAAAGCAAAGAGAGCAAGAGAGCGGGAGCGCAAACAAAGTTAAAGTGCATGCACAAAAGAGAAAACGGTGTGGATAAAAGAAAAGAAAACACAGATAAGAATTACGAAAATAAAACAATTAATAAGTATTAAATACAAAGTGCACTCGCGAAGCGAACGGAGTTTAAATTTATGTTTAAATAACACCGAAGAAAATTAAAATTGTTTTAATAACACCCACCGATGGGAATAAACGAAAACAAAATACAAAATTCGAAGCGCAGAAAAAAAACACGACCGTTCACTTTGAAAGTCATCCACAGTAACCCTACAGGAAGATTTACCAGTTGTCTTGAGGCGAAAACCATTGATCACTGAAGATAGTAAGGCAATTAGTTGCCTAAAATCAGTGATTCCCCTCAAAAGGAAGGGTGGAGAACAGGGATCACGTTTCTTGGCTTTAGCTTGAGAAGAGGCATTGCGTGCGGTCACCGAATGCAAGTGAGCTTCAACAGGCTCAGACAATCCTTGACCAAGTTTAGAGGAGCTGATTAATTCATTAATATGAGGGGAAGTCATTGTATCATCATCATCATCGTCAGACAAAATAGCAAAGCTATTATTCTTTCCAAGTAGGTACAGTCTTCTTGACTTGAAGAATGTGATTGTATGGTCATGCCAGAGGCTGCAGCTTGAGGACGTTTATGGTCGCCAACAGGGTTTAGCAGAGATGACTTATTTATATTACTACCTCCGAGTATGTCAAGATTTCGTCTTTTCCTTAGGTTATTTACCTAAGTAAAGTGTTCTTCATTGGCAGCATTCTTACTAATCCACTTGGGGGTAAAAACGGTCATAGTCGGGACCGATGGGGTGTCTCTATAATTGGAATCATCTAATTAATCAGAAGTATCAGAGAGGCACCTATTGGCATTCTTAGAGGCCTTTATTCCAGCTACTTTAGCAGCCTCGTCTGTATTGACTGGTGGTCGCGTGACTTGGTCCTTAGCAAAGACCGAGTGCTTAGCCACATGAGAGTCCTGATTGGTTTCACGACAACCTTTCGTCGAGATGGCTTGAAATTGGAAGATATCCTTTTTGGGAACTATACCAGCATCTGACATTGCACTTGCGTAAGAGAGTAAGAAAATGAAGAAAAAGAAAGTTTACCGAGCAGCCGGCCTGCCAACCGAAGGCAAGGCCGGCAAATGTTTTGTTAAGAAAGTCAAAAGAAAAATAGTAAAGACACAGAATAACAAAATTTTGTATAAAACGTTTTTTTTTTAATACGGGAGCTCTGAAATAAACGCAACCGGTGAGCCTGTTACATAAGTAGACACTCCAATTTTGTTTTATTTTAACTTTCTTTAAATTTTATATTTTTCTTAAATGTTAGTTGCCTTTGGACTTATTATTTTTATTTTTTTTACTTATTTATTCTTCCACTTTGTTGGACAACCGAATTGGAATTATAATCCAAGTTGAAGGGTTTTAAAATGTGTTGTTATTTTTTTCGGATACTTTTTGTATCCTACCGACTGCGCCAGTGAAAATATGTAGTTTGAGTCTAATAAATGATCCACCCTTTGGTCTTAACCCAACGCCGAACTTTGAATTAAAAACACAATCAAATGCGGTGCTGAGACTTTATTAATTGAAGATTGGCTTAAGACTAAATTTTTGTGACAAAAATCTTTATTGTGTTGCCCTTTGTTTACATAAATTTGGGAGCGAGATTGCTCGCTGTGGATATTGATTGTATTCAATAATTTGAGAGTGACCCTGCCACTTAGGAAGCGGCACTTAGTAATTGCAATAATTGTTTATGTTATTGCAGAGAGGCGTCGCCAGCTCCGGTTGTGGATTGTTTACGTTAAATATTTTTATTTTTTGGTATGAATATGTGATTGTGTCACTGTATATATATATATATATATATATATATATATATATATATATATATATATATATATATAAACAGCTTTAAAAATTATTACACCTACATAATTTTACACTTCTGCACCGTCCGACGTGGAGATTAATACTAGTTGTTATTAAGTAAGTGTCTGTAGATTAGTTTAGGTTAGGTTAGGACGGCTACCAGGCTGTAGCCTGGTACACCTAGACCTCTGTGTGTCCATTGTGATACCGTATGATCTCTATTTTTTGGGTCCCCTATCCGTTAAGAGTCAGCCTGTAGGTTGGTCGATCAGCAGGTCCCCCATCCGGAGGATTTAATAAAAGAGCTTAGACTCTTCAGGTTGGTCTGCGATATTTCGGTCAGGTCATTTATGAAAGGATATCCTAAGTGTTTCAGTCTAAGCCTGCATAGGGCTGGGCATGAACAGAGTAGGTGTTCCACCGTTTCCTCTTCTTCCTCATCCTTGCAGCTTCTACAAAAATCGTTTTTTGGGGCTTTTAGCCTGCCGGCGTGTGCGCCAACGAGCCAGTGGCCTGTGAGTACTCGAATTAGCATGCCGCACTCAGTGCGTCTGAAATTGAGTAGTTCTGATGTTTTCTTATTGTTTATTACAGGCCATGTCTGGTGAGAGATTCGGCATTGCGGTGTGTTTTGCCAATAAGTGTAGGCTAATTTGCTGAAGTGGTTTTTAATAATTAGCTTGCAAGTAGCCATCGGCATGCCGACATTCTCCTTTCCTGGAAGGAGAGGTATGGTGGTGCCTTGCCTGGCTAGCTCGTCTGCTATACAGTTGCCTACGATATCCCGGTGACCCTGAACCCATATAAGGCTGACAGTAAACTGACTAGCCATCTCGTGGAGAGATTTGCGACAGTCTGCTATTGTTCGGGAGTTTGTATTTGTCGAGTATATTGATTTAATAGCCGCTTGGCTATCACTATATATGTTTATGTGTCTGTTCTGGGTGATTAAATCCCTTAGACAGACAAGTG
Source organism: Drosophila fuyamai (assembly GCA_018153365.1). Classification (NCBI taxonomy): domain Eukaryota; kingdom Metazoa; phylum Arthropoda; class Insecta; order Diptera; family Drosophilidae; genus Drosophila; species Drosophila fuyamai. The sequence goes on along the minus strand of JAECXW010000591.1, from coordinate 521,124 downwards.
CTTCCATTATAGCATACACTTCCGCTTGGAAGACACTGCAGTGGTCAGGAAGTCTGAAAGACCGCCTGATCTCTAATTGCTCGGAGTATATGCCTCCACCTACGTGTCCGTCTAGTTTGGAGCCGTCTGTATATAAACAGATTGCGTCTATTGAGCCCGGTCGGCCACGATCCCAGACTTCCCTGCCTGGGATCAGAGCTTCGAAGGGCGTGTGATTGTATTCATGGGTTTTACATAGATCCGTTTTTGGCGGGATCAATTTGTCATGCTGAAGAATCTTAGCGTGACCATACAGTTGGGCTTTCCATTGCCCTGTATCCCTTAGTCGAATGGCTGCCGATTTCGCCCTTTCCATTCCTGCTAAGTCCAGGCTCTGGAGGTTCAAGATCGCATTCAGCGCTTCGTTTGGGGTAGTTCGAAGGGCTCCACTCATACACAAGGCCGCCATGCGCTGTACTTTGTTAAGTGGAGTTAAGATACATTGTTTGTGTAAAGCGGTCCACCACAGAGCCACTCCATATAGTAGGATTGGCTTGACTACCGCTATGTATATCCAATTGACGATTTTAGGGGACATACCCCATCTTAGCCCAATTGCTTTTTTACAAGAGTAAAGTGCAATGGTCGCTTTCTTGGTTCTCTCTTGGTTGTTTAGGCCCCATTTAAGACGCTTATCTAATACTAACCCCAAGTATCTTGCGTGCTCGCTAAAAGAGAGATTACAGTTGTTTAAAGTGGGTGGGTTAAGTTTTGGGATTTTGTACCTATTTGTAAAAAGGACTAGTTCCGTTTTTGAGGGATTTACCCCAAGTCCGTTCTTTGTAGTCCATTCTGATAGTGTTTTTAGTTTTGCGGTCATAAGGTCGCATAACGTTTGTGGATACCTACCATTAAAGATAATGGCGACATCGTCTGCGTATGCCACTATTTTACAGCCTCCTCCTTCAAGAATCCGCAGTAGTTTATTTACCGCGATATTCCATAAAAGGGGTGATAGTACACCTCCTTGCGGAGTGCCTCTGTTCACTAATCTAGTCTGGGTCGGGGTCCCTAGAGTGGCCGTGACCAATCTGCTTATCAGCAATTTGTGGATCAGCCCCACCAGCGGTGGCTCAACCCCTAGTTCAGTGAGGGATTCTGTAATTGCCGTGGGGAGCACGTTGTTGAAAGCTCCTTCTATGTCAAGGAAGGCGATCAAGGTGTATTCTTGTATACTGAGTGATTTCTCGATGTTGCTTACTACCAAGTGTAGTGCCGATTCGGTCGACTTACCTTTGGTGTATGCGTGTTGCGCCTCTGATATCTGCGTCGGGTCAATGATGTCTCTAATATGTAGACCTAACAGTCTTTCTAGGATTTTTAGCAGGAATGATGTCAGACTTATCGGTCTGAAATCCTTCGCTGTAGTATGGGTGGCTTTCCCTGCCTTAGGGATGAAAACGACTTTCGTTTCCCGCCATGCTGTAGGTAGTTCTCCTACTGCAAGAATGGTCTGGAATATTTTTCTCAGCCATTTTATAGCTAGTTCTCCTGCTTGCTGAATATGTGCCGGTGTTATATTGTCCGGTCCCGGCGATTTGTATGGCTTAAAACTATGAATGGCCCAGTTTATATTACGGTCTGATAGTAGGAGATTTAAGTTTATTCCTTCTCCAAAGTGTCTTCCTGGGGGATGTCCTGTTTGCAGGCTCCCTGGGAAGTGAGCGTCTAGGAGTAGGTTTAGGGATTCTTCACTAGAGTCCGACCATATTCCGTCAGCCTTTTGGAGATAGCCCAGGGATACGGCTGTCTTAGAAAGTATTTTTCTGAGCCTTGCGGCATCAGTTGTCTTTTCAATATCCGAGCAGAAATTCTGCCACGCAGTTCTCTTCTCTTTTCTGATGGCCTTTTTGTATGTGGCTAGTTCCTTTTTGTAGCTTTGCCAGTTTATGTCCTCATTTGCAGCTTTCGCTCTGTTGAACAGGTTTCTGCATTTGGCTCTGAGGATTGATAATTTCTGGGTCCACCAAGGAGGTTTTTTCCCTCCCCTTGGTTTCCTTAACGGGCATGCAGCTGAGAATGCCGCGTTGCATGCTTCTGTGAATTTGTTAACTATATTATCTAGCTCCTGAGTGCAAGGAGTGCTTTCTGGTGGCTTCCTGGTGAGGAAGTTCGATAGAATTTCTTTATATTTATTCCAGTTTGCCCGCCTGGGGTTGGCAATGCTGACCGGCGCAGGTGACACTAGGGACAAAGTTGTCTCTATGAACCTGTGATCTGAAAATGAGTGCTCGTCGGAGACAGCCCAGTTTGTGACTGTGCTTATGAGTGAATCTGATGCCAGGGTTAGATCTATGATCGTTTGGCACGTTTTTGTTATAAAAGTAGGGGTATTGCCCCTGTTACAAAGAAAGAAGTTCGAATTTAGAATAAAATCAAATAAAGACTCACCTCTGTCGTTGTTGATAGGGCAGCCCCACTGAGTATGGTGGGCATTTGCATCGCATCCTATCACCAAACCTTTCTTAAGCTCTTCACATTCCTTTACCGGTCCTCTGACTAGCGCGTCTGGGGGTCTACCATTTCAAAAGCCATGTAGGCCGATAGCATCCTAAAAGAGCCGCTTTGCAGCTCCAGGCTTATTGCTGTGTTGTCTCCGTTGCTGTAGTTGTGAAGCAGAAATGTACTAAGATGCCGTTTGGCTAAAATGCAGGTTCGAATTTTACCTTGTTTGGGGTCAAGCATAAGCTTGTAGTCTTTTGTTCCTAGTCCAGCAACCCTGCCTCCTGCTACCCAGGGTTCCTGAACTAAGACCACGTCGGCTTCTCCTTTGGCCAGGCGAAGCAAAAGAGCAGCGGACGCTGCTTTACTGTGATGTAGGTTGATCTGCAGGAGTCTTAGCGACATCCCCAGCTGCAACCTCCACCACAGTAACGTCGGCCTCCGAATCGCTCAGGTCCACTTCGTCGATTGCCGGTCCCATCGCTCGCATCTCTCTGCTTAGCGACGAGTCGGTTGAATAGCCGTCCTCCGGCACACCAGGGGCCTCCACTTCCTCCGCAAGCACCTGCTCGGCTGGGTTGCCGGCAGGACTTCCCGAGGAATTAGAGTCCCCTTTATATATTTTAATATGTATGGCACTGAAACCATAATTGAGCTTTCCCCGAGCAGCCTCTATGGGAGCGACCGACTCCTTATTTAGCACCACGATCGCTTGGTTTACGTCACCTACGTGCTCCTCCACTTTAACGACTTTCCAGTCTTTTGTGGGGAGATGTGGGTTGCATTCTTGCAACATATAGAGGATGTCCTCCGGTGATGCGATTGCTGCTGGGAGCCAAATTCTGGCTCGCGGTCTGGGGACGTCACACCAATCTAGTGCGACTATGTTCGCCCCTACGCAGACTGCACCGAGCTGAGCTACCGCCTGTTTGTATAGGTCAGCTGATCGCTGATTATCGCAGGCCACCACTTTTACACTGCCCTGGTACCAGCCCGCGTCCATACAGCAAGGCGCTGAACCGGGCTTCTCGCGTACCATACGCAGGCAAATGAGTGACAGCTTGGACTCAACCGCCTTCCATTTGATTCTGGGGATCCTGTTCTCCGGATTTCCCCTATCTATGAGTCCGAGTAGGACCCGATCTTTGGTGATCTCGGCAAAGGAGACCGACGGCTGGATCTTCGATCTCTTCGCCGACGGGCCGGGCAGCTCTATGGAGCGTTGCCTCTTCGCCTGAGCACCTTCTTGTTGGGGCTTCTCTTGCCCATAGTTGGGAAACACCGTCCTTGCCCACTCTACCTTCTTTAGCCATTCGGGCGAAGGCGTGGCGACAGTGCTTCTGGCATGTGAGCGCAGGGTTTGGGCGGCAGTCCGTCTCTCTGCGTATGTATACTTCTTCTTTTCACCAGCGGGTGACCCGATAGACTTTGCTGAGCCTACCACTTGTTTTGGCGCAGATGCGCACATAGCAGAGGCGTTAGCGACAGTCTTTCTGTCCCCCGACATCCCTAGTTTGGGATGGGGCCCTTTCTGAGCCCTACTGGTGCTTGCAGTGGAACCATCGTTCGTCTTTGCAGCGCCGGGTTTTTGTGGAGTTCCCGTCTCCGTTTTCTTGTTTGTGTTTTTAAATGTTGATTCCATAGTTGGTCCCACGAGCTGCGGAGAAGGGGAAAGGTCCGCCCGGGCAGAGATCCGCGTTACCCGGGTAAGGCGATAGATAGAACAGGGGGTCGCCATCTCCCTGAGCCCAATGTTTGAGACTGAGCTAGTTGTTAATCCGGGCCCCCAGCCAGGCTGACTCTTGGCACGGTCCGGATTACACCGTAGTCCGGCCCGGAGTGAGATGTTGTTTGGGAGAGGATTCCGTGTTTGATTTCCACCGCCAGCTTATTCGCAGTTGGCCTCGAGTGAGGTCGTCCGCTATCCGCAACCTGCGACCAGCTCGGTCGCCCCAGCTAGGCGGCTTCAGAACCATCTCACAAGTTCCTCAGACCAAGTAAGTGTCTGTAAATGTGAGCGCAATTTTCAACGTCTGTTTTGTAGTTCAGTCTTATGTTTGTGGGTGTGTTTGTTATATGTAACATTTCTATGGTGAAGCGTTTTTTGTAATGTTGTTCTTGTTCCAAAATGGGAACGGCCCAGTGCAATGTTCAAACATACTGCACACTTCGATCAGTATGTGTAGTTTGTGGAGACTTTCACAATTCCGCTAATTGCCCTGCCAACAAGGAAGATCCCCAAAAGAAGAAATATGGCCACTGCGGAGAAAATCACACGGCAAACTACAGTGAGTTGAAAGACCGCATGCGACGAGTGTCAACTACGCGCCACCAAAACACTCAAAACGTGTACACTTACTCAAAAACGACGCCGGAAGTATTTTACGGGACGGCTGCAAGATCCTCATTTGGTCAGCATGTCGAAGATAGTCACAAAGCCCACTGCAAGTTATGATGGTTACTATGCAACAAAGTATAGTGTCCTTCATGAAAACGACCATCCATGGTACTTCAAAACCAGAACAAGGTATTACAGTTGCTTGCAGCTAAGAAGCACAAATAATTGATAGCAACTCTACGAATAACCATGTGGAACGCCAATGGCGTTTCCCGGCACAAGCATGAAAAAATAAAGTTCCTGAATAAAAATCATATCGAAATTATGCTACTATTAGAGAAGCATCTCAGAAATAAATACAGTTTCCAAATAAGAGGCTACAACTTCTACCGCACAGATCATCCAGACGATAAAGGCCACGGCGGAACCGGGGTCCTATTTAGGGAACGCATCAAATACTTGCAGGCCACGTTTATCAAAGTGCTGTCGGGTTACGGACACCTTTCCATAGACCGCTGTCTGCTGCCCGCCTCGCTTTACAATGGATTTTTACAACTTACTTGGAGATCGGTTCATAGCAGCAGGAGATTATAATGCCAAACATGCAAAAAGGGGATCTCGATTCGTGACTCCCAAAGGAAGGCAATTATATATTTAAATTATATAACTGAGCAACAAATTGGACTATGTTTCCCAGAAACATAAATCTGGTTCAAAGATTTTGCGGTGACAAAAAACATTCCTTGCTTGCTTGACATTGCGCTTTCCCAAGTAAACCATGTTAAAAACTCCTTAGGACGTTTACTGGACTTGTGTTTTGTTTTAAATTCAGAAGGCGTCTGCCTATCAAGAACATCACCACTTACTCAACCGGAAGATCTTTACCATCCAACTCGAGAGCTGACTGTAGATACAAGAACAGAGCTGAATAAGAAATCCGGAAAGTCGTTAAACGAATCCGCTGCTTTCTTAACGCAAACTTTCATCATTAAAATTTTATTCATGCACTAACATGGCCGTTAATATCTTTTATAATGCATTGAACTCCTTCTTGTATCTGAGTGTTCCGTTATACTATCCGTCAATTTCAAATAAACCTCCGTGGTTCAATAAGAAGTTGTCACACCTACAAAATATTAAGTCCAGACTTTACAAAAAATGTAAAATGTGCGGTTCACAATCTGCCTTCTCTCGCTACCTAAGGGCTCGGTCAAATTTTACCGGGCTTAATGCTTATAAAAACTGTCTGACTCGTTGTGTGGTCCAATTTTAACAAGATCCAAAACAGTTTTATAATTTTGTTAACATTAAGCGTTGTTAACATTAAACTATTACTTTTTTCCCCGGACCTTTACCTTTATTTTCCTATCTCGCGTCTATCTTATCGCGAATCGTGCCGTACGATACACGGCTGCGCCCCTCGGTCGGTTGGGCGGGTAAGTGGGCCGTGGGACTCCGCGCGAAAAAAAAAAAAAAAAAAAAAAAATCAGCCTGTTACCGAGCATCGCTATCATGCGAAAAGTCTACGGTAAATACTGATCAGGAAATTGACAATCTATTTGCCCAGTTTTTCCAGACAACATATTTTTCATTCCGTCCAAATCCGTCTTATTCAAATGCCATATCCAAGTCAAAATTAATTTTCTGTCCGAAATTAAGCGAATGCTCCCTTTTCTTGGATCTCCATAAAGTTAAACTAGTCTATTCACCGGGTTCGAAAGGAGTTCCAGGCTGCGTGCTTACATACTGCGCTGAAACTCTGTGTAGACCTCTGCACAAATTATTTTCCTTGTCTTTGAAAACTTCTCATTTCCCACTTATTTGAAAGAAGCCATTTATTATTCCCCTTTATAAGAAATGAAATAAATCGAATACAAGTAATTACAGAGGCATATCCAAATTATCCGCCATCCCAGAGTTTTTTGAAAACACTATTACACCCCACTTGCAGCATCTTTGTAGATCGGGTGTCCTTATGTGAAATGTGAAAAGTAATGACATTTTTTCAGGTCAACCCATAATATGCCACGTATACGCTGGGTGGGTGTGCGTTGTCTAGAACTACGTATGTTGATGACCTTTTCGTCCTTCTTGACCCAAAACTTACGTTTTGGTTCCATATAACTTCTATGGTGAATAAAGTCAGGGGAGTACTTGGATTTATTAAAAGGTGGTCAAATGAATTCGATGATCCCTATGTTACAAAGACTCTGTTCATTTCACTAGTCGGTCCAATCCAGGAGTACTGTTCAGCAGTTTGGAGTCCTCAGTATGGTGTACATATAGACCGGATAACTTTTTATTATTTGCTCTACGGGGCCCTAACTGGATTGCCAGCCTTATTTAACGTCCTACTCTAGTAAACTTCTCCTAATTAATCTATTATCCTTATTAAATCGTAGAACGATGCTTGGCACAACTTTTATTTATAAACTTATTCACGGAGATGTGGAGAGTCCCGAGTTACTGGGTCGCATAAACTTCTCCGTGCCTTGTAGAATTATCAGGAACTATGTTCCTCTTACCTTAAATATTTGTAGATCTAACTATGATATGCATGAACCGTTTAGAGTAATGTTTAACGACTATAATAGACTATACGTTATTTCTACTACCGACACTTTGACAAGCCTAAAAGCATTAATTTTATCTTACTTAGCACAAAATTAGTATCAGTATTAGTCTCGTACGTATTTCTAACTAAGTCTGTCCGTTTCTATATTGTCCTTTTTCAATTCTCGCGATCTCGTTTTTATGCCCATTGGGTAAAAGGGCTCACGCGTGTCAAGCACTGCTTGGTGTCGTAAGGTTCACTTGTTGGCACTGATCATAGTGCATCAACGACCGAAAAAAATATAATAAGCGCCAAAACGCTTTCGGAGCTTTCATATGACCATATGACCAGAGCTAATAACTCTTCTTCAAAGCCCAGAAGCTAAAGATCACCCCTACTGACATCGCACAGAGCAATCTGGTTTAACCCACATCGAAATAACCCCGCAGCTGAACATCGAAGCGGACATCGATAGATCAACTTATGCTCTTGAAGATGTACTCGTAGCAGCAGCCATTATTTTAACACCACAATCGAATGGCGTGCAAATCATTTCAAAACTAATCTGCAATTGAAACGGCTAGTACTGGAAAAGAGGCATCTGCGACGTGCTTGGCAAGCCAACAGATCGCCATCTTTAAAACGGCGTCTTAAGGAAGCAACTCGCACTCTAAATCGAATCCTAAAGAGAGACGCGGTATATCGGAAAACTTTCGCCAACCAGTACAAAACAGCTTCTGTGGAGGGCTAACACAAATCTGAACCCTGCCACTGGTCCATTTCTCCTTCCACAAATCGAATCTGAAACTATATCCTTACCAACATTGTTTTAGCCAAAAGAGATTGTAAAAGTCATTGGGGATCTGAAACCAAAAAAGGATCAGGGCCGCATTACTCAGTACCAGGTAACGACTGTTAGTTAGACTACTACAAGATTTGATAACCTTTTTCTTAGTATCCGAAAGGAAATGATTCAATAAATTAATACCAAAGCAATGAAAAACAAGAAAAGAAAGCTAACTTCGGGCGGAGCCGAAGTTGAAATACCCTTGAAGAATATTCTGTAAATTATATTCTCCAAAATTATTCATATGATGCATTCTTAACACTTATAAAAATCCCAACTTTAAAAACACAAAAGTTATGGCAATTCCAATCGTTCAGTTATATGGCAGCTATAGAATATAGTCGGCCGATCCTTATGAAATTTAGTATGTCGGATTGGTTGGCCAAAAATAAAACCGATAAAAAATTCCAACTTCCTAACTTAACAAATACCAAAGTTATGGCATTTCCGATCAATCAGTTACATGGCAGCTATAAGATATAGTCGGCCGATCCTTATGCAATTTGGTAGGTCGGATTAATCGGACAAACACATACACAGGAATCCAGAAAGAAATTCAAGCACATCAATTTGGGTTTCGTGAAAAACACGGAACAATTGAGCAGGTCAACCGGATAACATCAGAAATCGGAACGCGTTCGAAAAACGGGAGTACTGTACTTCCATATATTTAGATGTCTCTCAAGCAGTTGGCTAGAAGGTCTAATGTACAAGATATAAACAATGCTCCCCTACAACACCCACAAGTTTGCTGATGATAAAGCTATTCTTAGCCGCTCAAAATGCCCAATGAAAGCAACTGCGCAGCTTGCTCTTCATCTGGTCGATGTTGAGAAGTGGCTATCAGATTGGCGAATTAAAGTGAACGAATAAAAATGCCAGCACGTTACGTTCACCCTGAACAGGCAAAACTGCACGCTGCTCATTAAACCAAACTCTACTCCCGCAAGCAAACGAAGTGACATATCTAGGAGTACACCTCGACAGAACACTCACATGGCGCCGGCACATTGAAGCCAAAAGAAGACACCTAAAGCTAAAAGCCAGTAGCCTTCATTGGCTTATCAACGCTCGGTCTCTCCTTAGCCTTGAATATAAAGTCCTTCTGTATAACTCGGTACTAAAACCTTATAGGGGATTGCCAGCAAGAGCAATATTGAGGACATTGATCTTGAGGACAATCACCGGGGCACCGAGGTATATTTGCAACGAAAAGATACATCTCGACTTAAACATTCCACCAGTCAAAGAAGTGATTGCAAAACAGAAGGAAAAGTCATTTACCAAGCTATCGTTGCACTCTAACCACCTCGCGAGAGGTCAACCCCTTGTCACAATGACTTGCCCATCCAGCGACTAACTTGAGGGACGCGCACCAGAATGCAGTCTTTTTATACTGTTAGTTAAATTTTAATGTTAAAATTTGTAAACTTATTGTTAGTCTCAAAATTAGGAGAAGATTCGATAAATAAAAGCAAAGTTTATAATATAAAAAAAAAAGAATTCACGGATACAATTTTTGAATGTTAAGGTTGTTTCATTTCACTTTGTGTGTACAAAATATTGTTTCAAGTAGTATGAACTCGACCGTATAAGGCACTAGAACCGACACCAGACTTTTCGAAATAGTTCATGATTCAGTGCGATTAGGGTTGGAAGACATCTATGAACCGGAATGCTACTAGGTAATCCTGAGCATCAGGAAGTTCAAAGTGTTATATTTCAAAAGAAATCAGTATGCCCGCAAGTATAGAACTAGCAATAATAGTCGCCACAATAGAAGGGAATACGTTTCTTCTGAATAGGTTTCTTCTTGTAATGGTTTTATTGAGCATGATTTCCGGGTATATAAATAATATATGTAAGCTGGTGGAGAATTTTCTTAGTTTTAGTGCATACAGAAGTATTCAACACAGTTTATCATTGGATAACAGAAATTAGGCAAATAATTATTTACCAGATGACTTTGTGTCGGTTCAGAGGATTTCGACGTTTCCACAGGCTGATGCATGCTTTTGATCCGCTATTACAGATCTCGATATCTGGATCGATTTTCTAAAGTAAAAATTGTTATCAGACCCGAAAGAATTTCTGCAATAGAAAAAGTATGCTTCCTATTAAAAATCATTTGATCTTTAAAACATTTCTTACTTATGTAGCATAAAAATCGTCGTCTCTTTCGACAAGTTTTTAAATCAGTCTTGGACATTTTGCCTATTGCGATAAAAGGTGTTTCAATAACAAATGTTCTGACTTACCAGTCATTTCAAATTGAAATTAGTATTAGCCTGTAGCTGTCTAGAAGTTGAGTAGAAACAAAAGAAAATTTAATTTTAGCCCTTATCATCTGGTTTTTCATTGGAATGATGTTTTGGGAGACCGGAAGCATTCGACTAGATTTTATACTCCTACGCCAACCAAAATTTAGCGCACTTTTTTTCATACACCAATGAGACTACTACGGTGCTCTTTGCTGACTTGCCAATAGAATGTTCTCAGCTTGAAGATCTTCTTCGATGTGTATTCACGGAATTTCTTTCATTTCTGTAATTCTTAAAGTTTCCTTTATGTTGGTTTTGTATCGACCTGTTAAACAATAACTGTAGTGTTATTGAATTACTCGAGGTCATACGTTGGTTATATTTTAATTTCTTCTATAACACAACGATTTATTCCACTTGCACTCCCTGGGGAGTGAACCCGAATATGATAGGACTAGCTAGTTTCGTCTGCACGTCACCTCAGACTCATCAGCTATCTACGGGGATGGAAGCAGAGCGTCAGAAACTCCCCGATGTTACGATCAGAGAAACTTTTTGGCAATTGTGAGTTGCCAAAGTTCATTGGTTTTAACATAGGTAGAGTTCTGTCGTTAAAGCTTCTATCAGTGTGTGAAAGTTTTCAGTGTTTTGTCTGTTGAAAAACCCTCGGTTTTTTCGATATGCAGACTGGCAAATACAACAAATAGTTGAAGTTTGTTTTTAATTGCTGAATTTTTGGGCGAGTAGATCCCTTTTGTTTATGTTGGTTTTGTATCGACCTGTTAAACAATAATTGTAGTGTTATTGAATTACTCGAGGTCATACGTTGGTTATATTTTAATTTCTTTTATAACACAACGTTTTTATTCCACTTAACTTTCATCACACTTACACTCCCTGGGGAGTGAACCCGACTATGATAGGACTAGCTAGTTTCGTCTGCACGTCACCTCAGACTCATCAGCTATCTACGGGGATGGAAGCAGAGCGTCAGAAACTCCCCAATGTTACGATCAGAGAAGCTTTTGGCAATTTTTAGTTGCCAAAGTTCATTGGTTTTAACATAGGTGGAGTTCTGTCGTTAAAGCTTCTGTCAGTGTGTGAAGGTTTTCAGTGTTTTGTCCGTTGAAAAACCTTCGGTTTTTTCGATTTACAGACTGGTAAATACAACAAATAGTTGAAGATTGTTTTTAATTGCTGAATTTTTGGGCGAGGTGATCCCTTTTGTTTATGTTGGTTTTGTATCGACCTGTTAAACAATAATTGTAGTGTTATTGAATTACTCGAGGTCATACGTTGGTTATATTTTAATTTCTTTTATAACACAACGTTTTTATTCCACTTAACTTTCATCACACTTGCAATCCCTGGGGAGTAAACCCGAGTATGATAGGACTAGCTAGTTTCGTCTGCACGTCACCTCAGACTCATCAGCTATCTACGGGGATGGAAGCAGAGCGTCAGAAACTCCCCAATGTTACGATCAGAGAAGCTTTTGGCAATTGTTAGTTGCCAAAGTTCATTGGTTTTAACATAGGTGGAGTTCTGTCGTTAAAGCTTCTATCAGTGTGTGAAGGTTTTCAGTGTTTTGTCTGTTGAAAAACCTTCGGTTTTTTCGATATGCAGACTGGTAAATACAACAAATAGTTGAAGATTGTTTTTAATTGCTGAATTTTTGGGCGAGGTGATCCCTTTTGTTTATGTTGGTTTTGTATCGACCTGTTAAACAATAATTGTAGTGTTATTGAATTACTCGAGGTCATACGTTGGTTATATTTTAATTTCTTTTATAACACAACGTTTTTATTCCACTTAACTTTCATCACACTTGCAATCCCTGGGGAGTAAACCCGAGTATGATAGGACTAGCTAGTTTCGTCTGCACGTCACCTCAGACTCATCAGCTATCTACGGGGATGGAAGCAGAGCGTCAGAAACTCCCCAATGTTACGATCAGAGAAGCTTTGTGTGATGAAAGTTAAGTGGAATAAATCGTTGTGTTATAGAGGAAATTAAAATATAACCAACGTATGACCTCGAGTAATTCAATAACACTACACTTAAAATTTTCCGCTAAAATTGTTAGATTGAGAAATTTAAAGAGACTTTACTTTTTTTTCCATGGTTTATTACATACAGAAAATTCCGATGCAGTCACTCTTTGGTCTTAATGAACTTGAAAAATAACTATCTACAGTGAAATTTCCATGTTTTGCATCAACCCCACAACACCAGAGCGGGCTTCGCGTGATTGCAGACTACGATTGGATACGGCTGTTGCCTTTTCATTTGCAACATAATCAATGGTGTTGACTTTACGAGTATAAACTGCATTTTCAAATGCGTAGACGGTGTCAACTTCCTTAGATTTCACCAAAAACATGTACAATTTGAATGCTTTTATATTTTTCCGGAACTGTTTTAATTACATCTACAGATGACCAGGTAATTCTTTGGCCGAAGTTTTTTCTGCTTTTACAATCATCTCCATTCAGTAAAATGGTATTGTTATGCCTTTTTATATCATTGATAGATGTCCGTCTGTCTGTCCGTCTGTCCGTCTGTCTGTTCCTACGCGAACTAGTACTCACTTTAAAGACATCGAATTGAAACATTTCACATACCTTTCTTTCCTCTGCACGGAACGGACGAGATCGGCCGATTATATCATATAGCTGTCATATAACTGAGCGATCGGAAATGCCACATCTTTGGTGTTTTTACAATTAGGAAGTTGGAATTTTTATGAGTATTAAGAATGCATCATATTTATAATTTTGGAGAACATAATTTAGAGAATATTCTGCAAGGGTATATCAACATCGGCTCCGCCCGAAGTTAGCTTTCCTTTCTTGTTTAACCTCAGAAAGTATGGCTTGCGAAAAATGTGTTAATTTGGTTGGATTTCTTTTATTACGGCATACGATTGTAACATCGATAAAAGGTCTTCAGGTTGCGTAAGTGGTAACCCTACTAGGCAACCCATGTTCAGATTTGAGTTACAGCACAAATCCACTTAAAGAATTTCGAATACACTACTATTAAATAGGACTAGATAACAAAAAGGTCATTCACATAATTTGGAAATTCGGATAATCGCGGTATATATGAGCAATATATCTATACAACAAATTTTTTTTTGTGTAGGAATTCGATAGGATAATGTCTATTAAAGTCAGAACATGGAAGGATCAAGCAAGTCCGAGATATCAAATCTCACCACGAATAAGGTTGTAAATAAAAAGTACCAAGCAACGTTCTACGGTTGGCTAAAAAAAGTAAATTAATTAACAGTAGGCAAAGAGGGCTTCTGTTTGCACTTTTATGAATTTCAGCTGCCTATATCTGCTGTCTTCCCATCGAAGTTTTTTTGGTTATGTATAAATCGTATATTTTTTATTTTATTCCAATATTATGACGCAATAAAAATATTGCCGGGTTTCAGCGGTTATCTTATTCTTAGTGACTAGGTGTTCTCCTATCCTGTTCTCGTAACCTTAAGTAATATTTGATCTCCAGGTTTGGTGGCCTTGTTGAATGTTGAACAATTCTGATTTACTGACCATTACCAAGTTGATAACAACAGAAATTTTTCAGGATATTTCAAAAATGAAAACGCATTATGTTAGAGAAACACTTTTTTTATTAGCCCTATAAGACGTATAACGTTTTTGGCCTTAACAACTAAACTAATACCTTTTTAAACGATTAAATAATTTTTGGCGGTTAATAAAAAGCACACAAAATTATGAGTCTCAGCTTTGTAAGCACTCCGAAGATTCTAAGGGGACTTATCTTTCGGTATAAAAATTTGGTCTGCTGTAAATATAAGGTAATATTATATATAAAACCTATCCAGCTTATTATTTTTTTCTTGAAAGTTGCAGATTTGCAAATATATAAATGACATGCGTTGTGACAGCGAAATAGCGATTCTTGCTTTGAGGCATGTTTGGTGAGCCAAGACACCTTTTGTTGCCAGCTGATAATGTCACAATTGATTGCAATTTATATGCTTGTTTCTGTTGAAGAAGTGATTTTACTTAATAGAACTAGAAATATTATAGAAAATGGCAAACCGGGTTCGGTATAAGCTGTCGGACTTGACAGATAAGCAGTTGCTCAAGATATTTGACTCAGCTCCGTCGGATGAAGAAGTGATAAGCTCAAGTGGCTACGAGAACGACGACATTGATATAATGGAGGCTCTTAATACTGCATCAGAGGATACTGAGACTTTATCTTTTATTGAGGGTAATGTTGAAAATGTCCAAGACAATGCACAGAAAGCTGAGACTTCCCCGAAAACTGCAAAAAGGCCGCAATCACCATTACCAATCTGTGAAGATTCAGCGTGCATATCTCCGCCAACTTCTGGTGGGTTCAATGGAGCTGTTAAGCCAAATTTAATTGCTGTGTTTAATTAGTGAATAATTAGTTTTATTAACACAGGTATTGAATCAATAACAAAAGATTCGAGTAAGATTCTGTGGCGAGAGAAATGTATGCAGTTGCATATGTTACAAAGTAGCATTTCGAGGCGATTTTTCGCTGCCAGCAGAAATAAAGAAGTTCGAAACTCCTCTAGAGCTCTTTTGCTATTTCTTTAATTCGGAAATCATGAATATGATCGTCGACGAAACCATGTGCGCAGCTTTAAAGAATGATATTAACAATAAGTTCAAAATGAACACTGATGAGATGCACCATTACATAGGTTTTTTTTTTTTTTTTTTATTCATAAATTACATATATAGACAAAATAAATAAATATACATATGATATCCAGGCTTGCGGGACTGCCGTGAAGCATTGCTTCGCAAGGCTGGCTGTCCTGTTTAGGACCTCTCGTTCCTTATGCGTTCCAGCCGCCTCAGTTCCGTCGTGACTTCCGCAGCCAGACTGCATACAGCTGTCCAGTTATCCTGACTCTCCAGCATACTAGGAACAAGTCCCTCCACTGTGATCGGGGTCCCCAGGATTTGTTCAGATCTTCGGCGCTCTTCTCCGAACCTGACACATGTGGTTAGTGCGTGTTCGGCATTTTCCACTGTTCCGCAGGTATCGCAGATTTGGCTTGTCTCGTGTCCGAAGCGATGTAAATACTCCTTAAAGCATCCATGTCCGCTGAGCACCTGTGTCAGATGGAACGTTAGTTCGCCGTGTGGTCTGTTTACCCAAGCCGCTATATTGGGGATGAGTCGGTGCGTCCACCGGCCGGTTTCTGCCCTATCCCATCTTTGCTGCCAGTTTTCAAGGGACTTTGTTCTTGACCTTAGTTTTGCCAAGCGGTAGTCCGCCTGTGTGCCAGCTAATTTTCTCGCTTCAAATTCTCCTTGGCCTCAACAACTGCGAGCTCGACTGGTGTTATACCACTGATGACCAGAATGGCCTCTGTAGCGACCGTGCGGAAGGCGGAGGCTACCCTAAGAGCTCCTATTCTGTAGTCCGACTCTATACCCTTTATGTAGCTCTTTTTTGTTGTCGCCTCGGCCCATATTGGTGCTGCATACATGAACAGTAGCTTCCTGCTCGTGGATTTTGGGCCTCTATGGTTAAGCATCATTCGGGACGCTGCCATCGTGACTCCGTGAGCCCTCTTATGAGTCGCCTGCAGGTGCTCCCTGTAGGACAGCCTGGTGTCCAGCATGACACCTAGGTATTTTTTAGCCCTTTTCGTCTCCACTTGGGCTCCGCCCACTGTGATTCGTGCCGTTTCCACTTTTTTCCTGCTGCTGATGAGTACCGCCTCGGTTTTCTGCTCAGCCAGTTCAAGTCCTACGATTTGTAGCCACTCACTTATCATACTGATTGCTGCCTTTGTAGAGCTTTCTACCTCAGCTATGGACTTTTTGACCACTATGACCGCGACGTCGTCCGCGAAGCCAACAACGTTTACGCCCTGCTGGAAGTTTAGTCGCAGGATACCATCGTACATGGTGTTCCACAATAATGGGCCTAAGACGGACCCTTGTGGCACTCCTCCTGTGATTTTGTAGCGTTGAGGTCCTTCGTCCGTGTCATAGTGGAGCCACCTGTCGCTCAGGTAGTCGCTAACGATCGCCTGCAAGTACTTTGGAATGTTCAGCATCCCGAGTGAGGCCATTATTCTGCTCCAGGATGCCGAGTTGAAGGCGTTTTTGATGTCCAGGGTTGCCACCAAACAGTATTGTTTGTTTCCTCCCAGCCACCTTTTGCCTTCTATGGCCTGCCTGGCTATGCGGTCCACGGCTTCTAGTGCATCTAGGGTTGAGCGAGCCTTTCTAAAGCCATACTGACTTTCTGAGAGCCCTCCGGCAACCTCTATTGCCTCTCCGAGTCTTGCACTGACAATACTTTCCAATATTTTGCCGGCCGTGTCTAGAAGGCAAATGGGCCTATAAGCCGACGGTTCCTCCTTGTCTTTTCCTGGCTTTGGAATAAGCACCAGCTTTTGCTGTTTCCACTGTTCTGGGAAGCAGGCTTGGGCCAGGCACTTAGTATATGCACTGGCAAAGGTGCTCGGGTACATGCTGATGGCAAGTTTGAGTGCCCGATTTGGGATCTCATCTGGCCCTGGTGCCTTGTTGTTTGGTACCTTCTGGGCTATGTTGACCAGCTCCTGTAGGGTAACCGGCGGTATCTGGTGGTCCGGGACACCAAACGCTTCCGCTTGCCTCGTTTCCTGCGCTGGGAAAAGGAGCCTTATAATCTCTCCCAGTTTCTCGGAGCCTGTTGGGGTCACGTTTTAAACGGCGTTGGTTTTTTTCATTACCACCTTGTAGGCCTTTCCCCACAAGTCGTTTTCTGCTTCATCGCAGAGTTGCAGGAAGCACCGCCTTTTGCTGCTTTTTATTTTCCGCTTTAGGATCTTCCTCTTTTGGGTGAAAACTTCCCTGAGTATATGGAAGGCTTCGGTTCCGCGGGCCCTATGGTAGGCTCTCCTAGCGCTTATGCATTCGCGGCGTGCCTCCTTAATCGCTTGGTTCCACCAGTAGACTGGCTTGCGCCCCTTGAAGCTTTTACTGCGCTGCATGCTGGCGTCGCAGGCTTCCTTGACCTTTGCCATCAATGCCCGTTCGTTTTCCGCTAATTCCATCCCTTCCAGGGCCGCTCTAAATGCTGGTATGTCGAGCGTATTTTCTTTGTAGTGTCCTCGAGTAATTGTCGGTGTGGCGGTTCTTCTCATGCGGATGGTGCTTATAATTGCACTATGGTCGCTCGCCGTGTAGGTCTCGCTAATTTCCCAGGTCGCCGTCGCCGCTAAGCTTGCGCTTAAGTAGGTGAGGTCGATTATGGACTGCGCTCCCGCTCTCCTAAATGTAGGGGTAGAACCCCTTTTTTGTAGGAGAACGTCCAGCGATGCGAACGTCTCAGTGACCACTCTTCCTCTGGCGTTTGTTGAGGCTGACTCCCACTCCGTTGACCACGCATTGAAGTCCCCGGCAACAATCGCAGGCGAGTGTGCTCTTATGTCGATTGCCAGGCTGTCTATCGTCCCGCTAAACTCCTCTAGTGTCCAGCTGGGTGGAAAGTAGCAGCTAAAAATCCAAAGGTCTTTTAGCTTCGCCCTTACGTAGCCTTTTGATGCTTTCACGCATGCTAGATGTTGAGCCGGTTGCCCACATGTCCAGATTGCTGCTTTTCCCAATTGATCCGTGACCCACGTGTTGGATCTAATTGCTTTATAGGGTTCGCTCAGAATTGCCAGGTCTATTTTGAGCTCGGAAATTGTTTGGGTGAGAAGGTCCTGGGCCACCCTGCAGTGGTTGAGGTTTAGCTGCATGACCCTTAGCATCTTTGTTGAGATTTTACCGCCTCGACATACGCTGGGCATTTAAAGCTCCCAGACGCGTGGTTTGTTGGAAGATCTCTTTTCTGCGCGCAGAGTAGGCAATGTGGGTCCCTATTGCAGCTTCTGGCCTCGTGGTCTTTTCCACCACACTTGAAACATGCTCCGCGCAAATCCGTTTTTTCCGTGCAGTTCGACGAGTTATGGCCGAACGCGAGACACAAAATGGGTTTAATCCGGCAGATCACCCATCCAATCCTTATTTTCCCCAAGTTTACCAGCTTGTTCGCTGTGGGTGTTGGCAACATTAGTGTGGCTATCTGCAGGCCGTTTCTGGTGGCTCTCAGCGACTTTACGGCCTCCTCCGAACTGTTTAGAGCCTCCACTATCTCCTCCTTGGTTGTGACTTCGTCTAAGTCCATGACCTCAAGTCTGGTTTGCTCGGTCAGGGCCCTTACAACTGCTTTAACCCCGAGAGCGTTTCCGACTGCCTTTTTAACCTCCTCCGCGCTGTGGTCTGGAGACTTCTTCAGCTGCAGCAAAAGATCTCCCTTGGCCGTCTTACGGATGGTCTGTACGTCCCCACTGACGTGTTTTAACGTGGAGTCTCCTTTAACGGCCTTGAGAAGTTCCGCGTAGGTAATCTCCCCGACTCTTGCAACCACGATGGCGTCTGGTCTGGCCCTGAGCTGCCTTTTGGAATTTCCCTTAGGGTTTCTGTCGGCTACTTGCTGGAAATCTTCGTGTCGCTTCTCATGTATCCGTTCCCGATGTACCCTCTTCATTGGTGGCGTACATTTTTGGCCTGCTGCTGGCTCTCTTGCCCTTTTTGGTGTCGCTACTATCCTTTCTTTTCCACACAGCTTGTCACGCTGTTCGGCTCTCGGTGTGGTTTGCGTGGAACTTTCCCTGCCCTCCTTTCCTGTGGCTTCCTCCTGCTTGATGGAGGCCACTGCCGTTTTATGCAGCTCTACCAGCTCTGTTAGGAGATCGCGCATCGGCTGTTTGACGACCCTGTGGTCCTTAAACAGAAGGGAGAGGCCATTCACGGCGAGGCCTATTTTCGCAATAATGTCCTCCAGGGACGTGATTGCCTCCGCTTGTTTTGGCTGCTGTTCAACCTTATGCTGCGCCTGCACCGTTGGCGATCTGGCCATCGCTGTGCTTTTTGCGAAGGAGTTTGCCTGGTCCATTCGTCTTTCACCGTCCGCGACAGGGGTTCCCTCGCTGGTCTCAGATTTCTCCTAGACTTTCTAACGATGGGGGTTATACCGTTGTTTTTGTTTTCCCAGTGGGAAGAGAGCGGGAGAAAACAGAGTCTTGGTGACCCCTCTCCCCTCTACCCTCGGTGGAGCACCAGTTTTAACTGATCTAAACGCTAAAATATGGTGTACTCAACGCACAGACCCACCCTGGTACGTACCGCCTCCTATGGGGATCACGCTGTTCACTTTGTTTACCTTTTCAGGGCTGTTTAAGGCTTTCTAATTGGAAAAACTTAGGAGGTAATTGAAAACACGTCTACACTCACTGGCTACTACTCACGGGCGACGCACCATTACATAGGTATTTTGATTATGTCCATTTATCGCTACCCAAATGTGAAGAGATTCGAGGTAATCAAAAAGTACTTGTCGCTACGTGATGAGCGCGATCGGATCAAAATGGGTCAACCAGGCTACGATCTTTTGTTCCGTACCCGAAAATTTGTTGACTGTCTCAACAAACGGTTTGACTCGGTGCCAAAGTATTCCCGACTTTGTGTTGACGAGCAAATGTGCAGCACAAAAATGAAGCAACACTTGCGTCAGTACATGCCAAATAAGCCGCACAAGTGGGGCATTAAACTATTTGTATTGTGCGATTCATTTGCATACGCATACCGTTTTGAGATCTATAGCGCTGCAGGTGATAATGTGGTCTTACCTGGTCTCCCAGATCTGGGTGCATCGGCCAACATTGTAGTGCGCCTAACACAAACCGTAGAAAGATTTAAAAATCACATCATTTAATTCGATAATTTTTATACATCTCTGCCTTTGATGGTTTATAGATATGTATTTATAGCCTTGGAACGGTGCGAGGAAACCGTATCCCCAATTGCAAGCTACGAAACGATATTGCCATCAACAAATTGCCAAGAGGTTATTCGACTGAGTTCGTTGGGTCCTCATATGGTGTCGACATAACCAATGTACTCTGTTCGCTTTTTGTCCACCTGTGTGGGTGACTGAAAAGCTAAGCGATAAATTTCCATTGATTGTCCCCAAATTGGGCATGAGTATAACGCTCACATGGGCGGCGTAGATCTCATGGTCGGCCTAATGGGACGCTATCATATCAGAAATTGGAATGCAGCAACACGAATTTTTTATCACCTAACTGATATGGCAGACACCAATGCCTATATTTTACACAGACGTAAACAAACAGACTTTCGCGAACACTAGCCACAGTGCTGGTGACATATAGAAACAAAAAATTACCGGGTCCTCCAATCTATACCAACAATGCATCTTCACCGCGATGGGCAAAGCAGTCTCCATCTTCTTAGTCAGGACGAACAACAAATTCCCAATTTTTGAATTTGTATTGAATTTGACAGAACGGGCGAAGCAGTTTCCACTGTCTCATCGACGTTTTGAGCATGAGCTCAAACATGGTCAAAAATCAAAACATCCAATATCGGACTTGCGTTTTGACCAGCTAAACCATTTACCGCATTGGTTGGATCGAAGCGGTGGTAAAAGGTGTTGCAAGCACTGTAAAACTTAATAACTTCATAAAAACTGTTTTATATTATATTATAGAATACCATCAGAAAAAATAAAATAAATCTTCATTACTTGAAAATGATTTTTTTCACGCAAAGCCCCAAGCGTGTCTTTAGGCCCGAAGATTCTACTTTATTTCTAAGCACATATTTGAGCTTAGAAGCATTCATTTATTAAAAAAAATTATTTGAATAATTTTCCTATAATATTGTGAAGCCGCCTTAGACGGTTAAGACAGGATAATATTGTTCAAATTAGAACAAAGACGAAACTGTAAAATCAATTTTCCAAAAAAAACAAGAGTTAATAATAATTTAATTTTATTATTAAATTTGTTCGAAACAAATTATTTTAATAATTATCCACAATGAAATCGACGAAAAACAAAATATTAAATTGAATATCAAGCCACGAAGTAACAAAATTAATAGTGGTTGCAAATGACGGCAAAAATAGGTATAACCGTCCGAACGGACGGTCTGACAGACGGGCAGACGGACGGACGGACAGACGGACGGACGGACGGACGGACGGACGGACGGACGGACGGACGGACGGACGGACGGACGGATAGACGGACATTCGGACATGGCTATGTTCACACTCCTGGTGATGCCGATTAAGAATATATGTGGGATCCGGTAGTGTTGGTGATGAGACCAGAGTTACCAGGTCTCACCTACTAGTCATTGTCTCCCTTCTTTGGAAATATACTGAAAGGGAAGTAATCAACTGCAGAAAATAATGTCTGGTGACTCCTCGCTGAATCAATCGCCGCCAGAATTTCGACTCGATAGGACGCTTTGCATAATACAGAAGTTTTGTTAAATTTAAGTTACAAGTTGAATGGAATAAACAATATCAATAATTTAAAGCCAATGTTACTACTTTATTGAAAAGAGGACACTGCATTTTTGGGGGCTCAACCGGGATTATTCCCCAGTATTAGACAGCTTGGACCTTAAATTGAATATTTCACACACGAGAAATATAACAAACAAAGTATTGTGCAGTGCGGAGAAAGATGTAATAAGAACAATTTAAAACTGGCTAAGAGTTTTTTAAAAAGGAAAGGCAAATAAGCAAAAGTGAGAGAGAACGATAGAAGACGAAAAGAAGTTCTTCAGAAGGCAAAACGAATTTCGTCAGAAGCGAAAAAGAATTTCATAAAAAGGCCAAAATACGAGGGAGACGGAAGCAGCGAGTAAAAACGATGAGATCGAGTGGCGGTGACTCAAGAAGTAGACGTGGAAGTGAAGGGCAGTAAGGTAGCCAATGAGTCAGCCAAGGAAAAGACAACAGAGTCGGTTAGAAATGTGTTCAGATGTGGAGATCAATCTGATATGATGAGAGATTGTCCAGTGTAAGAGAAATGTTTTAAATGTAATCGGCAAGGGGCACCGAGCAGCGCAGTGTAAGGCGGAGGTTCAAGTCAAAACAGGAGAAAGAACCAATGTAGTCCAGGCAGAAAAAGTAATCCCAAAACAATCTCATGCACCACTTGCTTGTGGTTTGGAGGTAAAATCCGTTTTCTGTTGGAATGCGTAGGCGTGTATTTTTAAAACTAGGCGTAGGCGTTGGCAGTTTGATGGGCAGGCAAAGAGTTTTGACAGGAATTGGAGAAAGTCAGGTGCTAACTTTCGGCAGCTTCAAAGCGCCAGTGAATTTCGATGGCATAGAAATGTGTATCGAGTTCCACGTGATTCCAGACGAGGACATGAAGTTTGGTGCAATCTTAGGAACAACTATTTTAGAAAACGTCGACATGATGGTTACGAAGAGAGGAACCGTGTTTTCGAAAAGGGTTCAGTGTACGCAGCTACAGGAGGAACAGATTACAGAAAGTTCCTATGTGCAACTAATGCAAGAATTTTATAGCCTTTGTATGCTAAGTACCGAAGACAGTAAGCCAGGCTTAGAGCTAGATCATTTAAGTAAGGGTGTCGTTGCAGAAGTATTCTTGGTGGAGAAATATAGGCCGATAAGAAATCTCAGTTCGCCAGTAGAGATGAAGATTTTGTTGACAGACGAGTTGCCGGTATTTCAACATCCAAGGCGTTTGGCTTATTGTGACCAAAAGATAGTCGATGACCAGGTGCAAGAATGGCTTAGGGATAAAATAATCAAGCCAAGTACGTCCGAGTTTGCTTCGCCAGTTGTTTTGGTAGATAAGAAGAATGGGAAGAAGCGTTTGTGCTGCGATTACCGCAAGCTGAATGAAAAGATAGTCAGAGATAATTTCCCAACAGCACACATGGACTGTATTATTGAAAAGCTTCAAGGTGGAGAGATTTTTACAACTCTAGACTTGACAAAGGAATTCTTTCACGTTCCTGTGTCACCAGAATCTCAAAAGTACACATCGTTTGTAACCATGAGTGGGCAGTACGAGTTTATGTTTGTACCTTTCGGCATCACGAACTCCCCAGCGCTGTTTACCAGGTTTATTATGGCAGTCCTACGAGAGGTGATAAAAGATGATGATGCAGTAGTGTATATGGATGATTTGATCATTGCTAGCAGGAGTGTAGAACAGGGCATGCAGAAATTAAAGCGAGTCTTGAAGGTGGCAGAAGAAAGCGGTTTGCGCATAAATTGGAGCAAGGGTCAGATACTCAAGAAGAGAGTTGAATTCCTTGGGTATATCATAGAAAAGGGCACAATCAAACCAGGTGAGGAGAAAACAAGAGCGGTGGCTGATTTTCCGATTCCTCGGGATAAAAAGGGTATCCAAAGGTTTTTAGGTTTGACGTCGTATTTCCGAAGATTCGTAGAAAATTGATTGCTAAGCCGTTGTCTGATTTGTTACGCAAGGAATCGAAGTTTGAGTTCAAAGAAAATCAGGTAGAAGCGTTTGATCAATTAAAAGTAGCGCTAATCAGTGGGCCCGTTCTAAAGCTTTATGACCATTCCCTTGAAACAGAAATTCATACCGACGCCTCGAAATTCGTATTCGGAGCCGTGTTGCTTCAGCGAGACAGGGAGGATGGTTTGTGGCACCCAGTTTTCTATATGAGTCGGAAGACCAAACCATGCGAGGAGAAGTACCATTCTTATGAACTGGAAGTGCTAGCAGTTATTGGAGCTTTGGTAAAGTAGCGAGTTTACGTTCTTGGGAAAAGATTTAAAATAGTCACAGACTGCAATGCATTTGCCATGACTATGAAGAAGAAGGAGATTCCGCTTAGAGTTTCACGTTGGGCAATGTACTTGCAAGACTTTGTTTATGAAATCGAACATAGGTCAGGTAACAAGATGAGACATGTAGACGCGCTGAGCAGGGTATACTGTTTTGTTGTGACAGATAGCTTAATACATCGCTTGCGAGAGGCACAGCAAACAGATGATTGGACGAAGGCAGTGAAGAGTGTTGTTGAAACCAAAGAGTATGGCGATTTCTACATATCGAATGGGATTTTATTTATCGCTGATGGAAGATGAGATAATTCGAAATTCATACGAGCAAGGTCATTTTTCATCCAAAAAGACTCAAGAATTGATCGAAAAGTCATATTACATCCCCAAAGTGAAGGAAAAGATAGCGAGGATTGTTGAGAGCTGTGTAGAGAGTATATTGGTGAAGGCGAAAGCTGGGAAGCCGATTGACAAAGGGGACAAACCTTTAGTGACATACCATATAGACCATGTTGGCCCGATGGAGTTATCCAAAAAACGCTATAATCACATTCTCGTTATAGTTGATGATTTTTCTAAGTACGTATGGTTGTATCCTACACGAATAACAAGAGTTGAAGAAGTACTGAGCTGCTTGGAGCGTCAATCAGTTATTTTCGGTAACCCATACAGAATCGTATCGGATCGAGGCGCCGCTTTTACGTCACACTTGTTTAAAGAGTATTGCGAAAGGGGAAATATACAGCATTTGCTAATTACGACAGGAGTTCCCAGGGGTAACGGACAGGTAGAACGAATGCACAAGATAGTGGTCCCAATGTTATCAAAACTGAGCCAGGAGAATCCAGAGTGCTGGTATAAGCAAGTTGGCAGGGTACAACAGACGATTAATAACATTGAGCCAAGGAGTAAAAAGGTTTCTCCGTTCAAGTTGCTAACAGGGCTTGATATGCGTGTTTCGAGCAATGCAGAGTTAAAAGAATTGATTGAAGAGTGTTTGATTTTCGAGCTAGACGAGGAAAGAGAAAAGTTGCGAGGGAAAGCAAGGCAAAATATTCAGGATATTCAAACAGAAAATAAAAAGGTAGTTGACTCTAAAAGAAAGGTAGAAAATAAGTTTGAGGTTGACGATTTAGTAGCTATTAAACGTACCCAATACGGAACAGGCTTGAAGTTGTAAGGAAAGTACTTAGGGCCTTATAAAGTAGTCAAGATCAATAATCATGGGCGTTATGAAGTTCAAAGAGTAGGACAAGGAGAAGGGCCATATAGGACTAAGACAGTTGCAGAATTTATGAAACCATTCGGGTCGTATCAAGCGTCAGGAAGGCCGAGTGTGGGATCCGGTAGTGTTGGTGATGAGACCAGAGTTACCAGGAGCGGTCTCACCTACTAGTCATTGTCTCCCTTCTTTGGAAATATACTGAAAGGGAAGTAATCAACTGCAGAAAATAATGTCTGGCAACTCCTCGCTAAATCAATCGCCGCCAGAATCTCGACTCGATCGGACGCTTTGCATAATACAGAAGTTTTGTTAAATTTAAGTTACAAGTTGAATGGAATAAACAATATTAATAATTTAAAGCCAGTGTTACAACTTTATTGAAAAGAGGACACTGCATATATATACTTTATAGGGTCGGAAATGACTCCTTCAGTGCTATGCAAACTTTTGACTGAAATTACAATACCCTGTCCAAGGGTATACAAATTGATCAAATTGATTTTGTCCCTTAAAGCCAACTGGCCAGAAAAAAGCCAATGCTAAAATAAACGATAAAACAGTTTAAATAAGTTAATACCGACAATACCGACAATAACCAAAAACAATAAATCCAATTAAATAAAATAAATTATAAGCAAAAGAAAGGAGCTGTAACCTTTTACGAAATTTGAAACATTCCGGGAAGTACGATTACATTTCTTTACTTTTTAGAAAGCTCAATTTTTCTATGAATTAAAACGAAACTTATTAATGTCTAGGTAAAAATCCACGAAGAAATGAAATGGCAAATAAATCAGATAGCCCCTGTTCCTCGGCGGCACTACTTACATATACGAAATCCGGGCAAAGTTCAATTAGGCACCGCCTGCAGGAAAGATTATAAAAACCTAAAACACGTATTTTTATCTTGAAAGCAATTTATGGACTTAGGGTCCAAGAGAACGCCAAGATCGTTTACAAGAGTTATTCCATCCAAAGAGCTGCCAGTTAACGTGTAAGTCGCGTATATCGGATTGGCCCGATAAAAAGTCATCAGCTTGCACTTGGAACCGTTTAAATTTAGTAAATTATCTCGGCACCAGTTTTGAAAATTATCTAGATCGAATTGCAAGTATAAATGGCAGGAAATGTCCTTATACTGCAGGCAGAACTTAACATCATCTGCGTACATAAGTACGCGAGATGAGATAATTGAGGGAAGATCGTTAATATATAATGTTAAGTGTAACGGACCCAGATGGCTCCCTTGTGGGACACCGGAGGTAACACGGAGAATTTCAGATATTGAATTTTTAAAAAGGACCCTTTGTGACCTGCCATTCAGATAACTTGAAATCCATTTAAGCAGTTCAACTGGAAAACCTAACAGGTCAAGTTTTTGAATAAGAAGTAAGTGATTTACAGAGTCAAATGCTTTATTAAAGTCAGTGTAAATGACGTATGTTTCAAAACTACTATTAAAGCCTTTTATCACAAATGTAGTGAGCTCTAGAAGGTTTGTGACTGTGGATCTACGTTTAATAAATCCGTGTTGACAAGGAGAAATGATTGATCTGCAAAGGTGCTGCAAATGAGGAGTAATAATTTTTTCAAAAAGCTTAGGAATAGCTGACAACTTAGAAATACCTCTGTAGTTACTGGCTTCCAACTTGTTACCTTTTTTAAAAAGAGGAATAACAAATGATTCCTTCCAAATATTTGGGAATAGGGAGGTTTCTAGAGATAAGGTAAACAACTTGTGAAGATGTTTGCACAGGGCCTTAGCGCAATACCTAAGCACGCACCCAGGAATACCATCGGGAAGAAGAGAGCTTTCTGTTAGAGTGGGACAGAAAATGAGGTTTGACTTGGACATATTGTAAGAATAAGGCTGTGATGAATAATCTAAAGTAGAGTAAGTCGTTTGAAAAAATTGGGCAAATAAATCGGCTATTGCCTTAATGTTTTCGAACGACAGCGAGGAAGGAAAAGAATTAGATTTACGCTTGGTGTTAACAAAATTATAAAACTGTTTCGGGTCCTGAGAGAACTGGACCTTACAACGGTTTAAGTAACTATTATAACACTGAGCATTAAGCACGGTAAATCTTGACCGATCACTTAAATATATAGTAAAAACAGACTGAGAACCAGTATTTTTATATTTCCTAAAAAGTCTGGACTTTACATTTCTTAAGTGTGTCAACTCTTTGCTAAACCAAGGTAATTTATTGGAAGTTGACGGAACACAGGAATTAATAAATGAGTTTATTGCAGTGTAAAAAACATTAACTGCATCGGACATATTATTGCATAAGTAAAGATCAGACCAATTAAAGCCAGATTTTTCTGATTTTTCTTCTATAACTCAACCCGTATCAAATAAAAGTTCTATTGTTGGGTGATATGGATCTTCAGGTTGCGTGAGTGGTGCTACTCTGGACAGAAACACACCTTCAGGATTTGATACAAAATACAAATCAAATAGGCGACCTAATGAATTTCGAACATGGTTTACTTGAAATAGAGATATGTCAAGCAGGCCGTCAATAAAATCATGCTGTGCTATAGGTAGTAAGACATTCGATCCATCCTCAGTGGGCCAAGTAACTCCAGGTATATTAAAATCACCTAGAACTACCAACTGATCCGTATCGGAAAGCTTATTTGCAACGGAATTTAATAACTGATAGGTGATTTAAATAATCAGGAAGTTCAGACAACGGCGGAATATATGAGCAAGTTATGTATATAAAGTTACCAGGAAGCAATAACTTTACACAAAGAAATTCAATGGTATTGAATTGACCAAAAAACAAGTGAGAACGCTTTAGTCGAGTGCCTCGACTATTAAATACCCGTTACTCAGTTCAAATTATCAATTTGAATTTGAATCAAAAAACATAAACATAAAAATTTAGACCACCTGCTTTAGAGCTTTCCCACCAACACGTTTTTATGTATGCTAACCCATTGTTTGAAACTCCAATTTGATTTGATTTGCATAGTTCTTGGGATATAGTTTGGTATTGACAAATGAAAACCATCGCAATTTCCTTTAATAGAAATCCTAATGGAGAATTAACGTTGACTCTGTTGAGCACCTTGGCCAGCTGTTCAAAAGTCATCCGTTAAATGGCGCTATGAAAGGCGGAAATGTAGGCGCTAGCCAGGCTTAAGCGTTTAATGGGTTTTTGGGCGTTAGAGTGGGCGTGGCAAACTTTTATTAGGCCAATCGATAGGTATTGACGAAACAAATACATATCAATTAAAATGTTCATAATAGCATCAAATCTGTGGCCACAACTTGTGGCTTTTGGGCGTCAGAGGGCACCATTTTGAAACAAACTTGCGCTGCGTAGAAACTCCTAAAATCTACATGCAAAATGCCAATCTTCTAGCTTTTATTTCCGAGATCTTAGCGTTCATACGGACAGACAGACTGACGGACAGACGGACATGGCTAGATCGACTCGGCTAGTGATCCTGATCAAGAATATATATACTTTATAGGGTCCTTCTACCTGTTACATACTTTTGGACGAATACAATATACCCTTTTACTCTACGAGTAACGGGTATAATAACTCCTCAGACG
This sequence comes from Drosophila fuyamai, assembly GCA_018153365.1. Taxonomy (NCBI): domain Eukaryota; kingdom Metazoa; phylum Arthropoda; class Insecta; order Diptera; family Drosophilidae; genus Drosophila; species Drosophila fuyamai. The sequence goes on along the minus strand of JAECXW010000591.1, from coordinate 492,161 downwards.
GGAGGTTTGAATCAACTCCAATTAAGACTGCACCTCCCCGTCTAGAGGGACGGTCATACCTATATATTGTGTACTTACCTGGAAAAACTTCGGAGCTAAAGATCTCCGGCTTTAACCAGGTTTCTGTGAACACAATAATATGATATGCAAAGGAAGGGCTATCAGAATACAATTTAGTGAGTTTGCTACGCAAACGTCTTGCATTCTGATAGGAAAGAAGGAGGTTAGAAGTTAGTTTTTTGAAATTGGTATACTGGTTTGGCCTCGACTAGGAAGTTTTACTCCCACGGGCCCCTTCTTCTTTATCTTAGCCTCGAACTCTTTTACAACCATATTATCCGGCCAAAAGTCGCCCGAGCATATGGCTTCAAAAAGCTCGTTCGGGACAGTTATCTTGAAAGATGAAATGGGTCTAGCTTAAGAAAACTTAAACTTTTCCACCTTTACACTATTACAATCGGCTTTAGTTTTGTCTTTTATATAAGACAATACATCAGAAGATGTTTGATCAGGGGAAAACCGAGAAACGAAAATTTGTTTCTTTAGTGGAACCACTGAAAGGGATTTTGGTGGAGCAGACATTGTTTCTGCAAAACCAACTTGAGCCGGTTGTCCGGACTCAGTAGTCCCTTGTGGTGGTGATGCTACCATCTGAGAGATAGGTGGATCCACTAATTGTGAAACCACTACGGACAAATCGGAATTTTTAGAAGTCCCTGGTTGCATGCATTCTGTAACGGATTGTTCCGATACCGAATCTTTTTTAGCTGCTGATCTTAGCAGCATTTGAGGGTTTGCTGAAATCAGCTGCTGATCCGCCGCAATGCTCTGTTGTTCTTTTGATTTCGGTTGCGGGGTGTTCCCCTTTTGCTCCTTTCCACCAGCGGCCTTTTTGCGCTTAGGGGACTCTTCTAATAGCTTACGACTATTAAACTGCGAGTCCAGCGCAGAGAGGAGATCATCAGCTCGGCGAAAACTATCTCTAGCAACTCCGAAACAGCTAATCAGCCCCATCAGCCCGCCTTTAATTTGACGCATGAACGATTTTATCTCGTTCGCAACCTCGACACAAGCGTCACAACAAAACTGCAAATTGGGCCCCTTGAAAGGTCATCACTTGTCCGGCCAGTAAAACCGGCTCACTTGGTGTGCACCATAAGACTAAATTTTTATTATTCATTTTATTTATTGGGACCACTGTACCAAGAAAGCGAATTGAAATTTATAAGTGAGCAGTTATAAGTACTTAGAACTTTCAAAGCAAAGAGAGCAAGAGAGCGGGAGCAAGATAGCAAAAGAGAAACGGCGGGGATATAAGAAAAGAAAACACAGATATGAATTACGAAAACTAAAACAATTTATTAGTATTAATACAAAGTACACTCGCGAAGCAAACGGAGTTTAAATTAATGTTTGTTTAATTTATGTTTAAATAACTTGAAGAAAATTAAAACTGTTTTGATAAAACCCACTGATGGGAATAAACGAAAACAAAATACAAAATTCGAAGCGCAGAAAAAAAAAACACGACCGTTCACTTTGAAAGTCAAAGACAAAGTGAAGCGGTTTTTGCTACTTTTTTAAAATAGAATCAAAAGCATGAACACGTGTTCATTTCAACAGCGGGCTGGTAACTAACTAACTATTTAAGTTTATACATTTTTATTGTTTAAAATGGTTTTTGATGCTCAAGTAATTTAATTTTCTTTATCAAATTAATTTGTACTAACTTGATATGACATTAATAAAAACTAACTTGATATTTGAAAACTATTTGTTTGTACCTTTTTGTGTGTCTTAGTTGTGTTCCCACACGATTCCCCATTAGAATTATTTATATTTATTAGAGTTTTAAGATTTTAGAATCGTTAAAGCTAAGTGCAAAATGTTGCGGATGTATTTGTAATCGTTAATATTCTAAGAAGACATTTAAACTTCGAGATACATATGCTAACAAGACTTCTTATTTTTTCAAGTTCACATTTTACCAGCGCTCTGCAGCGGGGCCTCTCTGTAGTCTTTTGTGTTCGTCTTTAACGTTGCGAAATTACTCCTCATTTGCAGCATCTTTGCAGATCAATCATTTCTCCGTGTCAACACGGATTTATTAAACGTAGATCCACAGTCACAAACCTTCTAGAGCTCACTTCATTTTTTGATAAAAGGCTTCAATAGTAGTTTTCAAACAGACGTCATTTACACTGACTTTAGTAAAGAATTTGACTCTTTAAATCACTTACTTCTTATTCAAAAACTTGACCTGTTGATTCCAGTTGATCTGCTTAAATGGATTTCAAGTTATCTGAATAGCAAGTCACAAAGGGTCCTTTTTAAAAATTCTGGGTTCGTTACATTTTGCATTATTTATTAACGATCTTCCCTTAATAATAAGACGTAGTTATATACGCAGATGATGTTAAGTTCTGCCTGCAGTGTAAGGACATTTCCTGCCATTTAGACTTAGGGTCCAAGAGAACGCCAAGATCGTTTACAAGAGTTATTCACATTTCGTCCATGGTTAATAAAGCCAGAGGAGTGCTTGGATTTATTAAAACGTGGTCAAAAGAATTCGATGATCCTTATTTGACTAAAACTTTATTTATTTCGCTAGTCCGTCCGATTCTGGAGTATGGGCCTCCCGTCTGGAGTCCACAATACGGAATACATATTGGTCGTATTGAATCTGTACAAAAAAACTTCCTTCTTTTTGCTTTACGGCGCCTAAACTGGGAATGGAATAAACAATATCAATAATTTAAAGCCAGTGTTACAACTTTATTGAAAAGAGGACACTGCATATATACTTTATAGGGTCGGAAATGACTCCTTCAGTGCGTTGCAAACTTTTGACTGAAATAACAATACCCTGTCCAAGGGTATACAAATTGATCAAAGTGATTTTGTCCCTTAAAGCCAACTGGCCAGAAAAAAAACAATGCTAAAATAAACGATAAAAACAGTTTAAATAAGTTAAGATAACTAAAAAAAATATGAATACGACCAATACCGACAATAACCAAAAACAATAAATCCAATTAAGTAAAATAAATTATAAGCAAAAGAAAGGATCTGTAAGCTTTTACGAAATTTGAAACATTCCGGGAAGTACTATTACTTTGCTTTATATTTTAGAAAGTTCAATTTTTCTATGAATTAAAACGAAACTTATTAATGTCTAGGTAAAAATCCACGAAGAAATGAACATGATGCTAGCTCTAGGGGCAAATAAATCAGATAGCCCCTGTTCCTTGGCAGCAGGTCTTATACGAAATCCGGGCAAAGTTCGATTAGGCACCGCCTGCAGGAAACATTATAAACTCAAAATTTATTAACAGCTCACTATATTGTGAGTATCGATCTCAAAGAGACTATGCACTAATAAGGCAATGTCTTAAATTATTAATAAAATTTTACCATCAGATCATCTTGCTATTAAGTAATAAAAGCTGCAGGAAAACCTAAAACACGTATTTTTATCTTGAAAGCAATTTATTGGACTTAAGGTCCAAGAGAACGCCAAGATCGTTTACAAGAGTTATTCTATCCAAAGAGCTGCCAGTTAACGTGTAAGTCGCGTATATCGGATTGGCCCGATAAAAATTCATCAGCTTGCACTTGGAACCGTTTAAATTTAGTAAATTATCTCGGCACCAGTTTTGAAAATTAACTAGATCGGATTGCAAGTATAAATGGCAGAAAATGTCCTTATACTGCAGGCACAACTTAACTCTGCGTATATAAGTACGCGAGAATGACTTATAATTAAGGGAAGATCGTTAATATATAATGTAAAGTGTAACGGACCCAGATAGCTCCCTTGTGGGACACCGGAGGTAACACGGAGAATTTCAGACATTGAATTTTTAAAAAAGGACCCTTTGTGACCTGCCATTCAGATAACTTGAAATCCATTTAAGCAGTTCAACTGGAAAACCTAACAGGTCAAGTTTTTCAATAAGAAGTAAGTGATTTACAGAGTCAAATGCTTTATTAAAGTCAGTGTAAATGACGTATGTTTTAAAAGTACTATTAAAGCCTTTTATCACAAATGTATTGAGCTCTAGGAGGTTTGTGACTGTGGATCTACGTTTAATAAATCCGTGTTGACAAGGAGAAATGATTGATCTGCAAAGGTGCTGCAAATGAGGAGTAATAATTTTTTCAAAAAGCTTAGGAATAGCTGACAACTTAGAAATACCTCTGTAGTTACTGGCTTCTAACTTGTTACCTTTTTTAAAAAGAGGAATAACAAATGATTCCTTCCAAATATTTGGGAATAGGGAGGTTTCTAGAGATTAGGTAAACAACTTGTGAAGAGGTTTACACAGGGTCTTAGCGCAATACCTAAGCACGCACCCAGGAATACCATCGGGAAGAAGAGAGCTTTCTGTTAGAGTGGGACAGAATATGAGGTTTGACTTGGACATGGTGTAAGAATAAGGCTGTGATGTATAATCTAAAGTAGAGTAAGTCATTTGAAAAAATTGGGCAAATAAATCGGCTATTGCCTGATCTGTGGTTGCCGTCATGTTTTCGAACGACAGCGAGGAAGGAAAAGAATTAGATTTACGCTTGGTGTTAACAAAATTATAAAACTGTTTCGGGTCCTGAGAGAACTGGACCTTACAACGGTTTAAGTAACTATTATAACACTGAGCATTAAGCACGGTAAATCTTGACCGAGCACTTAAATATATAGTAAAAACAGACTGATAACCAGTATTTTTATATTTCCTAAAAAGTCTGGACTTTACATTTCTTAAGTGTGTCAACTCTTTGCTAAACCAAGGTGATTTATTGGAAGTTGACGGATAGTACCACGGAACACAGGAATTAATAAATGAGTTTATTGCAGTGTAAAAAACATTAACTGCATCGGACATATTATTGCATAAGTAAAGATCAGACCAATTAAAGCCAGATTTTTCTGATTTTTCTTCTATAACTCAACCCGTATCAAATAAAAGTTCGATTGTTGGGTGATATGGATCTTCAGGTTGCGTGAGTGGTGCTACTCTGGACAGAAACACACCTTCAGGATTTGATACAAAATACAAATCAAATAGGCGACCTAATGAATTTCGAACATGGTTTACTTGAAATAGAGATATGTCAAGCAGGCCGTCAATAAAATCATGCTGTGCTATAGGTAGTAAGACATTCGATCCATCCTCAGTGGACCAAGTAACTCCAGGTATATTAAAATCACCTAGAACTACCAACTGATCCGTATCGGAAAGCTTATTTGCTTGACTTAATAACTGATAGGTGATTTAAATAATCAGGAAGTTCAGACAACGGCGGAATATATGTTATATAATGTATATAAAGTTACCAGGAAGCAATAACTTTACACAAAGAAATTCAATGGTATTGAATTCACCAAAAAACAAGTGAGAACGCTTTAGTCGAGTGCCTCGACTATTAGATACCCGTTACTCAGTTCAAATTATCAATTTGAATTTGAATCAAAAACATAAACATAAACACAGATTTACAGCACGAGCATCAGCACCAGCGCTGCTTTAGCGCAGGCAGCTTTTGTCCTGCACCAACAGCTTTGTTTATGTTTATGTTTTTGACTGCAATGCTTACATACATACACACATACCCCATTGTTTGAATCAGACCTCCAATTTGGCTAACTTTATTTGATTTGCATAGTTCTTGGGATATAGTTTGGTATTGACAAATGAAAACCATTCCTTTAATAGAAATCCTTATCGAGAATTAACGTTGACTCTGTTGAGCACCTTGGCCAGCTGTTCAAAAGTCATCCGTTAGATGGCGCTATGAAAAGCGGAAATGTAGGCGCTAGCCAGGCTTAAGCGTTTAATGGGTTTTTGGGCGTTAGAGTGGGCGTGGCAAACTTTTATTAGGCCAATCGATAGGTATTGACGAAACAAATACATATCAATTAAAATGTTCATAATAGCATCAAATCTGTGGCCACAACTTGTGGCTTTTGGGCGTCAGAGGGCACCATTTTGAAACAAACTTGCGCTGCGTAGAAACTCCTAAAATCTACATGCAAAATGCCAATCTTCTAGCTTTTATTTCCGAGATCTTAGCGTTCATACGGACAGACAGACTGACGGACAGACGGACATGGCTAGATCGACTCGGCTAGTGATCCTGATCAAGAATATATATACTTTATAGGGTCCTTCTACCTGTTACATACTTTTGGACGAATACAATATACCCTTTTACTCTACGAGTAACGGGTATAATAACTCCTCAGACGGGAGGTTTGAATCAACTCCAATTAAGACTGCACCTCCCCGTCTAGAGGGACGGTCATACCTATATATTGTGTACTTACCTGGAAAAACTTCGGAGCTAAAGATCTCCGGCTTTAACCAGGTTTCTGTGAACACAATAATATGATATGCAAAGGAAGGGCTATCAGAATACAATTTAGTGAGTTTGCTACGCAAACGTCTTGCATTCTGATAGGAAAGAAGGAGGTTAGAAGTTAGTTTTTTGAAATTGGTATACTGGTTTGGCCTCGACTAGGAAGTTTTACTCCCACGGGCCCCTTCTTCTTTATCTTAGCCTCGAACTCTTTTACAACCATATTATCCGGCCAAAAGTCGCCCGAGCATATGGCTTCAAAAAGCTCGTTCGGGACAGTTATCTTGAAAGATGAAATGGGTCTAGCTTAAGAAAACTTAAACTTTTCCACCTTTACACTATTACAATCGGCTTTAGTTTTGTCTTTTATATAAGACAATACATCAGAAGATGTTTGATCAGGGGAAAACCGAGAAACGAAAATTTGTTTCTTTAGTGGAACCACTGAAAGGGATTTTGGTGGAGCAGACATTGTTTCTGCAAAACCAACTTGAGCCGGTTGTCCGGACTCAGTAGTCCCTTGTGGTGGTGATGCTACATTCTGAGAGATAGGTGGATCCACTAACTGTGAAACCACTACGGACAAATCGGAATTCTTAGAAGTCCCTGGTTTCATGCATTCTGTAATGGATTGTTCCGATACCGAATCTTTTTTAGCTGCTGATCTTAGCAGCATTTGAGGGTTTGCTGAAATCAGCTGCTGATCCGCTCTGTTGTTCTTTTGATTTCGGTTGCGGGGTGTTCCCCTTTTGCTCCTTACCACCAGCGGCCTTTTTGCGCTTAGGGGACTCTTCTAATAGCTTACGACTATTAAACTGCGAGTCCAGCGCAGAGAGGAGATCATCAGCTCGGCGAAAACTATCTCTAGCAACTCCGAAACAGCTAATCAGCCCCATCAGCCCGCCTTTAATTTGGCGCATAAACGATTTTATCTCGTTCGCAACCTCGACACAAGCGTCACAACAAAACTGGCCTCTTTGAAAGGTCATCACTTGTCCGGCTAGTAAAACCGGCTCACTTGGTGTGCACCATATTTTCACACAGCCAGCAAGTCATATTAGACTGGTGAGCCTTGATTACGAGGCTGCATTTTTTGCAGAAGCAGACTAAATTTTTATTATTCATTTTATTTATTGGGACCACTGTACCAAGAAAGCGAATTGAAATTTATAAGTAAGCAGTTATAAGTACCGCAAGAGCGCAGAAACTGCACGCTTAGAACTTTCAAAGCAAACAGAGCAAGAGAGCGGGAGCAAGAGAGCAAAAGAGAAACGGCGGGGATATAAGAAAAGAAAACACAGATATGAATTACGAAAACTAAAACAATTTATTAGTATTAATACAAAGTACACTCGCGAAGCAAACGGAGTTTAAATTAATGTTTGTTTAATTTATGTTTAAATAACTTGAAGAAAATTAAAACTGTTTTGATAAAACCCACCGATGGGAATAAACGAAAACAAAATACAAAATTCGAAGCGCAGAAAAAAAAACACGACCGTTCACTTTGAAAGTCAAAGACAAAGTGAAGCGGTTTTTGCTACTTTTTTAAAATAGAATCAAAAGCATGAACACGTGTTCATTTCAACAGCGGGCTGGTAACTAACTAACTATTTAAGTTTATACATTTTTATTGTTTAAAATGGTTTTTAATACTCAAGTTATTTAATTTTCTTTATCAAATTAATTTGTACTAACTTGATATGACATTACTAGAAACTAACTTGATATTTGAAAACTATTTGTTTGTACCTTTTTGTGTGTCTTAGTTGTGTTCCCACACGATTCCCCATTAGAATTATTTATATTTATTAGAGTTTTAAGATTTTAGAATCGTTAAAGCTAAGTGCAAAATGTTGCGGATGTATTTGTAATCGTTAATATTCTAACAAGACATTTATACTTCGAGATACATATGCTAACAAGACTTCTTATTTTTTCAAGGTCACATTTTGCCAGCGCTCTGCAGCGGGGCCTCTCTGTCGTCTTTTATGTTCGTCTCTAACGCTGCGAAATTACTCCTCATTTGCAGCATCTTTGCAGATCAATCATTTCTCCGTGTCAAAACGGATTTATTAAACCTAGATCCACAGTCACAAACCTTCTAGAGCTCACTACATTTTTTGATAAAAGGCTTCAATAGTAGTTTTCAAACAGACGTCATTTACACTGACTTTAGTAAAGCATTTGACTCTGTAAATCACTTACTTCTTATTCAAAAACTTGACCTTTTGATTCCAGTTGATCTGCTTAAATGGATTTCAAGTTATTTGAATGGCAGGTCACAAAAGGTCCTTTTTAAAAATTCAATTTCTGAAATTCTCCGTGTTACCTCCGGTGTCCCACAAGGGAGCCATCTGGGTCCGTTACATTTTACATTATTTATTAACGATCTTCCCTCAATTATAAGACATTCTCGCGTACTTATATACGCAGATGATGTTAAGTTCTGCTGCAGTATAAGGACATTTCCTGCCATTTAGACTTAGGGTCCAAGAGATCGCCAAGATCGTTTACAAGAGTTATTCTATCCAAAGAGCTGGCAGCTAACGTGTAAGTCGCGTATATCGGATTGCTTGGATTTATTAAAACGTGGTCAAAAGAATTCGATGATCCTTATTTGACTAAAACTTTATTTATTTCGCTAGTCCGTCCGATTCTGGAGTACAGGCTTCCTGTCTGGAGTCCACAATACGGAATACATATTGGTCGTATTGAATCTGTACAAAAAACTTCCTTCTTTTTGCTTTACGGCGCCTAAACTGGGATGCAAATCTTATCTTACCTTCTTATTCTAGTAGACTTCTTTTGATTAATTTACCATCCCTAGCCAACCGTAGAACGATGCTTGGTACTATCTTTATTTATAACCTTATACATGGTGATATTGACTGCCCCGACTTGTTAAGTCGGCTAAACTTTTCTGTGCCAAGTAGATTAACTAGAAATTATATTCCCCTAATTTTAAATCATTGTAGATCTAACTATGCCTTGCATGAGCCTTTCAGAGTATTATGTTCTGACTATAATAGACTTTTTCCTGTAATATCAAATCTTGACTCTCTGCCGCTCCTAAAACGATTAATACTTGCTTCTTTGGCAAAAGATTGATCTAACTATTACTTTTTTCTCCGGACCTTTACCTTTATTTTTCTATCTCGCGTCTATCTTATCGCGAATCATGCCGTACGATACACGGCTGCGCCTCTCAATCGATTGGGCAGGTAAGTGGGCCATGGGACTCCGCGCGAAAAAAAAAATTGAAAATTTGGACATTTTAGAGACGAACTATGTAAATTGAGTTTAAAAATGTTCTTCAAATATTCGCAATCGCCGATGATCGAACAAGTAAATCGTATTGCTGTCACATGTCAAGCAAGCCTTCGACCGGGTCTGGCACCCCGGCCTCCTCCTAAAACTGAAAACCGGACTGCCTCAGCCGTACTTCAAATTCCTAAAGTCGTTTCTGGAGGACAGAAGGTTTAAGGTCAGATGTGGAGAAACCTGCTCTCACATTAAAGTTGTCCGAGCTGGCGTTCCCCAAGGAAGCGTCCTTGGACCGATGATGTACAACGTGTACACGGCTGATCTCCCGGTGCTGCGGAGACCGGACATAATGGCTGCCACCTATGCCGACAACACCGCATTCCTGGCTGTTGCAGACTCCCCGGTAAAAGCCTCTCGCATCATGCAGGAACAACTCCACCTCCTTAATGATTAGCAGAGGAAGTGGAATATCATAGTAAATGTGGACAAGTCCACTGCTACCACCTTCTCCACCAGAAGGGGCAACTGCCCTCAGGTAACCCTTAACAACATTCCTATTCCACAGGTAGACACGCCAACCTATTTGGGCTTCACCCTAGACAGACGGCTGACATGGAGAGCGCACTTACTCAAGAAGCGTCACCAGGCTGAGTTGAGAGCCAAATCACTATACTGGTTGCCGACATCATCGAAGCTACTGATTTACAAGACGATCATCAGACCTATCTGGACATATGGCATGCAATTGTGGAGCACAGCCTGCAAATCAAAGATCAACTGCATCCAGGTGCTGGAGAACAAAATCTTGCGCATTGCCACGAACGCCCATCTGTTTCATGACAACGCAACAATCCATCAGGTTCTCAATTTCCCGTGGGTGGAGGAAGAAATTCAGAAAAGCAGCAAGAGATACTTTAACAGGCTTCATGAGCATCCCAACAATCTGGCAATAAACCTGTTAGATAACAGCACTCAAACCAGGAGGTTACAAAGAACACACCCCTTAGATCTACACTGGGACTAAAGTCAGATCCGAAATACACTCTGGGACCGATGTTTCACCCGCAACACTCATTGAATGATATCTGACCTGATTTCACAACTCCCACTACACCTGTAAAAACCATAAGCGAAGTACCACACCACCACATTTATTGATTGTCCACAAAGGACAGTTTTAAATACTAAGCCACACATTAAAAAAAAAAAAAAAAATAGAAACAAAAGGAAAATTAATAAAAACAATATATAGTTTTTTGGTTTATATAAGTATAGGCATTTATATTTCGAGATACTATCATTATACCCTTGCAGAGGGTATTATAATTTCAGTCAAAAGTTTGCAACGCAGTGAAGGAAACATTTCCGACCCTATAAAGTATATATATTCTTGATCGGCATCACCAGGAGAGTCGATCTAGCCATGTCCGTTTGTCCGTCTGTCCGTCCGTACGTCCGTTTCTACTCAAACTAATCTCTCAGCTATCTGCTTGAAACTTTCCCAAAAGTTGTCTTTCTATTGCAGGTAGTATATAAGTCGGATATAGCTGGCATATTACTGAACGAACGCCAATCAATCCGACCTACTAAATTTTATAAGGATCGACTGACTAAATCCTATAGCAGCCATATAGTTGATCGATCGGAAATGCCATAACTTTGGTGTTTGTAACGTTACTAAGTTGGTATTTTCTATGGGTTTTATTTTTGTCGAATTAATCCGACCTACTAAATTTCATAATCTGCCGTCTATATCCTATAGCTGCCATATAACTGAGCGATTGGAAATGCCATAACTTTGGTTTTTTTTAGCCAATATAATTTACAGAATATTCTGCAAGGGTATATCAACTTCGGCTTCTCCCGAAGTCAGCTTTTCTTTCTTGTTTATATATAAGCAACATTGAAGCTATGAATACTTTCCGATAAATTGTTCGATCCTTACTGAGGCAGTTTTTTGAGTTATATAGTTGTCCGCTTTTATAAGATTATAACCCAATTATATCTTGGATATGTTGAAATAATTTGTTTTACTTATTATTGTATGTGTATGATATAGTCCTCCGATCCGGCCCGTTTAAACTTATATCCTACATGCAATAGATATCTCCAATGCTATTTTGCTTAAAAACGCAAACACGGTCATGGCAGCTCGACTGGAAATATATTTACGCAAATTTCTTAAAACCAGCGAAACAAAATATTTTCTGTTATACTGACAAATATCTGTCAGCTATAGGGCACAGTCAATTGATTTGGATCAAATATACACTCATACCAAAATTAACCCTAAAAACAAGAAATTCGCCTTATTTTTGTTTTCAAAGGCATCGCACCTTAAATTTTAGGGTAAATTTTTCTAAAATTAAGGGCGTTCCTTTCTAAAATCTAAGGCGAAGGGCCCTAAAAACAAGAAAAACTTTTCTAAAAAATAGAAAAATATTTCTTAAAAGTAGGGCATCTAACCATAAATTCTAGGGGATTTTTTCTAAAAATTAGAAAAAATTTAATTTTTCATTCTGGTTTTTATGGCCTTATGTATATATATTCATGTATGTGTGTGTATATGTATATGAAAAGTCTCAAAGTTTGTATTAATATTGCACTAATTTGTCAAGATCGATTTTAGCTAGATTTCTATGGGGGAAGAGAGAGGGAGAGAAATTGTGTACAATTATGATTTATTTCGGTTCTTACAAGTAAACCTCTGATAAGTATCTATTCGAAAAAACTTATAATTTTTATTCGTCCGTCGGTTGGATTCGAACCCAGGTCTCCCGCGCGCGAGTTCAAAGCCACGGTCGCGCGCAATGAACACACGGCAAAACCAACGACTATATGATGGGGCGTTAGCGATGAATATTAGTTTAAAATATTGTTTAGAACTCGTTAAGTCGCAACTGTGAAAGTCGAAATATTTTAAATAAATTTTCTAAGATAATATTTCATATTATAAAAAATATTTTAATTACTTTTCAATAAATGGTAAAAAAATGTAATCGTTCTAAGCATTACATCTCATGTCTGTTTATAACACAAGTAAAAAAAGAGAAAAACAGAAAAATGTATGGCTCGACGGAAGTTGAAATTGAACTTGTGGTGCTTAGATTTCTGGTCAGACGTTATAACCCCTGGGCTACGCGGACAGGGTTAGATAAATTTTATGGTCAGAGTGTAATATATTAGAAAATATTTTCTATGTCATAGAAAATATTTCTATATTTTGGAATAAATTTTTATATTTTAGAAAATATTCCTATAATTAAGAAAATATTTCTATATTTAAGAATGCGTTTCTATTTTTTGGGGTTATCGAATTTTTAAGGTTAATTTGAGAAAATGGTTCTATTGTTTAGGGTAAATAATTTTTTAGTGCAGAATTCCTAATTTTAAGAAAAAAATTTCGAAAAACAAGTGCCATTTTTACTAAAATATAGAAATTCTTTCTTGGATTAAAGGCGAGTTAAATTTACGGCGACAATTTCTACATTTGAGAAACACTTTCTTGATTCAAGAAAAGTTTTCTTGTTTTGAGAAAAAAATTCCTTGAAAGTAGAAATCTTTTCTTGGATTTAGAAAAAATAAAGTTTTAAGGCGAATTTCTAAAATTTAGGGTTAATTTTGCTATGAGTGTAAGAGATATTTAAGTAAATAGCTTTTAAATTTAACTTGCAAACGGTGTGGAAACAGGCGCATAGACAGACATACCTATACACTCATACCCAAATTAACCCTAAAAACAAGAAATTCGCCTTATTTTTGTCTTTAAAGGCATCGCACCTTAAATTTTAGGGTAAATGTTTTTTAATTAAGGGCATTCCTTTCTAAAATCTAAGGCAAGGGGCCCTAAAAACAAGAAAAAATTTTCTACAAAATAGAAAAATATTTCTTAAAAGTAGGGCATCTAACCATAAATTTTAGGGTATTTCTTTATGAAAATTAGAAAAAATGCGCCTACATTCATCATGACGTAATTTTTATACCCGTTACTGGTAGAGTAAAAGAGTATATTGTATTCGTGCAAAAGTATGTAACAGGTAGAAGGAAGCGTTTCCGACCCTATAAAGTATATATATTCTTGTTCAGGATCACTAGCCGAGTCGATCTAGCCATGTCCGTCTGTCCGTCTTTCTGTCCGTCCGTATGAACGCTGAGATCTCGGAAACTATAAAACCTAGAAGATTGGAATTTTGCATGTAGATTTTAGGAGTTCCTACGCAGCGCAAGATTGTTTCAAAATGTTGCCACGCCCCCTCTGACGCCCACAAGCCACAAGCTGTGGCTACAGTTTTGATGCTATTATGAAAATTTTAATTGATATGTATTTGTTTCGTCAGTACCTCTCGATTGGCCTAATAAAAGTTTGCCACGCCCTCTCTAACGCCCAAAAACCCATTAAACGCTTAAGCCTGGCTAGCGCCTACATTTCCGCCTTTCATGGTCCGTGGTACCAATAGCGCCATCTAACGGATGACTTTGGAACAGCTGGCCAAGGTGCTCAACAGAGTCAACGTTAATTCTCGATAAGGATTTCGATTAAAGGAAATTGCGATGGCTTTCATTTTTCAATACCGAACTATATCCCAGGAACTATGCAAATCAAATCAAGTTAGCCAAATTGGAGGTCTGAGTATAACATAACATAAACACAGCTGTTGGTGCAGGACAAAAGCTGCCTGCGCTAAAGAAGCTCTGGTGCTGATGCTCGTGCTGAAAAGCTGCCAGCTCTAAGAGATCGCCGAATTCAAATTGATAATTTGAACTGAGTAACGGGTATCTAATAGTCGAGACACTCGACTATAACGTTCTCTCTTGTTCATTCAGAATTTATGTATGTGTATACATTATATGTACGTATATGATTTAAGCACTTCGCTTTTCATTTAGAAAAGTCACAAAGTTTGTATTAGTATGGCGCACTAATGAATTGCCAATATCGATTTCAACTGTATTTCTGTGAGGAAAGAGAGAGAGAAATTATTACAATTATGATTTTTTTCAGTTCTTTCAAGTAAAATCCGATAAGTATCTTTACCCGAAAAAACTTATAATTTTATTCGTCCGTCGGTGGGATTCGAACCCAGGTCATTGAATGGAGCCACAGTCGCGCGCGAAGAACGCACGTAAATCAAAGACTATATGATGCGAAGAATATAAGTTTAAAAAAGTTTTTAGAACTCGTTTAGTCGCAACTGTGAAATTCGAAATATTTAAAATAAATTTTCTAAGATGATATTCCATATTTCAAAAAATATGTAAATTACTTTTCAATAAAGGGTAAAACCTTTAGTCGTGCTAAGCATTACTTCTCATCTGTGTTTATACACAAGTAAAAAAAAAAAGAAAAAAAGAAAGATGTCGGCAGCTGAAATTGAACTTGCGGTGCTTAGATTTCTGGTCAGACGTTCTAACCCTTAGGCTACTCAAATAGGGTTAGAACAATTGTATGGTTATTTTAGAAAATTTTTCCTATGTTATAGAAAATATTTCTATATTTTGGGATTCATTTTTATTTTTTAGAAAATATTTCTATACTTAAGAAAATATTTCTATGTTGAAGAAAATATTTCTATATTAAGAAAATATTTATATATTTAAGAAAGCGTTTCTTTTTTTAGGGTTATCGAATTTTAAGGTTAATTTGAGAAAATTTTTATATTTTTTAAGGTAAATAATTTTTTAGGGCAGAATTCCTTATTTTAAGAAAAAAATTCTAAAATATAGAAATTCTTTCTTGGATTTCAGGCTTAAGCTTAAGCTTAGTTTATGGCGACCATTTCTACATTTTAGAAACACTTTCTTGATTCAAGAAAAGTTTTCTTGTTTTGAGAAAAAAATTCCTTAAAAATAAAAATCTTTTCTTGGATTTAGAAAAAATAAAGTTTTAAGGCGAATTTCTAAAATGTATGGTTAATTTTGCTATGAGTGTATCAACTCTCCTAGTTATACTGATCAAAAATATATATATAATACTTTATGAAGTCGAAAATGTCTTCTTCACTGCGTAACAAACTACTGTCCAGCATTATAATACCCTATGCAGGGGAAAAATTCAAAGGACAACAAAAAAATAAATGTCGTTTATTCATATATAAAAGTAATGTGTCAAGGTTAATTTGTTCAACAATATAACTTTTCTTCATTATTTGGGATTATCCATCTCCGCACATAATCAATATTACCTACCTAAAAGGAGTACAATTAACAAAAACCTGCTTAACCATAAGGAAGTTAGAAATATGTGGGCATGTTTATACGACCAGACGAAAAGAATCTCTACACTACACTGGAGCCCACGATGAGCAGCAATCCGAATGTGCACTTCCAACGTAGTGGGGCAGTTCATTCGGGCATCCTCTACTAAATATCCGATAGAATGCGGAGTACCAAGCATCGAAAACACTGGAACTGAGTAAACGGAACGGAACACTGGAACGGCTCCCAAGAAGCAGCAATAAGCGAATTGATATTATCCGATCATTTCAAGTAGTGTAATATTTTTGTCATAATTGCTAAGCTGTTTGCATCTAAGTTTTGCGATACGAATCACACACATAACGTCCTAGTAAAAAAGGATAAGACTGGACCTGAACGCTGGAATTTTGATATATTTCCTTCGGTCAGGAGAGGAAGAACCTAGTAACGATTTTATCGAATAAGTCTTCAAAAGCAGTTTGCTGGTCTTGATTCCTAAATAATGTTACCGTGTTTTAAAGCGTTTTAAAAAGTTTAAGTAAGATTACCTTTGGCTTGTGATTTGAAAGTAAATTGCACTCGAAACATTTTAAAAATATTTGAAGATAACTAACAGCTCTGCTTTTAAAAGAACTGAAGAACGCAGGGGAAAATCATGTCGATAAAATATGCCAACAAATAGTAGAATATGAGCTAAGATGGATTTTGTGAAAAAAGCATTAAATTAATTGTGTAGTATATGTCCCTGCGAGCACACATATACCAGTAAGTAATAGGCTTAATAAACATTTGTCTAGCCAAGTAAAACGATCGCTAAAGCAAACACGAAATGTTATACATATAGCAGTGGCCCAGAGCCACACACACATGGTGAAGAAGCCAATCTCAATAAACGAAAAACAAAACAGAATAACAACTCTCAAATGCCACATAGGAACATCAGCAATGACGATTACAATTAAGTATAATTGCACAGTAGGCCAGGGCGGGGCATTGGACAGGAGGATCGGGATCCCTGCTCGGATCTAAGTGCGGGGAGGATTATTAGATGCCAACGCGGCGCTACATGTTACAAATAATTTGTTAACGCCTTTCAAATTGCGATTGGATTGGGTGCAGCCCGGCCAGAATGGCCGTTTGGAATAGATAAACGTTCGACCATTATTGACGCTTCCAAGTGCTCCACAGAGCGATTCCAATTGCAAGCACGACGACGCCTCTGACGACTTGACCCCATGTATAGCGTGGCATCGGTCCGGTCCAGGGACTACTGACCACATCGAGTGCATGCAGAGGGCGTGTTCGCCAAGAGGATGCTTGGTGGGGAAGGGCGGAAGGAGTCTCTTCATCATAATTAAGTGCAACAATGCGGTGCGGATAGAGTGGCAACGGGCGGTGCAATAGGATGGCTCGGCAACATTCACATCCACTTCTCCAGGCAGTCACATCGTTCGTATTAATGACATTTCTCACAAACATTTTACCAGAGCAGTCAACACGCAGTCTAGCTGAAAACACTGAGATAGATCTTGTACCCCGGAAGGGTTGCTAATCGATTTCGAACAGCTATGTTGAAATAAAGTTTATCGTATTTATGAAAAGTATAAAGCCTATTACTTAACCATTGTGTCATACTCGAGGTATCAGACTTCACTCTCGTTTTCAGCCTAACCAAACTTTTCATGATAGAAATTAAAATCGAAATTTTTTTTAATTTTTGTTTTTAAGACTGGACAGTTGCAACTAATGAAATTTAAAATAGATGCTGCTCTTTTTGCCTGAATCTGCTCTTATTGCAAGTTGTGCCCGTCAGATTCTATTTAAGTTATATATATTTATACCTTTGCAGAGGGTATTATAATTTTGGTCAAAAGTGTGCAACGCAGTAAAAGAGACATCTGCGACCCTTAAAGTATATATATTCTTGATCAGGATCGCATTATGAGTTGATATAAGCATGTCCGTCTGTCCGTCTGTCTGTTTCTAAGCGAACTAGTTTCTCAGTTTTAAAGATAACGAATTGAAACTTTGCACACAGCTTCCGAACCTTAGCACGCAGTATATAAGTCGGAACGGCCGGAAACGGCCGACTATATCCCATAGCTGTCATATAACAGAACGATCGGAAATTGCATAACTTTGGTGTTTGTAAAGTTAGGAAGTTGGGATTCTCTATGGGTTTTATTTTTACCCAATCAATCCGACCTATCAAATTTCATTAGGATCGGCCGACAATATCCTATAGCTGCCATATAACTGAGCGATCGGAAATGGCATAACTACGGTGTTATTAAAGTTAGGAAGTTGGTATTTTTTATGAGTATTAATGCATAATATGAATAATTTTGAAGAATATAATCAAATTTATACCAAACATTTTCCTTTATTAATGAATGTACAGAAAAAGATATTATGACATATTGTTTAATTAACTTATATTATTACCATAACAGCAAAAAAAATAGAAAATTCTGTTTGGCTTACTCAGAAATTAGAAAAAACATATATATTAAGTAAATTTGGCTTCACATAATGCACTTTTTGTTTAATTTTTAGAAACTATATTTAATCGATAAAGGAAATAATCCAATATTTTGTGGAATAGCTCTTAATAGTTTATTGGCTTATAAACATAAATTTGGCTGTTTTGGCGGATTTTCTTTCTTTTCATGTTAATTTAAAATTTATTTACATTCTTCTAGCATGAGCTCTTTACGCGTTGCAACTTTATTGTTGTTAATGTTCTTTGGGATTTGATAATATTTAAACACTATGGAATTACGGTTTTAATTAAATTAAAGTCGGACATATATATCATATTTTCCATAAGAAAATAACAAAATTAAAAAAAAATAAAAATAAATAGGGAATAAATCAATTTATTAATGATCTCCCTCAATTATATGTCATTCTCGCGTATTTATGTACGCAGATAATATTGAGTTATGCCTGCAGTATAAGGTCATGGTTAATAAAGCCAGAGGAGTGCTTTGTTTTATTAATGGCAAGACCACTCACCGAACTCCTAAAGGAAGACGCAGAATTTAAAATCGATAGTTTGCAGATTCGAGCTGTAGAAAGGCGTCTTTAATAAGCGAGCCCGTCCTAAAAATTTTGAAACAGAATGCAAACACTCAGTTGCACCTAGACACGTCGAAGGATGGTTTTGGGGCAACACTTTTCCAGCGGCACGACAACAAATGGCATCCTGTTATGTACTGGAGCAAGAAGACAACGCCACAGGTAGAAAAATTTCAAAGCTATATCTTAGAAGTGAAAGCTGCCTATTTAGCAACCAAAAAGATGAGACATTGGGACATTATTGGGATCGAATTCAATCTCGTCACTGACTGTGCTGACTTTAAGATGACATCAACAAAGAGAGACGTCCCTCGAGAAGTAGTACAGTGGCTTATTTAACTTCAGGATTTTTCGTTTAAAATCGTGTGGGCACCAGAAAGAAGCACGTAGATAGTCTTAGTCGATTCCCAGTCATGATCGTCACATCAGAAGTACAGCCACAAATTTTAAGGGCACAAAAAAAAGAAGGAAAAGCCTTATGCCGGAGCAGATTTGCTTGCTATTTCTAAGTTTATGGAAAAGGAAATTATTGGAAAAGCTCATATTTTTGGTCACATGGGATCAGAAAAAACAAAGGATGCAATTCAACAGAAGTACTTCATACCTTATTTAGACAAAAAAGTGACGGAAGTCATAGCAAACTGCATCGAGTGTATAACCCACAACAAAAAACTCTAAAAAGAAGAAGATTACTTGCATTCCATAGGCAAGGGAGATTCGGTTGTAATTATAGATTGTAAGACAAAAACAAGAGAGAACGCTATAGTCGGGTGCCCCGACTATCAGATACCCGTTACTCAGGTAAAAGGAGTGCGAGGGAGATGGAGATAGAAACTTTGACCACGCATAACTTTTAAACGAATGGTCCGATTTAAAAAATTTCTTCTACATTTCGATAGGTATTGATAATCACAATAAAACTGGATTTTTACTTTTCCGAAATATTAAAATTTTTAAAATCGTATATTAGCGATTGTGGGCGTTAAAGGGGGCGTGGCACCTTTTTGAAACAAACTTGCGCTGCGTAGGAACTTCTAGAATCTACATGCAAAATGCCAATCTTCTAGCTTTTATAGTTTCCGAGATCTCAGCGTTCATACGGACAGACAGACAGACGGACAGACGGACAGACGGACATGGCTAGATCGACTCGGCTAGTGATCCTGAACAAGAATATATATACTTTATAGGGTCGGAAACGCTTCCTTCTAGCTGTTACATACTTTTGCACGAATACAATATACCCTTTTACTCTACGAGTAACGGGTATAAAAATAGGTTAACAAAAAAAAACAACAAACAAAAGTAATACATAATAATAAGCAATGAATTAAAATCTCTACAGCTTCAATTCTGATGATAAACTTATCCAAACGGTCAGACGGATCTGGCTAAATCGCTCTCCTGGTGATGCTGATCAAGAATATTTATACTTTGTAGGGTCGAAAATGTCTCATTCACTGAGTTGCAAACTTTTTACTGAAATTATCATATAAGAACAATTAGAAGGATGTTTTCCCAGCCAGGATATGCTTAGGGGTTGGCTAGGTCCTCCACAAAATATTTATAAATTTACAGTGGACGATGTGGGTTAATTTAGTGAGTTTTAAGGTATGGTCTTTATAATTAGGGGAGGAAATCGAACCAAAAGGTACGTGACCCAGGACCTTTAGCGAGCTCGGGCAGACCCTGGGCATGGTAAACGGCTATGGTAAAACTACGTCAGTTACTGGCTTTATTAATAACTACGGTACGACTCGGGCGAACCCTGAGTGTATTAATAACTATGATAAGACTCTGGCGAACCCTGGGTGTATTAATAGCTACCGTGAAACTCGGGCGAACCCTAAGTGTATTAATAACTACGGTACAACTCGGGCGAACCCTAAGTGTATTAATAACCCTAAGTGTATTAATAACTACGGTACAACTCGGGTGAACCCTGGGTTTTATTAATAACTACGGTAAAACTCGGGCGGACCTGAGTTTCACTCCTAATTACGATAAAACTCGGGCGAACCCTGGGTTTAATTACTAACTACGGTAAGACTTGATTAACGAATGGTATATAGTTAATTGGGTGTCGTGGTTACGGTTCCGTTACGTTTAATCAATTTCCGGTCTAGGGTAATTCATTTATTCGGCGGAGGGAAAAAAGAATACGCACTCGTTGATTAAAGTTCATTATTTTTGTCTTTATTCACAGTTTGGTTTTTATACCCGTTACTCGTGGAGTAAAAGGGTATATTGTATTCATGCAAAAGTATGTAACAGGTAGAAGAAAGCGTTTCCGACCCTATAAAGTATATATATTCTTGTTCAGGATCACTAGCCGAGTCGATCTAGCCATGTCCGTCTGTCCGTCTGTCTGTCCGTATGAACGCTCAGATCTCGGAAACCATAAAAGCTAGAAGATTGCCATTTTGCATGTAGAATTTAGGAGTTTCTACGCAGCGCAAGTTTGTTTCAAAATGGTGTTTCAAAATGGCGCTCCCTCTGACGCCCTCAAGCCACAAGCTGTGGCCACAGTTTTGATGCTATTATAAAAATTTTAATTGATATGTATTTGTTTCGTCAATACCTATCGATTGGCCTAATAAAAGTTTGCCACGCCCACTCTAACGCCCAGAAACCCATTAAGCCCATTAAGCCTGGCTACCGAATACATTTCCGCCTTACAATACGCCATCTAACGGATGACTTTGGAACAGCTGGCCAAGGTGCTCAACAGAGTCAACGTTAATTCTCGATAAGGATTTCTATTAAAGGAAATCGCGATAGTTTTCATTTGTCAATACCGAACTGTATCCCAAGAACTATGCAAATCAAATCAAGTTAGCCAAATTGGAGGTCTGAGTCAAACATTGGCGTATGTGTGTATGTATGTAAGCAGTGCACTCAAAAACATAAACATAAACACAGCTGTTGGTGCAGGAAAAAGCTGCCTGCGCTAAAGAAGCTCTGGTGCTGATGCTCGTGCTGTAAAGCTGCCAGCTCTAAGAGATCGCCGAATTGAAATTTAAAATTTGAACTGAGTAACGGGTATCTAATAGTCGAGGCACTCGACTATAGCGTTCTCACTTGTTTCGCCTTCTCGTCCCGTTCACTTCACTTCACAAATCTTCGTTTTAAAGTTTTAAGATCTACTTGCGTTTCCCGCTGTACCAGTAAAAATTCTGCACGACTGCACCTTTTCGCTTACCGACTAAAAGCCGCGTGGTCTCGCTTAATTACGACTTATCCCGTCTTCCTACGTACGCATATACGGCTCCGATGTTCGTGCTTCAATTCCTTAAATTAAATGGCATCTTTTGTCTCATGCCCTTGGCCCTTCCGATCTCACCATCTTTCTCGCCACGCAGTCGAGGTGGTGAACGTCTCGGCGCGTTCGGGGATCTCCTTTCTCCGTTTGGCAACAGCAACTCTTCCGCTTTGACATGTTCGCTTTTCGATACTCTCTCTCGCTTTTCGTTGTCGGCGACCGCTGAGGTGGGCTTTACGTTCCGTTCGGGACGTTCGGCTTACTGCTCTCTCGCGCTCTATTGGGGTGAATTTCTTAGGCAACTGCGTATGATGTGTTTCTGGCCTTGCCTCTTTTCCCCGCTCTCGTCCATCCTATCTACTTATCGAATAATATATTTATGTTTTGTTTGCACCTAGGCTTATTATATTAACTATTCCTCCCATTGTTTTCTCTTAACGCTAGTAAAACCAAAAATAAATAGCAATCACTTACACAACCGGAAGATCCCTATCATCCAACTCTAGAACTGACTGTAGACGTAAGAACAGAGCTGAATAAAAAATCCGAAAAGTCGGTTAAACGAATCCGCTGCTTTCGTAAGGTAAACTTTCATCTTTTAAATACTTTTATATCCGGCTATGACTGGTCCGAATTTTATTCATGCACTGACGTGGCTAAGGCCGTTAATATCTTTTATAATGCATTGAATTCCTTCTTTTATCTGTGTGTTCCGTTATACTATCCGTCAATTTCAAATAAACCTCCGTGGTTTAATAAAGAGTTGTCACACCTAAAAAATATAAAGTCCAGACTTTTCAATAAATTTAAAATGTGCGGTTCACAATCTGCCTTCTCTCGGTACCTAAGGGCTCGGTCAAATTTTATCGTGCTTAACGCCCGGTGTTATAAAAGCTATTTGACTCGTTGTAGGGTCCAATTTTCACAAGATCCAAAACAGTTTTATAATTTTGTTAACACTAAGCGTAAATCAGCCTGTTACCCTTCATCACTATCATTTGAAAACTCTACGGCAAACTCTGATCAGGAAATTGCCGATCTATTTGCCCAGTTCTTCCAGACAACATATTCTGTTTCATCCCGTCCAAATCCGTCGTAGTTTTGTCTAAGTCTGAGAACAATATAGCTGCCAAAGAAACGATGGCAAAATTCAGCACAAAATCGACATAGCATCATTGTTATACCCTTGCAGAGGGTATTATAATTTAGGTCAAAAGTGTGCAACGCAGTAAAGGAGACATCTCCGACCCTATAAAGTATATATATCCTTGATCAGGATCGCGTCCTGAGTTGATATAAGCATGTCCGTCTGTCTGTTTCTTAGCGAACTAGTCTCTCAGATTTAAAGATATCGAATTGAAACTTTGAACACACCGTTCGATCCTTTGCATGCAGTATATACGTCAGAACGGCCGGGAACAGCCGTCTTTATCCTATAGCTGCTGTTTTCTAAAATTTGGATCTTTTATGAAATTGTTAAAAAACTTCAAGTTTAGTGTAAGTTAGTTTAGGGCGAAGGCGGGAGCACAATAAAGTTCTCTCTCGCTCTCGGCCAAGTCGCCCCGTCTTCGCCAACCTTCGTTAAGCTAGGCTCTAAGTACTTTGTCGAAATATAGAATAAGCATTCGTGTAAATTGAATTGAGCCGTCGACATCTTTTTTCATTTTTGTTCGTTTTTTTTGGAAATAAATAATTTTAGCCACAGCAGTTTTTCGGTTTGAATGAATTAGAAAACTATCTGATTTTTTATGATACCCGGGGTGGACGTTAAAATTATTAATATTTATTTTTGGCAACTAGTGACAGTGCCACACAAAAGGTGTGTCGGTGTGGGTAGGAAAAATACACTGCAGCTCCTGCTTAAAGTCTCGTGCCGGTCGCGAAATACCCTGTTCGCCACAGAAGAACTGCTGCCAGAGGGTTGCCCTACTACTGTTCGATTTGCAAGAGGAAAGTGGCAGCTGGATTGAAAGACCCTAACGCAGAACCTAAGGAATTTGTGCAAAAATTGAAAACTTGAGTTTATAAGAAAAACAAATTAATTGTTATTGTCTTGTGCTGAAAAATTGCACTTCGCTTTCAATTCTTGGCACAGACGTATCGATATAGTAGAGCTAGTTGTGCATTCATTTATTTATAATAAATAAAATACAAATTATATTAAAATTTTTTATATATACATACATATACACATACACATTATATTACCTATTTGAACCGCCGTTGGATGCAACATTTAATTGTGTTTTATTATTGCAATCATTGTCGCCCCCAATTTTTTATATAACTGTAACTCGAAAATAAATAGTTGGTAAAATCATACCAGCCGCTATATATTACCAATACATAAGCACTCATATACAAGCAACTGCAGCGGTGAACTTTTGCGTTTTCTTTTTCGCTTTCGTTTGTCCGCCGTTAGCAACGTTGTAATTGTTGTTGTACTTTTGGTTTGGCGCGCTGACGATCAAAGTGACGCGCTACCCTGCATTCGGACAGGTACACTGATATTGCCGTCATTTGCAACCGCTATTAATTTTGATACTTCGTGGCTCGATATTCAACTTAATATTTTTTTCGTCTTTTCGTTGTGGATAATTAGAAAAATAATTTTTTGGTACAAATTTAATAATTAAATTAAATTATTATTTACTCTTTGTTTTTTTTGTTTCGTGTTAGAAATATGTAACTATTTGGCAACGCCGTCTGTCAGCCGATTGCGATAGTTGCCTGCGAGCAACTCCATATACATATCGATATAAATCTAAGAACTCTCTCTCGCCTGTAATTTCACTACGAACGGACGCGTTCCTCCTCTTTTGTTCATTTTAATAAAACACTCACATATCTAATAGGTTATGGGCCCAGAGTGACTTTACACTGCGAAAGGAATATAAAGACTTGCTGGTGATCGTGTTTGGTAATCGCGGTAAAAAGTGAACTTGTCCCTGCGAGGAAAGTTCTGGACTTAAGGCCCAGTAGAGGGCTTCGCGTTAAAAGACGGTAACGGTTGTGTGTGTGTAGTCATTGCGGTAAAAAGTGATCTTCTCCCTGCGTGGAAAGTTCTGGACTTCAGTCTAAGTTAGTGGCTTCGCGATTAAACACGGAAAAATGAATCCAAGTATGAATTTCATAGAAAGACTCGATGATGAAAATTACAGCGCATGGGCTGTGCAAATGAAATATACGCAGATTTGTGGGCAGTGGTTTGCCGTCGTGTTGTAAAGCATGAAAATGACAGTGAAGAAGTCAAGGCTGCATTTGATACAAAAGATGAGAAAGCTCTTGCGAGCATAATGTTACATATAAAACCGTCTCAAATAAATCATGTAAAATATTGTGTTAGTGCAGCGGAAGCATGGGACAGGCTTCTGCAATACATAGGCCAACAGGACCGGCGCGGCGTGTATTTCTACTTAGGAAATTGCTTCGATGAAAATGACAGAAGACAACAACATTGGATCGCATATAAGCAAATTTTCTGATACTCTGGAGAAACTGAACGAAGTCGGGGTAACTCTACCCGAAGAAGTTACAGTTATTTTGTTGTTGTCTGGCCTAAATGATGCATTTGAGAATTTTGTTGTTGCTGTCGAGACGCGCGACAGATTTCCGTCGTTGCATGTGCTGTGTATGTGCGTCACGAAGTGAGAAAGTGTCTGCCAAAACCGAATGGAAGAACAAAGACAAGAACAAGAGAGCTTGTTGGGCATGTGGTCGTCAAGAGCATATTGCTGTAAATTGTCGCGAAAAGGGTAAGCCGGAAAGGAAAGGCGGAGAGAAGAAGGAGAACAGTCGTAATTATTCTGTTTTCTCTTATGGGCCAAGTGAGTTCGGAGAGCGCCGAGAGAACGTTTGGTGCTTAGACAGTGGAGCCACGACGCATTTGTGTTGCAATCGCTCTAGTTTTAAAAGTATGAAGGAACAAAGAGGAAAAATAATATTGGCCGGCAGTAATAGCATCATGGCGGAAGGCCATGGAAACGTACGCATAAAATGGAAGAAAAGTACGATCGATCTCATGGATGTACTTTATGTAAAAGATTTACAGTATAACTTCCTATCCATATCGAGAGCACTTGAAAACGGATTTCGTGCAGAGTTTTCTGGAAATAGTGCCCAAATAATAAATAAAAATGGAACTGTTGTGTTGAGTGCCGATAAGAAAAACGACTTGTTCTTACTAGAAACAAAGAAAAATTTGTGCTTTGTGGCAGAAGTGAAAGACTCAGAAATAATAAAGTTACATCACAGGCTTGGTCATTTAAATTTTGGAAGCCTAAATAAAATGATTAAAAATAACATAGTGCGTGGACTAAAAGCGAGTCAGTGTGACATGCAGGATCATGTGAGCGAAACGTGTGCTAAATGTAAAATAACTGTAAGGCCATTTCCTAAGGTTGCAGAAAATCGAGCGAATAATATTTTGCAACGTGTTCACACAGACATTTGCGGACCGATGAGCAAAAAATCAAATGGCGGATATCGGTATTTCGTGACATTTATAGACGATAAATCGCGATATATGCATGTATATTTTCTGAAGACGCGTGATGAAGTTTTCGAAAAGCTCACGAAGTTTAAAGAACTGGTGGAAAAACAAACAGGAGAAAGGGTCAAAATCCTGCGCAGCGATAACGGGCGGGAGTATTTGAGCGGAGAAATTACGCAGTTCTTGGTAAGCAATGGAATAAAGAGAGAGCTTACTGTACCGTATACACCTCAACAAAACGGTGTGGCGGAAAGAGCTAATAGGACGTTGGTTGAGAGCATGTTGCAGTATGCTCGGAGCATGTTGCAGTATGCTAATATGGACGAAGCATTTTGGGCGGAAGCCGTAGCTGCTGCAGCATACTTGCGAAACAGATCGGACTCATCAGCACTGGAGGATATGACGCCGTTCGAAGCTTGGTTCGGACGGAAACCGAGTGTAGCTCATCTCAAGGTATTCGGGGTTAAAGCGATCGAATTGGATAAAAAACATTTCCGTAAATTCAAACCGAAAGGAATCGAATATGTTTTTGTAGGGTATTCAGATAAGGCTGCTGCTTACCGTTTGTATAATCCATGTAGAGGAAAACTCACAGAGTCACGTGACGTAATATTTTTGGAGCATTTTCAGAAGCAAAAATATAATGAAAGTAATTTCGCTCCACAAATTGAAGAGATGGGAGCTTATGACGAAAATGAGCCCGATGTACATGCCAGCGAGGAGAGCAAAGAAGAGCAACCACCAGAAGCAGAAGTACTACCAGGAGCCGAGGTGTTTCCAGATGAAGATATGCTGCCAGAAGCAGAGCTGCTGCCAGAAGCAGAGCTGCTGCCAGAAGCAGAGCTGCTGCCAGAAGCAGAGGTGCTGCCAGAAGCAGAGGTGCTGCTAAGCGATAAACGGGGCCCTGGGAGGCCAAAACTGGTTCGTTCTGGGCGGCGTGGGAGATCTCGAAAGGAGTACCAAACTGTCAATGTCATAACCAAAAACGATGTTGAGGTTCCAGCAAGTTTTAAAGATGCACTAAGTTCCAGACATGCAGAGGACTGGAAGAATTCTATGCAACAAGAAGTTGATAGTCTAAAAGAGAGGAAGACTTGGACACTTGTCGAGCTGCCTGAGGGAGAGAAGGCCATTGGATTCAAGTGATTCGGTCAAGCGAGATAAATATGGCAATGTGGAACGTTTGAAGTCACGGCTTGTTGCAAAGGGCTGTGGACAAAAATATGGTATCAACTACTCTGAGACGTTTTCCCCGGTGGCCAGATATTCATCAATAAGGCTGATGATTGCGATAGCGGTCGAACATGGTATGTATATGCACCAACTTGATGTTTCTTCTGCTTACCTCAACAGTGAACTCCATGACGTGGTGTACATGAGGCAACCTGAGGGGTTTACTGACGAAAAGCATCCAGGAAAGGTTCTGAAGCTGCACAAATCGCTTTACGGCTTAAAACAGAGTGGCCGAGAGTGGAACAGCAACCTAGACGAGACCATTCTGAAGTTAAGGTTCTCAGCATGTCCGAGCGAACCCTGCATCTACAAACGGGGTCAAGGTGACCACATGAGTTTCATCG
The DNA here is from genome assembly GCA_018153365.1 of Drosophila fuyamai. NCBI lineage: Eukaryota > Metazoa > Arthropoda > Insecta > Diptera > Drosophilidae > Drosophila > Drosophila fuyamai. The sequence continues at coordinate 463,930 of JAECXW010000591.1, read as the reverse complement.
TAGTCTACGTAGATGACATCATAGTGGCGAGCGACTCGAAAGCTGAGATGGATGAGATCAAGTACCTCATATCAAAAAGGTACGATGTTGTAGATGGCGGTATCCTGAAACATTTCCTAGGAATGGAAATTGATCGAGATGGCGAAGTTGGCGGTGTTCGAGTGGGCCATAAGCAGTACATAGAGGCCTTATTGGAAGACTACGGGATGCAGAACTGTAAGGCATCCATTCTACCCCTCGAAGCTGGTAACCAGTTTCGATGCAGCAAGAAGGCTCCCTTATGATAGGCTCCCTTATGTATTTGGCTATAACGACAAGGTCAGATATACTCCACTCCGTGGCGAAGCTTGCTCAACGAAACTCGGATCCTCACCAAGAGCACATGGTGTGTGCCAAGCGAATTTTAAGGTACCTGCAGGGTACGAAGACGTTCCAGTTAAATTATCAGCAAACTAGACAGGCTGTCTATTACTGTCAAAATAAACGCCGACTGGGCTGGAGACGACAGCGACAGGAAATCCTTCACCGGCTGGACATTTTTGGAGGCAGGAACAGCAATCAGCTGGGAGTCTAAGAAGCAACCCGTGGTAGCTCTCAACACAACAGAAGCAGAGTATATTGCACCTTCATCAGATGCAAGGGAGGCAGTGTATATTCGTAAACTTTGGAGTGAGATGGGTCTTGGTGAAGTCCAACCGATTATAATACACAGCGATAATCAAAGCGCGCAGTATCTTGTAAAGAATCCTGTATATCACGCGCGCAGCAAACATATAGATATAAAGTATCATCATGTAAGAGATATGTTTAAAGAAAAGATTGTAGATTTAAAATTTGTATCAACAGAAAACATGATGGCAGATGTGTTAACAAAGAATATAAGTAAGATTAAGCACATGAAATGTATTAATATGATGGATTTGCTGTAAATAACGTATTTTAATTATCTTGTAAAATGACAAACAGCGTTGAGAAGGAGTGTTAGAAATATGTTACTATTTGGCAACGCCGTCTGTTAACCAATTGCGATAGTTGCCTGCGAGCAACTCCATATATATATCGATATAAATCTAAGAACTCTCTCTCGCCTGTAATTTCACAACGAACGGACGCGTTCCTCCTCTTTTGTTCATTTTAATAAAGCACTCACATATCCAATATTTCGCAAAATTTATTTAACATTTTGTCGTCGTTATAATTGAACAATTATCCTGTTATAAAATTTATTTGTTTTATTAATTTCATATTCTTTGAATAAATAATTTATTTATATATATATATATTTATTTTCGTGGCATATATATAAAAATGAAGTCAAAACCAGAAAGGAAAGCTAACTTCGGGCGGAACCGAAGTTGAAATACCCTTGCAGAATATTGTGTAAATTATTTTCTCCAAAATTATTCATATGATGCATTCTTAACTTTCATAAAAATCCCAACTTCCTAACTTTAAAAACATCAATATTAAGGCAATTCCAATCGTTCAGTTGTATGGCAGCTATAGAATATAGCTGAAATTTGGTAGGTCGGATTGATTGGCCAAAGATAAAACCGGTAGAAAATCCCAACTTCCTAACTTAACAAACACCAAAGTTATGGCATTTCCGGCCAGATTTCGATTCAAGAAATATAACTAAATTGTCGGCTAGATTTTAAATGCTTCAATTATTAAGGCGACTCAAATACAAGAACAGATCGATGATTTAGATGATGGCGATGAGTTCGGAGAAAAGTTGGAAGAGCTTTCAATAATAACCAATGCAAGAATAATGTCGCTCATCTCAGCCTTGAAGACGGCAAGTGAAACCAAAATAATGGGATCAGCTTCTGTAGCCCCAACTCGAGCTCGACTTCCGAATTTGGCATTGCCAAAATTCAGCGGCAAATATTCGGAGCTTAAGAATTTCATTAGCCCTTTCGAAAGTCTTGTTCATCGAGACGACAGCATATTCGTTATTGAAAAATTCAATCACTTAATTTCTTGTCTTTCTGGTGAAGCTTTGGGAACTATTTAGGCCTAAACAAAAATAGGAAGAACAATTAGATTATGAAAGGTTACCGCTCTGGTCCGATTTTGAAAAAATGTTAAACCGCCGATACCAGCATTTATCCGCTGAAGAATCGACGAAACCAAAGCAAGATAAAGTTATATCGAGCAAGCCACATAATCGCAGCTCATTTTCTTGTTCTTCGTCCAACAGTAAATCCCAGCAAAGTTGTAGCTATTGCAATGCAGGGGACCATATCCTAGCGAACTGTGGTCCATTTGGTCACCTTTCGGTAATGCAAAGGCTCGACTTTGTAAAATCTGCTTTCTTATGCATCAATTGTATGCGAAAGGGTCACACTGTTTCGAAATGCAAATTTAATAAATGTCGAGTTTGTGGCCGCTCGCATCACGTCTTACTGCATAGATATACAGTGTCCGAAAATAGTTTAGCGTTGCCACCACCCCAAGAGATTCTTTCTCCCTCTTTAAATCAAGATCAGTTTTGCACGTCACATGTTATGCATACGATATCATTGGACAGAGTGATTTTAGCCACGTCGATCGTAAGTGTAAGAACTAAAAACGGTGAATATATTTGGGCCCGAGTACTTCTTGACTCTGGGTCCCAAACGAATTTTATAACAGAGGACCTTGCTCACCGCTTACAGATCCGTAAAGAGGAGTCGTGTATAAACTTACTTGGTATTGGCGAGTCCAATTCTCAAGTTAAGAAAAAGGTACACACAATGGTGAAGTCGCGAGTTCTCTTTCGATTTTTGGATTTTGAAATCAATATCAGGATATCATCCTGACCAGTCGGTCAATATCAATGACTGGAAAATTCCAAAGAACCTACCACTAGCAGACCCCTATTTCTACAAGCCACAATGAATATTAATAATAATAATACAGATAAACTTCCTTCTGCTCCACATTATGTTATCCCATGTTATTCTGAAACCCCAAAATACATCAACCCAGTAACGTGTCGTTTTCGATGCGGCTTATAATTCGTCAACTCAGAAGTCTGTAAATGACATTTTGATGGTTGGGCCGACAATCCAAGATGAGTTGTACTCAACGTTACTGCGCTTCCGGCTGCATAGGTTCGCCCTGACCGCCGATGGAAAGGAAATGTATCGCCAAGTGATGGTGAATGAAGCAGATAGGCAGTTTCAACTTATAGTGTGGAGAAGAGACCCCTCTGAGTTCTTGACATTATACAAGCTCAACACCGTAACATATGGTACTGAACCAGCCCCGTTTTTGGCTATTCGGTGTTTAAGAGGTTAAGTGAGTCTGCCAAAGTTTCTTTTCCTAGAGCTGCTATGGTTATTGGATCCGACTTTTATGTCAATGATATGTTGACTGGTGCTGCATTCGTAGAGGATTTAAAGACTATTAAGTCTGAAGTATCTCAGGTTCTTCAAACTGCAGGTTTTCAATTGACAAAGTGGTTTTTTTAACTCACTTGACGTTACCGCATATGAGAGTACAGTAAAATCTATACCTCCTCGGGCTCAGAGTCAACTAAGGCGTTAGGAATATCGTGGTTGCCTAACGAAGATGCCTTCAAGTTCCAAATTGACACTGCTGTCATGGGTCTCGGAGCGACAAAAAGGGACCATACTATCGGTAACATCGAAGTGAACGATCGGAAATGCCATAACTTTGGTGTTTTTAAAGTTAGGAAGTTGGGATTTTTTATGGGTTTTATATTTGTCCAATCTATCCGACCTAATAAATTTAAAATTCATAATAATAATTTAATATTCTTTATTCTTAATTATTGGATCTTCTCTATTACTTAAGAGACTAACAATAAGTTTTCAAATCTTAATCTATGTTACGTTAATTTATAATATTGAAAAGGGATGGGAAATCGTTCCGCTGTAGACGTGAGTGATAGCGTAGCCGGTTGAGTTGTCTGGCTAGCAGGTTTGGGTGATTTGATAGTCTGGCTTCATATTTAATTTTTCTGGAAACAATTTCTTCTTTTACGGGATTTATATCCAGGTTTTTGATTGTACTCTTTGAATAATTTCTATATTGCTGCTGCTTGCGTTTCCCAGAGCTCGGAGCCGTAGGTCCAGATCGGCTTTAAGCACGAGTTATACAGTAGTACCTTATATTCTAGTGGAAGGGGAGAGCGGTAGTTCATGAGCCAGTGAAGGCTGCTGGCCTTTAGTTTTAAATGGGTCTTCTTTGCTTCTATATGCTTTCTCCAGATAAGACTCCTGCCTAAGTGTATGCCGAGATAGGTGACTTCGTCTGCTTCCGCAACTGGCTTGTTGTTTAGCACCAGTGGTGGGCATTTCGACAAGTTTAGTGTAAATGTAATGTGCTTACACTTTTGCTCGTTGACTTTGATACGCCAGTCTGCGAGCCATTTTTCTACATCTACCAGGTGTTCTTTTAAAGTTTCTGTTGCTGTTTTTGGGCATTTCGAGCGGCTGATAATGGCAGTGTCGTCAGCGAAGGTTGGGATGAGGGTCTGGCGGCTTGGTGGAATGTCTGCCGTGTAAAGGATGTACAAGATTGGTCCAAGCACACTTCCTTGGGGTACTCCAGCTTCGATGTTACGGGTTGTTGAAGTAAAGGTTTTACATCTCACGGTTAAAACTCTGTTTCTGAGGTATGACTCAAGCAACTTGTGGGTGTTTTCCGGTAGGAGGGTTTTAATTTTGTATACTAGACCGTCGATCCAGACGTTGTGATACGTCCAGAAATAAGGCACTGCAATATTGCTTGTGTTCGAAAGCCGTGCGAATTTCAGATGTTAAGCGGTTTACCTGTTCAATAGTTCCATGCTTTTTCCTAAATCCAAATTGGTGCAGAGGGATCGTTCTGTTGTTTTGAAGATGTGTTACTAGATGAACAAGAAGCAGTTTTTCAAATAGCTTTGATAGACATGGGAGCAGACTGATGGGCCGGTTTTTCTTGTTTTTAATAAATATTCATTGAAATCGAATTGTACTCGTTTTGAAATAACTGCAAAGGGCATATAATCCTTGTCTTGCCGAAGTATGCTTCCTTTCCTGTTAAAAAATAAATTTATAAATACATTTTTAAAATTTTTTAATAAATATAATAAATAATATTTACATTCCCCAACCACTTTTCAAATGATAATGGAAATGTCGTAGCTGATCTAAATGGCAAATGTTGCCTAATATACCAAGATGATATAATCGTTTCCTCACCATCCCTTCAAGAACACATGACCCTCTTAGGACAGATTTTTGGGAAGTGATCAAAAGCCAGCCTGAAAGATCTGAATTTTTGAGAAAAGAAATCAAGTATCTAGGACATGTGGTGACCGACGAAGGCGTCCAACGTAACCCAAGGAAGATCGAAGCAATTAAAGCATTTGCTAGACCTAAATTCAGAAAAGAAATTAAACGCTTGAAAGTGATTCATGTTTTATGTGGTTTATATTGACTATCTGATGCTGATTGCTATGGAATTGGCTATGTAATCAATACACTGTCTTCTGCTGTCTTCAATTGGTGGTAATTTCCTCTATAACTTTTCCTCTAAAATTGTTAGTGTAATTAAATTTCGATCCGTTATTGCGATTATAATTATTATTTATGTTGGTTTTTGTATCGACCTTGTTAATCAATAATTGTAGGGTTATTGAATTACTCGAGGTCATACGTTGGTTATATTTTAATTTCTTCTATAACACAATGATTTATTCCACTTAACTTTCATCACACTTACACTCCCTGGGGAGTGAACCCGACTATGATAGGACTAGCTAGTTTCGTCTGCACGTCACCTCAGAGCGTCAGAAACTCCCCAATGTTACGATCAGAGAAGCTTTTTTGGCAATTGTGAGTTGCCGAAGTTTATTGATTTTAACATAGGTGGAGTTCTGTCGTTAAAGCTTCTATCAGTGTGTGCAAGTTTTCAGTGTTTTGTCTGTTGAAAAACCCTCGGTTTTTTCGATATGCAGACTGGTAAATACAAAAAATAGTTGAAGATGGTTTTAATTGCTGAATTTAGGGCGAGTGGATCCCGTTTGTTTATGTTGGTTTTTGTATAGACCTTGTTAAGCAATAATTGTAGTGTTATTGAATTACTCGAGGTCATACCTTGGTTATATTTTAATTTCTTCTATAACACAACGATTTAACTCCACCTATGCTAAAGCCAATAAACTTTGGCAACTCACAATTGCCAAAAAAGCTTCTCTGATCGTAACATTGGGGAGTTTCTTACGCTCTGCTTCCATCCCCGTAGATAGCTGATGAGTCTGAGGTGAACAATACCTAAGCAATATAAGACCAGTAAACAATACCCAAGCGACTCAGAGTCCGAGAGTGAAGGGCAGGCCCCCAGTCCCCCCACAGACATGGATTCTGAACAGCTACGGGTCATGGTACAAGCCGCTATTAATAATGCCCTTGCCGAACAGGCCGCCCAAAACGAGCTCATAGAACAAGCGCTTAAGCAACAAATTGAGGAGTTGTCCGGTCGAGTAGCGGCAGTAGGCGCTGGGTGAGCTACAGAGCAGCCCCTTAAATAAAAACATATAGAAATAAGTGAAGATATACAATGCAACGAGCCTTTACATGCCGTTAAATGGCGACAAGCGGTTGTAGCCGCCTATCAAATTTTCAGAGGATATGATGGCAGCTCCCACCACTATCAAGCCGTCATATTTTTTTTTTTTTTTTACTTATGGACATTGATGCACTTCGAGCTATACAAACAAGTGGCCCAACGACACCAAGCACGTACTTCTTACGCGCGGGGCTCTATTATCAATTTGGGCAAAAAATGCGAGTTCGCGAGGAAAATACATAAATTAAATAGAGACAACCCACAATCTACTCTGATAGGAAGGTAGCCTTACGATTTGATCCCAGTTCAAATTACGAAGGGCAAATAGAAGAAATTTTTTTTGTACCGACTCAATACGGTCAATGTGTACTTGATATTGTGGACTCCAAACCGACGAACAATATTCCAAAATAGGACGGACAAGGGTGGTAAATAATAAGTTTGTCGTATAAGGTTCATCAAATTCTTTTGACCAACGCCTTATAAACCCAAGAACACTCATGGCTTTGTTAACAGTGGACATTAGTGGCAGTCAAATTTAAGTTTAGGGTCCAGAAGAACACCTAAATCGTTAACTGAATATATACGGTCGAGTGGCGTATTTTCAAGAAAGTAACTGAAAGTAGGAGTACCCCTATAAAAAGTCATAACGTTGCATTTAAGGTAGTTCAACTTTAAAAGGTTGTACTCACACCATCCATGAAAATTATCAATATCTGACTGTAAGTTAAGTCCCGACGCCATAACATTATATGATAAACAAAGCTTAACATCATCAGCATACATTAGTACACGAGAATGTGTTATGATAGAGGGAAGACCGTTGATAAACAAAGTAAACAGCAAAGGGCCCAGATGACTTCCCTGAGGCACTCCAGATGTCACGTAGATCAATTTTGAAACAGCATTCTTGAATATAACCCTCTGAGTCCTACCGTTCAAGTAACTTGAAATCCAAGTTAATAAATTACCAGAAAACCCAAACAGATCTAATTTGAATAAAAGAGGAGAGTGGTTGACGGAGTCAATCTGTATATATAACGTCAGTCTGCATTTATTTCTGAAATCCATTTATTACAATTGATGACAATTCAAGAAGGTTGGTGGTGGTCGATATTCGCTTAACAAAACCATGTTGACACGGTGATATAAGCGAGGAACATAAACGTTGCAAATGAGAAGTGATAATACGTTCAAATGCTTTAGGAATTGCCGACAATTTGGAAATACCTCTATAATCCTTTGCATCAGCCTTCGCACCCTTTTTATGAAGTGGAATAATAAAAGATTCCTTCCAGATAGTGGGAAAAACTGATGATGAAATAGACAAATTAAAAAGTTTAAGAATCGGTTTACAAATGGTTGACGCACAAAACTTGAGCACATATCCAGGAAGTCCATCTGGACCGGGAGAATAAGTCGGCGTTGTTGTTGCTTAATCTATTAAGAGAGAGTTTTCAGTAATTAAAGGGAAAAAATACAATTTGCCCTATTTAATGGATTAGGGTAGTTAGAATTTGACCAAGATATCGAACTATAAGTGGCTTGGAAAAACTCAGCAAATAAATCAGCAATTTAAAAATCCGTGGATGCCTCCGTTGAGTTTAGACGTACCGATGAAGGCAATGCCGATGACTTACGCTTCTTATTAACAAAGTTGAAAAACTGTTTCGGATCATTTGAAAATTCAAATTTACATCGATTTAGATACATAGAATAGCAATGACTGTTGAGAAATCCGATTGAACCACTACATCGAAAATCTGATAGCTTACCGGATTTTTTATACTTTTTATAAGTATTTGATTTAAGGTTTTTAAGTCTTTGAAGCGCATTGGTAAACCAAGGAGGCCTGTTTAGGTTTGATGGAAACCTATCAGGAACGAATTGATTAAAAAAAGTATTTAACGCTATATAGAATAGTTCAGTGGCACTTTCAATGTCTGTTCAATTATAATGAGAAATCACATCGTTAAGTTAATAATAGTCACATTTACGAAAATATTTCGTTTTAGTTGGGGACTCTAAGGGAAAGAGGGTATCAGAGCAGGGGAGGCAAATTGTCAATTCCATTGTTGGATGATATCGGTCTTCAACAAGAGCGTCAATTCTACATACCGTGACCTCAAACGGGTCTGAAAAGATCTAATTGTCTATTTAAAGAATTTCGTATAAAGCTTACTTGCTGTAACGATAATTCTGAAAGGCCATCTACAAAATCATGGGCGGATGAAGGTATAGCGACAAGTGAGTCAGTGGAAGGAGACCAAGAAATATCGGGTAGATTAAAGTCACCCAAAATAATCTAATGGTTTTGTTAGAAAGAAGGAATAGTATGGATTTTATTGCTGACAGATGGTGCACATAAATTACTAGATCAGAGCCAGGTGGAATATAAGAACATGTAACAAAAATAGATAAAGATTGCAAGGAAACATTCACACTTACAAATTCAATTTCGTTTGGGATATGAGTGAGAATTCTTTCAGATGTTAGGCTAGAGGTAACGGCAATTAAAATTAGGGGCCCCGCTGATGCTGTGTTATTCTCGTTTTGGACTGTGATGAATTTCGACGCGATTATAAATAGCTTGGATTTCACATATAGCGACACGCGACCGATTCATGTCATAGAGCAAGAGTTATGCTCTCTTATACAGGGTGGCCTAACTTTGTTATAGTACTACTACGAGGTTGAGAAAAAAGTCACCTTATTGACGAACAAGATCAATATATCGTATGAAGCGGCTGTGGCTAAAGTATTGTGCGAGAAAAATATCGTTTCCGCTATTCTCGGCAAAACCTAAAGATATGCTATAAGCTCTCTCCTTGGCACAAGAAGTCGAATAAAACCGTGAAAGGTATATCTTTGAAACCATGTTTGCAAGAAATCAAGAGGATAATAATCGTAAATTGAATCCAAAGGCGCCAGACCGTCAGCAAGACAAGATCCTCTCTCAATCAAATCAACAATTTGGTGCAGGTAAAAACCCACATTTTAGTAGGCAACAAAAACTACAAATCCAGTCTGAACCACGTAACAGTAGACCCTCACAGGAATCCATGGATGTTAACCCATCCTTCTCAAAAATGTTACATCATCCCCACAAAAAAAGGGTAAGTCATGTCACTCAAAGCGGCCGTTGAGAATACTATTCAGTTGACATCAATTTTTTAGGGGAAAATCCCTGCACCCGTCCTCAGATGAAGAGTATCTGGGAATGTTATGAGATTCCTTTTAGAAACGGGTGCTTCCAAAAACTTTATTACACTTAACAAGGTGCTAAAGGGCATCAGTCCTTTTAACATTCGTTTAATCCATGGACCAACCTAAATAACACAGAAATGCCTTGTCTCAATTTGCAATATTAAGCCAATATTCTTTGTTCTATCGGACTTATCAACGTTTGATTGGAAAATCGGTACCGACCTATTAAAACAGGCTGGGGCATCGCATTGCTTAAAATCTGGTCAGTTATAGGCAATGGGGTCCTGTTTAGTACGTTTTGACTTTTGGCATTTGGGGCATTTTCTTGCCTAATTTGAAATATATCGGGTCATGTTTTTCCATTAATAATGCCGTTTTAGTTTAGCTAATGTTCTAGCTATACTTGTATGACCTCCTTGTATTGGATCGTTATTAAGGCAATATTCTTTGGTTAATCGGACTTATCAACGTTTGATGGGACAATCGGTACCGACCTGTTAAAATAAGCTGGGGCATCGCATTGCTTAAGATCTGGAAGTCTTAAATGGGGCTTGGGTCGAAGAAATTTCCTTCCTTACCTGCGCAGATGTCAATATCACTTAGGTAAATTATTCTGATGCAACCCCTTTAATTAAATGCGTCTTCATGAAATGCTTAGAAACAGAATGAAGGCCTTTGCGTACCCCAATGAGGCTCTACCGTATAATACCTCGGTAGTAGCCAAATAAGAACAAAAAATAAAGAGCCCATTTATGCCAATATGTACCCGTACCCCATGGGGCGTCCGATTTTGTTAACAAAGAAATTGAAAATGTCCTAAGTAACGGCATAGTTTAAAAGTCAGTGTCTCCGTACAACAACCCAATATGGGTAGTGACATGATGGGGAAACAAAAACATGCGACTAGTAACCTACTTGGGTTCTTAATAATTTTTAGGAGGCAAACATGAAGGAGTCAGTAGAAAAATCTCGGTGTATGCTTTGTGGGATTTATAGACATCAGTAGCGGAGCAAAAAGCGACCCAGAGAAGGTCAAAGCCATTCAAGACTTCCCGGAAACAAGAGACGGCAATGACTAACATCTCCTGCAAAGAGTCATTACTTGATGGGCTCACAGACATAATCGTTTCTAAGGGCGTAAACGCCATCCATTGTGATTCTCACATGCTGGCAATGGTACAGGACGAACTGGTTTTGGCACTGTAAAAATTATATGACAGATAGTTTTGCCGTCGCTGAGAGACGGGAAATCCATACTGCCGAACACATTAGGGCTCACAGGTCGGCCCAAGAAAATTTAAAGCACATACTCTCTGAGTACTAGTATTCAAAAATGGACAAGCTAGCTACATAAATCTTAGCGAATTTCAGAACTTGCGCGAAAGCCAAATACGACAGGCACCCAAAAAAACATAAGCTACCAGAGACGCAGATCCCCTCCTATGCAGGATAAATACTACATATTGACATTTTCTCCACGGACAAAAAATACTTCCTTACCTGCATCGACAAGTTTTCGAAGTTTGCCGTCTTACAATATGTCTACTCGAGGACAATTGAATCATGATTTTTTTCCCTAGGGTATATTGCGATAGCCAAATACAACAAATCAATTCACTCGGTCACCGACAAAAGACCAGCTGATGTTGTACAGGCGAACTCGGATGACATACAAAAATAAATCCAAGAAAAAACAAGAGAGAACGCTATAGTCGAGTGCCTCGACTATTAGATACCCGTTACTCAGCTAAACAACTTAATATAAATATACCTTCTTTGCAGTGCAATTGCAACTGTGTACAATGTAAATACATACATATGTATATGCTTACATACATACACACATACGCCATTGTTTGACTCAGACCTCCACTTTGACTAACTTGACTTGATTTGCATAGTTCTTGGGATATAGTTCGGTATTGACAAATGAAAACCATCGCAATTTCCTTTAATATAAATCCTTATCGAGAATTAACGTTGACTCTGTTGAGCACCTTGGCCAGCTGTTCCAAAGTCATCCGTTAGATGGCACTATTGTATACGCCATGAAAGGCGGAAATGTAGGCGCTAGCCAGGCTTAAGCGTTTAATGAGTTTTTGGGCGTTAGAGTGGACGTGGCAAACTTTTATTTGGCCAATCGATAGGTATTGACGAAACAAATACATATCAAAAAAAAATTCATAATAGCATCAAAACTGTGGCCACAGCTTGTGGCTTGTGGGCGTCAGAGGGGGCTTGGCACCATTTTGAAACAAACTTGCGCTGCGTAGGAACTCCTAAGATCTACATGCAAAATGCCAATCTTCTAGCTTTTATAGTTTCCGAGATCTCAGCGTTCATACGGACAGACAGACGGACATACGGACATGGCTAGATCGACTCGGCTAGTGATCCTGAACAAGAATATATATACTTTATAGGGTCGGAAACGCTTCCTTCTACCTGTTACATACTTCTGCACGAATACAATATACCCTTTTACTCTACGAGTAACGGGTATAATAAGAAGCGACCAGAACGCGCTGGGAAATAGGGCTATCAAAGTTGATGAAAAGGTATTGGTAAAATTCAACAGAAGGTAAAGGAGTGTTAGGAGAAAGCTGTAGAAGCAGACCTGGGGACCACGGTCCTAATTAAGAGGAGTATGGTGTAGAATAAAACGTCCACTGTTTCATCATTTCAGAATTTTGATAAAGCTCGTCAACCTTTTAGTTCGAGTTTTCTTTATCGAATACTATATTCTATACTTGTACAGCTAGTGAGAGTGTAGCTGCGCCGCCAGAGACGCCGGCAGAGCAGCGGTCAACGCTTTTGTATAAGCGTATGGTTTAGTAGCGGCTGGCGAAGAGTCGCTGCGGCAGAGGGGAGGTATTGTGGCCAAATGCTACAATGTGTATGTTATAATATTAATGCATAACACTAAGTACAGTGTGCATTCGATATGTGAACATACTACATCTCCCTCCGTTAGAAAAATAACGTAATTATATGGTTATTTTCTTAGTATCTTTATTGTATAAAAATCTATATATGTATATATATGGTTTTTTTATGTTTTTTTTATTTAAATAATGTTTCTTATTTTATGTATGGCTATACTTAAAATATTTATAAGAAAAAATGAAGTTATTATGAAATAAAATTTGTAGAATATATTGAATAGAAATTCAAAATTTATGTATAAACTGATTATGAAATTAAAATTTTTAACCTATCTTTATGTACTTTTTGTTTCTTGTGTTTATTATTTTAAATTATTATATTTTCATTTTCTACTATACTTTCTACCTAATATGGTCCAGTATATTTAAAATCTAGCTTATGTCCTGCTTCATTTTGTAATAAAACCTGATCTCGTATTTTTAAATCCAAAATTTAAAGTATTCTTGTCTTAATAGTTTTTTCGTCTTTGCTTATGTTCTCTTAACATTAATCTAGCTCTCTTAAGGCCTGTTCTAACTTGGATTCTTTAGCATAGTCTTCTATATTATATAAGCGTTATATCTTTCTATATCTATACTATTAAAATGTTTAGGTAACTTTAAAGTTTTTATGAAAACTAACAATAGCCACGTGTCATAGATGGTGTCGTGTTAAAACAATATACGAAGTATTGTAGCCATACATCTCAATCTGTTTTGTCAACTGAGATGTATAAGCGGATGAACTCAGTAAGTGTTCTGTGGCTTATGGTGATGATGTGGGGTAGAAGTTATGTTTTTGATATTACAATTTTTGCATAAATCTTCAATTATTGAATTGTTATATTCTGTTCCCATGTCCGCAATGAACGTCTTTATTGGAACGTACTTTAGAATTAAATCTTCAAATATAGCTTTTGCACTTTTGTTTTTAATTGAAATAGCTACAAAGTATTTTGTTAAATTGCAGATTAAGGTTACTGCATATTCATTTCCTTGTTCAGATTTGGATAGTGGACCGATCGCATCCACAATTACCATATCAAAAGCCATTTGTGGGGTTTCAGTTATAGTCAATGGGGCCCATTATCTATCTAGCTATACTTGTATGACCTCCTTGTATTGGATCGTTATGGACATGTAAACAGTATTGCTTCCTTTTCTTTTTCATTGTTTAATAATAGAGTCACCGGCTTGAGAAGCGCTACTCTTAGAGATTGTTATATTTTATTGCTCATAATTGTAAAAGATCCTATTGATATAGTGTCAAAGATCATTTCGCTCGGTGCCATTTTGAGTTTGTTGATATTAAGTTTAAGTCCTAATCATTAGCGCTGGATTGGATGGTCGTTGCGGCGAAGACGAGAACTCCTGGAAACTCGCGTGAGGGCTCTCGCGAGATGATTTGGATGTACTGATAGCCTGTTGTAGTACGAGTGATATGTGGAGGTCCCTGTGAATGTTTACATTCCGAACGTACCACGCTGCCCCGGTGATGGTTCTGAGAATTTTTGATTAAGTTCTTTGCATTATATCCACACTGCTGTTACTGGCATTCCCCCACAACTGAGAGCCGTACATCCAGATTGGTTTTAAAACGGTGTTGTATAAAAGTACCTTATAGTCCAGGCTAAGGGGCGAGCGGCTATTGATAAGCCAGTGGAGGCTGTTGGCTTTGAGCTTTAAATGTGTTCTTTTGGCTTCAATATGGCTGCGCCAAGTAAGACGTCTATCGAGGTGTACGCCAAGATATGTTACTTCATTTGCTGTCGGAACCACTGTGTTGTTTAGAGTAAGTAGAGGGCAGTCTTGCCTGTTAAGTGTGAACGTTACGTGTTTGCATTTTTGTTCGTTTACTTTGATTCGCCAGTCGGATAGCCATTTCTCCACTGCCACTAGGTGTTTAGCAAGTTACGCCGTTGCTTGCTTGGGACATCTCGAGCGGCTTAGGATCGCTGTGTCATCAGCAAAAGTGGATGTGATTAGTCTCATGCTCGTTGGGATGTCCGCAGTGTAGATAAGGTAGAGTGTTGGTCCTAACATGCTGCCTTGAGGAACTCCGGCCCTGATAATGTTATCATCTGACATGGCAGCATTACATCTTACTGAGAATTTCCTGTTGTAAAGGTATGACTTCAGAAGTTTGTGAGTGTTGGTTGGGAGCATTTCTGTTATTTTGTGCATTAAACCTTCTAATCATACTCGGTCAAAAGCTTTTGATACGTCCAGAAATATCGCAGTGCAGTACTCCCTTTGTTCGAATGCATTTCGGATTTCTGAAGTTATGCGGTTGACTTGCTCGATGGTTCCATGTTTTTCTCGTAAACCGAATTGATGAGTCGGGATTATGTTGTGTGTTCTGAGATATGGGGTAATATGTGCCAAGAAGCATTTTTCGAAAAGTTTTGATAGACACGTTAGTAAACTAATTGGTCTATATGATGAAGCAATTGTGCGGTCTTTGCCAGGTTTTGGTATCATTATGATTATCGACTTTTTCCATCTCTCTGGGAAGTGTCCGTGTCTCGTTATTGCATTGAAGAGTTGGCAAATAGCTCGAACTGCACAGAGAGGAAGTTCAATAATCATTTTTGGTGATATTAGGTCGCATCCTGGAGATTTTTTTGGGTTGAGTTGTTCATTTATGATTTTGAGTTCATGAGTACAATTGGTTCATACGTAGATGTGTCGATATCTGATGTTGCTGGCAGTGAGATCCCGTTTGATGCTGTATTGGGCTGAAATACATTTTGAAGATGTTCTGCAAATCTGTCGGCTCTTTCTCCGTCGCTGCGCGCCCAGTTGCCTGTGGATGTCCTTATTGGCATTGCAGATTCCTATGGTGCACTGAGTGATGAGTGTGCTCTCCACAGTGGGAACTTGGAGCTCGTTGGGGATAACTGCTCTATGTAATGTTTTTGGGACCTTTCTTCTTCATGACGTAATGCAACTGAGAGCCTCCGTGTAGCATCTTTTAACCTTTGTTTTGCAGATGGTGATCTGTTGGATTGCCAGTCTCACCGTGAGCGAGAACAAGCTGTTCTATTTCAACGTTCGTGTATCTATGATTGTACGCTGTTTTTTGTTTTTGTGGAGTTGACATAAGAGCTGCGGCGACCAAGACGGATTCAAGAGTGTTTGTGGATAAGTTGATATCAGCTTCGTCATTCAAACGTGGGTTCAACTCAATATGCGAACTAACATACTTTTTGTACTTAAGCCAATTGGTTTTATTCGTTGTTAGTCTGAATGGTTTATCTACCGCAACTGGATGTAGATTTAGTTGAAGGAGTACAGGCGAGTGATCAGACGATAGATCTGATAAGGAGTTGGCGCTTATCAGGTTGCGTGGAATGTTTTTTGTGACTGCAAAATCTATCAAGTCTGGCAGTTTTCTGGGATCTGTTGGCCAATATGTAGGTGTCCCAGGTGACACACAGTCTAGCTTGTTGCTTGCTTTTATTATTGCATTGTACAACTACCTTTCCTTTGGAGTAACAAGTCGAGATCCCCAGTGCGTATGCTTGGCATTAAAGTCTCCTGCTACTATAAATTGTTCGCTCAGAGAGTTGAAATAGTCCATGAATTGGGATTCGGATATTGTCAACCGACGGCGGCAAGATTTAAAGAACGGTGATCCATTTTTACATCTATAGATGTAGCTTGCATGTAGTTAGTGGCGAAGCTATTGTGGAAGCAGTGCTTAATGCGATTTCTAATCAGAATCCCAGTGCCTCCGTGTGCTTTCCCGTCTGGGTGATTCGTGTTATAGAAGAAGTAGTCTCGAATTTGGAAATTGTATTTATTTGTAAGATGAGTTTCTGCGAGTAGCATTACATCGATATGGTTATTATTTAGGAATTGAGTTAACTCGAGTTTGCGCTGTGAGACGCCGTTGGCGTTCCACAGTGATATGGAGCCATTGATTACTTAGTCTGTTTTTGAGCAACAAGCAGCTCAATCAGACCGTTCTGGTTACGCATAAGATCTGGCATAGTTGTCTGCATGAATGACCTGAAATCCATCATACTTTGTTGAAGATTACATATCATTGTTTCAATTTTGTTCGTAGACTGTTCTCCTGGTTGATGAGGGGAGCGGTACTTTTCGGACCCATTTTTAGAGCATTTTCAAAGCTTTCGGGTTTGTCGGTGAACTCATTGTTAGTTGAAGATTTCACGGCTGTAGGGGGGAAGACATCACGCGTAGATTTCATAGGTGTTATATGTTGGCGAGCAGTGGTCACTCTTTGGTGTGTACGACTTTTCAGTTCCTTGTAGACTGGACAGCCCCTGTAGTTAGCCTCCACAGTTTCCACACTTTTTGCAGCTGGGATCCTCCTTATTTTTTGGGCATTTGTGAGAGTCATGAAGGTCTCCACAAGCAACGCATACTGGACGAAGCGTGCAATAAGACCTTGTGTGGCCATATTCCTGACAATTGTTACACTGCACCGGCCCATTTCTTTAATGCGGCTCTTCTACGGTTATTCTGCGGTGTAGTAGGAACTGGAGAGTAAAAATTGGATGCACTTCATTTTTTTTCAAAGGCTTAAAATTTGGTTTCGGGTTCAAGTTCTACCTTGAAAAGAGGTTGAGGCTTTCTTTCTCTATTCAAAATGTAAATAACATTTTTTACATTAAAACCTTTCTCCTTTAGTGCGACTGTAACTTCAGCTGGTTCAATACCTTTAAGTACTACTTGCTGGCCTTTACTGCTTTTTAATTGGTACCTGTAGAAAAAAAATAAAAACTTATTTTTGTCGTTTAAGTACTTCGACAAAATTTTGTAGCTTTCTTCCGTATTAGAAAAAAGATGTACTACAATTGTGAAACAACTGCAAACTATTCTTCATCATCACAATGCACTGAGTTTATTATTTAAAACCGCACTGTTTGCCATCTGCTAAGCACAAAATTGCCATAAGGAATCATAAAACTCTTGTTGCGGGAAATGTGGCGCCGCTAAGAACTTCCGCTCTGTCCGAAAAAATAAAGTAGTAGCCCCAACACCTCATGTTGACTTGAAGCTCGGCTTACCCGCCGATACTGGTCGTGCAGATAGAAATTCTGAATTACCAAAAAAGGTCGCATGTGTGGTACCAAAAACGGTAACTTGTGTTCGGGTGCCCCAGCCGAAACATGTATTTGTTATACGGTTCGCCCCAGACCTCTCAACAAATACCAAGTTTTTAGTGAGATACGTTGCTGAATGTATTCGGTGAAGTGGCAGAAATACGCGCATATTCTATTTTGGCCACGCGAGAAAATTTTACCCAATGAAATTGCTGATGTGATATTAGTGGAAATTACGAAGAGTATGAATCCTGGTGCCTGCGGAGTATATAATAATAATTCTCCATGTATGATCGACGGAAAATGTTCCAAGCGTTTTCTACAAAGGAATTTTTTGTTTTTGGACGCGCCCGTTGGAACTGGCCAAACTTTTTTGATTTCATTAATTTTAGCCACAATTCGCTCGCAATTTGAATCAAGCACTTGCTTCATCAGGAATTGCAGATAGATTGTTGAAAGGAGGTCGAACAGCTCATTCTGCACCCAGTTAAATATGCATATTAATGAAACTTCAGTATGTAATCTCTTAAAGAATTGGTCAATAGCCAAAGTTTTTCAGCACTGCAAATTATCTTCTGGGATAAGTGTACTATGGCGCATAAAAAATCTCTATACGCTCTAGACTGGACTCTGCGATACCTGCGGAATAATTAGAATCACTTTGGTCGTGCAATGATTCTCTTCACCAAACATTGCCAGTCATTCCCCGGTCAGCATCAGCTGACGAGCTTAATGCATGTTTGAAATTATCTTTTTTGTGGAAACATGTGAGCACTCTCAAATTAAGTATGAGCATGTGTGTAGAATTGCAGAACGACCATTCCGGAGAAGTATTTCCAATCAATTCTTAGATATTGGAAATGGCAGGATTCCGATCGATAATTCAACTTGATGTACTTCACTCAAGTTTTTGTCAGATCACTGACGAAAAGAACGCACTCATCCAAAATGTATTCCCGGGCATTGCCAAAAATTTAAAAAATCATGATTAGTTGTGCGAATGTGCTATATTGGCTGCAAAAAAATAGAGGTACACGAATAAAATTGCAGAATCCAAAGTCAGATTATAAATCAGTGGATGCTGTTATCATCGAGAATGATATCCTCCATTACCAAACCGAATTTCTAAAATCGCGGGACGTAGCAGTACTACCGCCTCATAATCTTCATTGCATTAATCTTGAAAAACATGGGTTTTCATATGGTCAATTATATGTACCATGCTCCAGCGTTGGAAACCCATCAGCATTATTTATGTAGTTACCAGAGGAAAGAACGAAGAATATTGAGTATCATACAGCATTGCGGAAAAAAGGACAATGCGGCTGTGATAAAAAACCAAATGTTGAATTATTTCAATTTTTTCATTCAGAAGTACATTTTTTCACTTTCCCATTACATGCGCGTCTCCAAAGCCATTTCCGTGTGACCAGACTACGTCTGTCGGATCAGCTAGTTATGACCTCCATATATTTATACCCACAAGGTCGCCAACAAAACAACCTAAGAACTTAGTCTTCGGTATTAAGAATTTTGGTAAAATAATAAAGATCGAACAATCTACTTTCTCGCACCACTTATACACATATATTTGGCTGGGGATCTCGACAACTGAAATAGACCTAATAATGATTTTGAGGTGGAGAACAACGTATATCATTCCCACAGAACATGTTTCCGTTCCGACCGATCCTTCCTCTGGCCGTCACTTCAAGCAAGGGGGAGGATTTACTTATACGGTGGGCCACCTCGTTTTACCCTGGATGTCGGTCAAGTAGCGGTCAGTGGCCGTCCACTCCACCAACAAAGTGCAGAATCAGAAAAGAGCAGGATCTAGCGGCACCAAAGCGATTGGTCCCCACTTTACTACAAAAAGTACAGCGTCAGCAACCAGCAGGCTGTATCTGTCGCAAAAGACCACAGTCAAGACAAATGTAAGTTTACTAAGTAAGCCCGGCGACGGTAATGACCGATCGTCCGAAGGCTCGATCCGGCCAAATTGCTGACACAGCGTTTGGGCGGAAGCTCGTGCATAGCCGGCAAGCAATACCTAGTGGAGTGGCCGCTATGAGTCTCGTTTTTGTTAGCTTAAAGTTTTAGTTTAGATTTCACTTTTATGAATGAAATGCAAATTCTACTCCGACAACCGTCCTTAAATTCTTATCATTGAAAAACTGTCTCAGTACCTAGGCCAGCAGGTAAAGAAGGGCAGTCATCGTAATCTTCCGGGGCCTGCTGCTAAGAGCCCTGGGTGCTGACGCTTAAACATTTTTGTGTCCATTATAGTTGTATGAAATGACCTGTCTATATGTTGGTTAGTGATATAACGTAATTATCTTTTTTAAAATCGTGTTGAAAAAATATTCACGGTCATGATTTATTTCCAAAACTGGACTAAATGGGAATAGGCTCAAGCACGAAGATAAGGTGACGTACCTTGGAGTTACCTTAGACCGTCCCCTTTGTTGAAAGGGACAAATTGATCGAGTTTGTGGATCAGTAAGAACAAAACTTGACAAAATGGACAAATGGGCAGCGGCCTATCCCTTGAAGCTAAGGTGCGGCTTTTTAAGGCCATTGTCGTCCCAACCTTAAACTGGGGAATCACTTGCTGGGGCACGGCCTGTGATTCGTCACTAAAAAGGGTGCAAACATGCATTACAAAGGCTCTTAGGAGGATGCTAGGGGGAAGTGGCACCATTATGTAGAAAACCGAGTTATGTTCCAGGACACGGGAGTGCCGACGGTAACAGAGACGATTTGCAAATCCTCAAGTCGATACCGGGAACGTTTGCTCACACATGCAAACTGTCTGGCAAGACATCTTGCAATACCACTGGGTCGACGGCGTCTCCGCAGACGACACCCGGCAGACTTATGGATTCTTGGCCGTGACAGACACGGTCGCCTTCTGTAATAACACATCTTGATTAACTTTTGACCACACCTGATTTGCTCAAGTAGAGCACCCGTTACCCGCTTTTTTTGGGATCATTAGAAATAATTTGTCAATACACGAAAACAAGGTCCATCCTTGTGTGGCGTGTTCAATAAACTATAAAAAAAAAAAAAAAAGTCATCTTGAAGAATTCTTCGGCCAGCCAGCGAGCAACCACAGCGGCGGATCTTGTCACCCGCACTCTTTAGATTATCTGAAACTGCGAGGAACCACCCGTAGAGATATCAATTGCCGACGGCAATTTACAATTGGGATAATCATTTATATTAATTGGCGCTCAACGCAAAAGTACGCACAGGGGTATAATAGAGATCAGTTCCTGGCATCTGCATTTGAGTGTAACTTCTTATAAATACGACAAATAAATCGCGGCCAGAATATTTTTCTGCAGCTCGAATAAATAAAACAAGTAAATCACTGCCAGGATACTTTCTGCAGCTCCGCTCCCATAATTTTGGTATTAATTTACAAAATAAATAAAATATTAATTATTCATATTACTTATTATTATTACTCATTATTTGGTGACATTTTTGAGTTTTAAATTGTGGAATTATATTTGTTTCCGTGTGTTGTTTGCATTTTTAATTGCTAAAAATATAAATATATCAGACATATGGAAATGTCAGTGCTGAACATCTACATTACGGCCACATATGTATAAAATACAAATATAATATTAAATATCCCGGCCTCGGCGCAAGAGCGCCGCTGGGAAATAAATAAATGGTTAGTTTATTTAAATAATTTTATTGGCGACAGAACTGTCTCATCGAATTGTGGGCATTTAATTTAGCACTTTTGTGTCGTTGTGTTTTTTGCTTATACCTAAAATTCTCTGTATTAGTTTCCCAACAGTCTTGGGTTTTTTTGTTTATTTTTACTGCTTCCCCGCTCCGCGCCAGTACGCAAAACCGACACCGCGCATTCACATGTCGACTCTGTTAGCTTCGCTTCTTTGTTAACCATAGCAGCGGCTCAGCCGATATGGCCCCTTTGCTGTACAATTTTATTTATGTAAGGCTGCTAAGGCATACAACTCTTGGTTAATGGATTTTAGCATTGCTGTCCATGTCATTCCTAAATTATAGGGATACCAAAAAAAATAGCGACTCAAAGTCAGACTCTGAGAGGCTTCCAATTACTTCTACGCCGAGGCAGGCGGCTACCAATGTCGATCCCAATACAAGCATGGCCATAAACGCGGAACAGGTCCAAGCTGTCATCCAGGCGGCTATTGCCAATGCCCTAACAGAAAAAGCTGGCGAGGACTAGCGCTTGGAGAATGAAATGCGGAAAACTATAGAAGACTTAGCTGGGCATGTGGCAGAATCGCGGATATCGCCCAGATAGAAACCCCCAGATTAAAGTTTATGAACCCATTGATATCACCGTTAAATGCCTGCCCGAATTTACGGAGGCACAGGAGAAATATGTCTCTTGGCGGCAAGCGGCGGTAGCTGCATATTTTACATTTAGAAATTATGTAAATAGCTCACACCATTACCAGGCGGTAGTTATTATTAGGAGCAAAATTAGGGGCCCTGCTGATGCCGTGCTATCTTCGTTTGGCACTGTATTGAATTTTGATGCGATTATAAATCGCCTCGATTTCACATACAGTGACAAGCGACCGATGCATGTCATAGAACAAGAGATGGGCACCCTCAGGCCGGGAAATCTCTCTCTGATACAATATTATGATGAGGTCGAGAAAAAATTGACCCTCCTCACAAACAAAACCACCATGTCGCACGACGCCTCGGCGGCAAGGGTCCTCTGCGAAAAATTCCGGGATGATGCCCTTCGAGTATTCATCTCGGTATTAAAACGCAGCCTCACAGATGTCCTCTTCTCGGCAAAGCCGAAGGACATGCCAACAGCGCTTGCTTTGGCCCAAGAGGTGGAGGCAAACCACGAGAGGTATTTCTTCGCGGCTTCGTTTGCAAGAAGCCTGGAGGATAAAGAAAAGAAACAATATCCAAAGACGCAGGAGCGCCAACAGGCCACTCCTCAAAACAATTTCCAAATAGGTGCTAGCAATAATCAATCACAAAGCAGCACAAAGTTCAAGTTCACTCTGCTCCACGCAGTGATAGGCTTCGTGAGAATACTCCCGAGCCCATGGACATCGATCCTTCGCTGTCCAAGATGCTCAAGCCATCTCAGGCGCCGGCTTACCAAAACAGAAAGCCGGCCGAAAAGCAGAGGGTTAACCCCGCAGAGCGCAGGCGAAACTGAGCAAAAATACACCGCCGCAGCTTCAAGCGCTGCCCAAGAAATCAATAACGACGCCATTCATGAACATTCGGACGTTATTAGTTTTTGAGGGGAAAATCCCTGCTACCCGTCATCAGACGAAGAGTAGCGGGAGTAGATATGAAGCTTTTGGTAGATACGGTCGCGGCAAAAAATTTCATCCGTCCATACGAAGGATTGAAAGGCGTCCGCCCGGTAGAATCGCCACTTACGATTCATTCTATTCATGGCGTCACCACCATCACTTAGAAGTGCTTTGAAGTGCCTTCAACTTGAAGGCCACGTTCCATAATTGGCCTTGACCTGTTAAAACAGGCTTTGTCTAGCTTCCGGCCACCTCAAATGGGGCTCCGAAGTAGAACAGTTAGAATTCCAATCGTGCCCCGACGTCAATTTTACCAACATTGATTCTAGCTAGAGAGGCTTTTATAAAAAAGCCTTTGCGTTTGTGCGTCTTCACAGAGAACGGTCGTGTTTTTGTTTTGCGCTCCGAATTTTCATTTTTCTTATTGAAACCACCGGGGTTTACTTAAATCTCTTTAACGTTTCTAAACCTTTAAGTGTTTTCTAACAACTTTCCGTTCGCTTCGCGAGTGCATCGTGATTAACTTGTGTTTAGTAATAATTTGTATCATAATTTAATTCGGTGCTAGTTTGTTGTTATTGTTTTCCGTTGCCCCTCTTTTCAGTTTTTCTCTTCGTCGTTGAGCGCTGTTGGAACGGCACGCACTCCAACGATAATATCTCTCTGAGGTGTTTTATACCGGAGTTAATCGGTTAATAATCCCGCCCTTTTTTTTCGTTTCTATTCGTTTCGTGGTGCCTAACATCAAAGTTATTCGGTGTTTCGCTCCCGCTCTGTCGCTCTGATCGATCTCTCATTAAAAAATTCTTGAGCGCTTTCGATTTTTTTGTCCGCTATAGTGCACAGTGGTCCGTGGTCAGCGAAAATGGCTTTCTGTTCATTAAAAAATTGTAAGAAAGTTATCACGCAAAGTGTATTGGCTATTCTGGCTATAATATATATTTTTCTTAATTAAAACGAAGTCTTAAAAAAATATTTTTTTGTTTTTTCTTTTTATTTGTTTTTTTTTTTTTTTTAAGTTTTGACTTGATTTTTTTTTGTTTAATGTGAATATATATGTATATATATATATATTTGTATTTATGTATGACACTACAATGGTCATACTAAGTAGCAAAAATGGGTTATTTGAAAATATAAGAATATAAAATGTAATAAAATTTGATAAACTTATAAAATTGTAGTTAAAAGTAAAATTACTAAATATAAATTGGAAATATAATTGGAAAATGTTGTTGTAATGTTCATTCTTCTTCTTCTTTTTTTTTGTGTACCCGTATGGTGAACAATTTTAAGCCTATCCTTATGAACAACTTGTTTTTTATTTTTATCGCTCATTACTACTATGTTTTCATTTTCTTTTATTTCTACCACTTTGTAAGGGCCTAAATATTTGTTATCTAATTTATGACCGGTTTCATTTCTTAATAAAACCTGGTCTCCTATCTCTAACTTAAAATCAATAGTGTTTTTGTCGTAATTAGATTTTTCTTTTTGTTTATTTTTATCTAGCATAATTCTTGCTCTTTTGTAAGCATTTTCTAGTCTAAATTTTGCTTCCTTAGTATAGTCATCTATGTTATATAAAGGGTCTATTTTATCTGTTGAATTAAAAGATGAACTTAAATTTGGATGTTTGCTAAAAACTAATTCATAGGGGCAATAGTTGTGTGTCATAGAAGGGATTGCATTGAAACAATAGACGAAGTATTGTAGCCATATGTCCCAATCTGTTTTATCAACGGATATATAGGATCGAATGTATTCGTTAAGTGTTCGGTGACTACGTTCTATTGTTCCTAATGTCTGGTGGTGGTGCGCTGTAGATGTTATGTTTTTTATACCAAGGTATTTACATAAATCTTCAATAATTGAATTTTTATATTCAGTTCCCATGTCCGATATGAACGTCTTCATTGGACCGTACTTTAGAATACAATTTTCAAAAATAGCTTTAGCTACTGATTTTGCGCTGGTATTGGTATGGCAATTAAATATTTCGTTTAATCGCATATCAAAGTTACCGCGTATTCATTGCCCTGATCCGATTTTGGTAATGGACCTATCGTATCAACAATTACTCTGTCAAATGCCATAGTTGGAGTCTCTGTTAAAGTTAATGGTGTTTTTGTGTGTTTAGTTATTTTGGATTTCTGGCATTTTGGACATGTCTTTACGTAGTTCGTTATGTCCCTAGACATGTTTTTCCAATAGAAATGTTGTCTTATTTTTGACAAGGTTTTTTTCTATTCCGGTATGGCCGCCTTGTAGTGGATCGTCATGGTTTTCAGACAGTATAGCTTCTTTTTCTTTCTTATCTTTTATTATGGTCACTGCTTTGAGTAGCGCTACTCTTAATTTTTTAAATATTTTATTGCCCATTTTTTTAAACGAATCAACTGAAATATTTTCAAAGATTTTTTCACACAGTACCACTTTAAGTTGGCTGATCTTGTATATACCGGCTTCTTTTTCAAGCCTTTGGAAAAATTGACCTAAATCAAATGTACCATTGGTATATAGATCGCTAACATTTATTCTTGCAATAACTTTTTTACCATGCTTAAAATAGCATTTGAAATTATTTAAATGCAAGGTCACTACTTTTTTTACTTCGTCGTTGTTAAGGACGTCGTATATTTTGGGCACAGAAGCTTTTTCAACACACTGCCTAGGCAGCTGTGCTTGATTTTTCCCTGCGCAGGGTTTATTACTGTACTGATTTCTTGTAGTGACTTTTAGAATTTACTTTTGTATGTTTTTTAGTTCTTTGATGGTTATTCTAGATAACGCATCAGCAACGTAATTGTCCTTTCCCTTAAGATACTCAACTGTAAATTCGTATTCTTCCAAATCTAGTCTTATTCTTTTTAATTTAGAGTTTGGATTAACCATAGAAAAGAGGAATGTTAATGGTCTATGGTCTGTTTTAACTAGGAAATATCGCCCATAAACGTAAGGTCTAAAATGGTTAATTGCCCAATGTATTGCTAGTAGTTCTTGTTCCGTTGTGCTTTTATTGGATTCTCCTTTAGTAAATGATCTCGATGCATAAGATACAGGAAGCTGTATGCCATTATGTTCTTGTGTAAGGACTGCTCCGCAAGCTTGCTTACTTGCGTCCGTGATTATGCAAAATTCTTTAGAAAAATCGGGGTATTGAAGTAGTGTTGGACTCATTAATTTTTTCTTTAAGTAATCAAAAGCACTTTGACACTCTGGTGTCCATTCGAATCTAACACCTTTTTTGCATAATTTAGTTATGTGACGGGAATAATCTGCAAAGTTTTTAATGAATCGACGATAATAATTGCAAAATGCAACAAATCTGCGGGCGCTATCAGCGTCCGTGGGGACTGGGTATTTTTCAATGACCTCATATTTTTTGTCATCTGGCATTATACCTTGATCTGTACATTTGTGACCAAGAAATGTCACTTCATGCATGAAAAATGAGCATTTCTCTGGATGTAGTTTAAGATTATTTTTCCTGCAAAGTTCAAAGACGTTTGTTAAGTTTTTCAACATATGATTTTCTGAACATCCTACCACTATTAGGTCGTCCATGTAGAGGAATGCCTGGGATGGCTCTAAACCGGAAAATGCGATTGTCATCATACGCCAAACAGAATTTGGGGCTATTTTCAAACCATAAGGTAATCGTGTAAAGCGATAAGAGGCATTGCTCGTTGAAAATGAAGTTATATTTCTGGACGATTCCTCTAATTCAATTTGGTGCAATCCGGACATAAGATCTAAACAAGAGAAATACTTTGTTCGGCCCAATTGATCAATTATGTCATCGATTCTAGGTAGTGGAAATTTGTCTGCTAAAAGTTTTTTATTAATTTGGCGATAATCAATTACTAAACGCCATCTTTTCTCCTTTGAGTCAGGTAATGATTTTTTTGGAACAAGTAACAGAGGGCTATTATATTCTGATACTGAGGGCTCTACTATTTTATTTTTTATAAGTTTGTCCACTTCCTTAGTTATTTCCTCTTTATGACATTGTGGACTTCTATAGTTTTTTATATACACGGGTTCATCATCTTTTACTCTTAATTTTTGCTTGTAGAAATTGTTAGTAGATATAGGTTCGGTTTCAAGACCGAATATGTCACTATATTTTGAACAAAGATTTGTTAAGACATTTTTAAATTGAGTCGGAAAATTTTGTTTTAGTTTATTGATGACTTTTTCGTTTCTATTTGTGCCATTTAAATTGACAATATTATAGTTGTCGATAGATTCGTGTTTAGTGTTCTTAAGGTTTACTATTTTGTTCTCATTTGTGGTGTTTAAAATTCGGACGAATGTGGTTTGGGGATCTGAAATTGTATTTCCTATGAATATACCATTTTCAATTTCTTGATTTGGTATTAGAAGGGTTTTATTACTTTCGGTTAAATTAATTTTTCTAATTACTTCGGAGCGAGCTGGTATAATTATTTCGTTAGTTCCTATGTTATGAAGGATTGGAATTTTTATTGGAAAATTTAAATTATCAGGTCTTAAAATGAAAAGGTCATTATCTTGATTGAAGTCCAATATACAATTAAATTTCTTTATGAAGTCTATTCCAATTATTCCGTCCACCGGTATTGAAAAGTTATGGGGAACTAGATGAAAGTTATGTGGTATTATATAATTGCTTGTTCTTAATTCAATAAATGATAGTCCTATTGTAGTTATTGAGCCTTTGCCTATTCCTGATATTTGTATAGTGTTATTGAAGTCCGTATCAATGAAGTTGTCGGAATTTTCTTTAATGAGAGAAATATCAGCTCCAGTGTCTATTAAAAAGGTGAGTGGTTTTTGTGTAAGTTCATGTTTTACTTTTACGAATATATTTAAATTAAGAGTAATAGAGTGAACTGTGTTGTTTTTTATTGTTGACTTCTTAAGGGAGCTTCCTCGTTTTCCGAGTTAGTTTGAGCCATTCTCACAGTGTTATTTCTGCCATTTTGATTGGTGTAGTTTGTGTTGTTGCCTCCATTACCGCGGTTTTGACCCCGATAGTTTCCTCGGCCTCGGTTATTCTAATTATTATCATAATGATTATAGTTATTATAATTATTTTGGTAATATCCTCGGCCATAGCATCTGCCTCTATAGTTTCCTCTATAGTTATCACGAAAGTAATTATTTTTATTTGTATAAAATATGTTGTTTGCATTTCCTGTCATTTCCGTGCTGCAATGAATATATTTTGTAACAGCTTCATTCATGGTTTTGAATGTGCCTGCTTCCAGAATGGTTTTTAATTTAACATTTTCACAATTCTTTATCATTGTAGAAATGGCTTCTTTGGGGCTGAACGTGTCTGCATGTTCGGCACTTAATCCTTCGTCAATGTAAGAAGCTTCTAATAGTTTCCGTAGATTGTCTACTTCAGTTGTAAATTGCGTAGCCGTTTTTCCCTTTTGGTGTATTTTTAATAATTTCGCTTTTACAACGTCAGAGGAATCGCCCACTATAGTGGCCTGGAGTTTACTGATTATGTTATTAATAGTTGTTTCGTTTTGTACTTTGTACAATGTTGATCCAACTATTTTGGATTTGATTACCTCAACAACTATGTTTTCGTATGGTCCCTTAGTAAGGTTGACCAATTTCAATGCTGTTAAGAATCTTTGCAGGTGGATTTTTTTTCCATCGAACTCTGGAATTGCCGAGCTGATTTCCTTCATGTATGCTCTATTGGCAATCGAGTCGTCCGTCATATTGATTATATTGTTTTCCAAATTTTCGTATGATATATTTTCTTCGGAATCTGACAGTTCGGTCAGCGTTAATACCGCTGGAATAGTCAGGTTGTGTATGTCCTCGGTTTTTGGGAATTCGGTTTCTTTGCTTGTTTCGACTAAATCTTCCGTATCGGAATCTTTATCTTCTATTTCTTCTGATTTCAATTCCTCCTCAAATGTTAATGGTGTATTAAGGATAGATGGAATCAAAATGTCTAACTTATATTTTTGTTTTATATTTTTAAGATTGTTTTTAAATTTAGATAATAATTTTGAGATATCTGTCCAGTGTTTACTGGATAATATATCTCTGTGTTCGTAAATTATAAGTCGTGCTTCATTAAAGCTGTCTACTAGAACTTTAGCGTGTTTTTGTATGGTTGTTCCCTGAACATTTCGGTTTTGCGAAAGACATTTGTATGACTTGTCGAAATTTGTTCTTATTTCTTTTAATTTATCAGAAATAGTTTTCCAATCCATTAGGCTTTATTTCATAATAATTTTTTTTTTTTTTTTTTTTCGCGCGGAGTCCCACGGCCCACTTACCCGCCCAACCGACCGAGGGGCGCAGCCGTGTATCGTACGGCACGATTCGCGATAAGATAGACGCGAGATAGGAAAATAAAGGTAAAGGTCCGGGGAAAAAAGTAATAGTTAGATCAATCTTGTGCCAATGAAGCAAGTATTAATCGTTTTAGGAGCGGCAGAGAGTCAAGATTTGATATTACAGGAAAAAGTCTATTATAGTCAGAACATAATACTCTGAAAGGCTCATGCAAGGCATAGTTAGATCTACAATGATTTAAAGTTAGGGGAATATAATTTCTGGTTAATCTACTTGGCACAGAAAGTTTAGCCGACTTAACAAGTCGGGGCAGTCAATATCACCATGTATAAGGTTATAAATAAAGATAGTACCAAGCATCGTTCTACGGTTGGCTAGGGATGGTAAATTAATCAAAAGAAGTCTACTAGAATAAGAAGGTAAGATAAGATTTGCATCCCAGTTTAGGCGCCGTAAAGCAAAAAGAAGGAAGTTTTTTTGTACAGATTCAATACGACCAATATGTATTCCGTATTGTGGACTCCAGACGGGAGACCCATACTCCAGAATCGGACGGACTAGCGAAATATATAACGTTTTAGTCAAATAAGGATCATCGAATTCTTTTGACCACCTTTTAATAAATCCAAGCACTCCTCTGGCTTTATTAACCATGGACGAAATGTGATTAGAAAATTTTAGTTTGGGGTCCAAGAGAACGGCAAGATCGTTTACAAGAGTTATTCTATCCAAAGAGCTGCCACTTAACGTGTAGGTCGCGTATATCGGATTGGCCCGATAAAAAGTCATCAGCTTGCACTTGGAACCGTTTAAATTTAGTAAATTATCTCGGCACCAGTTTTGAAAATTATCTAGATCGGATTGCAAGTCTAAATGGCAGGAAATGTCCTTATACTGCAGGCACAACTTAACATCATCTGCGTACATAAGTACGCGAGAATGACTTATAATTGAGGGAAGATCATTAATAAATAATGTAAAAAGTAACGGACCCAGATGGCTCCCTTGTGGGACACCGGAGGTAACACGGAGAATTTCAGAAATTGAATTTTTAAAAAGGACCCTTTGTGACCTGCCATTCAGATAACTTGAAATCCATTTAAGCAGATCAACTGGAAAACCTAAAAGGTCAAGTTTTTGAATGAGAAGTAAGTGATTTACAGAGTCAAATGCTTTACTAAAGTCAGTGTAAATGACGTCTGTTTGAAAACTACTATTGAAGCCATTTATCACTAATGAAGTGAGCTCTAGAAGGTTTGTGATTGTGGATCTACGTTTAATAAATCCGTGTTGACACGGAGAAATGATTGATCTGCAAAGGTGCTGCAAATGAGGAGTAATAATTTTTTCAAAAAGCTTAGGAATAGCTGACAACTTAGAAATTTTGCATTTTAAAGATAATTACATTGCCAAGCAATGCATTTTTGTCAATGACGGAAAAACCTTACAGTTTTGTATTGTTGATAATACTATAGCTTTTTGCGTATTATTACAATGTATTAATGGGGAACTACTCAGATTGAATTTTTCCATATATTCAATTTCTAGTTCATACACTGAGATGGGGTTCCAAAGGGTTTCGAGGATAGATCTTACTCTATAATCGAACATGGGTTCCCTTTCTCGTGTTTTTTCTATACAGCTGTTTGTATCCATAATAAAGAACAAATTTGTAAATTTAAAAAAAAAAATTTTTTGTTTTTATTTTATTTTTTTTTTTTAGTCTGCTTGGGGCTTTGTGTGTTTGCATGTGCATTCACAGTATGGTGAGAATAAAGGGCCTGGACAATCTGCCGGGTATTCCTTTTTAAGAACTGGCAAAAATGTCTCTTTTGGAGGAGATTTTTTGTCAACAGTTTCCCCGATGATTTCAATATTTTTGTAACATTGTTCGGGTTCATAATTTTTCTGTAGTTTAGTGCTTACAAATTTTTTTAGGGAGTCTAGCTCTGCGTGAAGTTCACATGCGTGTTCCCATGATGGATTATCACTGGCTGCTAATTCATTTCGAATGGCGGCTATTCTTTTAAATGCCTTTTTTCTTAATCTTCCTTTCCGTTTATTATTTTTCGTTTTACGGTCCATCCTTGTTAGGTAGACAATATATTTAAATGTATGTCTTTTATAGAAAGATGCAAAAAGAAATGAGTGTTTCTCCAATAGGGTAAAAAAAAAAGATAAATGAATTTAAACCTTGTCCAAGTCGTTAGCTCTGCTTATATAACGTCTTTTAATTATTTTATTATGTGTAACGTATAATGCGAGCACGAATTGAGCAACGCTGCTGATTGTCAGGATCAAAAGTAGTATCCACATTGACTTAATAGTAAACTATTTGAACATTATTAACAACATTAGCTTTATTTCCCGTAGACTGGGTGTCGTCTGAGCCAAACCAACCCATTGTAATTTTTAATTTTGCATAGGGAGTTAAAAGAATAATAGAAGACAATGCTAATATTGTAATTAAAAAAAATGTTGTAAAAGTTTATAGTTTTTGGAATTCTTATATTCTGGTTACTTATTTTACATTTTTATTTTTTTTTATACAATTTTTTTTTTTTTTTTAAAAATATTAATTTTCAAACATATAAATTAATTATTTCCTTATTCAGGTTTTTACTTAAGACGCGCGGTACTGCGCGAATGAGAAGACTTAGGTTTCGGGAGGCGATGACCGTCACGATTTATTTCCAAAATTCAACTAAATACTAAGTACATAAATTCTTATAATGAAAGCTAGCCCTATGCCCTGAAAGTGCTGACCCGGCGCCCAGTGTGTGGTGTTGGGTAGCCGTCGGTTGCGTCGCAGTGCATTGCCCGCTGATAGCGCTGACCGAAGCTTGGGCTTCTGCTACCGTCGTTGTGCAATATCCGCAGGTGTCGCTGGCTTTGCATTATTCTCATGCCGGCTACGCGTGATCAGTTTGGCAACTTCTCTGTTGCCGGGTGACCGTGTTAACTCCTCCCCCGCTTAGATGAAGGACGTCCTCGGACTTCTTGAAACCGTCAATAATAACTTGAAGGTCATGCTGGCGACGAACTCGCTGGCGTCTTTGGTAGAGCTTGAAAATGATAAAGCAGATGGCGGAGAAAGCGATCGCGGCCACTCCAGATATTATAGGCCGGTTTTCCAGTCTCTTTTCCATTTCGCCAATGTATCGTAGGTTTTCTATGTTTAATTTCTGTAAGTATGGTAAACTCAGTATTTCCTGATGGTCTGTAATGTTAAGGACCGTTGATGCAGCGGGTGCTGGGAATTTTTTTACGTAGCTCTTCAAGTTTCGGTATAAGGTGTTGTTTACTTTTACCTCCTCGTCGAATGTAACGAGGAACGTTCCAGTTACCAGTTGTCCATTGACCGTAGCTGTTCCGTCATTGAGAATAATAACGCCGTCATCGATAATTGTTAGTGGCTCGAGGTGGCTGGTGCGAGTCGAACAGTGTGCGTTGCCTCCTTGTCGCCTTCAGCAAAATTAAGAATAGTGCCGTTGTGTTCAACGGGGTGCAAGATTATTTTCTTACAAGCTATGTAGGGCGTAGGATATTTTAATATAAAGTGTAAAAAGTTATTATTTAATAAAACTTTAATTTGAGCTACTTCCATTAGATCGGTTATAGTAACATTTGTGGAATGTTCATTGATTAAATTTTGTAAGTCATTTGAGTCTAAAATCGCGGGATTGATTATTCCAATTTTTGCAAGAGTAACCGACAACATTAAGGCCTCGAGTTCGGAAATAATAATTCTATTTCTTGATAGCAAGTTCTCATATAAATTTTCTGTATTTATCTGTTTTGCTTTTGCATTTTTACTAAAATGTTTACCGTGTTCGTTAGGATGTTTATTTGTTCCTGGGTCTTTGTGTTAATTTTTATTTGTCTACTTTCTGATTCTATGAGTTCTTTCTGCCTAAATTTAATGTTCTCAAAGTCATCAAAATCTGGAGTACCGGCTACGATTTTTAATGCTTTGCCTAATAAATTTATGCTTCTAGCGTGTCTATGATGAACATTTACGGTATCTATGAGAGTCTTAATGTGTCGTAAATCTGAGTCTAATATCTGCCTCATATGTGACTGGGGGAAATGGTTTCTCATTTCTTCTGTTTCTTTAACTATTTCCGAGTACATGGTTAAGTTGTTTGAGTGTTTGAGGTATTGGAAGTCTCTCCAAATAGTAACGTGCCCGTCTATGATTGGTATGTAATTTGAGGTCGTGTAGTCGGTCATTTTAGCTGCTATTGGTACGGCGAGGAGTAGAATCATCCAAATCCTAGTGTGTCGAAGATAAAAATAAAAAGAAAAATAAGATTTATTGTAATTACCTCAAATTGTCCTTATGGACCACCCTCCCTTTTATTAAGACTGTGGTCCCTAAGTCTGCTTCGACGGTTTCCTCGGAGTACAAATCTGAAAGTTTGTTTCCCAACCTCTTATTTGATTTCACAAGAACCTTGTCTCCTACCTGAAAATTTCTGTCTTGTCTTGTTTTGTTCAATCTTTGTAGTTGAATGTTCTGGGCATTTAAGACTTTATCCCTAATTTCTGTGTTGAGCTCAATGGTCGATGAGTGTATTATGTCAATGGGTCTTTTATTTGTTACTGAGTGAATAGTTCTATTGTATTCTATAGCCGCGAGAAGTATTAGTTCAACAGTGTCTTCAATACTTCTTTCAATTTTTAAGCACCGTGCAATTTCTGTCAGTGTACTGTGGAATCTTTCCACTTGTCCGTTCGATGTACTATGAAGAGGCGGTGCATTAACGATTTGTACGTTAAACCGGTTACTTAAAAGGGACTTAATTGTTTCGGATTTTATAGAAGGCTCATTATCGCAATAAATTGTTTTTGGTCGTCGATAGAAATTTATAAGTTGTAATATCGCGGTTTGTACGTCTGCAATGGTTCTGGAAGCAATTGGTTGGACAATTGAAAATTTTGAAAATTTATCTACACAAGTAAGAAAGTATTTTTTGTCGGTCGAAAATATGTCAATATGTAATATTTCGCCCGTGTATGAGGGAATAGGTGTTTCCCCGAGAATCTGTTTCTGAGGGTGTCGATCATATTTTGACTTCTGGCAAATTTTACAATTTGCGACGACCTCATTTGCCATATGAGTCATTTTGGGAAAAAAATAGTCCTGCATGATCTGCTTCACGTTTTCCTGTCCAGCTCTATGAGCCCTGTTATGTTTCTTTTTGTTCGTTTTTGTCTAAGATGTCGGTCACCATGCGGTTTGTGTAACGAAAAGTGGTTGTCGGAAATGTTTCTATTAATTTATGTTGGATAAATGCCAGTACTGGTAGTTCGCAAAAAATTGCATTGACTACGTCTTTCTTGACCACATCACATATTTTCTGCATAAGTGTTTCTCTATCCGAGAAATGTAAGAGATGTCGAGTCTTTTCACCAAACATAATGACCGTTCTAACTGAAGCAATTCCGCTTTCTTCTATTATTATTTGGTTCCGAAAGCAGTTGACCGGCTTGTCCGTTTTTTCGATGGTGTAGGTTAGTGATAATTCGCTATGTATTGTGGCAATATCTGACTGCGCATCTTCTTCTAGCGAATGAATGTGCTGTCGGGACAGCGCGTCAGCAACGTAGTTCTCTTTTCCTGGCTTGTAAAAAATTTGTGCATTGTGCTCGTCAATGAAAGCTTTCCAGCGCTTAATTTTTGCGTTTGGATTGCGATCTGAGACGGCGAAAGTTAGTGGTTGGTGGTCAGTAAAAATGTTTAAATTTTTTTACGCCGTATAGGTAATTTCTGAGGCTCTTTAAGGCCCACACAATTGCCAACAACTCTCTTTCGTTTGTTGCAAAATTTAGTTCCCTGTCTTTTAAAGTTCGTGATATCATGGTTATGGGTTTTCCGTCTTGTGATAAGACTGCTCCCAAACCGAAAGACGAAGCGTCCGTCGTTAAGTCAAAGGTTTTTTTATAATTTGGATATAATAACATTACGTTTTCTGACGCGAGAACACTCTTAAGCTTCTCAAATGCCTGGCGCTGATGTTCATCAAAGTTAACGGGTATTTTTTTAGATTGACCTGCGCTTACTTTGCCATTCTCGCCTTTTAGGATGTCACTTATAGGTTTTGCAATAGATGCAAAGTCCTTAATAAAACACCTATAGTAACTTGCTAATCCAAGGAATGATCTGACATTAAATAGAGTGGTTGGTTGCTCGTAGTTACGAATTGTATCTACTTTGCTAGGGCATGTTCTTATGCCTCCTCGTGAAACTACGAAACCTAAATACTCTACGCTTTCTTTAAAGAAATTAGATTTTTCACGCGAAACCCTCATGTTGGCCTCATATAATTTGTCCAAGACCCATGCTATGTGTTTCACATGATCGTGCATATTTTCTGAAAAAATAATTACGTCATCGACATAGACATAGCATGATTTCCCTATTTGTTCTCTGAGCACATCATCGATGGCTCTCTGAAAAATGCTGGGCGCGTTCTTCAATCCAAAGGGCAGTCTGCAAAATTCATATTTCCCATTTCCTACTGAGAAGGCTGTTTTCTCTCTGTCGTTTTCGGCGAGAAGTATCTGGTGGAAACCAGACTTCAAATCCAATGTGGTAAAGTGTTTCGCCCTCCCTAAATTTGCCAGGATAAAAACAACATTCGGGATAGGGTATTTGTCGTCTATTGTCTTTAAGTTAAGTTTTCGGAAGTCTATTACTAGGCGTTTTTCTGTGTTTCCCTGCTCATCGGTCCCTTTTTTATCTACAACCCAAACAGGATTGTTATACGGAGACCGAGATGGTCGGATTATGCCGTCTCGTAACATGGCTTTTGTTTCTTTATTTACAAAGTCGGACACACCCATCGGGTATGGGTACAATTTTGAATATATTGGGTCTTCGTTCTCTGTCCGGATAGTACCAATGATATTAGTATTGTAAGGCAGCGCCTCGTTCGGCTCTGCGAATACGCCTGTGCGATTTCCCAACATGTCCTGGAATTTTTCTAAAATTTCCTGGGGTACCTCAATATCCTCAACCTTTGTAAAATTAACATTTGCACATTTTAAAAAATTTAATTTCTTCTGCACTGCTATTAGTTATTAATTTCTTGTCTTTTAGGTCGAGTACGACATCAGTTTTTTTAGTAAGTCTAGTCCGATTATTCCGTCAAAGGTCGTTAAGTTCGGTAGTAAGAAAAATGTTGTAGTTGTGTTAAAAAGGTGCATCATACATTTTTTATTTATGGTGTTGTGACCATGGATTGATTTTACAGAAAAAGGTTTATTTACGTAAATAATGTTTTTTAATTCTTTCATAGGCTTGATATAGTTTTTGGAAGCCCCTGTGTCTATCAAAAGTTTGATTTTCCTCCCTGCGATATCCCTTTCTATGAATGGGAGCAGGGAGTTATGCCTAAAAATTTATTTCGTCATATTCTACAAGGTCATCGTCTACATCTTCTACTTCTTCCTCTGCTACTGTGGGGTATTCGTCATTGTTTTCGTTCGATAAATCGTTGTCTAACGCTAAATGGTTTATTCTTTGATGTTTCGGTCCTGTGTACCTAGCGCTACTATTATTAGGTCTTTTACTTGCCAGTCCCTGGTTATTGTAAGCGTTCACTTGGAAATTTTGTGGACTTGTCTGCCATTGACTGTTTTGGGGCTGTCTTTGAAACGGACCACTTTGTTGATTTTGAGTTGGCTGTCTAAAGCGAGATGAGCTA
The DNA here is from genome assembly GCA_018153365.1 of Drosophila fuyamai. Taxonomy (NCBI): domain Eukaryota; kingdom Metazoa; phylum Arthropoda; class Insecta; order Diptera; family Drosophilidae; genus Drosophila; species Drosophila fuyamai. Next base: position 426,830 of record JAECXW010000591.1, on the reverse strand, counting down.
TCGACGTCCATTGGCTGTACCGGATCTTGTCTAAGTGGCTGTCTTGGCCTTTTATTAAAATGGGGGTTTTTACCCTCCGGGTGGAATCTAGATTCTGTTACCGTATTTCTTTCTCTGTCCAGTTGTCTCTGTTCGGACCTTTGAAGTTTTTCCTCCGTGCTACGGGCAAAATTACTTGCGAACATATATCGCTCATGGTTAGCCTCTACTTCCTGTGCTAGCGCTAGAGCGGAAGGAAGATCAGATGGTCTTGCTGAAAAAAGAACATCGCTTAGCGATTTTCTTGTTCCAGAAATAAAAACGCGTAGCGCATCCGCTCTGTATTTTTCGTTCAGTGGAGCAGCTACGGTGTTGTCGTAGGTCATAATTGTCTTATTTATAAGCAGAGTCAGTTTTTTCTCTACTTCGTCATAGTATTGTAAGAGGGTCATGTTTCCTTGGCGGAGCGTTGACATCTCTTGTTCTATTAAATATACCGGCCGCTTGTCCGCGTATGTGAAGTCTAGTCGGTTTATTATGGCCCTAAAGTTCAGAGGTGTGTCGAACGACGAAAGAACCATATCGGCTGAATTTTTATTTTATTTCTTAGTATCCCTAAAGCTTGGTAATGTTTGGAACTACCATCGTATTTTTCGTACACTTTATATGCGGTGTGCGCCGCTTTTCTCCATGAGACGTACGTCTCATTTTTACCCTCGAAGTCCGGCAGGGACTTCATAATATCTAAGGTCTCATTACATGTAATACTTATTATGATATCTGCATCTCTGTATGTTTCAACTTCTGGTGTACCGATATTAACACCACCTAGGCGCTTCTGAACGTCCTGTAATTTTTGTTCGAAATTTTTTTCCTGTGCGGCGAGTGCGCTTGCAACCGCTCCCTCTATAATGGCCTTTAATTGGTCGTTGGTCATTGCCATATTTAAGTTGTTTTGGTCTACTTTAAAATTATCCGCGCTTTTTAGCTTTCGGAATTCTTTTAACAATTCTTCTATCTCACTATCACTCATATGTTTTAACACAAAGAACAAAGAATTTTGTTCCCACTGTATTTAATTTCTTTGTCGGAAAAATAAAAATTTTGAAAAATTATTTCCCGAGCTTGTGCCTTTTTTGTTTTTTAGACTCTTGAAATATTTTTATTTATTTTGTTATTTTATAATTGTCAAAATTACTTTTTGGAAAATATTCTGATTTTAAAAAAATTCGGGGAAAAATATCAATGAACACTCCACTTACATGGTTTTTTTTTAATTGTAGAAAGATTAAATTGCTGCTGATGCTCGTGTTATCTTCCTTCTTTTAATTGCTGCTGCCGGTTCGACGGAGTTGGCGAATTGGTTTTTAAAATGTCTTTTTTTTTACTGTTCGAGGGTCTTACGAACGTGTTTTTTATTTTTTATTTAAACGGATCGAGGGTCTTACGAACGCGTTTTTTATTTTATTTTTTATTTTAACGGATCGAGGGTCTTACGAACGCGTTGGGTGCCAATTAATTATTTCCTTATTCAGGTTTTTACTTAAGACGCGCGGTACTGCGCGAATGAGAAGACTTAGGTTTCGGGAGGCGATGACCGTCACGATTTATTTCCAAAATTCAACTAAATACTAAGTACATAAATTCTTATAATGAAAGCTAGCCCTATGCCCTGAAAGTGCTGACCCGGCGCCCAGTGTGTGGTGTTGGGTAGCCGTCGGTTGCGTCGCAGTGCATTGCCCGCTGATAGCGCTGACCGAAGCTTGGGCTTCTGCTACCGTCGTTGTGCAATATCCGCAGGTGTCGCTGGCTTTGCATTATTCTCATGCCGGCTACGCGTGATCAGTTTGGCAACTTCTCTGTTGCCGGGTGACCGTGTTAACTTATATTCGCATTTAATATTTAATATATTTACTACTTTTTTTTTACAAAATTCCCTGCCTATTTATAATATTTTTGGGCCATCTTCTTTTTAAAGCTCAAAATAACACAAATATTTTGAAAATAAAATTGGTTGTACGTTATTATATTATTTTCCATTTTTTTTTTTTATTGTTACAAATTATTTTTCCTGCCTTTCAAAAAAATGTTCTAATTTGGGCCGTCTTCTTGTACAGCTCAAACTTACAATTTTATAATTTATATATATATACAACAAAAATTGTTCTTCTGCATCCTTGTCCTTAGTGTCTTCTCGTCTTCAAGGTCCTGGGCCTTTTTGACTCGGGCGGTGCCGGTGCTGGTCCTTGCACAGGCTATTATTTTTGGATGTTCCTGGCCCTTTGGACTCGGGCTTTACCGGTGCTGGTCCTCGCACAGGCTATTATTTTTTGGTGTTCCGAGCCCTTTGGACTCGGGCGGTACCGGTGCTGGTCCTCGCACAGGCTATTTCTTTTTATTTTGATGATTTTAATTATTTTATATTTATTTTTTTTTAGGTATTCCTGGCCCTTTGGACTCGGGCGGTGCCGGTGCTGGTCATCGCACAAGCTATTTTATTTGATGTGTCGCAGGATCGAAGAAGGGTTTCAGGCAGTTTTCCTTTAATCAGTGTGTTTGTTTTGTTTTCTCAACTTTGTAGCTTTTTCGATATATCTTTATCATAATCGTTTCAACTCAGTTTTCATAGCTTTTTGTGTACCATTTCATAATCTTGTAGTAACACATACATAACCATTTTCTTCAATTTTTTTGCTGTTTTTTCTTCTCTTGTTTTCTTTAGCAATAGTGTTTTTTATTTGTAATAAAATTTTTTTGGTTTTTATTTTTTTTATTTTTCATCACTTTTTAACAGTGTTATTTGTTTGACATAAATCCATGTCACGGTCGCCATGTTAAGAGATAAGTTTTTGGTTCACAATTTTTGGTTTATAATGAAAACGCTCTGGTTTTATTTAAAAATATTAAAATATTTATTCGGTACTTTTTGGGTTTGCCGTCGTCTGTCGACTGCCGGCCTATATTCTTTTCTTGGCTTAGCTCTATGTTGCGCAGTCGGCGCTGTCGGTCAAGCCCGGCAGCGACGCAACCGCCTTATGCATTAGCTTATGTTTATCTCTGAGAGCGGTGCCCAGAGAGAGGGAATGGAATGTTATGTGCATTCATGGATATATTTGTTACAGTCGCCAAGCTGTGGGAATAAACTGGCGCGACTTATCACTCGCTGATGGCGTGTGTGGTCAAATTACGTTTGCACTTGAAGAGTGCTGATCCTGCAGATTTGGCTAACATTGTTGCCGATGGTACAGTGTGTACTCTGTATGTATGCACACTACACCTGGTTCGTGAGGAGTAAGAGGAGTGGCCTTCCCTACTACTGCGATGAATGCATTGTATATGAGAACCAGGCAATAACTATTAGGCGGCTCACGAAAAGCAGTGTTACGGAATTAATCCGGAACTGCCGTAAAAATACGGACCTGCTCGTGGCGCTTGAATCGCAGCTCACTAGTCGCATGCTAGCTGAGCCCGATTCCCCAATGCGGAAAAAAGTCGCGGTCGGTGGGCATTCTATGGCAGATGCCGTGCCACCTACTGCCCGCGATTCGATTCCAGCTCAGCTGCCAATCTTAGGCGCCACTCAAGTGGTACTAAGATCGGGGGCAAAAAGTGATTCGGTATCCGAAGTTGCCGGAATCGATGTGGCTCCGCTATGTACTTCCGCTCTGTCCGATCAAAATAAAGTAGTGGCCCCAACACCTCATGAAGACCACGTCCGGATTACCGGCCGATACTGGTAGTACAGATACAAATTCTGTAGTACCAAAGGGTTGCATGTGTTGTAGCAATAACGGTTACATGTGTTCGGGTGCCCCAGCTAAAACATGTATTTGTTTCACGGCTCGTCCCAGACCTCTCATCACTGGATATTACGGCTTATATCCGTAACAAAATCCAAGTTGATGATTTGAAGGTCGAACAATTTAAATTTTCTTATGCTAGGAAAGTATCATCATTTAAGATTGGTATTCCTTGTGCTCTTTTTGCATCTGTGTGTTCCACCAGTTTCTGGCCCGAGGGCATATTTGTAAAAGAGTACGAAGCTAAGAGAAAAAAGAATAGTTCAGGGGAAATGGAAAATACCATTAAAGAACCATCCCCAGAGCCCTCCACATCATCTTCTGTCCCAAAAAACTAGCCTCCTCTTTTCTTCTTTGCTATCAGAATACAAGAGGCTTACTTAGTAAGCTGACTAAATTGTATTCGGATAGTTTTTCTTTCCCATATAATATTATGGTATGTACAGAGACCTGGTTAAGGACGGATATTCTTAGCTCCGAAATTCTCCCGGGTAAGTACATTATTTATAGGCCTGATTGCTGTCGACTCCACCTTTTCCTCTGAATTACTTACTTTTGACGAATTTTATGACATCGAATTTCTCGGAATATAATTATCGTTTCCCGGTAGTTTTGTATACATTACTTGTTCATATATCCCTATTTACGCAAATCACCTTTCCTGTATTCAGTCAATTTCCCAAAAACTGTCAAATCAAGATCAGTTAATAGTATTGGGTGATTTTAATATACCTAGAGCGACATGGTCCCCTGACGAAAACTCTAACATGTTGCTTCCTTTAGCGCAGCATGACTTTATTGACGGCTTGCTTGACATTGCGCTATCCCAAGTGAACCATGTTGTAAACTCCTTAGGGCGTTTACTGGACTTGTGTTTTGTTTCAAATTCAGAAGGCGTTTGCCTATCAAGAACGGGACCACTTACACAACCAGAAGATCCTTATCATCCAACTCTAGAGCTGACTGTAGACGTAAGAACAGAGCTGAATAAAAAATCCGAAAAGTCGGTTAAACGAATCCGCTGCTTTCGTAAGGCAAATTTTCATCTTTTAAATACTTTTATATCCGGCTATGACTGGTCCGAATTTTATTCATGCACTAACGTGGCTAAGGCCGTTAATATCTTTTATAATGCATTGAATTCCTTCTTTTATCTGTGTGTTCCGTTATACTATCCGTCAATTTCAAATAAATCTCCGTGGTTTAATAAAGAATTGTCACACCTAAAAAATATTAAGTCCAGACTTTTCAATAAATTTAAAATGTGCGGTTCACAATCTGCCTTCTCTCGGGACCTAAGGGCTCGGTCAAATTTTATAGTGCTTAACGCCCGGTGTTAAAAAAGCTATTTGACTCGTTGTAGGGTCCAATTTTCACATGATCCAAAACAGTTTTATAATTTTGTTAACGATAAGCGTAAATCAGTCTGTTACCCTTCATCGCTATCATTTGAAAACTCTACGGCAAACTCTGATCAGGAAATTGCCGATCTATTTGCCCAGTTTTTCCAGACAACATATTCTGTTTCATCCCTTCAATTATTCAAATGCCATACCCAAGTCGAACTTGATTTTTTGTCCGAGATAAAGCGAAAGCTTAGGAGGATCTCCATAAAGTTAAGCCAGTCTATTCACCGGGTCCGGACGCAGTTCCAGTCTGCGTGCTTAAATACTGTGCTGAAACTCTGTGTAGACCTCTGTACAAATGTTTACCTTGTCTTTAAAAACATCTCATTTCCCACTTATTTGGAAGGAGTCATTTGTCATTCCCCTTCATAAGAAAGGAAATAAATGCAATACAAGTAATTACAGAGGCATATCCAAATTATCCGCCATCCGAAAGCTTATTACACCCCATTTGCAACATCTTTGTAGATCGATTATATCTCCATGTCAACATGGATTTATAAGGCGAAGATCTACGACGACAAACCTCTTGGAGCTAACGTCTTTTGTAATAAATGGCTTTAGAAAGAACATGCAGACTAACGAAGCCTATACTGATTTTAGTAAAGCGTTTGATTCAGTAAATCACTCGCTTCTTGTATTAAAGCTAGACTTATTAGGGTTTCCATGTGATCTTCTAACATGGATCTCAAGTTATCTGAGTGGTAGGACACAACGAGTCCTCTTTAAAAACTCGATCTCGGATTTGATCCGAGTTACTTCAGGGGTCCCACAAGGAAGCCACCTTGGCCCACTTCTTTTTACTTTATATATAAACGATCTCCCTCTAGTCTTGACAAAGTCGCGTGTCCTTATGTACGCAGATGACGTTAAGTTAGGCCTGCAATAAAACGAAATTTCTAGCAGTTCCGACTTACAATCTGACCTAAATGCTTTTCAAACATGGTGTTGTGAAAATCTTTTGGATTTAAATAGTACTAAGTGCAAAGTAATGACATTTTTTCGGGTGAACCCACAATATGCAACGTATACGCTGGGTGGTTGCGCGTTGTCTACAATTACGCACGCTGATGACCTTGGCGTTCTCCTTGACCCAAAAAATAAGTTTTGTGACCATATTACTTCTATGGTAAATAAAGCCAGGGGAGTACTTGGATTTATAAAAAGGTGGTCAAAGGAATTCGATGATCCCTATGTTACAAACACTCTGTTCATTTCACTAGTCCGTCCAATCCTTGAGTACTGTTTAGCAGTTTGGAGTCCTCAGTATGGTGTACATATAGACCGGATAGAGTCTGTGCAAAAGAACTTTTTATTATTTGCTCTACGGGGCCTTAACTAGAATGCAAGCCTTATTTTACCATCCTACTCTAGTAGACTTCTCCTAATTAATCTACCATCCTCAGTAAGCCGTAGAACGATGCTTGGCACAACTTTTATCTATAAACTTATTCACGGGGATGTGGAGAGTCCCGAGTTACTGGGTCGCAAAGGCTTCTCCGTGCCTAATAGAATTACCAGGAACTATGTTCCTCTTACATTAAATATTTGTAGATCTAACTTTTATATGCATGATCCGTTTAGAGTACTGTGTAACGACTATAATAGACTATACCACATTATTTCTACTACCGACTCTTTGCCAAGCTTAAAAGCATTAATTTTATCTTACTTAGCACAAAATTAGTATTAGTATTAGTATTAGTCTCGTACGTACTTCTAATCTTAGTCTGTCCGCTTCTACATTGTGCTTTTTAACTTCTCGCGATCTAGTTTTTACGCCTAAAAGGCTCCGCGCGTAACAAGCACTGCTTGGTGTCGTAAGGGCCACTTGTTTGCGCTGATGTTAGTGCATTAGCGTCCGAAAAGAAACGAGGCCCTCCCTTACACACGTTGGTGGTAGCTACCATCAGGACGGTTAGTGTGGAGCCCATTTATGCCAAGCTTTACCCATACCCAATGCGCAGCTGATTTTGTCAATAACGAAATCCAAGAGTTGCTAAAAAATCGCGTAATACAAATGTCAAAGTTCCCCTACAACAACCCAATATGGGTAGTAGGCAAAAAGGGCACTGATGAAGCGGGCAACCGCAAAATGCGGCTCGTATTAGATTTTCGTAAATTGAATGAGAGGACGATACCTGATCGCTATCCTACGCCAAATATCTCTATGATCTAGGGAATTTAGGCAAAGCCAAATACTTCTCAACACTCGACTTGAAGTCTGGCCACCACCAGATCACGCTGGCAGAGCGTGACCGTGAAAAAACTTCCTTTTCCGTTAACGAAGGAGAGTACGAGTTTTGCCGGCTACCGTTTGGTTTGAAAAATGCTGCCAGCATCTTCCAAAGAACCATCGACGACATATTGCCAGAGCAAGTTGGCAAATTTTGCTATGTCTATGTTGATGATGTCATCGTTTTCTCAGAAGACGAGAACGCCCACATACGGCACGTGGATTGGGTTCTGGCACGACGCCAACATGAGGGTATCAACGCAAAAATCGCGTTTTTTTAAGAAAAGCGTTAGCTTTTTGGGCTTTATTGTCACTAACACAACTGACCCAGAAAAATCAAGGCCATTCAGGAATTCCCCGAACCTAAAAATATATTCGAGGTGAGATCGTTAGGCTAGGCCCATCTCCGATATTCTGAAAGGGGAGCACGGAAGTGTCAGTAGGGACAGATCCAAAAATATCCAGGTGCAATTAAGCGAACAGCAACGGCTTGCTTTCCAAAAGTTGCGTAACATTCTGGCTTCAGAGGATGTCATCCTCAGCTACCCGGATTACAAGAAGGCATTCGATCTAACGACGGATGCCTCGGCATTTGGCATTGGCGCGGTACTATCTCAAGAGGGAAGACCCATCACCATGATATCTAACACCCTAAAAGACCGAGAGATTAACTACGCTACTAACGAGCGTGAACTGTTAGCCATAGTCTGGGCACTGGCCAAATTACTCCATTACTTATTATTACTGACCACCAGCCATTGTCATTCGCAGTATCGAAATCCAATCCGAATGCGAAAATCAAACGATGGAAAGCTCGCATCGACGAGTCCGGCGCTAAAATGTTTTATAAGCCCGGCAAAGAGAATCTCGTTGCGGATGCCCTCTCCAGACAGCAATTTAAAGTTGAGGAGGCGGAAGAAGCTTATTCGTGTGCGGTCACTATTCACAGCGAAGTGTCGCTCACACACACACCATCGAAACCACGGATAAGCCATTAAATTGCTTTCAGAACCAGATAACTCTGGAGGAAGCACGCTTTCCTTCTGAACGCAGCTTCGTGCTCTTCGGAAACAAGAAACGGCACAACATTGACTTCACATGCAAGGAGTCACTGCTTGAGGAACTCGCGGACGTTATGGTCCCCAAAGGCGTAAACGTCATTCATTGCGATCTATACACGATGGCAATGATAGAGGGTGAATTGGTACGGCAATTCCCAGCCACCAAATTCTGGCACTGCAAGAACCGTGTTTCAGATATTTTCGCAGTCGCTGAGAGACGAGAAGTCCTTACCACTGGGCATAATAGGGCTCACAGATCTGTACAGGACAATGTCAAGTAGGTACTTTCGGAATACTATTTCCCGAAAATGACCAAGTTAGCGAATGAAATCCTCACTAACTGCAAGACCTGCGCAAGCAAAATATGACAGGCATCCAAAAAAACACGAATTCGGCAAAACGCCAGTACCGTCTCATGTGGGAGAAATGCTACGCATAGACATTTTCTCCACTGATAGGAAATACTTCCTCACATGCATTGACAAATCTTCAAAGTTTGCAATGGTCCAACCAATCCCCTTTAGAACTATAGAGGATCTCAAACCGGCTTTACTACAACTCCTTAACGTCTTCCCTGATCCATTTACTGCGACAATGAACCCTCATTGAACTCGCACACATTCGGGCCATGCTGGAAAATCACTTCGGAGTTAACATCTCAAATGCACCATCCCTCCACACCACCACTTGCCAGATGCCTTAAACTTGACAAGGGCATTAGAGACACTGTAGAGTTGATCTTGCTGGCCACGACTAAGTACAACAAGTCTATCCATTCGGTCATCGATAAGAGACCGGCCGACGTGGTAGTCACACAAGCAGTGCGATATACAGGATAGAAAAAGGCATGCCCAAAATAAGCTGAGAAGCAGGGAAAATGCCTCCCGACAAAAAAGAGTGTTCAATGTCGGCGACAAAGTCCTAGTGACAATCCAACTTGCCAACAGACTAGGCAACAAGCTTTCACCGTTATGAGAAGAGAAAACTGTGGAAGCGGACATGGGGACCACAGTCCTCATTAAGGGGAGGGTGGTCCACAAGGACAATCTTAGGTAGGCGAAACACAAGCATGTCATTCGCCTTATAATTTTGTACTATTTTTTCCATTTTTTATCCCTAGCCACTTGGCATAAGTTTTTGTCTTTATCGCGTTTTACTATCATTATGCGTGCTCGTTACTCATTTACGCACATTTTGTATAATTACGCTTTATTTCATATGATTTGGTGGTGGGCTACCCAAGTTTTATTAACCCTATACATCTGCTATTCCTTTTTGCCCTGACATCGGCGCACGTCACGGACTACTCGCAAGCCAAGTACATTCCCATCATTGATGGACGAATTTTAGTATGAGAAGTACAGGAACAAATCAATAGTATTTCCACCACTGTCGACCAAATTCTGAGGTGTCCCGAGTCAATTTGCGATTCTTTGCAAATTGACTCGGGACACCTATACGATATGTTATTATCTCGGAATAGGATGATTATTAATTATTATTATTAATTATTAATATTAATTTATTAATTTATTAGCTCTTGCCAAAATTAATATAGTTAGCCTAGATCATGCAGACCTGGAAAGTGTGTGTATCGAGGAGCCCACAGATACCCCCATTAGAGATATATTGTCCATTGCGTCTGTGAAAATATTACAATCCGTTAACATTTTGCATTTCATTATTCAAGATCACAGTTTTTCCCGTGTCACACCACGACACAGTACTCAAGCTGGAAGAGAAGGTCATAGCGGATTGCAACGGAGAGATGCACACAGTAAAAAACTGCTCCGTGTCACCTGGAGCCACATTTTGTCAACTGGTGCTGAGAAGATCATGCGCCCAGGAACTCCACGAAGGGAGTATTCCGCACTGCGATATCCAACATAGTGATTTGCACCCCTTCATCAACGTGGATGAAGGTATCATCGTTATAATTGATCGCCCGGCTCGTGTGAGTGTGGACAATGGCACTTACATCGTGCCACGGCTAACGAAACCAGTTACGTCAATCACGACCTGGCCCGGAAGAGGGCACCAGGAGTGGCTAGCTCGCCTTCCCTGAACATAACCCTGGAACACAACATAATAAGCCTTCCGTACCTTCACCGCTTGAGGAAACGTAACCTGGAACACATTAAGAAATTCGGGGAAGATATCAACGGCTATCGTTCACACCAGAAAGTGCTAATCGCAGAAGCGATCTACTGCGCGTTGATTTGCGTCGGCCTCACATATCGGCGAGTCACCCAGGCAAGGAGATCCACGGCCCAACTAACGGAGGTGATTGCCCAAATAGGGTCGGCCGAGGGCGGCCTTAATTCTGAGGGGTAGTAGTTAACTAAGTTAACCGGGCGACGGCAATGACCAATCGTCTGACGGCTCACTCCGGCCGAATTGCTGACACAGCGTCTGGACGGAAGCTCATGCATAGCCGGCAAGCACTACCCATTGGTGTGATTCTGAACCTAAAACTGAGAAAATCAAATTCTAATATTAATTTAGCTGTTCGCTTCCAACCATAAATCGTTCGTCTACCATCCAATATTGCGAACAAAGACGAAAAGTGCTGTGGCACCGAGACAAAGATGTATCCTGTGTTCGTGCTCCAAACTGATCTGGAAAATATGATTTTGTTTCAGGAGAATAGTTAGATGCTTGACATACTCCGAAAGTAAGGAGTTTAATAGACGCCCACCTACACGAAGAAGGCCATGCGGATGTATATTGTGGACGATTTATGCCATTTGGCATTGCTTCCACTATGCGAGAAGATCTTTTTGGAAAAGCCAATGTAGATTCCACCATAGCTCGTACCGCAAATGCAGTCTTGTAGATCGTAAAAAATCCGTGTTATTCGATTCTTACTAAGTCGCTGTATCTGTAGCGATTTCCTCGATTTTACAGTTGTGTGATGTAGTGAATATCACCGAGACGGGTTTGCCACCGCTCAGCCATGGAAGTTGATAGAAGTTTTGAATCCCAGTCCATGTCAAGAATCCGGGGTTTTTATAAAGGGATCTTAAACTGGACTGCCAAGGCGCTGGAGAATCATATATTCGTGAGTCATCAGATAATATTTTCCGTTTAGTACTATCCGGTTATGTAGGCTGTCATCTTAGGGATTCCATTAAATTCCAAAAAAGTAAGCCGCATTGTTTACCTAGCTATCGTCTTGTGGTAACTAACTAACTAACCATTAGCCAAGATGGAACTTAGCCTTTGCGGTTGAGTAATCCTTCTTCTGTATCGGCGCCGGTGAGGACATCGTCGACGTAAAAATCATTCAGCTTCATTTAGGGTGTGGCGCCACTTCTTTTGTAAAATAGGGTGGTGTGGAATGTAAAACATTTTGGCTGGCGCATATGAACAAGGTTAGATAATTGTTTATGAATTTAGCGTAAGATAGCCCACTGCAGGCTAATTCCAAGCTCTTTAATGTCTCCCAAAAGCGTTAAGGCCAGGCTTTTATGTCAATAGTAATAATGAACGTGTGCCAACCCGTTGGTCAGTGCGGCATTGCAAGGGATGATCCATTCTTGAATTTTAAAAAACTTTAGATTATTCCAGTAACCGTTTTTGCTCATGTTGGAAAGGCATCAATTTCTAATTAGGTCTGGCACTTTTCATTCATTTATATTTCCGTCATTATTTTCACAATATTGTTGGAAAATCTCGTTTATTACAAAAAATTTGTATTCTACAATCGATATATAAATTACACTCACTCCTTTCGATCTTCTTTTTGTACTGTTATTTTTATATTAGATAATCCCAAGCCCCGAACTTTGGAGATAACTGATAAAATTAACAACCTTTTAAGTTATTTATTAGCTGATTTGGAAGTTATGCCTTTTCACGATCTCTTCAACATGACATCTTTCAAGCAACCAGATTTATTAAATGGCATCATAATTTAAATCGACAGAATTGTATATAAATCCGGCGGATTGAAGGCAATAATTTTATTGGGTAAAAGGCTGTAAACTTATTAGACCTAAATACCTGAAATAATTATTTCTAAATGTTTTTATACCCTTGCAGAGGGTATTATAATTTTGGTAAGAAGTGTGCAACGCAGTGAAGGAGACATCTCACCTCACCTCCTGAGTTGATATAAGCATGTCTGTCTGTCCGTATGTCCGTCTATCTGTTTCTAAGCGAACTAGTCTCTCATTTTTAAAGATATCGATTTAAAACTTTGGACACACCCTTCTTTCCTTTGCACGCAGTATATAAGTCGGAACGGCCGGGATTGGCCGACTATATCCTATAGCTGCCATAGAACTGAACGTTGGGATTTTTTATGGGTTTTATTTTTGGCCAGTCAATTCGACCTACCGAATTTCTAAGGGATCGGCCCACTATATCATATATCTGCCATACACCTGAACGATTGGAAATGCCATAACTTTGCTGTTTTTAAAGTTAGGAAGTTCGGATTTTTTATGAGTATTAAGAATGCATCATATGAATAATTTTGGATAATAAAATTTACACAATATTCTGCAAGGGTAAGATATAATTGTTTCGAGGGAGCATTCATTTATGCCTCCCTTCGAAAGCGAATTTATAACGAACATGCGATGCCGAAACGGTGTTATATGAAAAGCCGAGAATATTCGACTTTATGTATAAATGGGTTTAGGAGCCGAGACATCAGCGACTGCATACGCTTATCTCAGCTCATCCGAACATGCACATAGATAAATCAGCAAGCTTTTGTTTACATTGTTGTTGTCAGTGATGCTGACCAAAATAAAAAACATCAGTGATTTAACTTTGAATTAAGTGACTGCTCCCGACATGCTCTCCCTGTTGGAAGAGCCATACTGCCAAATGAAGTGGTTTCAAGGGGCAGGACCACTAACTCCCACGTTGCCCGCTTGCATGACCCAGAGTCAGTTCGGATTACTGCCACCCGGTCGATGCTATCCTCTCCGGAGACGGTGCTCTCCACCCTGCCGAGGCGCCACTGCAAGGAGGGTAGGTTGTTCTCTTTAATGAGGACTATGCTGCGTGGCTTTGCGTTGTGCTCGGAAGAAAGTCATTTGCTTCGCTCCTGCAGCTATGAGAGGTAGTCGGTGCTCCATTTGCGCCAGAATGATTGCTGCATTTGGCACACACGCTGCCACCGGATTAGCCGATCGAAGTTCAGATAGGTGACGTTAGGTTCGTCCATAGAGGTAAATGTAGGCCCAATGAGAAAGTGAGCAGGCGTCAGAACTTCTATGTCATCTGGGTTTTCTGAAATGGGACAGAGTGGCCGTGAGTTTAACATTGCGGAAATTTCATAAACTAGAGTACGCAGCTCATGAAATGTGAAAATCGACTTTCCAACAACGCGGACGAAATGGTATTTTGCGGGTTTGATCGCGGCTTCCCACAAGGCTCCAAAGTGTGGGGAACGAGGTGGGATGAAATTCCATTTACTACGCTTGGTTGCAGGCTGGGCTGTCCATCCGCTTATAAAGCTGAAGAGCAAATTATCCTATAAAGTATCCCAAGCCAAACCCAACGCCTTTGCAACATCCGTTCCATCGTGTAAAATTTAACGTTTTCTTCCGGACCGACTCATCTACTCCTTCTACCGCCGCAGGGTCGTTGAAGCATCATTTACAAATCGGAAAATGTCCCCTGCCCAAGAGCTCTTTAACTTGTTGATGAATTTCAACAACCTCTTCAATACTGTCTCCTCCTGAAATTAGATGCTAATGGAAACTCCCTTTCTTCATCATAGCCTTTGCATAGCACGAATTCCCAAAAAAGCAGCAGGCTTAGTGCTGTAAGTTGTATGACACATTATTAAGGGGCTCTTACCCAATTTATAAACAATTTCGAGCCGAGAGCCCATTCCCAATTAACTCTGACAGACCCGAGATATTTCTAATTAACTCTGACAGACCCGAGATAAATCCTTGGTCAGCTATTTCTGTCAACGACGCCTTCAAGTTATCCCCACCCAGATTAATTTCACGCAGTCCGCATCAAACGGATGCTGTAAATATTCAAGCCGATATTGTAAACATCAGAGCCCCAAAGCGAGCCCTGAGTCCTCTAGCGTAAACCAAAGATTCCCAAAGCGATCCCTTAAGTCCGCTAGTGTAAACACCAATTTCCAATTTCTAATTTAGATTTCAAATTTTATTGGAAAATTGCATCATCCTATTTTCCGACTCTATTGAGTCATTCTCTTAATCAATTTTTTGGGATAAATCTCTTAAGGAGAGGTTTGATTATTAATCATTGAACTCGAGGGGTCCAGTCCGTTTTCGAGATCCGAATCGAGCACCAGAAAAATCAAGGGAAAGTATAAGAGCAGTGATGAAATAAGTTCGACCTATTACAAATTGTAATAGTGAATAAGTGGAAATAAAAAATATTTTTTTAACAAATTCAATTGTCAGAAAGTTAATTGGCGCCCAACGTGGGGTCGTGGGATTAAAAAAAAATTCTAAAACAAGGCTTTAAAATAGAGGCTAACAAAATTTTAAACCGACGAAAATAAAAATCTTGTGTTCATAAAAAAAATAAGGTGGTAATTATAGTAAAAAACAATAGAGAACGCTATAGTCGAGTGCCTTGACTATTAGATACCCGTTACTCAGCTAAACAACTAAATATAAATATGCCTTCTTGTATGTATTTCGCCACACGAATCAGCTCCCGATTTGTATGTTAAAATCGGTACCCAGGGAACACCTCCAATTTGGCTAACTTGATTTGATTTGCATAGTTCTTGGGATATAGTTCGGTATTGACAAATGAAAGCCATCGCAATTTCCTCTAATATAAATCCTTATCGAGAATTAACGTTGACTCTGTTGAGCACCTTGGCCAGCTGTTCCAAAGTCATCCGTAAGATGGCGCTATTGTATACGCCATGAAAGGCGGAAATGTAGGCGCTGGCCAGGCTTAAGCGTTTAATGGGTTTTTGGGCGTTAGAGTGGGCGAGGCAAACTTTTATTTGGCCAATCGATAGGTATTGACGAAACAAATACATATCAACAACATTTTCATAATAGCATCAAAACTGTGGCCACAGCTTGTGGCTTGTGGGCGTCAGAGGGGGCGTGGCACCATTTTGAAACAAACTTGCGATGCGTAGGAACTCCTAAAATCTATATGCAAAATGCCAATCTTCTAGCTTTTATAGTTTCCGAGATCTCAGCGTTCATACGGACAGACAGACAGACGGACAGACAGACTCGGCTAGTGATCCTGAACAAGAATATATATACTTTATAGGGTCGGAAACGCTTCCTTCTACCAGTTACATACTTTTGCACGAATACAATACGCCCACTCTAACGCCCAAAAACCCATTAAACGCTTAAGCCTGGCTAGCGCCTACATTTCCGCCTTTCATGGCGCCATCTAACGGATGACTTTGGAACAGCTGGCCAAGGTGCTCAACAGAGTCAACGTTAATTCTCGATAAGGATTTCTATTAGAGGAAATTGCGATGGCTTTCATTTGACAATACCGAACTATATCCCAAGAACTATGCAAATCAAATCAAGTTAGCCAAATTGGAGGTGTTCCCTGGGTACCGATTTTAACATAAAAATCGGGAGCTAATTCGAGCGGCGAAAAACATACAAGAAGGCATATTTATATAAAGTTGTTTAGCTGAGTAACGGGTATCTAATAGTCGAGGCACTCGACTATAGCGTTCTCTCTTGTTTTGAATTAAATCCATTAAAGGAGGAGATCGTAAACTTAAGATCGCAGCTAGAGATTGTAGATCCAAATATTAAGTGCGACAGATCATATGAGATTATCAAATTTGTTAGGGAATATAAAGATGAAGAAGATAAATATGTAAGCTGGAGAGAATCAGCCATGGGTCAGTATGCCAGAGGGAGTGACAAGTTTTATTCTGCCTTATCTATAATAAAGAACAAAATAACGGGAATGGCAAACGATGCCTTAACCTATAATGGTACGGTGTTAAATTTCGATGCCATAATGGCCAGACTTGACTTTGTCTTTAGCTACAAACGTCGTTATCGAACAGGAACTATGTGTATTGAGTCGGGGAAAATTATCCATAATGGATTATTATGGTACAGTTAATAGAAAATGAACTCTACTAACCCTGGAACACAACATAATAAGCCTTCCGTACCTTCACCGCTTGAGGAAACGTAACCTGGAACACATTAAGAAATTCGGGGAAGATATCAACGGCTATCGTTCACACCAGAAAGTGCTAATCGCAGAAGCGATCTACTGCGCGTTGATTTGCGTCGGCCTCACATATCGGCGAGTCACCCAGGCAAGGAGATCCACGGCCCAACTAACGGAGGTGATTGCCCAAATAGGGTCGGCCGAGGGCGGCCTTAATTCTGAGGGGTAGTAGTTAACTAAGTTAACCGGGCGACGGCAATGACCAATCGTCTGACGGCTCACTCCGGCCGAATTGCTGACACAGCGTCTGGACGGAAGCTCATGCATAGCCGGCAAGCACTACCCATTGGTGTGATTCTGAACCTAAAACTGAGAAAATCAAATTCTAATATTAATTTAGCTGTTCGCTTCCAACCATAAATCGTTCGTCTACCATCCAATATTGCGAACAAAGACGAAAAGTGCTGTGGCACCGAGACAAGGTGCCAAGGTGCTCAACAGAGTCAACGTTAATTCTCGATAAGGATTTCTATTAGAGGAAATTGCGATGGCTTTCATTTGACAATACCGAACTATATCCCAAGAACTATGCAAATCAAATCAAGTTAGCCAAATTGGAGGTGTTCCCTGGGTACCGATTTTAACATAAAAATCGGGAGCTAATTCGAGCGGCGAAAAACATACAAGAAGGCATATTTATATAAAGTTGTTTAGCTGAGTAACGGGTATCTAATAGTCGAGGCACTCGACTATAGCGTTCTCTCTTGTTTTGAATTAAATCCATTAAAGGAGGAGATCGTAAACTTAAGATCGCAGCTAGAGATTGTAGATCCAAATATTAAGTGCGACAGATCATATGAGATTATCAAATTTGTTAGGGAATATAAAGATGAAGAAGATAAATATGTAAGCTGGAGAGAATCAGCCATGGGTCAGTATGCCAGAGGGAGTGACAAGTTTTATTCTGCCTTATCTATAATAAAGAACAAAATAACGGGAATGGCAAACGATGCCTTAACATATAATGGTACGGTGTTAAATTTCGATGCCATAATGGCCAGACTTGACTTTGTCTTTAGCTACAAACGTCGTTATCGAACAGGAACTATGTGTATTGAGTCGGGGAAAATTATCCATAATGGATTATTATGGTACAGTTAATAGAAAATGAACTCTACTAATTAATACAACTATTATGACCCATGGTGTAAACAAACCAATAACAGCGGAAATTGATTAAAAACAAAGGAAGACAGTTTTTAGAGTTTTCATCACCGGTCTCAACGGGCAAATTTCAGATACTCTTTTCGCGATGAATCCACCTGACCTACCAAATGCAATGGGCATAGTTCAGGAATTAGAAAGCAACAACATGAGAGCTCATTTCGCAAATTGTTTCTCAACTACGCTGAGAAAACATAGTGAGCCAAACTCTGGTGGTAATGTACAAACCAATTTCAATCAAAAGCCAAGACAACAAAACAATAATTATAATATCCAGCGGAACAATAATAATTTAAGGTTCAACGAAGACAACAACCAGAACAGAAATAATTATGGTTATAATAATCAGAATAAAAATATTTCTTGGAACCAGGGTAAATTTAATAATAACCAACAAAATCAGTGGAACAACAACATGAGAGCTTTAACGAGCTTAAAGAAAATTCAATTACACAGATAGAACTAGTACAACCAGACTATAATAAAAAATGTACCCTAACAACTGATGCGTCTGACTTAGCTACTGGTGCTATTCTTTCTTAGGAAGGAAAACCAATTATATTTATTTCAAAAACTATAACCAGAACTGAACAATTATACGTAACAAATAAAAAGGAACATCAAGCCATAGTACGGGCCTTTAAAAATCTTCGAAATTACTTATATGGGGTCAACAACATGGAAATCTATACCGACCATCAACCTATTTCATTCTCCATTTCTCAAAAAAATCCAAATATCGTAATGAAAAAGATGGTATTTCTTTATGGAAAGTTATTCACCCAAAATTATTTATAAGCCAGGACCAACAAATGTTGTTGCGGACGCCTATTCCAGGATCCAAATAAATAACTTAACGGAAAGTAATGAATCGGTCTGAGATCAAAATACTTAGCATTCAGCAGAGAGTAGTTTTGAGAATGTTATAAAAGAAACCCAAAAACCCTTAAACCAGTTTAAGTAACAATTGCTTATAGCAATGAGGAGGTATACAATACATGAGTCGATTAATGTATTCGGAAAAACTAGACATATAATAGAATATGACACTCCAGAAAATTTATCATCCATCTTAAGGGAATATATTCCCCCCAATATAACAATAGGAGTTCACTGTACTCTAGAAGATTTTTATAGAATTCAAATACCACTTAAAGACAATTTTATAAATACATTTTTATACACTAAAATATTTGTCCAGGATATCGAAAACGCTGAAGATAGGTCTACTATAATCACAGAAAATCATTGTAGAGCTCATAGAGGGCTTGATGAAAATTATAAACAAATATCTAGACTTTATTATTGGCCTAATTTATACAAAAATTTAAGGAGTTTATAAAGAGTTGAATTATCTGCTATCAAAACAAATACAACAGACACTCAATACAAATTCCGATCGGTCAAGCACCTATCCCAGAAAGACAAGGTGAAAGTTTGCATATTGACATATGTATATTACGCCCAAAATCTTATATTCATTTTATATATTATGTATAGATTCTTATTCCAAATACTTAGTCGTAAAAGAAATTCCTAATAAACTAAATATAGACAATAAAGTTTCAGAAATTTTACAACAATTTCCATTAGCCAAAACTTTGATGATAGATAACGAACCAAGTTTTTCTTCATTCCAATTTAAATCCTTTAAATCCGCGACATAGTACGTCAAATGCACAAATAAAGAGGGCATACTCTACCTCAACAGTAATTGCTCGTTGCATTAAAGATGAGCTTAATTTAATTGATTATTCTAAAATCATAATTAGAGCAGCACAAAAATATAATTTAAACAATTTACTCAATAACCAACCAACGCCCTTTTGAAATATATTTTTTTTTTTTCGCGCGGAGTCCCACGGCTCACTTACCTGCCCAACCGACCGAGGGGCGCAGCCGTGTATCGTACGGCACGATTCGCGAGAAGATAGTCGCCAGATAAGGAAATATAGGTAAAAGTCCGGGGAAAAGAGTAATAGTAGGATCAATTTTGTGCCAATGAAGCTAGTATTAAACATTTTAGGAGCGGCAGAGAGTCAAAATTTGAAATTATAGGGAAAAGTCTATTGTAGTCAGAACACAATACTCTGAAAGGCTCATGCAAGGCATAGTTAGATCTACAATGATTTAATATTAGGGGAATATAATTTTTAGTTAATCTACCTGGCACAGATAAGTTTAGCCGACTTACCAAGTCTGGGGAGTCAATATCACCATGTATAAGGTTATAAATGAAAACAGTACCAGGCATCGTTCTACGGTTGGCTAGGGAGGGTAAATTAACCAACAGAAGTCTACTAGAATAAGAAGGTAAGTTAAGATTTGCATCCCAGTTTAGGCGCCGTAAAGCAAAAAGAAGTAAGTTTTTTTGTACTGCTTCAATACGACCAATATGTACTCCGTATTGCGAACTCCAGACGTGAGACCCATACTCCAGAATCGGACGGACAAACGAAATAAACAAAGTTTTAGTTAAATAAGGATCATCGAATTTTTTTGATCACCTTTTAATAAATACAAGCACTGATCTGCCTTTATTAACCATGGACGAAATGTGGTTTGAAAATTGTAGTTTAGGGTCCAAGAGAATGCCAAGATCGTTTACAAGAGTTATTCTATCCAAAGAGCTGCCACTTAACGTGTAAGTCGCGTATATCGGATTGACCCGATAAAAAGTCATCAGCTTGCACTTGGATGCGCTTAAGTTTAGTAAATTATCTCGGCATTGGGTTTGAAAATTATTGAAATCGGATTGCAAGTCTAAATAGCAGGAAATGTCCTTATACTGGAAGCACACGAGAATGAACTTATAATTGATGGAAGATCGTTAATAAATAATGTAAAAAGTAACGGACCCAGATGGCTCCATTGTGGGACACCGGAGGTAACACGGAGATTTTTAGAAATTGAATCTTTAAAAAGGACCCTTTGTGACCTGACATTTAGATAACTTGATCAAGGTATGCATAAAAAAATACGATTTGGAAAGATTTATGTCAATAGCTTGTACACTGCGCGAAACAACCCTATCGAAAAAATTACAAAATTTTATCTTTTGACGTGCGCCTTTCACTAAACATTTTAAGAAATAGGGAGAAAAAAATCAAAAAACCCGCAGAAGTCGATTGCATTTACATGTGAGGACAAAATAACATTAATATTATCTGGGGTGCCTCTTGTCAGAGCAAAATCTTTCTTATGTCAAAAATGGACGAAAAACTACAATAAATTGCAGCTATGAACTTTAAATTAGCAACTAGTTATCAGTAAATTAAAAAAACAACTGTGAAATTTAAATTGTATTGTTTTTAAATTTATTTGTACAGCGGAAGACTTGTCTTGGCAATGTAGTTGATAATATCTTTTAAAGGCTCTTTCCCGCAAATACGATATTTTAAATCTAACTGCTTGTCAACAAACCTAGCTGATTGACAGTACGACCGTAGCACGCTGATGAACTGATGACTGATTTTTTTTTTTTACTTTATTCTTATTTATTGGATCTTCTCTATTACTTAAGAGACTAACAATAAGTTTTCACATCTTAATCTATGTTACGTTAATTTATGTTATTGAAAAGATTTGGGAAATCGTTCCGCTGTAGACGTGAATGATAGCGTAGCCGGTTGAGTTGTCTGGCTAGCACGTTTGGGTGATTTGATAGTCTGGCTTCATATTTCATTTTTCTGGAAACAATTTCTTCTTTTATAGGATTTATATCCAGGTCTCTCTGAATGCTTGCGTTGCGGATGTACCAGGGGGCTCCAGTTATTGTTTGTAGGGTCTTTGATTGTATTTGAATATTTCTATATTTGAATAATTTCTATATTGCTGCTGCTTGCGTTTCCCCAGAGCTCGGAGCCGTAGGTCCAGAACGGCTTCAAGCACGAGTTATACAGTAGTACTTTATATTCAAGTGGAAGGGGAGAGCGGTAGTTCATGAGCCAGTGAAGGCTGCTGGCCTTTAGTTTTAAATGGGTCTTCTTTACTTCTATATGCTTTCTCCAGATAAGCCTCCTGTCTAAGTGTATGCCGAGATAGGTGACTTCGTCTGCTTCTGGAACCGACTTGTTGTTAGCGCCAGTGGTGGGCATTTCGACAAGTTTAGTGTAAATGTAATGTGCTTACACTTTTGTTCGTTGACTTTGATACGCCATTCTGCTAGCCATTCTACAGCTACCAGCTATCTTTTAAAGTTGCTGTTGCTGTTTTTGGGCATTTCGAGCGGCTGATAATGGCAGTGTCGTCAGCGAAGGTTGAGATGAGGGTCTGGCGGCTTGGTGGAATGTCTGCCGTGTAAAGGATGTACAATATTGGTCCAAGCACACTTCCTTGGGGTACTCCAGCTTCGATGTTACGGGTTGTTGAAGTAAAGGTTTTACATCTCACGGTAAAAACTCTGTTTCTGAGGTATGACTCAAGCAAATTGTGGGTGTTTTCCGGTAGGAGGGTTTTAATTTTGTATACCAGACCGTCGATCCAGACGCGATCAAATGCTTGTGATACGTCCAGAAATAAGGCACTGCAATATTGCTTGTCTTCGAAAGCCGTGCGAATTTCAGATGTTAAGCGGTTTACCTGATGGGCCGGTACGAGGAAGGCTGGGATTTGTGTTTTCCTGGCTTTGGGATCATTGTAATGACTGACTTTTTCCATTGGTCAGGAAAGTAGCCCCATTTCAATATTGAGTTATATATAAATGCGATACATCTGACTGCGCATGCAGGTAATTCAATTATCATTTTTGGAGAAATAAAATCGTGACCAGGAGCTTTTTTTGGGCTTATGTGTTCTTTAATGGCCTTAAGTATTGTGCTGGTTTCAAGGGTAACTGGGGAGGACGGCGACGCTAGCGAGACATTGGGTAGAGTGAATTGGTTGGATGGCGGGTGAGGCATGAAGACGTTTATCAAGTGATGGGCAAAGTTGTTAGCTCTTTCTTCGTCACTGCGCGCCTGGTTCTTTTCGGTAGAGAGGGCCTTTGACAATTATCGATATGCTTCATTAAGTCTTTTCTTAGTAGCGACCGTTTTTCAAGTAGGAGACCTCGATCTGGATACTTAAACGTCCAGTTCTTAGCGGGCTTGTGGCTGAGGGTTTTGGCGTAGAATGTTTGGCGGCAGAGGACATTATGTCCGTGAGGGGTTTAAGCGACTTATCAATGTCAGATTCAGAGAAAATTTCGGGATCAAGTTCGATGTGTGCACTTACATATTTTTTGTACTTCAGCCAGTTTGTTTTGTTTGATGTTAGATGTTGGGGGCGGTCCAGAAGCTGCGGCTGTTCAGATAGACAGAGGAGGACTGGCGAATGGTCCGATGTAAGGACCTTAGATTTTTACGTTTATCTGGGAAACGCTTCTAATAACAGCGAAATCGATAATGTCAGGTTGTTTATTTGGATCTGTGGGCCAGTATGTTGGCCTTGCTGGTGAGACAAAGTCAAGCTTATTACCAGGACTGATAATAGCGTTGTATAATTGGCGGCCTTTGGGGTTGATAAGACGAGATAACCAGTGGGGATGCTTTGCGTTATTATCACCGGCAGCTATAAAGCAGCGTCCTAGTGAGTTGTATAAATTCATAAACTCATTTTCTGCAATACTGAAGCGTGAGGGGCAATATATGGTGGAAAGGTTAAGTTGGCCGCCAATTGGGTTTATACGTAGGGATGTGGCCTGCAGGTAGTTAGTAGCGAATGTCTCCAAGGAATGCTGTTTTATGCGTTGTTTTATGAGTATACCGGTACCTCCGTGTGCTTTACCGTGGCTGTTTGGGAACTGTAGGAGTTCGTTATAGTGCTGGGAAACGCCGTTTGCATTCCAGAAGCATATTCTTAAGGAGTCCATTTATACAGACTTTTGTTTGATCAGCAGTTCCATTAGAAGGCTGTGGTTTCGCAGTAGTTCTTGAAGGGAACTTTGAATAATCATCATGACGTTTGCAAGAGTAGCTAGTGTAGATTCAAGACCGCTAAGTGTATGTGGGGGAAGAGTTTGTCTTTGCTGCGTAGAAGGTTGAGTTGTTGTTTGGCTATTTCTTGTAATGAGCCTAAACATAATTTACTTTCATATAGAATTCTTAGGAAATTAATTATTTCTAAATATGTTTTATTCTTCAATTTCAAGACCAGAAAATAGTGCTTATGATGCTAACAATTTTAAAGCTCATCTCATTTTCATTGGGTGAAGTTGTTTTAAGCTTTTTGTTCTGCTAATTAATTAATTTTCATTAATTTCATTCGCCTCTCGCTAGTTCACTTTATATAATTAGATTTGTCATAAAATAATAATTATAAGATGGCAAGCCGTCACCAAACTCTCAGTATAGGGTATGATATTTCAATTAAATACAACTTTTATTGAGAAAGATATGAGAGATTAGATCGGAGTTTTAACGTGAACGTGGCACCTAGGGTTATGCGAACCCATAACAGAATGCAATTGGTAACTCAAAATTGGGATTGCTTTTCCCTTTATTTAATGCCAATTTCGATCACTTTTGTTTATTCAGAGTTTGAGGGTAAGATTTTTATTTACTGCTCTTGGAACATAACCACTTGCGTTTTCAAAGTACTTAGACGTGAAATAAACATAGAACTTTGGCCATAATATATTTCGCTGGTATAACTTCACAGAATTATATTGGCTGCTCTTAAGAAAGCAGGTGAAACCAAGCTATGAAAAAGCTAAGCTAAAATAGTCCATCGCACCTTGAAGTATGCTCCGATAAAGGACCAAATAAGCCTGTTCAATTTGTGCTGGTTTTACTTAAACAGTTGTCTGGCTAAAAAAAATGTTGTGCTGAAATTTTCTGGTATTCAAATACTCAAATAGTCAAATATATGACGGCCAATAAACCATCGGATAATATTTCTCCGTTAGATGCAATATTAGCGGTAATTAGTTCGAATGTGTTTCGAATGTTTTTTGCATGATATTTCCCTACCTCCTCTCCTTGTATGTTCTCATGTTGCTAATAACAATAGCTAAGTTTTTTTTTAATTCCGGTTTTTACAAATTGAGGTCCAAATTTTTCGTTGAAATTCAATATACTATCTATCCTTCTATTTGCTTGAATATCCATTCGAAAAAGAGTTATCAGATCGATATATACATAGGTACTATAGTTCCTCCAGAAGAGAAAAGTCCTTAAGCAAATTATAATCTGCACGATATGTGGAACATCCTATTTCTTGATGCAACAATGGTTTTAGGGATCATGAAATACTAGTGATGTGAAAGTCCTACTCGGCTTGATCGTTTTTAAAGTACGTACGGACATCAGCTAATACGGAACGGTTAACCCACTCGGCCGTATTGCTCTGTGTCGAGTGAACAGCGGTATAAGCGTGGTTTATTTCTAAGTCAGTTAGAAAAGCGTTAAGTTAAGAGGCCATAAATTGGGCACCTTTTGTCGCTAACTTTGTTCTCGTCACATGTGTCACAAGCTGTAGTATAGTCCCTAACATCCTTCGTTAAGCTTGTCCAAATTAAATTTCCGCTTGCCTTGGCTATGGTATTTTGCATTCCCGCATGGGAGGACGTAAGGCAATCGTGCGCTTGCTTTAAAACAGCTTATCTAATTTGATCTGCTGCAAGCGAAAGATCCATCGAGCGAGTCTAACAAACTCGTTCTGCTGTCTCATGAGCCAAAGTTAGCTACTTTGAATTCGAAACTTTTCGATAGCTGTAATTACGAATGACTATTTTATCTAATTTGATCTGCTGCAAGCGAAAGATCCATCGAGCGAGTCTAACAAACTCGTTCTGCTGTCTCATGAGCCAAAGTTAGCTACTTTGAATTCGAAACTTTTCGATAGCTGTAATTACGAATGACTATTTTTTTCCGACCTGAAGCAAATGGATTTTCAGCCTTATCTTCAGTCAGTTGAACCAACCCAAACACATTAACGAATACATGGTGATATGATCTGATCCATAAAGAGGCACATCGTGGACGGTGCATTACATAAGCGAAATGGTATTACCTTGAACTGATATAACGGTCGCCCAAGAACCGTGAATGTAGTTTAAAGCTTGTATTCTGCTCTTCGCTGATTTGGCCAGTAGGCATCCTTCAAGTCTATCTTGGAAATGATATTAGCTTTTGGCAATGTTGAAATGATCTCGTATAAGCTAGACTATTGATAAGCATCCTATTTAGTAGCGTATTAAAAACTGCGTACCTCAAGGCAAAGTCGAATTCTGTTAGGCTTGACAACAAGCCGCATGGGGGAACTCCAAGGGCTCAAGAAACTTCAATTACGTTCAACTGTAGAATGCGATCAGTCTCTGTATGAAGCATTTTCTATTCTGCGGGACTTGCAGGATATAACCGCTGTTTAACGGGACTTGCATTTCCATATCAATATAATGTTATATTAGTGAAGTGGTATCTAATCCTTTAGATGTTTTTTGAAAAGGTTGCCTAACTACTGGATTTAAGTTTTCTCCGTTGCACGAAAAGAAAATATAATATTCGAAGCTGTGGCAGCTCTGCTTCAAAACAGCTAGTACTCGACTCGTGTCCAACATGTTCTGTGACATCGAGGAACGAAACTTTTGATAAGCCTCGCAAGACATTATTAACAAGAAATTCAGCAAACTCTTTATATACCCTTGCATTTATTACTAAACGACTACAAAAAAATTACAGTAAAGTTTTACTAAAGAAAACTTTTTTTCCGATTGTTCCTATGGGAATAATAGAATGTCGTTTCTACATACTACTGTGGGAAAAAAGTAAGGTGAATTTCTTTGTAATGAAAAATCTTTATTTATTCTCCTAAATCAATTTCATCTCCTTCAAAGAAATCCCCTTCCGATAAAAAAAATTATGCCAATGTTTTTTAAATCCTCGAAACATGCGAAATAGTCCCTTTCTTGTAAAGCCATGAGCGCCATCTTCAATTAAGCTTTTATCTCTTCAAGTGGTCTTTTTAATTTTGGGAATAGCCAGAAGTCACATGGTGCCTAATCAAGAGAATACGGTGGTTGCGTAACGATATGCTTCGAATTCTTCGCGAAATAGTCAAGAAGAACGAGTGCAGAAATTGAGCGTTTTCAGTACCAAACGAGATTTAACTTTTCGTAGGCCCAAATGGTCTTTCAAAATGGTTTTCACAGATCCTTCTGATATTCCGATCATATCAGTAAGGTCTTTCACAGTCAACCGACAATTTTGGAGCACTAATTCCATCACTTCATTGTCGTGTTGGTCATCTGTTGACGTCGATTGTCGTTCGGAGCGCTCTAAGTCATCAACACGTTCCCGACCCTCTTGTCTTTGTACCACTTATAAACATTTTCTGGGACATGGTAGAATCACCAAAGGCCTTCCGCAACATCCTGTAACGAACTGATTTGTTTGTTTTGCTCGCTACGAGTATCGTGTGGCTAGCTCAGAAGATGTGTGTTGTTCGTCCCACCAAATTTATATAAACCTGACCGTCCGACTGTCTAGTGAGAACGCACAGAATGTTATGTTGTATTTACTATGATCTTTTATTCGCCGACTTGGCCCTCGGCCCGGGACTAACGGTGACAAATTCGTATCTCAACGCCTTTTCCGACGAATTGTGGTTGCTCCACCGTCGCTCTCCGCTCCCCCTCTTCTTGCTGGTCCGGAACGTCTCCGTTGTCTTTGGCTTCGGGGCCGTGAGGGTCTAGGGATTTACTCCTGTCCCTGGATCTTTCACGGCCTGTCAATGCAGCTCCTATGGCAGGACGCTAGCCGTAGACTGACTATGTTGGAGTATCGCTTGCTTGCTGCTGCGCCTGCGATGAACGCGGTGTACTACTGTGCTCTCGACGCATTCGCCTCTTGAGACACCCGTGGTTCGGACGCGCGTCCTTTTTGGCTGCACCAGGGCCTGCACGATTTTCGCCTAAAGGTTCAGGTGTACGCCGGAATTCGTCGAGGCAATTGTTTTTGCAAGACAGCTGGTTCTAGACAACTTCCCTTCCGAGCCTACGGTTCTTTGTCGAAGGACTCTTTCTGTTCAATTCTACCGGACTCGCCGAGCAATTCGCCAAGCTCAAATCCTGACAAGAACTAGAACAAAGCGCCTGGACTTAGCCGCGTGATGCCTTAAGGACCTCAGATACCTGGTTCTCAGCTCGGAGACTTCAGCTCTAAAACCCGAACGTCTTGAGGATGTTTACTGATCTTGACGCATTGACTCCTTGTGATCGACTTATCCAGCTTCCTGCGCTCGGCCTGTTTATATGGGCCGTCATATTCCGCTAATTCTTGGCCTCTCCTTTTCCATCTTTGCGCACAGCACTATACTAGGGTACAAAGTCCGCCGTCTCTTCTCTTCAAACGCTCTCTCTCCTCGTACTCTCCAAACTCTCTCCAGCTGCATTTTCCAAACTCTCTTCTCTTTCTCTCCAAACTCTCTCCAGCTGTATTCTTCAAACTCTCTTCTCGTTCTTCGCTTTTATTTGTGAGGAGTTATTTATTCTCCCCTTTCTTGAGGAACGAAATGAGACTTGCACCTCTTCTCCTGCCGTTATCCTTGAGTTCTCTCTAGATCTTCTGTTCCGGATCGCTGATAATGGGCCTCCTTCCCTCGACGTCGCTCCTTCTCGTTCTATACAGTTTCCACTCCAAGATGTTTCACCTATGTAAATCCTTGTAGCCTTCGAGTGCTCTTGATCCGTAAAATGGTTCCCTCGACGCTCACAGTTCGTTCCTGATTTCCACAGCGCCGATCCTCCATTGCTTTTCACGCCTTTCCTTCCTTCTTGAAACTTTTGATAAGCCTCGCAAGACATTATTAACAAGAAATTCAGCAAACTCTTTATATACCCTTGCATTTATTACTAAACGACTACAAAAAAATTACAGTAAAGTTTTACTAAAGAAAACTTTTTTTTCCCGATTGTTCCTATGGGAATAATAGAATGTCGTTTCTACATACTACTGTGGGAAAAAGTAAGTAAGGTGAATTTCTTTGTAATGAAAAATCTTTATTTATTCTCCTAAATCAATTTCATCTCCTTCAAAGAAATCCCCTTCCGATAAAAAAAATTATGCCAATGTTTTTAAATCCTCGAAACATGCGAAATAGTCCCTTTCTTGTAAAGCCATGAGCGCCATCTTCAATTAAGCTTTTATCTCTTCAAGTGGTCTTTTTAATTTTGGGAATAGCCAGAAGTCACATGGTGCCTAATCAAGAGAATACGGTGGTTGCGTAACGATATGCTTCGAATTCTTCGCGAAATAGTCAAGAAGAACGAGTGCAGAAATTGAGCGTTTTCAGTACCAAACGAGATTTAACTTTTCGTAGGCCCAAATGGTCTTTCAAAATGGTTTTCACAGATCCTTCTGATATTCCGATCATATCAGTAAGGTCTTTCACAGTCAACCGACAATTTTGGAGCACTAATTCCATCACTTCATTGTCGTGTTGGTCATCTGTTGACGTCGATTGTCGTTCGGAGCGCTCTAAGTCATCAACACGTTCCCGACCCTCTTGTCTTTGTACCACTTATAAACATTTTCTGGGACATGGTAGAATCACCAAAGGCCTTCCGCAACATCCTGTAACGAACTGATTTGTTTGTTTTGCTCGCTACGAGTATCGTGTGGCTAGCTCAGAAGATGTGTGTTGTTCGTCCCACCAAATTTATATAAACCTGACCGTCCGACTGTCTAGTGAGAACGCAGAGAATGTTATGTTGTATTTACTATGATCTTTTATTCGCCGACTTGGCCCTCGGCCCGGGACTAACGGTGACAAATTCGTATCTCAACGCCTTATCCGACGAATTGTGGTTGCTCCACCGTCGCTCTCCGCTCCCCCTCTTCTTGCTGGTCCGGAACGTCTCCGTTGTCTTTGGCTTCGGGGCCGTGAGGGTCTAGGGATTTACTCCTGTCCCTGGATCTTTCACGGCATGTCAATGCAGCTCCTATGGCAGGACGCTAGCCGTAGACTGACTATGTTGGAGTATCGCTTGCTTGCTGCTGCGCCTGCGATGAACGCGGTGTACTACTGTGCTCTCGACGCATTCGCCTCTCGAGACACCCGTGGTTCGGACGCGCGTCCTTTTTGGCTGCACCAGGGCCTGCACGATTTTCGCCTAAAGGTTCAGGTGTACGCCGGAATTCGTCGAGGCAATTGTTTTTGCAAGACAGCTGGTTCTAGACAACTTCCCTTCCGAGCCTACGGTTCTTTGTCGAAGGACTCTTTCTGTTCAATTCTACCGGACTCGCCGAGCAATTCGCCAAGCTCAAATCCTGACAAGAACTAGAACAAAGCGCCTGGACTTAGCCGCGTGATGCCTTAAGGACCTCAGATACCTGGTTCTCAGCTCGGAGACTTCAGCTCTAAAACCCGAACGTCTTGAGGATGTTTACTGATCTTGACGCATTGACTGCTTGTGATCGACTTATCCAGCTTCCTGCGCTCGGCCTGTTTATATGGGCCTTCATATTCCACTAATTCTTGGCCTCTCCTTTTCCATCTTTGCGCACAGCACTATACTAGGGTACAAAGTCCGCCGTCTCTTCTCTTCAAACGCTCTCTCTCCTCGTACTCTCCAAACTCTCTCCAGCTGCATTTTCCAAACTCTCTTCTCTTTCTCTCCAAACTCTCTCCAGCTGTATTCTTCAAACTCTCTTCTCGTTCTTCGCTTTTATTTGTGAGGAGTTATTTATTCTCCCCTTTCTTGAGGAACGAAATGAGACTTGCACCTCTTCTCCTGCCGTTATCCTTGAGTTCTCTCTAGATCTTCTGTTCCGGATCGCTGATAATGGGCCTCCTTCCCTCGACGTCGCTCCTTCTCGTTCTATACAGTTTCCACTCCAAGATGTTTCACCTATGTAAATCCTTGTAGCCTTCGAGTCCTCTTGATCCGTAAAATGGTTCCCTCGACGCTCACAGTTCGTTCCTGATTTCCACAGCGCCGATCCTCCATTGCTTTTCACGCCTTTCCTTCCTTCTTGAAACTTTTGATAAGCCTCGCAAGACATTATTAACAAGAAATTCAGCAAACTCTTTATATACCCTTGCATTTATTACTAAACGACTACAAAAAAAATTACAGTAAAGTTTTACTAAAGAAAACTTTTTTTTCCCGATTGTTCCTATGGGAATAATAGAATGTCGTTTCTACATACTACTGTGGGAAAAAAGTAAGGTGAATTTCTTTGTAATGAAAAATCTTTATTTATTCTCCTAAATCAATTTCATCTCCTTCAAAGAAATCCCCTTCCGATAAAAAAAATTATGCCAATGTTTTTTAAATCCTCGAAACATGCGAAATAGTCCCTTTCTTGTAAAGCCATGAGCGCCATCTTCAATTAAGCTTTTATCTCTTCAAGTGGTCTTTTTAATTTTGGGAATAGCCAGAAGTCACATGGTGCCTAATCAAGAGAATACGGTGGTTGCGTAACGATATGCTTCGAATTCTTCGCGAAATAGTCAAGAAGAACGAGTGCAGAAATTGAGCGTTTTCAGTACCAAACGAGATTTAACTTTTCGTAGGCCCAAATGGTCTTTCAAAATGGTTTTCACAGATCCTTCTGATATTCCGATCATATCAGTAAGGTCTTTCACAGTCAACCGACAATTTTGGAGCACTAATTCCATCACTTCATTGTCGTGTTGGTCATCTGTTGACGTCGATTGTCGTTCGGAGCGCTCTAAGTCATCAACACGTTCCCGACCCTCTTGTCTTTGTACCACTTATAAACATTTTCTGGGACATGGTAGAATCACCAAAGGCCTTCCGCAACATCCTGTAACGAACTGATTTGTTTGTTTTGCTCGCTACGAGTATCGTGTGGCTAGCTCAGAAGATGTGTGTTGTTCGTCCCACCAAATTTATATAAACCTGACCGTCCGACTGTCTAGTGAGAACGCAGAGAATGTTATGTTGTATTTACTATGATCTTTTATTCGCCGACTTGGCCCTCGGCCCGGGACTAACGGTGACAAATTCGTATCTCAACGCCTTATCCGACGAATTGTGGTTGCTCCACCGTCGCTCTCCGCTCCCCCTCTTCTTGCTGGTCCGGAACGTCTCCGTTGTCTTTGGCTTCGGGGCCGTGAGGGTCTAGGGATTTACTCCTGTCCCTGGATCTTTCACGGCATGTCAATGCAGCTCCTATGGCAGGACGCTAGCCGTAGACTGACTATGTTGGAGTATCGCTTGCTTGCTGCTGCGCCTGCGATGAACGCGGTGTACTACTGTGCTCTCGACGCATTCGCCTCTCGAGACACCCGTGGTTCGGACGCGCGTCCTTTTTGGCTGCACCAGGGCCTGCACGATTTTCGCCTAAAGGTTCAGGTGTACGCCGGAATTCGTCGAGGCAATTGTTTTTGCAAGACAGCTGGTTCTAGACAACTTCCCTTCCGAGCCTACGGTTCTTTGTCGAAGGACTCTTTCTGTTCAATTCTACCGGACTCGCCGAGCAATTCGCCAAGCTCAAATCCTGACAAGAACTAGAACAAAGCGCCTGGACTTAGCCGCGTGATGCCTTAAGGACCTCAGATACCTGGTTCTCAGCTCGGAGACTTCAGCTCTAAAACCCGAACGTCTTGAGGATGTTTACTGATCTTGACGCATTGACTGCTTGTGATTGACTTATCCAGCTTCCTGCGCTCGGCCTGTTTATATGGGCCGTCATATTCCACTAATTCTTGGCCTCTCCTTTTCCATCTTTGCGCACAGCACTATACTAGGGTACAAAGTCCGCCGTCTCTTCTCTTCAAACGCTCTCTCTCCTCGTACTCTCCAAACTCTCTCCAGCTGCATTTTCCAAACTCTCTTCTCTTTCTCTCCAAACTCTCTCCAGCTGTATTCTTCAAACTCTCTTCTCGTTCTTCGCTTTTATTTGTGAGGAGTTATTTATTCTCCCCTTTCTTGAGGAACGAAATGAGACTTGCACCTCTTCTCCTGCCGTTATCCTTGAGTTCTCTCTAGATCTTCTGTTCCGGATCGCTGATAATGGGCCTCCTTCCCTCGACGTCGCTCCTTCTCGTTCTATACAGTTTCCACTCCAAGATGTTTCACCTATGTAAATCCTTGTAGCCTTCGAGTCCTCTTGATCCGTAAAATGGTTCCCTCGACGCTCACAGTTCGTTCCTGATTTCCACAGCGCCGATCCTCCATTTCTTTTCACGCCTTTCCTTCCTTCTTGAATTTCCGCCCAAGATGTTTCCCCCATGATGTTTCGCGTTCTTGGTATCTCCGTCCTTCT
The DNA here is from genome assembly GCA_018153365.1 of Drosophila fuyamai. Classification (NCBI taxonomy): domain Eukaryota; kingdom Metazoa; phylum Arthropoda; class Insecta; order Diptera; family Drosophilidae; genus Drosophila; species Drosophila fuyamai. The sequence goes on along the minus strand of JAECXW010000591.1, from coordinate 393,776 downwards.
TGAATGTCCCGCCCAAGATGTTTCCCCATTATGTTTCGCGTTCTAGGTATCTTCTTTCCTCCGTTGTCTGGTCACTCTACTGCTTTCCCGATCGGTCTTCCACCCATCTCGAAAATTAGAAGTGCGCAGTGTTGCCATCCAGTGGTAGCGATGTTTTGAGTGTGACCCTTCCTGTGCCAACGTGACAGGAAATTTCTCCGGTAAGTTTTTCTCTCCTTTTTCTCCTATTTTTCTCCGCTTTCACCCTTCTCACTTTTATTCTCTCTCTTTCAGCCTTCCCCCTTCACGACCCACCCTTGACAGTGGCACTCGGAGATGTAAAAAGACGGTCGGAATTGCCACCGCTTCTTCGGATCCGCGGATTGGCGTCCACTTCGGTGGTGTGGGCACCCCCTCCTCCTCTCCCTCGGGTAGGTAGCGTGGAGTGGCAGAAACTCCGAGAATCCCGGGTGAGGCCAGCGGGACCTCGTCCATTAGGACAGGTCCTGCCCACATACGCTCCTCCTCAAGTTGTGCGGCAGGGAGGACAGCCTCCCACTCTTGCTTCTCCTTCTCCTCGTCCTCCGCCTCTTGCTTCCTCTTGGCCTGCTGGTGGGCCTCCTGCGTGGCCGAGTGGATGATTTCCTCGTCTGTTTGGGTGAGCTCTCGCTCCCCGTGCAGTCCAACGGTGTTGGGGTCCCCGGGCAGGATGCTGCCCATCATTGGGTCCACAGCCCTCCGGAGCCGCCACTGTCTCCTCTCTAACGCCGGGTCGTCCACCTTCTACACGTTGCTATTCGAGCTGACCGTGAGTTCTGGTGCCGAGTCAACCGGCTGGATGACCTGCTTGGGGGCCCGCCTTGAGGTTCGGGTAGGCCGGGTGACAGGAGTGCGCCTGTCCTCTGACCATCCTTTCCCTGGGTTGGAGCCCGCCGCGGTTTGTGCAGCCATCCTCCTCTTTGCCTCTGACCTCGTCATGCGCGTACTCATGTTGACTAATGATTGATTTCGAATGATCATCCATTGCTACGACCCTCCCGATGACACCTCGGTTCTCTGCGCCTCCCTTTCCACGATCCTGCTATTGCTTTCCTCCTTGTTCTTCCCTTGTGCTCCGTGCCGTTATATATGTCGGCGCAGGTTGGTTTCTTCACGCATTAGCTCGCTTCCTACGGTTCTGCTCCGATGTGCCATCTCTCCCCTTTCTTTGACGCCAGTAGATTTGTCTAGATCTCACCCGTATAGAGTCTAACGACGCTACGGGCTGGGTTATCATCTACTACTCGAGTTGTGTTTTCAATATACTTTTTCTTTTTCCTGCGGTATGCGGCGTATAGGCGGATGACTCTGGCTTACGCCCGACCCTGAATCTGTCTGCTTTGTTTCCGGATCCTTGTAAGACCTTCCTTGTGTGCCCCTGTGCTACGCGGCGTATAGGCGGATGACTCGGGCGTATGCCTGACGCTGAATCCGATTCCCTCGTAGTATGGGTCCTCTTTTTTTGTTTACACCTTATCTACGCGGCGTATCGATGGATGAATCGGGCTTATGCCCGTCGCCGAATCCATCTGCCTCGCAGTCGGGGTCCCTAGAATCCATTTCCATTCATGGCCTTGTGTCTTATTCTTGTGATTGTCCTCTCTGTATGGCGTATAGATGACTCTCGCTTCGGCCTGACGCCTAATCCTGATGCCCCGTAGTCCGGATCAATGTGAAATCCTTGTCCTAAACCTTCGATGTGTCTGCCTTCTGCTCGTTGCCGTTTCTGTTTGTTGCTGCTTAAGCTCGCAAATGTGAACAGTCCCCTTTTTCTTCGACTGTTTGCGGCGTATTTTGCAGAGAGACGAAATCCACAACCTGGTAGTGACCATCGTACCTCTGGGCTAGTTTCGCAGCGAACCTCTCGGCTGCATTGGATAGGTGGTGTTCCTTGGCCCACACTTTGCCGCCTACTGCTGGTGTCCACTGCCATCTCCTCAGATTGTAGTGTCTGGCTTGGTCCTAGATGCCTTTTCCATGTTCCGACGTACGATTTCGAAGATTTCTTTTAACTTAGCTGCCTTCTCGTCTGGAGTCTCAGTGCTTCTCCCCGTTTCCCTGTCGTATAATGCGTTTGGCAAACGGGGTTCCCGGCCTTGTGTGGGAAATGCCGGGGAGTACGCAGTTTACTCAGATATGCTTGAGTTCACTGCTAGCATAATCTCTGGACAGTTCTCGTCCCAATTCTTTGGTCCTTTCCTGCGAATTGAGCTATCATCGTCTTTACCGTACGGTTAGCCCTTTCTGTTGGTTTTTCTGTGGTGTGTAGGGTGCCGTGAATTGCTGCTTTATTCCCATTTCCCTAAGAATTCTTTTAAAGTATCGACTGTTGAACTGCGGTTCGTTGTCTGTTATCACTATCTTCGGAGCCCCGAACCTTGATATTATGCGTTCTCTAAACGCCTTTTGTAGGGTCTCCGCTGTTGCTGTTCGGAGTGGCACAATTTCCGTCCATTTAGAAAACCGATCGACTAACACAAGTATCATCTGATTTCAGTGCTTCGATCTCCGCAGTGGTCCGACAAAATCCGCACATATTGTTGACCATGGTTTCTCTGGTAGCTGAGTGAGCATTTTCCCGGCAGCCTGCAGTCTGATTGGGCTTGTATTTCAGGCACACATCACTCTTGCGCACATGGTTCCTGGCGTCTCTTTGCATTCCTGACCAGTAGTACCGGGCTGCCAGACGTGCTATTGTTCTTCTACTCCAAACATGCCCAGCGGATGGGGAGTCATGGTTATCTTGAAGTACGGCTTGTCTTGGGCTTTGTGGAACGCTCAGTTTCCAAGCCACGACATCTTGATTGCCGGCTCTCTGAGAAATGTGCCTACACAGTGACTGGCCTTTTATTGCATAGTCTGGATATTTTTGTGGTCGGGTTTTTATTTTCTCGCACATACTCCTGATCCAGCTGCAGTCATTGGTTGATTCGTCGATGTGTCCTTCATGCCTCTAAGAATGTCTGGTAATGAGTGTCGTGATAGGGCGCCTGCCACCACATTTAAGTAGCCCTTCCTGTATGCTATCTCGAAGTCGTACTGTTGCAGCTCCAAGGCCAATCTTGCTACCCTTCCAGAAGGACTTTCTATGATGTTTAACCACTTTAAAACCATGTAGTCTGTTAATACTTTGAAATGGTCTCCATTCAAGTAAGGTCTCAACTTTCTGATTGGCCACATGATTGCCAAGCATTCTTTTTGTGGTGTAGAGTAATTTTTCTCCGCGCCGTTTAAGGTCCGGCTTGAGTATGATATTACTTTTTCACCGTCCTCTGTTTCTTGTGTCAGGGTCGTACCTAAACCATAATCACTGGCGTCCGTCTACACGACTAATCTTTTCTCGAAATCCGGGCATGCCAGCACAGGATCGGCCAATAATTATGCCTTTACTTCTTCGAAAGCCTGCTGGTGTTCCGGCGTCCATATCCACTTTGTGCCTTTGCGTAGTAGTGGTTTTGCATTCGATTTAGCGTCGCTTGTGAACAGTTGTGATTACTTTTGTGCTGTGAGTTTTTGTATTTTTTCAGTGATTTTGTGCGAGTGTTTTGTGTTCATTTATTTACAAAGCTTAACTTAATATCTGTGTTAGAAATTTTAAATAGATTTCCCAGTAAACAGGTATGTGTTTATAGTTATTTTAACATTTCTATTAAATTTCTCTATACTTGCTGGAACTCTTTTACTCCCTCTCAATCTCTCCCGCTCTATTTTATAACTGTAACTTATTCTCTATGAACTTCTGGAAGACTTTTTCGTTTATTTCTCTAAATATCTCTCTCTCTCTCTTGCATGCTTTACATTGTATTTGTTTATGCTTAAAGTGGTTGTGTCGCACAAGCCACGCTCAGTCGATATAAGATTTATTCTCTCGTGCACTTTTTATTCGCTCTAATTCGTTATCTCGCGCTCTTATTCTCTTATTTTTTTCGTGTTTTGTTCCCTTGTGGTTTTTGGATTTGATCCCAGTGCCAAATTTACTTAGAGGTATTTTTCAAATTCTTATTTTTTTATTTGCTTTAAACTTACAATGGCTCTTGTCTGTTCTAAGAAAAATTGTACTCTTGCGTCTTTAACTAAAGACCCTTTTATTTTTTGCTGGCTCTGCGATTCGATGATGCACGTTAAATGTGCAGGATTTACTGGCAGAGTTAAAGATTTCATTGATCTTAATTCTGGTCTCATGTGGTCATGTGGGTCCTGCAAGGAATTGGTAGTTGAGATGAGCGGCTTTATGAAGCAGACTCGAGACAGCCTATTGAATATCTCAGGAGATTTTAAACAACTCAATGAGGGGTTCAATTCCGTCTGTGCCCAGTTTAATAATAAAAAATTATTAACTGAGTCGCCTAAACGTAAAAAAGCCAGTTTAACCGCCGTTAATATGATTGTGGAATCCACCCCAAATCCGAACTTGGTAGCAGCAGTTTCTGCTGACACAGGGGTAAATAAACCAACTGTGCCTATGGATACAGCTAGTTCAGGAATAAAATCAGTACTGGCTAAGTCAAAAAATTCGTTGCCGACCGTACCTATAGGTACAGAGGGCACCGTTCTTGGTTCTCAGCCCAGTGAGGTTAAGACTGCTGCTGGGGAGCGTAAGAAACTTTCAGTTGTTCAACAAGGGAAGCAATTATTTGTTTCTAAATTCACCCCAGATACCACATCTGAGGATGTTTTGGAATTTATACGTGAAAAATTCCCATCCGAGGATATTGCAGTTGAACAATTTCGATTTTCATACGCTCGTAGGATATCGTCTGTAAGGATGTTTCTACGGCTGGGATGGAGCTCAGTCTCCCCAGGATCCTTTACAATCGAATTTGTATATAAGCGGGGACGAGGAGAGGCGGGCAACCTGGACACCGTCGCCGATGTGCGCGGTGGGTCATATTGGCGGGTCAGAGCAGGCATTTGGGACTCGGATTTGGGCCAGACGCGAATGAGTGAACGCCGTCACGTGCGTGCCGGTGGAGGCACAGTGGGGGGGGGAGGGGGTGGCTTGGCTGGGCCACTGTTTGGCACACGCGGGCCGTGTTCGGGTTACTTGGGGCTTGGGTGTGTCGACCGGAATCGCGACGGAAAGCTATGCAAGCGGAAAGAAACCCGTACTTGCACGCCTTCACTTCTGTGCACGTGGTTGCCACCAAAGTCCAGTTGCGCAGAGGAATCTTCGCGAAAACGCAACCGGCTTGGCTTAGGCCACTGTTTTAGCACACGCGGATCAGGGCTTTGAGGGTCAGGGAAGAAATAAATCCAACTCGGTGTATGTTCGCTGTTCTTATTGTCCGTGTTTTTTTGTTTTATTGTTCTTGATTATCTTTGTGGTCTTTTCTTCCTCTTTTCTCTCTGTATATTTTCCCTAGCCGCACTATTCTCTTTCCCTGTCTTTCCCTATCTCTCTCGCACTCTACTCACTAGGGTCCTTCGTCCTGATTCCTTGATGTCCTGCGGGTCCTTGGTGTCCTGCGTGTCCCTTTGCGTGGTTCTCTCTGCTTCGATGCTGGGTCTTTGACTGGTGGCGAATGAAAGAGACCTGGACTAGCAGCCGCCGGGCTTATATAGCCAGCCGGGTTCTCGCTTCTCAACACTGCGTGGGTCGCCTAATCCGATCGTGTGTAGATCTCCTAACTCGCTGGGTAGAGTGCCTGATCAGCTGAGATCCTAATTAATACATTAAATAACGCCTGTTTGAACTACCGGCTAACGGTCGAAGTTTTGAACTTAACGGCTCTTTTGGCTTCTTGCCTGCCTCCGTGGCCTATCCTAACTTAGTACTAGTTCTTTTTCTTATTCTCTACCAATATGTACATCCTAAATTATTATCTTATCATTATTATCTTATTATCTACCAATATTTGTGTGAATATGTACATTTTTACCCGCTGGATGTGGGGCAGCTTTTACGGTGCCTCACACCCCCCCCTTACGTCGGGGTGGCGAAGCGAGATGGCGATGCCGCGTCGGGCCGTGATCGTGACGCGGAATCGGTGTCCCTGGTGGTGCCGCAGGAAACGAACGTTCGTGCGGTCGTGAGTCTCCACGTACTCCACGATGGCGCGGGGGAGACGACGCCCGTTCGTGTCCACCCACCACTATGCCGGTGCGACGATCGGCTTCCCGTGAGGCGGTCGTGGTGGTGGGTGTGCGAGGCCGGGCTGCGTAATCGCCCCAAGCGTCGTTGGCCTCTGCTGGCGAGCACTGGAGGGGCACGGGTGGGCCTCCAGTCGCAAAGCGGCCATCCCCTCCGACTGACGAGTCGTCTGTAGACGGTGCCGAGTGTGGTACCCAGGCCCGACTCTCCTGGACGCATCTCTCCTCAAACCCCTCAGCGAATGCCGGCGTCACCACGCTCTCCAGCCAAGCGGTCACCAGGTAGCAGGACGTGCTGTACCCGACGGCTGGGAATCCAGCGACGTTTAACCGCGCCAGTCTCGCTGTAGTCAGCCCCCTGGTGTCGGGCTCAACATCTCGAGCTGGTGGCTCCTCCTCCTGCCTTGGTGGTCCGTTCGATCCACTGCTCACCTCGCATTCGTACGACGGGTCGAGGCGGATTGTGGACTGGGAGTCGGCGTCTCCGTCGTGGACAAGAGGTGGAGGCGGCGGTGTCCCGGCCGGGTCGAACGGTGGCGGTGCGGCGCGCTCCGCGTACTCCGATAGCCCGGAGTCGGTGCTGTTGGTGATGGCTGGTGGTGAGGGAGAGCGGGTGGAGTCGCTCCCTGGGCGGTATTCGTACTCCTTGTTGTCGGACATGGTGACGGTGTGCTAGTAAATGTAACGTATTAGCTTAGGTCTTATTGTGTAAATCCTACCTATAGTGCGGCTTGAGATACTTATGGTTCTAGACTACAAGTTCAGAGTTCTTAGCTTACTTGGCGGCTTAACCTAACTATGGCAGCGCGGGTGCCCCTCTTGACTCACGTGACCCTGCTCGATGTTGGTTTATTCGAAGTGTACTCGTCGATGGGTGGCTTTCTTGGGCTGGGTACGCTGCTCAGTGACTTGGGCATCCTGGTTTTTCTCCTGGCCGCGTGACTCCTGCTGGTCGTCCAGAGCTTGAGAGTCTTCTGGATCCACGTTTGGGGGTTCGGAGGCGAACGCTTCTGTGTATGCCTCGTGTACTCTTTGAGATTTGGGAGACTGGCAGTCCGCCGTTTCTTAGAGCCCCGCAGTTGTAGGCGCACTAGGTTCTGTGACAGGAACTTCACCACTTTATATGGTCCGGTGTACTTCGGAGCCAACTTGGCGTTAAATCCCTCGCTGGCCTTGGACAGGTGATGGGTACGGACCAGCACCCCTGACCCCACCAACGGTCGCAAAGCGCGCCGCCGTAAATTGTAGTACCGCTGCTGTTCCTGGGATGCCAGCTCGTTGTTCTCTCGTGCGATAGCATATGCCTCCTGTAATCCTTTAGCCCGGTCTTCGGGTGGCTGTGGCGTGGTACTTGAGCTCGGCGTCACTTTGTCGTACCAGGCCCCCGGCAGGCGTGGCTCGCGGCCCTGGACTAAATAGGCGGGGCTAAATCCCGTGCTGTCCGAATTGGAACACCAGTTCCAGCTGGGCCGTCGTCGCCTTCCGCAGCGGTATGATCTCGACCCATTTCGAGAAGACGTCCAGGAAGACCAGCAGCATTGTATTCCCGCGACGAGACCGGGGTAGGGGTCCGATGAAGTCTGCGCTGATCATTGTGAAGGGTTAGGATCTCAGCTGATCAGGCACTCTACCCAGCGAGTTAGGCGATCTACACACGATCGGATTAGGCGACCCACGCAGTGTTGAGAAGCGAGAACCCGGCTGGCTATATAAACCCGGCGGCTGCTAGTCCAGGTCTCTTTCATTCGCCACCAGTCAAAGACCCAGCATCGAAGCAGAGAGAACCACGCAAAGGGACACGCAGGACACCAAGGACCCGCAGGACATCAAGGAATCAGGACGAAGGACCCTAGTGAGTAGAGTGCGAGAGAGATAGGGAAAGACAGGGAAAGAGAATAGTGCGGCTAGGGAAAATATACAGATAGAAAAGAGGAAGAAAAGCCCACAAAGATAATCAAGAACAATAAAACAAAAAAACACGGACAATAAGAACAGCGAACATACACCGAGTTGGATTTATTTCTTCCCTGACCCTCAAAGCCCTGATCCGCGTGTGCTAAAACAGTGGCCTAAGCCAAGCCGGTTGCGTTTTCGAGAAGATTCCTCTGCGCAACTGGACTTTGGTGGCAACCACGTGCACAGAAGTGAAGGCGTGCAAGTATGGGTTTCTTTCCGCTTGCATAGCTTTCCGTCGCGATTCCGGTCGACACACCCAAGCCCCAAGTAACCCGAACCCGACCCGCGTGTGCCAAACAGTGGCCCAAGCCAAGCCGGTTGCGTTTTCGAGAAGATTCCTCTGCGCAACTGGACTTTGGTGGCAACCACGTGCACAGACGTGAAGGCGTGCAAGTACGGGTTTTCTTTCCGCTTGCATAGCTTCCCGTCTCGGTTTTCAACCGACGCACACCCATCCCGAACAGTGGGAGCCTGTCCCGGAACTGGGAGCGCTGACTTCTGTCCATGTTTAGAGACGATTCCTCTGCGTGGGCGTGAAACAGCGCCCCAGGCGGCGGGAGTTGACACAGCGGTACGGGCCAATTTCACCCCCCCTGCCTTTTTTACGTTTAGGCGACTCAGTTAATAATTTTGTATTATTAAACTGGGCACAGACGGAATTGAACCCCTCATTGAGTTGTTTAAAATCTCCTGAGATATTCAACAGGCTGTCTCGAGTCTGCTTCATAAAGCCGCTCATCTCAACTACCAATTCCTTGCAGGACCCACATGACCACATGAGACCAGAATTAAGATCAATGAAATCTTTAACTCTGCCAGTAAATCCTGCACATTTAACGTGCATCATCGAATCGCAGAGCCAGCAAAAAATAAAAGGGTCTTTAGTTGAAGACGCACGAGTACAATTTTTCTTAGAACAGACAAGAGCCATTGTAAGTTTAAAGCAAATAAAAAAATAAGAATTTGAAAAATACCTCTAAGTAAATTTGGCACTGGGATCAAATCCAAAAACCACAAGGGAACAAAACACGAAAAATAAGGGAATAAGAGCGCGAGATAACGAATTAGAGCGAATAAAAAGAGCACGAGAGAATAAATCTTATATCGACTGAGCGTGGCTTGTGCGACACAACCACTTTAAGCATAAACAAATACAATGTAAAGCATGCAAGAGAGAGAGAGATATTTAGAGAAATAAACGAAAAAGTCTACCAGAAGTTCATAGAGAATAAGTTACAGTTATAAAATAGAGCGGGCGAGATTGAGAGGGAGTAAAAGAGTTCCAGCAAGTATAGAGAGCGTAAATTACACTAACAATCGTAGCTGGTACCTGAGTACCAGAGAAACCATGGGCAACAATATGTGCGGATTTCGTCGGACCACTACGGAGATCGAAGCACTGAAATCAGATGATACTTGTGTTAGTCGATCGGTTTTCTAAATGGACGGAAATTGTGCCACTCCGAACAGCAACAGCGGAGACCCTACAAAAGGCGTTTAGAGAACGCATAATATCAAGGTTCGGGGCTCCGAAGATAGTGATAACAGACAACGAAGCGCAGTTCAACAGTCGATACTTTAAAAGAATTCTTAGGGAAATGGGAATAAAGCAGCAATTCACGGCGCCCTACACACCACAGAAAAACCAACAGAAAGGGCTAACCGTACGGTAAAGACGATGATAGCTCAATTCGCAGGAAAGGACCAAAGAATTGGGACGAGAACTGTCCAGAGATTATGCTAGCAGTGAACTCAAGCATATCTGAGTAAACTGCGTACTCCCCGGCATTTCCCACATAAGGCCGGGAACCCCGTTTGCCAAACGCATTATACGACAGGGAAACGGGGAGAAGCACTGAGACTCCAGACGAGAAGGCAGCTAAGTTAAAAGAAATCTTCGAAATCGTACGTCGGAACATGGAAAAGGCATCTAGGACCAAGCCAGACACTACAATCTGAGGAGATGGCAGTGGACACCAGCAGTAGGCGGCAAAGTGTGGGCCAAGGAACACCACCTATCCAATGCAGCCGAGAGGTTCGCTGCGAAACTAGCCCAGAGGTACGATGGTCACTACCAGGTTGTGGATTTCGTCTCTCTGCAAAATACGCCGCACACATTCGAAGAAAAAGCGGACGGTTCACATTTGCGAGCTTAAGCAGCAACAAACAGAAACGGCAACGAGCAGAAGGCAGACACATCGAAGGTTTAGGACAAGGATTTCACATTGATCCGGACTACGGGGCATCAGGATTAGGCGTCAGGCCGAAGCGAGAGTCATCTATACGCCATACAGAGAGGACAATCACAAGAATAAGACACAAGGCCATGAATGGAAATGGATTCTAGGGACCCCGACTGCGAGGCAGATGGATTCGGCGACGGGCATAAGCCCGATTCATCCATCGATACGCCGCGTAGATAAGGTGTAAACAAAAAAAGAGGACCCATACTACGAGGGAATCGGATTCAGCGTCAGGCATACGCCCGAGTCATCCGCCTATACGCCGCGTAGCACAGGGGCACACAAGGAAGGTCTTACAAGGATCCGGAAACAAAGCAGACAGATTCAGCGTCGGGCGTAAGCCAGAGTCATCCGCCTATACGCCGCATACCGCAGGAAAAAGAAAAAGTATATTGAAAACACAACTCGAGTAGTAGATGATAAACCAGCCCCGTAGCGTCGTTAGACTCTATACGGGTGAGATCTAGACAAATCTACTGGCGGTCAATGAAAGGGGAGAGATGGCACATCGGAGCAGTACCGTAGGAAGCGAGCTAATCTAAGCACGGAAATGAAATGCGTGAAGAAACCAACCTGCGCCGACAAATATAATGGCACGGAGCACAAGGGAAGAACAAGAAGGAAAGCAATAGCAGGATCGTGGAAAGGGAGGCGCAGAGAACCGAGGTGTCGTCGGGAGGGTCGTAGCAATGGATGATCATTCGAAATCAATCATTAGTCAACATGAGTACGCGCATGACGAGGTCAGAGGCAAAGAGGAGGATGGCTGCACAAACCGCGGCGGGGTCCAACCCGGGGAAAGGATGGTCAGAGGACAGGCGCGCTCCTGTCACCCGGCCTACCCGAACCTCAAGGCGGGCCCCCAAGCAGGTCATCGAGCCGGTTGACTCGGCCCCAGAACTCACGGTCAGCTCGAATAGCAACGTGGAGAAGGTGGACGACCCGGCGTTAGAGAGGAGACAGTGGCGGCTCCGGAGGGCTGTGGACCCAATGATGGGCAGCATCCTGCCCGGGGACCCCAACACCGTTGGACTGCACGGGGAGCGAGAGCTCACCCAAACAGACGAGGAAATCATTCACTCGGCCACGCAGGAGGCCCACCAGCAGGCCAAGAGGAAGCAAGAGGCGGAGGACGAGGAGAAGGAGAAGCAAGAGTGGGAGGCTGTCCTCCGTGCCGCACAACTGGAGGAGGAGCGCCTGTGGGCAGGACCTGTCCTAATGGACGAGGTCCCGCTGGCCTCACCCGGGATTCTCGGAGTCCCTGCCACTCCACGCTATTTACCCGAGGGAGAGGAGGAGGGGGTGCCCACACCACCGAAGTGGACGCCAATCCGCGGATCCGAAGAAGCGGTGGCAATTCCGACCGTCTTTCTACATCTCCGAGTGCCACGGTCAAGGGTGGGTCGTGAAGGGGGAAGGCTGAAAGAGAGAGAATAAAATTAAGAAGGGTGAAAGCGGAGGAAAAGAGGAGAAAAAGGAGAGAAAAACTTACCGGGAAATTTCCTGTCACGCTGCACGTTATAAAGGGATGAGGGCGCTTCGATCAATAAGCGGCCGATTGGCACTGGACGATAGTGTCGATCGATGGGCACAGAACACTGGAAATGTCGGCACAGGAAGGGTCACACTACAAACATCGCTACCACTGGATGGCAACACTGCGCACTTCTAATTTTCGAGATGGGTGGAAGACCGATCGGGAAAGCGGTAGAGTGACCAGACAACGGAGGAAAGAAGATACCTAGAACGCGAAACATAATGGGGAAACATCTTGGGCGGGACGTTCAAGAAGGACGGAGATACCAAGAACGCGAAACATCATGGGGGAAACATCTTGGGCGGGAAATTCAAGAAGGAAGGAAAGGCGTGAAAAGAAATGGAGGATCGGCGCTGTGGAAATCAGGAACGAACTGTGAGCGTCGAGGGAACCATTTTACGGATCAAGAGGACTCGAAGGCTACAATGATTTACATGGAAGACAGCTGAAGAGAAGAAAATTAAGTCTATAGGGGAAACATCTTGGAGTGGAAACTGAATAGAACGAGAAGGAGCGACGTCGAGGGAAGGAGGCCCATTATCAGCGATCCGGAACAGAAGATCTAGAGAGAATTCAAGGATAACGGCAGGAGAAGAGGTGCAAGTCTCATTTCGTTCCTCAAGAAAGGGGAGAGTTTGAGGAGTTAAATAACTCCTCACAAATAAAAGCGAAGAACGAGAAGAGAGTTTGAAGAATACAGCTGGAGAGAGTTTGGAGAGAACGAGAAGAGAGTTTGGAAAATGCAGCTGGAGAAAGTTTGGAGAGTACGAGGAGAGAGAGCGTTTGAAGAGAAGAGACGGCGGACTTTGGACCCTAGTATAGTGCCGTGCGCAAAGATGGAAAAGGAGAGGCCAATAATTAGCGGAATATGACGGCCCATATAAACAGGCCGAGCGCAGGAAGCTGGAAAAGTCGATCACAAGGAGTCAATGCGTCAAGATCAGTAAACATCCTCAAGACGTTCGGGTTTTAGAGCTGAAGTCTCCGAGCTGAGAACCAGGTATCTGAGGTCCTTAAGGCATTACGCGGCTAAGTCCAGGCGCTTTGTTCTAGTTCTTGTCAGGATTTGAGCTTGGCGAATTGCTCGGCGAGTCCGGTAGAATTGAACAGAAAGAGTCCTTCGACAAAGAACCGTAGGCTTGGAAGGGAAGTTGTCTAGAACCAGCTGTCTTGCAAAAACAATTGCCTCGACGAATTCCGGCGTACACCTGAACCTTTAGGCGAAAATCGTGCAGGCCCTGGTGCAGCCAAAAGGACGCGCGTCCGAACCACGGGTGTCTCGAGAGGCGAATGCGTCGAGAGCACAGTAGTACACCGCGTTCATCGCAGGCGCAGCAGCAAGCAAGCGATACTCCAACATAGTCAGTCTACGGCTAGCGTCCTGCCACAGGAGCTGCATTGACAGGCCGTGAAAGATCCAGGGACAGGAGTAAATCCCTAGACCCTCACGGCCCCGAAGCCAAAGACAACGGAGACGTTCCGGACCAGCAAGAAGAAGAGGAGCGGAGAGCGACGGTGGAGCAACCACAATTCGTCGGAAAAGGCGTTGAGATACGAATTTGTCACCGTTAGTCCCGGGCCGAGGGCCAAGTCGGCGAATAAAGATCATAGTAAATACAACCTAACATTCTGTGCGTTCTCACTAGACAGTCGGACGGTCAGGTTTATATAAATTTGGTGGGATGAACAACACACATCTTCTGAGCTAGCCACACGATACTCGTAGCGAGCAAAACAAACAAATCAGTTCGTTACAGGATGTTGCGGAAGGCCTTTGGTGATTCTACCATGTCCCAGAAAATGTTTATAAGTGGTACAAAGACAAGAGGGTCGGGAACGTGTTGATGACTTAGAGCGCTCCGAACGACAATCGACGTCAACAGATGACCAACACGACTATGAAGTGATGGAATTAGTGCTCCAAAATTGTCGGTTGACTGTGAAAGACCTTACTGATATGATCGGAATACCATTTGGGCCTACGAAAAGTTAAATCTCGTTTGGTACTGAAAACGCTCAATTTCTGCACTCGTTCTTCTTGACTATTTCGCCAAGAATTCGAAGCATATCGTTACACAACCACCGTATTCTCTTGATTAGGCACCATGTGACTTCTGGCTATTCCCAAAATTTAAAAGACCACTTGAAGAGATAAAAGCTTAATTGAAGATGGCGCTCATGGCTTTACAAGAAAGGGACTATTTGGCATGTTTCGAAGATTTGAAAAAAACGTTGGCATAATTTTTTTTTATCGGAAGGGGATTTCTTTGAAGGAGATGAAATTAATTTAGGAGAATAAATAAAGATTTTTCATTACAAAGAAATTCACCTTACTTTTTCCCACAGTAGTATGTAGAAACGACATTCTATTATTCCCATAGGAACAATCGGGAAAAAAAAGTTTTCTTTAGTAAAACTTTACTGTAATTTTTTTTGTAGTCGTTTAGTAATAAATGCAAGGGTATATAAAGAGTTTGCTGAATTTCTTGTTAATAATGTCTTGCGAGGCTCGTACGTCGGAACATGGAAAAGGCATCTAGGACCAAGCCAGACACTACAATCTGAGGAGATGGCAGTGGACACCAGCAGTAGGCGGCAAAGTGTGGGCCAAGGAACACCACCTATCCAATGCAGCCGAGAGGTTCGCTGCGAAACTAGCCCAGAGGTACGATGGTCACTACCAGGTTGTGGATTTCGTCTCTCTGCAAAATACGCCGCACACATTCGAAGAAAAAGCGGACGGTTCACATTTGCGAGCTTAAGCAGCAACAAACAGAAACGGCAACGAGCAGAAGGCAGACACATCGAAGGTTTAGGACAAGGATTTCACATTGATCCGGACTACGGGGCATCAGGATTAGGCGTCAGGCCGAAGCGAGAGTCATCTATACGCCATACAGAGAGGACAATCACAAGAATAAGACACAAGGCCATGAATGGAAATGGATTCTAGGGACCCCGACTGCGAGGCAGATGGATTCGGCGACGGGCATAAGCCCGATTCATCCATCGATACGCCGCGTAGATAAGGTGTAAACAAAAAAAGAGGACCCATACTACGAGGGAATCGGATTCAGCGTCAGGCATACGCCCGAGTCATCCGCCTATACGCCGCGTAGCACAGGGGCATACAAGGAAGGTCTTACAAGGATCCGGAAACAAAGCAGACAGATTCAGCGTCGGGCGTAAGCCAGAGTCATCCGCCTATACGCCGCATACCGCAGGAAAAAGAAAAAGTATATTGAAAACACAACTCGAGTAGTAGATGATAAACCAGCCCGTAGCGTCGTTAGACTCTATACGGGTGAGATCTAGACAAATCTACTGGCGGTCAATGAAAGGGGAGAGATGGCACATCGGAGCAGTACCGTAGGAAGCGAGCTAATCTAAGCACGGAAATAAAATGCGTGAAGAAACCAACCTGCGCCGACAAATATAATGGCACGGAGCACAAGGGAAGAACAAGAAGGAAAGCAATAGCAGGATCGTGGAAAGGGAGGCGCAGAGAACCGAGGTGTCGTCGGGAGGGTCGTAGCAATGGATGATCATTCGAAATCAATCATTAGTCAACATGAGTACGCGCATGACGAGGTCAGAGGCAAAGAGGAGGATGGCTGCACAAACCGCGGCGGGGTCCAACCCGGGGAAAGGATGGTCAGAGGACAGGCGCGCTCCTGTCACCCGGCCTACCCGAACCTCAAGGCGGGCCCCCAAGCAGGTCATCGAGCCGGTTGACTCGGCCCCAGAACTCACGGTCAGCTCGAATAGCAACGTGGAGAAGGTGGACGACCCGGCGTTAGAGAGGAGACAGTGGCGGCTCCGGAGGGCTGTGGACCCAATGATGGGCAGCATCCTGCCCGGGGACCCCAACACCGTTGGACTGCACGGGGAGCGAGAGCTCACCCAAACAGACGAGGAAATCATTCACTCGGCCACGCAGGAGGCCCACCAGCAGGCCAAGAGGAAGCAAGAGGCGGAGGACGAGGAGAAGGAGAAGCAAGAGTGGGAGGCTGTCCTCCGTGCCGCACAACTGGAGGAGGAGCGCCTGTGGGCAGGACCTGTCCTAATGGACGAGGTCCCGCTGGCCTCACCCGGGATTCTCGGAGTCCCTGCCACTCCACGCTATTTACCCGAGGGAGAGGAGGAGGGGGTGCCCACACCACCGAAGTGGACGCCAATCCGCGGATCCGAAGAAGCGGTGGCAATTCCGACCGTCTTTCTACATCTCCGAGTGCCACGGTCAAGGGTGGGTCGTGAAGGGGGAAGGCTGAAAGAGAGAGAATAAAATTAAGAAGGGTGAAAGCGGAGGAAAAGAGGAGAAAAAGGAGAGAAAAAACTTACCGGGGAAATTTCCTGTCACGCTGCACGTTATAAAGGGATGGGGGCGCTTCGATCAATAAGCGGCCGATTGGCACTGGACGATAGTGTCGATCGATGGGCACAGAACACTGGAAATGTCGGCACAGGAAGGGTCACACTACAAACATCGCTACCACTGGATGGCAACACTGCGCTCTTCTAATTTTCGAGATGGGTGGAAGACCGATCGGGAAAGCGGTAGAGTGACCAGACAACGGAGGAAAGAAGATACCTAGAACGCGAAACATAATGGGGAAACATCTTGGGCGGGACGTTCAAGAAGGACGGAGATACCAAGAACGCGAAACATCATGGGGGAAACATCTTGGGCGGGAAATTCAAGAAGGAAGGAAAGGCGTGAAAAGAAATGGAGGATCGGCGCTGTGGAAATCAGGAACGAACTGTGAGCGTCGAGGGAACCATTTTACGGATCAAGAGGACTCGAAGGCTACAATGATTTACATGGAAGACAGCTGAAGAGAAGAAAATTAAGTCTATAGGGAAACATCTTGGAGTGGAAACTGAATAGAACGAGAAGGAGCGACGTCGAGGAAGGAGGCCCATTATCAGCGATCCGGAACAGAAGATCTAGAGAGAATTCAAGGATAACGGCAGGAGAAGAGGTGCAAGTCTCATTTCGTTCCTCAAGAAAGGGAGAGTTTGAGGAGTTAAATAACTCCTCACAAATAAAAGCGAAGAACGAGAAGAGAGTTTGAAGAATACAGCTGGAGAGAGTTTGGAGAGAACGAGAAGAGAGTTTGGAAAATGCAGCTGGAGAAAGTTTGGAGAGTACGAGGAGAGAGAGCGTTTGAAGAGAAGAGACGGCGGACTTTGGACCCTAGTATAGTGCCGTGCGCAAAGATGGAAAAGGAGAGGCCAATAATTAGCGGAATATGACGGCCCATATAAACAGGCCGAGCGCAGGAAGCTGGAAAAGTCGATCACAAGGAGTCAATGCGTCAAGATCAGTAAACATCCTCAAGACGTTCGGGTTTTAGAGCTGAAGTCTCCGAGCTGAGAACCAGGTATCTGAGGTCCTTAAGGCATTACGCGGCTAAGTCCAGGCGCTTTGTTCTAGTTCTTGTCAGGATTTGAGCTTGGCGAATTGCTCGGCGAGTCCGGTAGAATTGAACAGAAAGAGTCCTTCGACAAAGAAGGGAAGTTGTCTAGAACCAGCTGTCTTGCAAAAACAATTGCCTCGACGAATTCCGGCGTACACCTGAACCTTTAGGCGAAAATCGTGCAGGCCCTGGTGCAGCCAAAAAGGACGCGCGTCCGAACCACGGGTGTCTCGAGAGGCGAATGCGTCGAGAGCACAGTAGTACACCGCGTTCATCGCAGGCGCAGCAGCAAGCAAGCGATACTCCAACATAGTCAGTCTACGGCTAGCGTCCTGCCACAGGAGCTGCATTGACAGGCCGTGAAAGATCCAGGGACAGGAGTAAATCCCTAGACCCTCACGGCCCCGAAGCCAAAGACAACGGAGACGTTCCGGACCAGCAAGAAGAAGAGGAGCGGAGAGCGACGGTGGAGCAACCACAATTCGTCGGAAAAGGCGTTGAGATACGAATTTGTCACCGTTAGTCCCGGGCCGAGGGCCAAGTCGGCGAATAAAAGATCATAGTAAATACAACCTAACATTCTGTGCGTTCTCACTAGACAGTCGGACGGTCAGGTTTATATAAATTTGGTGGGATGAACAACACACATCTTCTGAGCTAGCCACACGATACTCGTAGCGAGCAAAACAAACAAATCAGTTCGTTACAGGATGTTGCGGAAGGCCTTTGGTGATTCTACCATGTCCCAGAAAATGTTTATAAGTGGTACAAAGACAAGAGGGTCGGGAACGTGTTGATGACTTAGAGCGCTCCGAACGACAATCGACGTCAACAGATGACCAACACGACTATGAAGTGATGGAATTAGTGCTCCAAAATTGTCGGTTGACTGTGAAAGACCTTACTGATATGATCGGAATACCATTTGGGCCTACGAAAAGTTAAATCTCGTTTGGTACTGAAAACGCTCAATTTCTGCACTCGTTCTTCTTGACTATTTCGCCAAGAATTCGAAGCATATCGTTACACAACCACCGTATTCTCTTGATTAGGCACCATGTGACTTCTGGCTATTCCCAAAATTTAAAAGACCACTTGAAGAGATAAAAGCTTAATTGAAGATGGCGCTCATGGCTTTACAAGAAAGGGACTATTTGGCATGTTTCGAAGATTTGAAAAAAACGTTGGCATAATTTTTTTTATCGGAAGGGGATTTCTTTGAAGGAGATGAAATTGATTTAGGAGAATAAATAAAGATTTTTCATTACAAAGAAATTCACCTTACTTTTTTCCCACAGTAGTATGTAGAAACGACATTCTATTATTCCCATAGGAACAATCGGGAAAAAAAAGTTTTCTTTAGTAAAACTTTACTGTAATTTTTTTTGTAGTCGTTTAGTAATAAATGCAAGGGTATATAAAGAGTTTGCTGAATTTCTTGTTAATAATGTCTTGCGAGGCTCGTACGTCGGAACATGGAAAAGGCATCTAGGACCAAGCCAGACACTACAATCTGAGGAGATGGCAGTGGACACCAGCAGTAGGCGGCAAAGTGTGGGCCAAGGAACACCACCTATCCAATGCAGCCGAGAGGTTCGCTGCGAAACTAGCCCAGAGGTACGATGGTCACTACCAGGTTGTGGATTTCGTCTCTCTGCAAAATACGCCGCACACATTCGAAGAAAAAGCGGACGGTTCACATTTGCGAGCTTAAGCAGCAACAAACAGAAACGGCAACGAGCAGAAGGCAGACACATCGAAGGTTTAGGACAAGAATTTCACATTGATCCGGACTACGGGGCATCAGGATTAGGCGTCAGGCCGAAGCGAGAGTCATCTATACGCCATACAGAGAGGACAATCACAAGAATAAGACACAAGGCCATGAATGGAAATGGATTCTAGGGACCCCGACTGCGAGGCAGATGGATTCGGCGACGGGCATAAGCCCGATTCATCCATCGATACGCCGCGTAGATAAGGTGTAAACAAAAAAAGAGGACCCATACTACGAGGGAATCGGATTCAGCGTCAGGCATACGCCCGAGTCATCCGCCTATACGCCGCGTAGCACAGGGGCATACAAGGAAGGTCTTACAAGGATCCGGAAACAAAGCAGACAGATTCAGCGTCGGGCGTAAGCCAGAGTCATCCGCCTATACGCCGCATACCGCAGGAAAAAGAAAAAGTATATTGAAAACACAACTCGAGTAGTAGATGATAAACCAGCCCGTAGCGTCGTTAGACTCTATACGGGTGAGATCTAGACAAATCTACTGGCGGTCAATGAAAGGGGAGAGATGGCACATCGGAGCAGTACCGTAGGAAGCGAGCTAATCTAAGCACGGAAATGAAATGCGTGAAGAAACCAACCTGCGCCGACAAATATAATGGCACGGAGCACAAGGGAAGAACAAGAAGGAAAGCAATAGCAGGATCGTGGAAAGGGAGGCGCAGAGAACCGAGGTGTCGTCGGGAGGGTCGTAGCAATGGATGATCATTCGAAATCAATCATTAGTCAACATGAGTACGCGCATGACGAGGTCAGAGGCAAAGAGGAGGATGGCTGCACAAACCGCGGCGGGGTCCAACCCGGGGAAAGGATGGTCAGAGGACAGGCGCGCTCCTGTCACCCGGCCTACCCGAACCTCAAGGCGGGCCCCCAAGCAGGTCATCGAGCCGGTTGACTCGGCCCCAGAACTCACGGTCAGCTCGAATAGCAACGTGGAGAAGGTGGACGACCCGGCGTTAGAGAGGAGACAGTGGCGGCTCCGGAGGGCTGTGGACCCAATGATGGGCAGCATCCTGCCCGGGGACCCCAACACCGTTGGACTGCACGGGGAGCGAGAGCTCACCCAAACAGACGAGGAAATCATTCACTCGGCCACGCAGGAGGCCCACCAGCAGGCCAAGAGGAAGCAAGAGGCGGAGGACGAGGAGAAGGAGAAGCAAGAGTGGGAGGCTGTCCTCCGTGCCGCACAACTGGAGGAGGAGCGCCTGTGGGCAGGACCTGTCCTAATGGACGAGGTCCCGCTGGCCTCACCCGGGATTCTCAGAGGTCCCTGCCACTCCACGCTATTTACCCGAGGGAGAGGAGGAGGGGGTGCCCACACCACCGAAGTGGACGCCAATCCGCGGATCCGAAGAAGCGGTGGCAATTCCGACCGTCTTTCTACATCTCCGAGTGCCACGGTCAAGGGTGGGTCGTGAAGGGGGAAGGCTGAAAGAGAGAGAATAAAATTAAGAAGGGTGAAAGCGGAGGAAAAGAGGAGAAAAAGGAGAGAAAAACTTACCGGGGAAATTTCCTGTCACGCTGCACGTTATAAAGGGATGGGGGCGCTTCGATCAATAAGCGGCCGATTGGCACTGGACGATAGTGTCGATCGATGGGCACAGAACACTGGAAATGTCGGCACAGGAAGGGTCACACTACAAACATCGCTACCACTGGATGGCAACACTGCGCTCTTCTAATTTTCGAGATGGGTGGAAGACCGATCGGGAAAGCGGTAGAGTGACCAGACAACGGAGGAAAGAAGATACCTAGAACGCGAAACATAATGGGGAAACATCTTGGGCGGGACGTTCAAGAAGGACGGAGATACCAAGAACGCGAAACATCATGGGGGAAACATCTTGGGCGGGAAATTCAAGAAGGAAGGAAAGGCGTGAAAAGAAATGGAGGATCGGCGCTGTGGAAATCAAGAACGAACTGTGAGCGTCGAGGGAACCATTTTACGGATCAAGAGGACTCGAAGGCTACAATGATTTACATGGAAGACAGCTGAAGAGAAGAAAATTAAGTCTATAGGGGAAACATCTTGGAGTGGAAACTGAATAGAACGAGAAGGAGCGACGTCGAGGGAAGGAGGCCCATTATCAGCGATCCGGAACAGAAGATCTAGAGAGAATTCAAGGATAACGGCAGGAGAAGAGGTGCAAGTCTCATTTCGTTCCTCAAGAAAGGGGAGAGTTTGAGGAGTTAAATAACTCCTCACAAATAAAAGCGAAGAACGAGAAGAGAGTTTGAAGAATACAGCTGGAGAGAGTTTGGAGAGAACGAGAAGAGAGTTTGGAAAATGCAGCTGGAGAAAGTTTGGAGAGTACGAGGAGAGAGAGCGTTTGAAGAGAAGAGACGGCGGACTTTGGACGCTAGTATAGTGCCGTGCGCAAAGATGGAAAAGGAGAGGCCAATAATTAGCGGAATATGACGGCCCATATAAACAGGCCGAGCGCAGGAAGCTGGAAAAGTCGATCACAAGGAGTCAATGCGTCAAGATCAGTAAACATCCTCAAGACGTTCGGGTTTTAGAGCTGAAGTCTCCGAGCTGAGAACCAGGTATCTGAGGTCCTTAAGGCATTACGCGGCTAAGTCCAGGCGCTTTGTTCTAGTTCTTGTCAGGATTTGAGCTTGGCGAATTGCTCGGCGAGTCCGGTAGAATTGAACAGAAAGAGTCCTTCGACAAAGAACCGTAGGCTTGGAAGGGAAGTTGTCTAGAACCAGCTGTCTTGCAAAAACAATTGCCTCGACGAATTCCGGCGTACACCTGAACCTTTAGGCGAAAATCGTGCAGGCCCTGGTGCAGCCAAAAAGGACGCGCGTCCGAACCACGGGTGTCTCGAGAGGCGAATGCGTCGAGAGCACAGTAGTACACCGCGTTCATCGCAGGCGCAGCAGCAAGCAAGCGATACTCCAACATAGTCAGTCTACGGCTAGCGTCCTGCCACAGGAGCTGCATTGACAGGCCGTGAAAGATCCAGGGACAGGAGTAAATCCCTAGACCCTCACGGCCCCGAAGCCAAAGACAACGGAGACGTTCCGGACCAGCAAGAAGAAGAGGAGCGGAGAGCGACGGTGGAGCAACCACAATTCGTCGGAAAAGGCGTTGAGATACGAATTTGTCACCGTTAGTCCCGGGCCGAGGGCCAAGTCGGCGAATAAAAGATCATAGTAAATACAACCTAACATTCTGTGCGTTCTCACTAGACAGTCGGACGGTCAGGTTTATATAAATTTGGTGGGATGAACAACACACATCTTCTGAGCTAGCCACACGATACTCGTAGCGAGCAAAACAAACAAATCAGTTCGTTACAGGATGTTGCGGAAGGCCTTTGGTGATTCTACCATGTCCCAGAAAATGTTTATAAGTGGTACAAAGACAAGAGGGTCGGGAACGTGTTGATGACTTAGAGCGCTCCGAACGACAATCGACGTCAACAGATGACCAACACGACTATGAAGTGATGGAATTAGTGCTCCAAAATTGTCGGTTGACTGTGAAAGACCTTACTGATATGATCGGAATACCATTTGGGCCTACGAAAAGTTAAATCTCGTTTGGTACTGAAAACGCTCAATTTCTGCACTCGTTCTTCTTGACTATTTCGCCAAGAATTCGAAGCATATCGTTACACAACCACCGTATTCTCTTGATTAGGCACCATGTGACTTCTGGCTATTCCCAAAATTTAAAAGACCACTTGAAGAGATAAAAGCTTAATTGAAGATGGCGCTCATGGCTTTACAAGAAAGGGACTATTTGGCATGTTTCGAAGATTTGAAAAAACGTTGGCATAATTTTTTTTATCGGAAGGGGATTTCTTTGAAGGAGATGAAATTGATTTAGGAGAATAAATAAAGATTTTTCATTACAAAGAAATTCACCTTACTTTTTTCCCACAGTAGTATGTAGAAACGACATTCTATTATTCCCATAGGAACAATCGGGAAAAAAAAGTTTTCTTTAGTAAAACTTTACTGTAATTTTTTTTGTAGTCGTTTAGTAATAAATGCAAGGGTATATAAAGAGTTTGCTGAATTTCTTGTTAATAATGTCTTGCGAGGCTTATCAAAAGTTTCGTTCCTCGATGTCACAGAACATGTTCTGTTGGACACGAGTCGAGTACTAGCTGTTTTGAAGCAGAGCTGTCACAGCTTCGTATAATATATTTTTTTTCATGCAACGGAGAAAATTTATTTATTGAAGAAAAACTACTGTTAGGCAACCTTTTCAAAAAACATCTAAAGGATTAGATACCACTTCACTAATATAAGATTATATTGATATGGAAATGCAAGTCCCGTTAAACAGCGGTTATATCCTGTAAGTCCCGCAGAATAGAAAATGCTTCATACAGAGACTGATCGCATTCTACAGTTGAACGTAATTGAAGTTTCTTGAGCCCTTGGAGTTCCCCCATGCGGCTTGTTGTCAAGCCTAACAGAATTCGACTTTGCCTTGAGGTACGCAGTTTTTAATACGCTACTAAATAGGATGCTTATCAATAGTCTAGCTTATACGAGATCATTTCAACATTGCCAAAAGCTAATATCATTTCCAAGATAGACTTGAAGGATGCCTACTGGCCAAATCAGCGAAGAGCAGAATACAAGCTTTAAACTACATTCACGGTTCTTGGGCGACCGTTATATCAGTTCAAGGTAATACCATTTCGCTTATGTAATGCACCGTCCACGATGTGCCTCTTTATGGATCAGATCATATCACCATGTATTCGTTAATGTGTTTGGGTTGGTTCAACTGACTGAAGATAAGGCTGAAAATCCATTTGCTTCAGGTCGGAAAAAAATAGTCATTCGTAATTACAGCTATCGAAAAGTTTCGAATTCAAAGTAGCTAACTTTGGCTCATGAGACAGCAGAACGAGTTTGTTAGACTCGCTCGATGGATCTTTCGCTTGCAGCAGATCAAATTAGATAAAATAGTCATTCGTAATTACAGCTATCGAAAAGTTTCGAATTCAAAGTAGCTAACTTTGGCTCATGAGACAGCAGAACGAGTTTGTTAGACTCGCTCGATGGATCTTTCGCTTGCAGCAGATCAAATTAGATAAGCTGTTTTAAAGCAAGCGCACGATTGCCTTACGTCCTCCCATGCGGGAATGCAAAATACCATAGCCAAGGCAAGCGGAAATTTAATTTGGACAAGCTTAACGAAGGATGTTAGGGACTATACTACAGCTTGTGACACATGTGACGAGAACAAAGTTAGCGACAAAAGGTGCCCAATTTATGGCCTCTTAACTTAACGCTTTTCTAACTGACTTAGAAATAAACCACGCTTATACCGCTGTTCACTCGACACAGAGCAATACGGCCGAGTGGGTTAACCGTTCCGTATTAGCTGATGTCCGTACGTACTTTAAAAACGATCAAGCCGAGTAGGACTTTCACATCACTAGTATTTCATGATCCCTAAAACCATTGTTGCATCAAGAAATAGGATGTTCCACATATCGTGCAGATTATAATTTGCTTAAGGACTTTTCTCTTCTGGAGGAACTATAGTACCTATGTATATATCGATCTGATAACTCTTTTTCGAATGGATATTCAAGCAAATAGAAGGATAGATAGTATATTGAATTTCAACGAAAAATTTGGACCTCAATTTGTAAAAACCGGAATTAAAAAAAAACTTAGCTGTTGTTATTAGCAACATGAGAACTTACAAGGAGAGGAGGTAGGGAAATATCATGCAAAAAACATTCGAAACACATTCGAACTAATTACCGCTAATATTGCATCTAACGGAAAAATATTATCCGGTGGTTTATTGGCCGTCATATATTTGACTATTTGAGTATTTGAATACCAGAAAATTTCAGCACAACATTTTTTTTAGCCAGACAACTGTTTAAGTAAAACCAGCATAAATTGAACAGGCTTATTTGGTCCTTTATCGATGGACTATTTTAGCTTAGCTTTTTCATAGCTTGGTTTCACCTGCTTTCTTAAGAGCAGCCAATATAATTCTGTGAAGTTATACCAGCGAAATATATTATGGCCAAAGTTCTATGTTTATTTCACGTCTAAGTACTCTGAAAACGCAAGTGGTTATGTTCCAAGCGCAGTAAATAAAAATCTTACCCTCAAACTCTGAATAAACAAAAGTGATCGAAATTGGCATTTAATAAAGAGAAAAGCAATCCCAATTTTGAGTTACCAATTGCATTCTGTTATGGGTTCGCAAAACCCTAGGTGCCACGTGCACGTTCTGGTTTTTGAAAACACTTCCGGCGTGGAGCTGTATGACTTAAAACTCCGATCTAATCTCTCATATCTTTCTCAATAAAAGTTGTATTTAATTGAAATATCATTGTACCCCTATACTGAGAGTTTGGTGACGGCTTGCCATCTTATAATTATTATTTTATGACAAATCTAATTATAGAAAGTGAACTAGCGAGAGGCGAATGAAATTAATGAAAATTAATTAATTAGCAGAACAAAAAGATTAAAACAACTTCACCCAATGAGAATGAGATGAGCTTTAAAATTGTTAGCATCATAAGCACTATTTTCTGGTCTTGAAATTGAAGAATAAAACATATTTAGAAATCATTAATTTCCTAAGAATTCTATATGAAAGCAAATTATGTTTAGGCTCATTACAAGAAATAGCCAAACAACAACTCAACCTTCTACGCAGCAAAGACAAACTCTTCCCCCACATACACTTAGCGGTCTTGAATCTACACTAGCTACTCTTGCAAACGTCATGATGATTATTCAAAGTTCCCTTCAAGAACTACTGCGAAACCACAGCCTTCTAATGGAACTGCTGATCAAACAAAAGTCTGTATAAATGGACTCCTTAAGAATATGCTTCTGGAATGCAAACGGCGTTTCCCAGCACTATAACGAACTCCTACAGTTCCCAAACAGCCACGGTAAAGCACACGGAGGTACCGGTATACTCATAAAACAACGCATAAAACAGCATTCCTTGGAGACATTCGCTACTAACTACCTGCAGGCCACATCCCTACGTATAAACCCAATTGGCGGCCAACTTAACCTTTCCACCATATATTGCCCCTCACGCTTCAGTATTGCAGAAAATGAGTTTATGAATTTAGACAACTCACTAGGACGCTGCTTTATAGCTGCCGGTGATAATAACGCAAAGCATCCCGACTGGGGATCTCGTCTTATCAACCCCAAAGGCCGCCAATTATACAACGCTATTATCAGTCCTGGTAATAAGCTTGACTTTGTCTCACCAGCAAGGCCAACATACTGGCCCACAGATCCAAATAAACAACCTGACATTATCGATTTCGCTGTTATTAGAAGTGTTTCCCAGATAAACGTAAAAATCTTAGAAGAAACCTTACATCGGACCATTCGCCAGTCCTCCTCTGTCTATCTGAACAGCCGCAGCTTCTGGACCGCCCCCAACATCTAACATCAAACAAAACAAACTGGCTGAAGTACAAAAAATATGTAAGTGCACACATCGAACTTGATCCCGAAATTTTCTCTGAATCTGACATTGATAAGTCGCTTAAACACATAATGTCATAATGTCCTCTGCCGCCAAACATTCTACGCCAAAACCCTCAGCCACAAGCCCGCTAAGAACTGGACGTTTAAGTATCCAGATCGAGGTCTCCTACTTGAAAAACGGTCGCTACTAAGAAAAGACTTAATGAAGCATATCGATAATTGTCAAAGGCCCTCTCTACCGAAAAGAACCAGGCGCGCAGTGACGAAGAAAGAGCTAACACCTTTGCCCATCACTTGATAAACGTCTTCAAGCCTCACCCGCCATCCAACCAATTCACTCTACCCAATGTCTCGCTAGCGTCGCAGTCCTCCCCAGTTACCCTTGAAACCAGCTTCTTGTTCATTTAGTAACACATCTTGAAAACAACAGAACGATCCCTATGCACCAATTCGGATTTAGGGAAAAGCATGGAACTATCGAACAGGTAAACCGCTTAACATCTGAAATTCGCACGGCTTTCGAACACAAGCAATATTGCAGTGCCTTATTTCTGGACGTATCACAAGCATTTGATCGCGTCTGGATCGACGGTCTGGTATACAAAATTAAAACCCTCCTACCGGAAAACACCCACAATTTGCTTGAGTCATACCTCAGAAACAGAGTTTTTACCGTGAGATGTAAAACCTTTACTTCAACAACCCGTAACATCGAAGCTGGAGTACCCCAAGGAAGTGTGCTTGGACCAATATTGTACATCCTTTACACGGCAGACATTCCACCAAGCCGCCAGACCCTCATCTCAACCTTCGCTGACGACACTGCCATTATCAGCCGCTCGAAATGCCCAAAAACAGCAACAGCAACTTTAAAAGATAGCTGGTAGCTGTAGAATGGCTAGCAGAATGGCGTATCAAAGTCAACGAACAAAAGTGTAAGCACATTACATTTACACTAAACTTGTCGAAATGCCCACCACTGGCGCTAACAACAAGTCGGTTCCAGAAGCAGACGAAGTCACCTATCTCGGCATACACTTAGACAGGAGGCTTATCTGGAGAAAGCATATAGAAGTAAAGAAGACCCATTTAAAACTAAAGGCCAGCAGCCTTCACTGGCTCATGAACTACCGCTCTCCCCTTCCACTTGAATATAAAGTACTACTGTATAACTCGTGCTTGAAGCCGTTCTGGACCTACGGCTCCGAGCTCTGGGGAAACGCAAGCAGCAGCAATATAGAAATTATTCAAATATAGAAATATTCAAATACAATCAAAGACCCTACAAACAATAACTGGAGCCCCCTGGTACATCCGCAACGCAAGCATTCAGAGAGACCTGGATATAAATCCCGTAAAAGAAGAAATTGTTTCCAGAAAAATGAAATATGAAGCCAGACTATCAAATCACCCAAACGTGCTAGCCAGACAACTTAACCGGCTACGCTATCATTCACGTCTACAGCGGAACGATTTCCCATCTCTTTTCAATAACATAAATTAACGTAACATAGATTAAGATGTGAAAACTTATTGTTAGTCTCTTAAGTAATAGAGAAGATCCAATAAATAAGAATAAAGTAAAAAAAAAAATCAGTCATCAGTTCATCAGCGTGCTACGGTCGTACTGTCAATCAGCTAGGTTTGTTGACAAGCAGTTAGATTTAAAATATCGTATTTTCGGGAAAGAGCCTTTAAAAGATATTATCAACTACATTGCCAAGACAAGTCTTCCGCTGTACAAATAAATTTAAAAACAATACAATTTAAATTTCACAGTTGTTTTTTTAATTTACTGATAACTAGTTGCTAATTTAAAGTTCATAGCTGCAATTTATTGTAGTTTTTCGTCCATTTTTGACATAAGAAAGATTTTGCTCTGACAAGAGGCACCCCAGATAATATTAATGTTATTTTGTCCTCACATGTAAATGCAATCGACTTCTGCGGGTTTTTTGATTTTTTCTCTCTATTTCTTAAAATGTTTAGTGAAAGGCGCACGCCAAAAGATAAAATTTTGTAATCTTTTCGATAGGGTTATTTCGCGCAGTGTACAAGCTATTGACATAAATCTTTCCAAATCGTATTTTTTTATGCATACTGTTCGCGCACTTTGCGTGTTTTAAAATTTGTTGAATAGTGTAAGGCGGGAGCGGGAGCGCAATAAAGATCTAATCGCTCTCGCGAATTCGCCCCGTCTTTCGCCACCGTCGTTAAGTTAGGCTTAAGCATTTTTATATTGAAATTAAAAGCCAGTGTTATATCGAACTCGATCCAAACCGCACTCCTTTTCGTCATTCTCTTCTTCGTTATTAAAATCGTCCGAGATCCACCAATTCACGTATTTGTTAATACAAAAGAGTATTAAGTTTTTTCATGGTGACCCCGATGTGATTTTTGGAGTTTTCGCGATTTTAATTTTAACAAAAAAATAAAAAACAAAAACTCGCGTCGGTACGGCAACAAAGTTTTCGTTTTCTTTGGAACTGTGTTGGAAGTCTGCTGAACCCTCCCTCTTGCTGCTGTGAAAATGGAAAAAAAGGAAGTCTAAAGCCCAAAATTGGCCAAGCAGGTATAGAGTGCGAAAAGTTGAAAGCTAATCTGTGGCGTTTTAATTATGTTTTGGCCCATCTTTCAACTTTTTGCATTCGTGTGAAAAATTCGGTAGATAGCGAGCATTCTAACCAAGAAATAAATAAAACTTGCATGTACTAACAATTATAATTCTGATATATTCATACATAAGTAAGTGAATCGCTTTGGACCAAAATAAAATAAATATTTGTCGGCATTCTGTTTTTTTTTAAAAATAAAATTCCCCCATTTCTCGTCGTAGTGAACACCAATTATAGCTGTGCAAAAAATTAAAAAGGCAAAAGTTGAGACTTGTGAAAAGTTATAATTCGAGAATTAAATCCCCGGCAAATTTTCTGCCGCGCATTTTCTTCAAATTTCCCTCGCTTTTCGCCATTTCCCGCGCTTTTAAGCGTCAGGTTTATATATTCGTTGCCCTTAGTTATCGGTCAGTGCATCATCCTCCGTTAGCATTGAGTTGAGCACCGCCAGCCGGACACACATACACACACACAGACAACGCAGCCCGTTCTTTCGAGTTCTCTTCCGTCGTTTTCGTTTTCGATCGCTGGAACGGTGCAGCGTTGCCGCTGCCTAAACGTTTGTTCGTTTTTTGGTGTTTGAGTTTGGCGTGTGCTCCCCTACACTACGTGCGCTCGGCATATTATATTGAATTATTAAATAATTTAGGATTCCTTAAATTAATTTCTTAATTAATTTTAAATAACTCCCCTACACTGCTTGCGTTCAGCTTATTCCTCTCGTTGGTTATTATTATTTAAATTGAATAAATTTAAAAACAAAATTTTTTTGTACACTTATATATAATTAAAAAAAAAATAAATAAATTAAATTAAATTTAAAAATCTTCGATACCAAAAAAAAAAAAAAAAATGCTAAAATCAGAAAGCAACAACCAGGAAATCGAAGAGTTGAAAAACCAACGAGATGGATATATGAGGAGTATAGAGCGAACGCAAAGATATTTAAATGAGGGTCGATTCTCTTTAAATACGGTTGAGTTAGAATGTCGATTGGAAATCCTAAATACGCACATCGAAAATGCTTCGCTTATACAAAATAAAATTGAAGCGAAAGATGGAGATGATGAGTACCGCGAAGAGTTCGAAGAGACTGCGATAATAGCAAAATCGTTGCTAATTTCCCTAATTGCGGAAACAAAGCGTAAGAGCGTTGACAATTCCGCTCCGCCGGCAACGCGCACACCCCAATGCCGTTTGCCGAGCGTCGCTCTTCCAACCTTCAGCGGAAAGCATTCTGAATTTAAAAATTTTATAAGCCTTTTCGAAACTTTTGTTGACAAAGATGACACTCTGCACGATATCGAAAAATTCAACCATCTAATATCGTGTTTGGCTGGAGACGCGCTAGGAACAGTCAGGGCATTCCAAGTTACCGCGGATAATTATCCAAAAGCTCTGGCTAGCCTAAGGCGGGTGTACGATAATGATTGTTTAATTTTCTTTGACAATATATCGACACTGTTTAATCTGCCAAAGATTGCCCAGCCATCAGCTACCGCCTTGAGTACGATTCTCTTTTGTCCATTGGGGATGACAAACGTTTTACGAATGCCATCCTCATCCATCTAGTAATGGGCAAAGTCGATGCAGGAACTAAAAGAAAATGGGAAGAACAATTGGATTATACCTCGCTTCCTCTTTGGAGCGAGTGTGAGTCGGCCCTGAACAAGCGCTATCAGCATATGGTTGCCGAAGAAGCGTGTAAGCCAAAAATTGTTCAGCAGAGCCAGGCTTATCCAAAGAAGAATGGAAACAGGAGTTTTTCGTTTGTTGCTGCCATGGACGACCGCGAAGTATGTGTGTTTTGCAACTCAGCAGAACATCAAGTAGGAAATTGCACTGCTTTTGCTGCCCTAACAGTTCAGCAAAGATTCGATTTCGCAAAAAAGGCTCCCTTGTGCAATAACTGCCTTCGTAAGGGCCACACGGTAAAAAGATGCAAATCGAAGATATGCAGGGTGTGTAAGTCCTCACACCACACATTGCTGCACATTTATTCGCCATCAAATCTCGCGTTGCCACCTCCTCCTCAGCCCACGCTCTTGCAGAATACTCCATCCACTTCGCATGTTTTGCATGCGACTGCATCGGATAGAGTTATTCTTGCTACAGCCATCGTGAGCGTCCAAATAAAAAGTGGCGAATTAGTTTTGGCTCGAGCGTTGCTCGATTCTGGTTCACAAGTAAATTTTGTGACCGACGAGCTCGCTCAGAGACTTCAGATTAAGAGAGAGGACGTGTGTTTGAGCTTGCGGGGCATTGGTGGAACTAATGCTCAAGCAACCAAGAAAATACACACGATAGTCAAGTCGCGAGTGGGTAGCAGTCAATTGTCGTCCGAATTTTACATACTAAAAAATATTTCTGGTTATCATCCGGATCAAACGGTGAACACCAGCGGCTGGAGGGTGCCTGAAAATATTCAATTGGCAGATCCATTCTTCTTCAAGCCCCAAAAAATAGACATGCTTATAGGCGCAGACTCGTTCTTTGAACTATTGTCAGTCGGCCAGATAAAGCAAGGGCCTGAGTTTCCCCTTTTGCAGAAAACAGTTCTCGGCTGGATAGTGTCAGGGAGATGTGCCTCAGAAAAAATAAGAAGTGCTGAAAAGTTGGTACATCTCAGCTGCCAGGAGGAAGTGTTGGAGTCAATAGACACAACCCTGCAGAAATTTTGGTCTGTGGAGGACTTGCCGCCCAAGGCCAAGGTCCATACTCCTGAGCAGCAACTTTGTGAGCAACACTTTGAGAAAAATACTCAAAGATTGTCGTCCGGAAGATTTTCGGTTCGTTTGCCGTTCGAATCTGACCCGAACACTCTTGGTTCATCATATGAAGTTGCGAAACGTAGATTTTTGTCGCTTGAAAGAAGATTATCCAAAGATCCTTCTTTAAAAAAGATGTATCTGGAATTTATGGACACATGTCTTCCACTGACAATAAAATTCCAGACAGTTCGCACTATTTCATTCCGCACCAATGCGTGCTGCGACCTCAAAGCACCTCGACAAAGTTGAGAGTGGTATTCGACACCTCGAGCCGTACATCGACGCAGGTCGCGTTGAATGACATCTTGATGGTTGGCCCCACCATTCAAGAGGAGCTGTATTCGACCGTGCTTCGGTTCAGACTGCACAAGTTTGCGCTTGCAGCAGACGTAAAAAAGATGTATCGTCAAGTAATGGTTGACGAAGCTGACCGAAACTTTCAGCTCATAGTGTGGAGCCGAGATCCATCTGAGTCTCTAAAAATCTTCAAGCTGAACACCGTGACTTATGGAACTTCGCCAGCACCCTATCTGGCGATTCGGTGTTTAATGCGGCTTGGAGAGATCGCGCAGGATTCGTGACCAAAAGCCGCTAAGGTCATTCAGAATGACTTTTATGTTGACGATTTGTTGACTGGCGCCAGATGCGTTGAGGACCTGCTAAGCCTTCGAGACGAAGTTTCTCAGGTATTGCAAGAGGCAGGATTTGAATTGGCAAAGTGGTTTTCTAACTGCCCAGATTTGTCCGCATCTGAAAGCGCTGTCATGCCGCTAACGGCAGACTCAGACGTAACTAAAACCCTTGGCGTGGTTTGGTTGCCGGGTAAAGATTACTTTCAATTCCGGTTGGATGACTCTTTCCTGGATCTTCGTGCGACAAAACGAAACATACTGTCGGTGACTGCCCGACTTTTCGATCCGCTTGGCCTATTGTGTCCTCTAGTGACTAGGGCAAAAATGTTGTTGCAGGAACTGTGGCTTCGAAAGTTAGACTGGGACGAGTCGCTGCCGATGCAACTGCAGACATCTTGGAAAGCCTTTAAGAGAACGCTATTGCAGCTGCCCAAGATCAAGGTATCGCGATTCGTTCATACAGACGCCAAAGTCCCGGCAGAAATACATGGTTTCGCTGACGCTTCCATGCGAGCGTATGGAGCGTGCATCTACGTTCGCACTAGTACCGCTGAAGGTTTAAAAGTATCTTTATTGACAGCAAAATCCAAAGTAGCTCCCCTCAAGACGAAAACTTTGCCTCGCCTTGAGTTGTGCGCAGCTCACCTTCTTGCGGATCTTTATAATCGTGTAAGACCATTGCTCAATTTTCCGATTACAAAAGTGTTCCTCTGGACGGATTCGGAGATCACTTTGCATTGGATCAAAACGCACCCTTCGTCGTTGTCAGTTTTTGTCTCAAACCGAGTGGCGGAGATTCAAGAGTGGTCGGAAAAAGCAATCTGGAGACATGTCCCCACGAAGGTAAACCCAGCGGACATTGTGTCACGGGGATGTGACGTTGAGGAACTTACAGCTTCCATTTGGTTCGCTGGGCCGTCGTTTTTGCTCGATGCAGAAAAAGATTGGGCTGTAAATCGACACTTCGAAGTACCTGCTGATGTCGTGTCGATGGAATTACGCAAATCAGCATTGGCGCTTGTGGTAATTCCAGAGCCCAATTATGTGCTTCAGAAAATAGAATCCTTTTCGTCGCACATAAGGCTTCTAAGGGTTTTCGTGTGGGTCTTACGGTTTATTCAAAGGTGTAAAAAAGTGTCGCAGCCCTTTGAAAAAAGTATAACACCAAGAGAACTGAATTTTGCGTTCGAGAAAATAGTGGAAGTGATCCAATCTCACGAGTTCAGTGACGACATGGGTAAAATTCGAAAAAATAAACCGGTAGCAACGAATATACAAAAACTAAGCCCTTTTCTTCAGGAGAAAAAATTAGATTGGTGTTCCTCGACATTGCTGCGAGTTGGGGGTCGGTTATTGAATGCTCCTATCCCGTACGAAGCCATATTCCCGTTGTTGTTGTCGAAAGGCTCACAGTTTGTTAAAACGTACGTGTGCTACCTGCACGTTACAAATTGTCATGCTGGCCCTCGAGCTCTCGTAAGTCTGTTGCGAGAAAAGATATGGTTGGTTAATGCGCAGGAAGTTTGCCGCAGAACAGTTCGTTCTTGCATTCGTTGCTTTCGGTGCAAGCCGCAACTCTTGACGCAAATCATGGGGAACTTGCCATCAGACAGACTTCGAGCTCTCCGCCCTTTTAATATCTGTGGTGTTGATTTTTGTGGCCCATTTAACACAACGTATCGTATCCGTGGCAAGCCACCGTACAAATCATACGTGGCATTGTTTGTATGTTTTGCGTCCAAAGCGGTCCACTTAGAGTTAGTGTCTGACCTCACCACTGATGCGTTTTTGTTGGCATTCCAAAGGTTCGTGAGTCGACGCGGGATTCCGGAGAAGGTGTGGTGCGACAACGCGACGAACTTCGTCGGAGCCGATCGCCACATGAGAGAGTTCCGGGCCCGTCTGGAGGAGCAGGGGGGCGGTATCGCAACATTCGCGTTAAGAAAAGGAGGCGAGTTTGCGTTCATACCGCCCAGAGCACCTCACTATGGGAGGCAGGTGTGAAGTCTGCAAAGCACCTGTTCCTTCGGACGGTCGGCGAAGACATTCTGACCGCGGAGGAGCTCGGAACTCTCCTCATCAGCGTGGAGGCCGTGCTCAACTCCAGGCCCCTCGGAGCGATCAGCACGGATCCCAACGACGGCGAAGCCTAAGCCCAGGCCATCTCCTGATCGGCGGGCCCCTCCTAGCTCCACCCTCAGCAGCGCTCCCGGACCAAGTCAGCCCAACCTGCTTACGACGATGGCGCAGTGTCTCGTCTCTCAGGCACAGGTTTTGGCAGCGTTGGTCCCGGGAGTACGTCTCGAGCCTCCAGGCAAAAAACAAGTGGCACCATTAGGTCCAAAACGTCGACGTGTGAGCTCTCGTCGTCGTCGCCGAGGACAACCTTCCGCCGCAGCAGTGGATGACCGGGCGGATCGTGGCGGTGCACGTCGGCGCTGACGGCAAGGTCCGAGTGGCGGACGTGAAGACGAAGGATGGGACGTATCGGCGAGCGGTGCATAGGCTGGCGGTGCTTCCTGTGGCATGCTGAAGACGGCGGTCCTTCAGAGGGGGCGGTGTTCGCGCACTTTGCGTGTTTTAAAATTTGTTGAATAGTGTAAGGCGGGAGCGGGAGCGCAATAAAGATCTAATCGCTCTCGCGAATTCGCACCGTCTCTCGCCCCCGTCGTTAAGTTAGGCTTAAGCATTTTTATATTGAAATTAAAAGCCAGTGTTATATCGAACTCGATCCAAACCGCACTCCTTTTCGTCATTCTCTTCGTCGTTATTAAAATCGTCCGAGATCCACCAATTCACGTATTTGTTAATTCAAAAGAGTATTAAGTTTTTTCACATACCTTGATCAAGCTATCTAAATGTCAGGTCACAAAGGGTCCTTTTTAAAGATTCAATTTCTAAAAATCTCCGTGTTACCTCCGGTGTCCCACAATGGAGCCATCTGGGTCCGTTACTTTTTACATTATTTATTAACGATCTTCCATCAATTATAAGTTCATTCTCGTGAACTTATGTACGCAGAGGATGTTAAATTGTGCTTCCAGTATAAGGACATTTCCTGCCATTTAGACTTGCAATCCGATTTCAATAATTTTCAAACCCAATGCCGAGATAATTTACTAAACTTAAGCGCATCCAAGTGCAAGCTGATGACTTTTTATCGGGTCAATCCGATATACGCGACTTACACGTTAAGTGGCAGCTCTTTGGATAGAATAACTCTTGTAAACGATCTTGGCATTCTCTTGGACCCTAAACTACAATTTTCAAACCACATTTCGTCCATGGTTAATAAAGGCAGATCAGTGCTTGTATTTATTAAAAGGTGATCAAAAAAATTCGATGATCCTTATTTAACTAAAACTTTGTTTATTTCGTTTGTCCGTCCGATTCTGGAGTATGGGTCTCACGTCTGGAGTTCGCAATACGGAGTACATATTGGTCGTATTGAAGCAGTACAAAAAAACTTACTTCTTTTTGCTTTACGGCGCCTAAACTGGGATGCAAATCTTAACTTACCTTCTTATTCTAGTAGACTTCTGTTTTCATTTATAACCTTATACATGGTGATATTGACTCCCCAGACTTGGTAAGTCGGCTAAACTTTTCTGTGCCAGGTAGATTAACTAGAAAGTATATTCCCCTAATATTAAATCATTGTAGATCTAGCTATGCCTTGCATAAGCCTTTCAGAGTATTGTGTTCTGACTATAATAGACTTTTCCCTATAATTTCAAATTTTGACTCCTAAAATGCCGCTCCTAAAATGTTTAATACTAGCTTCATTGGCACAAAATTGATCCTACTATTACTCTTTTCCCCGGACTTTTACCTATATTTCCTTATCTGGCGACTATCTTCTCGCGAATCGTGCCGTACGATACACGGCTGCGCCCCTCGGTCGGTTGGGCAGGTAAGTGAGCCGTGGGACTCCGCGCGAAAAAAAAAAAAATATTTCAAAAGGGCGTTGGTTGGTTATTGAGTAAATTGTTAAATTATATTTTTGTGCTGCTCTAATTATGATTTTAGAATAATCAATTAAATTAAGCTCATCTTTATGCAACGAGCTATTACTGTTGAGGTAGAGTGTGCCCTCTTTATTTGTGCATTTGACGTACTATGTCGTGGATTTAAAGGATTTAAATTGGAATGAAGAAAAACTTGGTTCGTTATCTATCATCAAAGTTTTGGCTAATGGAAATTGTTGTAAAATTTCTAAAACTTTATTGTCTATATTTAGTTTATTAGGAATTTCTTTTACGACTAAGTATTTGGAATTAGAATCTATACATAATATATAAAATGAATATAAGATTTTGGGCGTAATATACAAGTTAACACCAGCCAACTGCCCCCTTCCCTATACCCCTCTTGAGCCCTACGACACCGAACACCGCACCATTCACCCTTCTCGGTTACCCACAAACTGGAACCCATTCCATTCACCCAACTCAGTCATCAACAGCAACAATATTAAAGTGGCTATAATTCCAAGTGGCTGCAATAACACCGCCGAATTATGAGACCAGCAACAGCAACGCAGCGACCCAGCCAGCGAACGCCAACGACGACAGCGATGCAGCAACAGCGACCCAGCGACCGAATGTCAACCACGTCAGAACGACAGCGACAGCGACGGAACGTCAGAGATCGATTTGCATCGGCAACAGCGCAATAGCGGAAGAACACCGAGCGTCGGCTAGCTGCCTCAGCTATAGCCGCCGCTACCCCTACCCTTCTCCGAGCCCAGGCATAGGTGCAGCGTTAGTATCTGGAGTGGAGAAACACTTCGGGTCAGACACCCAAAACCGTTGGTGTCGGCTTGGACATTTCTGCAACCGCTCTGCCAGCGGTCTGCTGACGTCGCGGCGCTGCCCAAGCCAACAAGTCAACAGCCACTAAAATATAATTGTTAGAATTAATTCTATTTGTACCCTTGAGCTGAACACTACAATATTTCTAAATAATAAAACCGCTTGTAACGAAAGAAATCGAAAGGGAATAAGAAGGAAGAAGGACGAAAAGAAGCAGGACGAAGGATCAGCAGAAGGATCAGCATGAAAATAACATCTTTTAGGTAATATAAGGGGAGTTATCCCCCCTCTGACCATGACAGGTCATAACTTACATATGTCAATATGCAAACTTTCACCGTGTCTTTCTGGGATAGGTGCTTGACCGATCGGAATTTGTATTGAGTGTCTGTTGTATTTGTTTTGATAGCAGATAATTCAACTCTTTATAAACTCCTTAAATTTTTTGTATAAATTAGGCCAATAATAAAGTCTAGATATTTGTTTATAATTTTCATCAAGCCCTCTATGAGCTCTACAATGATTTTCTGTGATTATAGTAGACCTATCTTCAGCGTTTTCGATATCCTGGACAAATATTTTAGTGTATAAAAA
The DNA here is from genome assembly GCA_018153365.1 of Drosophila fuyamai. NCBI lineage: Eukaryota > Metazoa > Arthropoda > Insecta > Diptera > Drosophilidae > Drosophila > Drosophila fuyamai. Next base: position 355,830 of record JAECXW010000591.1, on the reverse strand, counting down.
TGTATTTATAAAATTGTCTTTAAGTGGTATTTGAATTCTATAAAAATCTTCTAGAGTACAGTGAACTCCTATTGTTATATTGGGGGGAATATATTCCCTTAAGATGGATACTAAATTTTCTGGAGTGTCATATTCTATTATATGTCTAGTTTTTCCGAATACATTAATCGACTCATGTATTGTATCATTTAAACCGTCGTCGCATGCAGACGTGCATTTATTGTGCTCCGGGAAAAAATATTCAATAAAATCACAAAAGTGCAGTGACCGTTTTAATAAATCTACTATAACGCGAAAAGACTCTTTCTGCGATGAAATCGCGAATGTTTATATTGATTGGTCATTTAATTAATATAAAACTTAACACTTAAAACTCTAATTAACTTTACCACGAATACAATGAGTCTGAACGACGTTCGCACACAACGTCAACGTGAGCAAGACGAGAGACGGCTCTCAGTACAAAGAAATAACGCGTACTTCTCTTTTAAAGCAACCGAAAATAATGCAAGCTCTGATCAAGCGCGGGCAATTACGCCCAATTTGACCGAGTTCTTAAACGTATCGAGCGAGAGAGCGCGTTCTTGCTCCCCCTCGCTACCATCGACGTGTCTGCGGCCAAAGAGCACTGAATGTGCTCCAATGCAGGTATGCAATAACCTAAGCTCATCAGCAGTAACTAGCACCGCAATTTCTTTAACAACGTCAACTGTAACTACAACAACAACTGCAACCGTATCGACTGCTCGTTCAATGACATTATCAGCTAGCAGCGCAAATATTAATACGTCTGCTACTGCGCTGCCCGAAAAACAGAACAAAACCAATGAATGTACTAAGCCGGCTGTGCAGACTGGTATGGATCGCTACATCCAAATCAAAAGGAAGCTGAGCCGTCTAAAATTCTCAACGCAAAATAACCCGTAACAATGCTAGCCTAGCTGGAATAGAAACGCCCACGAACTCAAACCGATTTAAAATCTTGGAAGACGCCTATGACGTTGAGGCGGCCGAATCCACTGAAGTCGAGAAAAGGAAGCCAAAACCTCCGCCAATTTATATTCGAGATAAAAAGTTCCAATGTTCTTGTCAACAAAATTATCGAGCTTATTGGAAAGGATAACTTCCACATAATACCTCTAGTAAAGGGCAACATCCAGGAAACAAAGGTTCAAATGAAGTCTGAAGATAATTACAGAGTATTATCAAAATATCTTTCCGAGAATAAAAAGAACTTTTACACGTATCAGCTAAAAAGTAGCAAGGGCCTGCAAGTCGTACTTAAGGGCATAGAGTCCGACGTAACGCCTGCAGAGATAACAAAGGCGCTTCAAGAGAAGGGATTTAAAGCTTAGACAGTATTTATCATCCTTAACAGGGATAGAAAGCCGCAGCCACTCTTTAAGGTTGAGCTCGAACCAGAAAATAAGCCCCTAAAGAAATACGAAGTGCACCCCATATACAATCTTCAGTTCCTGCTGCACCGCAGAATTACAGTTGAGGAACCGCACAAACGCAATGGCCCGGTACAATGTGCGAACTGCCAAGAATATGGCCATACAATGTCATACTGTAAACTGCGCCCGGTGTGTGTAGTTTGTGGAGATCTTCATGACTCCGCACACTGCCCAGCGAGCAAAGATGACTGCAACTCGAAAAAGTGCGGCAACTGCGGTGGCAATCACACTGCTAACTACAGAGGCTGCCCTGTTTACAAGGAGCTGAAAAGTCGCATCCACCAGAGAGGAACTGTCGCCCGCACCCAAAATAAACAGATGACAGCTTCCAGATCAAACCCTGAAGTCTTCTTCTCGACTGCAGCCAGATCCTCACTAGGACCATTAAACTCTGATAAAAATGTGACTTACGCAAGCGCTTTAAAATCAGGACTGGCTAACCCTGTCTCAAAAAGTTCATTTCTGCAATCAGCATACCAAGAACCGAACACGGCTCAGCAGCAACAATTCCCGGAGCAGTCAAAAAGCAACTTCGAAGATATGATATACAGCCTGCAGCAAAGCCTTACGAAGTTTATGTCGTTTATGCGCACAACTATGCAAGATTTAATGCGAAACCAAAATCCACTGATTCAAATGCTGGTTTCACAACAATCCAAATAATGACTTCCCTAAGGATATCTACGTGGAACGCTAACGGCGTCTCACAGCATAAACTTGAGTTAGCTCAATTCCTACTCGACAACCATATCGACGTAATGCTGCTTTCAGAAACACACCTTACAAATAAATACAATTTTCAACTACGAGGTTACTCATTTTACGGAACAAATCATCCAGATGGTAAAGCACATGGTGGGACTGGAATTCTAATCAGAAGCCGTATTAAGCACCACTATCATAACAAATTTGCTAAAAATTACCTACAGGCCACATCTATAAATATACAAACAAATACTGGCAACCAACTTACACTAGCCGCCGTATACTGCCCCCTCGCTTCACCATAGCTGAAGATGAGTTTATGCAGTTTTTCAACTCACTAGGAGACCACTTCATAGCAGCAGGGGACTACAACGCCAAGCACACACACTGGGGATCACGTCTCGTGACTCCAAAAGGAAAACAGCTCTATAATGCAGTTATAAAAGCCAAGAACAAGCTGGACTATGTTTCTCCTGGCAGGCCAACATACTGGCCGGCAGACCCAAGGAAACTACCCGATTTAATAGACTTTGCAATTACCAAAAACATTCCTAAAAATCTGATAAGCGCCGAATGCCTCTCGGATCTTTCATCGGATCACTCGGCTGTCCTGTTTATTCTTCTCCGACATCCAGGCGCATTGGAGCAATCGTGAAAAATGGACATCTCAGAAAACCAATTGGGTTAAGTACAAGAAATACATTAGCTCACACATTGAGCTAAGTCCTCATCTCAACGATGAAGCCAACGTCGACAGATTTGTTAATACACTGGAGTCTGTACTCGTCTCTGCAGCTCGAGTTTCAACACCCCAAACTACAAGTACACAAAGCAACCAAAAGAAGACAAATCTACAAATAGAACAGCTCGTCCTCGAAAAGCGACGCTTACGTCGAGAGTGGCAACTCCACAGATTACCATCTGCTAGGCAAAGCTTCAAATATGCCTCACGTCAACTCACAAAAGCTTTACAGCAAGAAGAAGCACATGTCCACCGACGCTACATAGAGCAATTGTCAACATCTAGCACAAAACACTCACTATGGAGAGCTCACCCTACTCTAAGCTCACCGAAAGTAACCGTGATGCCTATTAGAAACCCCACAGGCGGCTGGGCGCGCAGCGATGCAGACAGAGCCAGCACGTTTGCCAACCACCTTAAAAATGTCTTCCAACCAAATCCTGCCACTAGTGCGTTCACCTTGCCGACTTTACCACATGAGCCTCAGCTTCAACATGAACCAATTGAGTTTCGCCCAAACGAAATCGTTAACATCATCAAAAATCAGCTGAATCCGAAAAAATCCCCGGGCTGCGACCTCATAACTCCCAAAATGATCATTGAGCTCCCATATTGCGCCGTTTCCACTATCACCCAGCTTTTTAATGACATCGCAAAACTTGGCCACTTTCCAGTGAGATGGAAAAAGTCGATTATAATAATGATAGCAAAGCCAGGAAAAGGCCACACAATTCCCACGTCGTATAGACCTATAAGCCTACTCCCATGCTTATCTAAACTCTTTGAAAAATGCGTATTGATTCGGATAAACACATACCTAAGAATCCATGAAGGAATTCCGTCACATCAATTTGGGTTTCGTGAAAAGCACGGAACAATTGAGCAGGTCAACCGGATAACATCAGAAATTCGGAACGCGTTCGAAAAACGAGAGTACTGTACTGCCATATTTTTAGACGTCTCTCAAGCATTTGATAGAGTTTGGCTAGAAGGTCTAATGTACAAGATCAAGACAATGCTCCCCTACAACACCCATAATCTTCTAGAGTCTTACCTCTATGACAGAAAATTTGCTGTTCGATGCAACACTGCTATAACTGACGATTTCACTATTGGAGCTGGAGTTCCTCAAGGAAGCGTGCTTGGGCCAACATTATATGACCTCTACACAGCAGACATCCCAACAAGCACACGACTTACAACATCTACGTTTGCTGATGATACAGCCATTCTCAGCCGCTCCAAATGCCCGATGCAAGCAAATGCGCAGCTCGCTCTTCATCTGGTCGGTGTAGAAAAGTGGCTATCAGATTGGTGAATTAAAGTGAACGAACAAAAATGCAAGCCCGTTACGTTCACCCTGAACAGGCAAAACTGCCCGCCGCTCATGTTAAACCATACTCTACTCCCGCAAGCAAACGAAGTGACATATCTAGGAGTACACCTCGACAAAAGACTCACATGGCGCCGGCACATTGAAGCCAAAAGAACACACCTAAAGCTAAAAGCCAGTAGCCTTCATTGGCTTATCAACGCTCGGTCTCCCCATAGTCTTGAATATAAAGTCCTGCTGTATAACTCGGTACTAAAACCTATACGGATGTACGGCTCTCAGTTATGGGGGAATGCCAGCAATAGCACTATTGACATAGTCCAGCGAGCTCAGTCGAAGATCTTGAGAACAATCACCGGGGCACCGTGGTACGTTCGCAACGAAACCATACATCGCGACTTAAACATTCTACCAGTCAAAGAAGTGATCGCAGAACAGAAGGAAAAGTACTTTACCAAGCTATCGTTGCACCCTAACCACCTAGCGAGAGGTCTTACAAGGTTGATCAACTAATCACGCCTTCGTCGCAATGACTTACCCACCCAGCGACCGACTTGAGGCACGCGCAACCAGAATGCAGTCTTATTATACTGTTAGTTAAATTTTAATGTTAAGATTCGTAAACTTATTGTTAGTCTCAAAATTAAGAGAAGATTCAATAAATAAAAGCAAAGTTAAAAAAAAAAAAAAAAATGTATTGTATACCTCCTCATTGCTATAAGCAATTGTTGCTTAAACTGGTTTAAGGGTTTTCGGGTTTCTTGTATAACATTCTCAAAACAACTCTCTGCCGAATGCTAAGTATTTTGATCTCAGACCGATTCATTACTTTCCGTTAAGTTATTTATTTGGATCCTGGAATGGGCGTCCGCAACAACATTTGTTGGTCCTGGCTTATAAATAATTTTGGGTGAATAACTTTCCATAAAGAAATACCATCTTTTCATTACGATATTTGGATTTTTTTGAGAAATGGAGAATGAAAGAGGTTGATGGTCGGTATAGATTTCCATGTTGTTGACCCCATATAAGTAATTTCGAAAATTTTTAAAGGCCCGTACTATGGCTTGATGTTCAGTTCTGGTTATAGTTTTTGAAATAAATATAATTGGTTTTCCTTCCTAAGAAAGAATAGCACCAGTAGCTAAGTCAGACGCATCAGTTGTTAGGGTACATTTTTTATTATAGTCTGGTTGTACTAGTTCTATCTGTGTAATTGAATTTTCTTTAAGCTCGTTAAAGCTCTCATGTTGTTATTCCACTGATTTTGTTGGTTATTTAGTAAATTTACCCTGGTTCCAAGAAATATTTTTATTCTGATTATTATAACCATAATTATTTCTGTTCTGGTTGTTGTCTTCGTTGAACCTTAAATTATTATTGTTCCGCTGGATATTATAATTATTGTTTTGTTGTCTTGGCTTTTGATTGAAATTGGTTTGTACATTACCACCAGAGTTTGGCTCACTATGTTTTCTCAGCGTAGTTGAGAAACAATTTGCGAAATGAGCTCTCATGTTGTTGCTTTCTAATTCCTGAACTATGCCCATTGCATTTGGTAGGTCAGGTGGATTCATCGCGAAAAGAGTATCTGAAATTTGCCCGTTGAGACCGGTGATGAAAACTCTAAAAACTGTCTTCCTTTGTTTTTAATCAATTTCCGCTGTTATTGGTTTGTTTACACCATGGGTCATAATAGTTGTATTAATCAGTAGAGTTCATTTTCTATTAACTGTACCATAATAATCCATTATGGATAATTTTCCCCGACTCAATACACATAGTTCCTGTTCGATAACGACGTTATAGCTAACGACAAAGTCAAGTCTGGCCATTATGGCATCGAAATTTAACACCGTACCATTATAGGTTAAGGCATCGTTTGCCATTCCCGTTATTTTGTTTCTTATTATAGATAAGGCAGAATAAAACTTGTCACTCCCTCTGGCATACTGACCCATGGCTGATTCTCTCCAGCTTACATATTTATCTTCTTCATCTTTATATTCCCTAACAGATTTGATAATCTCATAAGATGTGTCGCACTTAATATTTGGATCTACAATCTCTAGCTGCGATCTTAAGTTTACGATCTCCTCCTTTAATGAATTTAATTCAAAACAAGAGAGAACGCTATAGTCGAGTGCCTCGACTATTAGATACCCGTTACTCAGCTAAACAACTTAATATAAATATGCCTTCTTGTATGTTTTTCGCCGCTCGAATTAGCTCCCGATTTTTATGTTAAAATCGGTACCCAGGGAACACCTCCAATTTGGCTAACTTGATTTGATTGGCACAGTTCTTGGGATATAGTTCGGTATTGACAAATGAAAACCATCGCAATTTCCTTTAATAGAAATCCCTCGATAATTAACGTTGACTCTGTTGATCACCTTGGCCAGCTGTTCCAAAGTCATCCGTTAGATGGCGCTATGAAAGGCGGAAATGTAGGCGCTAGCCAGGCTTAAGCGTTTAATGGGTTTTTGGGCGTTAGAGTGGGCGTGGAAAACTTTTATTAGGCCAATCGATAGGTATTGACGAAACAAATACATATCAAAAAAAATTTTCATAATAGCATCAAAACTGTGGCCACAGCTTGTAGCTTGAGGTCGTCAGAGGGGACGTGGCACCATTTTGAAACAAACTTGCGCTGCATAGGAACTCCTAAAATCTACATGCAAAATGCCAATCTTCTAGCTTTTATAGTTTCCGAGATCTCAGCGTTCATACGGACGGACAGACAGACGGACAGACGGACATGGCTAGATCGACTCCGTTAGTGATCCTGAACAAGAATATATATACTTTATAGGGTCGGAAACGCTTCCTTCTACCTGTCACATACCTTTGCACGAATACAATATACCCTTTTACTCTACGAGTAACGGGTATAAAAATCACATATTTATAAGTAATGACAAGACTATTTTCGCAGCAGCTTCAATAATGAGTATTCCCTCGTCGATAGGACTGAGGTGGCCTGGAATGGTGCTGCATTGGGCCACGGTTTCGGAAACAAATTCTTGAGCGCATGTTGAAGAGTCAGATTTCCCGCAAAACGTGGTTCCAATTGAAGCGTCACTCCGGTGAATGGCAAATTCTAGAATTATAATATATAATATTAATATGTTGTACTGGGTAAATAGAAATTTTTAACACACTATGTCAGGCTTTGGGTATTGTATCAGGAAATTATTATAAGTTAATTATTTTGAAATGGAATACTCTAAACGATTTATAATGCTAAAATTTGTGAGATTTTATTGATTATTTTCTTTGATATCAATATTATCCAGAACATCTGGGTTGCAACATGATTTGAAAAGGTTAACTCTAATTGTTTGGGTGTTAACGAAATTTTAATTTTTTCTTGACTAATCTGCGCTTACCTTACCATATTCGCCTTTTAGGATCTCTATTAGGGGCTTGCAATAGTAACAAAGCCTTTCAGAAAACACCTATAATACATAAAGGAAGGGGACGTTGTTAGTCATGCGCATGACACAATGAATCCTCTGTATTAAACGTTCTTTTTGAATATCTTACACTTTTACTGAGATACCTTCATGCCGGCTTCGTATAAGCTTTAAGGAACCCTTATCCTTAATAAAAACCTATTTGCTTATAGAGAAGATTATATCATAATCGACATGTACGTAGCATGTCTTTGATACGTTCTTGATATCGAAGGTAGTCTACAGAACTCATATTTTCCGTCGCGAACCGAGATGGCGGATTTTTCCCTATCATAATGTGCCAACTCAATGGTGAAAGACCGCATTAATGTCAATTGTTGTAAAATACTGGGGCCTTTTTTGACGTAGGCCCACTGGTTCTGTAGGGCGTAGACCCACTGAAAAACGTACTTTTAAGCCTGCCATTCCCCCGGCTCAAAATGCTTGGTTTTCTACGCGTCTTCCTGTATCCTTAAGTCAGACTTCGCCAACGGTAAATTCACATCCAAGTGAAAAGACCTCCTTGATTGAACAACCTTCTCAGGACAGGCTTCTGGAATTTATTAATGGATTAAGGAAGCAACAAGAGGCTGCTGCGATAGCCCAAGCGGCTGCAATTGATAAATTGTTGTTACGCTTTGATCAAATGATGTCAGTAATGACGACCACACAACAAATGTTACAGAGTGTGATTTCTAAGCACGCCAATCTATCAGGGTCAACGCAATGCGATGACTAATTACGGTATAAATATCGTTATTTGAAACGCCAACAACTTAGTTGGCAAATCACTCGAGATTGAGCATCTCCTCCAGGAACGCAACATTGACATTTTATTGATCTCAGAGACACATTTTACCAGCCGTTCATTCTTCCACATTAATGGATATGCTGTTCACTCTGCCAACCACCCTGATGATCGACATCGTGGTGGTGCTGCTGTCATCATCAAATCCTGTTTAGATTATCACCTAAGTGCCACAATATCGGAGCCTCACCTGCAAGAAGTTGCCATAAGTTTGGTCACTGGGTTTGGCAGAATTTCATTTGGTGCTGTCTACTGTCCACCTGGTCACCGCCTTTCTTGGACGACTGAGGAATATATGCGTCTGTTTGGCTCTGTAGGTAGCCGCTTTCTCATTGGAGGTGATTGAAATGCGCACCACAGTTTCTGGGGGTGCAGGCGATCATGCCCTCGGGGAAACACCCTGATGTCAGTTATTGCTGACTCAAATATGCAGATTTTGGCTACTGGCGGACCCACTCATTTTTCTTGGATCAATGACCACCTCCCGACGGCCATTGATTTTGCTGTGTACAAAGGCATCCCGTGCAACCACCTTACAATCTCAGAGTGTCCGGGACTTTCCTCTGATCATATTCCGCTCCTGATATATTTTTGCGTGGCTGCCTATACGATCGTCACCAAATCCAGGCTTCTTCCCCGGGGCTCGGATCTTAAAAGATTCAGTGCGCAACTTACTGCTCTGACTCAGGAGCAACCTTCTCTTCTTTCTGTGGACGACGTAGATTCCTTTGCTGAGGTCTTAGTTGAACAGATCCATCAAGCTGCCCCTCCTCCTGGAAGCATACCTATTCCTCCTCCATCTTGGGCTTATTCAAAGCCAGAAATTGCTGCCTTGGCCAGAAAAGGTCATGCACTTCGCCGTGTCTGGATGAGGACGAGGCATACCATCGATATGGCAAGGTGGAAGGCTACTGTATCAGAGCTAAGGAAAGTCGTCCGTTCGGCCAAGTCAGAATTTTTTATAGACAAGCTCAGTGCAATTGATCCTAACCAGAATCACGGATTTGCGCTCTGGAAATGCACCCACAACCTTAAAAGACAGCCGCTTCAGAGGTTTTCCCTTAAACGTGGTGATGGGACTTGGGCCCACAGTGATTCCGAGATTGCTGAAGTATTTGCTGATGATCTTGAAAATCGCTTTACTCCATTTGAATTTGCAACAAGCGATGAAGTCCAGACAACAATCTCTAGGCTAGGACTTTCATTTGGTCCTCCTGTTACTGTCCGTCCAGTAGACGAAGATGAAGTACGTGGTCATATAAAGCGACTGGTTACTACTAAAGCTCCTGGCATGGACGCGATTGATGGAAAAGTAGCAAAGGCTCTGCCTAGCTCTGTCATTGCACAGCTCTGTCTCCTCTTAAATGCTTGCCTGGACCTTGGTTATTTTCCATCACCTTGGAAACGAGCATTAGTTACAATGGTGGCAAAAAAAGGAAAAGACCCATGTTGCCCGGAATCTTATAGGCCGATTAGTTTGCTGTCCACTTTCTCCAAGATTTTTGAGCGGATCATGCTTGGTAGACTTCTAGCTATTAACGCCTTTGAAGACGCACTTCCGAACCACCAGTTTGGTTTCCGTAGTCGCCATAGTGCTATCGAGCAAGTGCACAGAGTAATTAACCATGTCCTGGGGGCTTTCGAAGACCACAAATACTGCTCAGCCGTTTTTCTCGATGTTCGACAGGCCTTTGACAGGGTTTGGCACGAAGGACTGTTCTACAAGCTAATGCCGCTTTTGCCTGAAAGGCTCTGGAATCGCGTTGTATCGTTTTTAGATAAAAGGGAGTTTGCTGTAGACATTCGTGGACACCGTTCTGGACTTCGCCCAATTCGTGCTGGTGTCCCGCAGGGAAGCGTCCTTGGCCCGGTCCTGTATACAATTTACACTTCGGATCTTCCAAACCCAGTTGCTCGTGGTACACTCCTGGCCACATATGCAGATGACACTGCATTTCTTGCAGCTGGTAGCACCACTACGTCTGCGTCCGGACGTGTCCAGACATTCTTAGACGAATTTGAGTGCTGGGCCTCTCAATGGAACATTGCGCTTAATGTTGACAAAACGCAACATGCCACTTTTGCTCTCCGCCCTGGCCGTTCGCGTAGCTTTTACATTGATGGGAATAGGCTCAAGCACGAAGATAAGGTGACGTACCTCGGAGTTACCTTAGACCGTCGCCTTTGTTGGAAGGGACAAATTGATCAAGTTTGTGGATCAGCAAGAACAAAACTTGACAAAATGGACTGGCTCCTTCGTCCAGGCAGCGGCCTATCCCTTGAAGCTAAGGTGCGGCTTTTTAAGGCCATTGTCCTCCCAACCTTAAACTGGGGAATCACTTGCTGGGGCACGGCCTGTGATTCGTCACTAAAAAGGGTGCAAACATGCATTACAAAGGCTCTTAGGAGGATGCTAGGGGGGAAGTGGCACCATTATGTAGAAAACCGAGTTATGTTCCAGGACACGGGAGTGCCGACGGTAACAGAGACGATTTGCAAATCCTCAAGTCGATACCGGGAACGTTTGCTCACACATGCAAACTGTCTGGCAAGACACCTTGCAACACCACTGGGTCGACGGCGTCTCCGCAGACGACACCCGGCAGACTTATGGATTCTCGGCCGTGACAGACACGGTCGCCTTCTGTAATAACACATATTGATTAACTTTTGACCACACCTGATTTGCTCAAGAATGAAGCACCCGTTACCCGCTTTTTTTGGGATCTTTAGAAATAATTGTCAATACACGAAAACAAGGTCCATCCTTGTGTGGCGTGTTCAATAAAACTATAAAAAAAGGGGCCTTTCCCTTTATTGTAAATCGTTTCATACTCTTGTGCATCTGTATCTTTTTGTGATATTAAGCTTTTTGTAGGCTTTTAATTGTCTAATTTCAGTAGATTCTGTTTAAAATGCAAATTCTTCTACTATCTGGATCTGATTTCTTAACTCCCCACTGCGGGAATATTGGCTTTATTTCAGAATAATAAAATAAAATATAAAAGTCTAAAATTTTTTTCTACTAATTCAGTAGATTATGTTTAAGATGCAAATTCTTCTACTATCTGGATCTGATTTCTTAACTCCCCATTGCGAGAATATTGGCTTTATTTCAGAATAATAAAATAAAATATAAAAGTCTAAAATTTTTTTTTAATTTGTTTAAATATTCCAAATTTAGTTTCATAAGGCTACGATTTCCCCATCCACCAGGTAAATAGCGAGTTCCCTTTTTGCGATTTTTTGCCTTCTCTTGTTAATTGTAATTTTTAATTTTCCTAGGCTTGGCGCCAGTAATGACAAGACTAATCTATATTTTTTGGAATTACTCCCATTCATTGATTAATATTAATTCGAAATCCGTTTATAAGACTTAATATTATTTCGGAACCAGTTTGGATTCTTTTCGAGACTGAAAAAAACAATTAATGCCAAAGGACAATCGATGACAATTTTCGGGAACAAATCAAAATTTTGTTACGTATATGTGGATGATGGGATTATATTATATTTTCAGAAAATGAAAAATCAGATGTCACACAGGTGATTGGGTATTAGAAAACTTCTACGAAGCAAGCATAAGAGCGTTGGCTTTCTAGGATTCATAGTCACCAGCAGTGGTGTAACAACTGACCCAGAGAAGGTCAAAGCCATTCAAGACCTCCTGGAACCAAAATCCGTGTTTGAAGTCAGATCAGTTCTTGGCCTAGCGAGCTACTACAGATGTTTTATTAAGGATTTTTCAGCAATAGCAAGACCCATTTCAGAAATCTTAAAAAGGGAAAACGAGACGATAAGTAAACATAGGTCACGGAACATTTCGGTCCAGTCCTCTGAGGCGAAGCAACAAGCGCTTCAGAAGCTACGAAATATCTTGGTATCCGAAGACGTCAGGTTAATATACGTTGACTATAAGAAGGCATTCGATCTAGCGACTGATGCCTCAGCCTATGGCATTGGCGCTGTATAATCCCAAGAAGGACTTCCAATCTCAATGATCTCAAGGACAGTGAAGGTCAGGGAAATTAACTACGCTACAACTGAAAGGATATGCTAGCCATTATTTGGGCATTGGTCAAATTACGGCACTATCTATAGGTAAAAGACATAAATATCTTTACCGACCATCAACCCTTAACCTTTTCGGTCTCGGAGTCGAACCCGATTCCTAAAATCAAAAAGTGGAAACGCGCATCGATGAGTCAGGTGCTCGAATTTGTTATAAGCCGCAGTTTCATACTGTTTGGAATCTAGAGACGTAATTTCGTGCAAGAAAAATGCGTAAACTCCATCCATTGTGACCTAAGTCACACAATAATTAGCATGCGACTAACTGACTAACTGTCTGTCCGTCTGTCTGTCTGTCTGTCTGTCCGTATGAACGCTGAGATCTCGGAAACTATAAAAGCTAGAAGATAGGCATTTTGCATACAGATCTTAGGAGTTCCTACGCAGCGCAAGTTTGTTTCAAAATGGTGCCACGCCCCCTCTGACGCCCACAAGCCACAAGCTGTGGCCACAGTTTTGATGCTATTATGAAAATTTTTTTTGATATGTATTTGTTTCGTCAATACCTATCGATTGGCCTAATAAAAGTTTTCCACGCCCACTCTAACGCCCAAAAACCCATTAAACGCTTAAGCCTGGCTAGCGCCTACATTTCCGCCTTTCATAGCGCCATCTAACGGATGACTTTGGAACAGCTGGCCAAGGTGATCAACAGAGTCAACGTTAATTATCGAGGGATTTCTATTAAAGGAAATTGCGATGGTTTTCATTTGTCAATACCGAACTATATCCCAAGAACTATGCCAATCAAATCAAGTTAGCCAAATTGGAGGTGTTCCCTGGGTACCGATTTTAACATAAAAATCGGGAGCTAATTCGAGCGGCGAAAAACATACAAGAAGGCATATTTATATTAAGTTGTTTAGCTGAGTAACGGGTATCTAATAGTCGAGGCACTCGACTATAGCGTTCTCTCTTGTTTTGAATTAAATCCATTAAAGGAGGAGATCGTAAACTTAAGATCGCAGCTAGAGATTGTAGATCCAAATATTAAGTGCGACACATCTTATGAGATTATCAAATCTGTTAGGGAATATAAAGATGAAGAAGATAAATATGTAAGCTGGAGAGAATCAGCCATGGGTCAGTATGCCAGAGGGAGTGACAAGTTTTATTCTGCCTTATCTATAATAAGAAACAAAATAACGGGAATGGCAAACGATGCCTTAACCTATAATGGTACGGTGTTAAATTTCGATGCCATAATGGCCAGACTTGACTTTGTCGTTAGCTATAACGTCGTTATCGAACAGGAACTATGTGTATTGAGTCGGGGAAAATTATCCATAATGGATTATTATGGTACAGTTAATAGAAAATGAACTCTACTAATTAATACAACTATTATGACCCATGGTGTAAACAAACCAATAATAGACAGTTTTTAGAGTTTTCATCACCGGTCTCAACGGGCAAATTTCAGATACTCTTTTCGCGATGAATCCACCTGACCTACCAAATGCAATGGGCATAGTTCAGGAATTAGAAAGCAACAACATGAGAGCTCATTTCGCAAATTGTTTCTCAACTACGCTGAGAAAACATAGTGAGCCAAACTCTGGTGGTAATGTACAAACCAATTTCAATCAAAAGCCAAGACAACAAAACAATAATTATAATATCCAGCGGAACAATAATAATTTAAGGTTCAACGAAGACAACAACCAGAACAGAAATAATTATGGTTATAATAATCAGAATAAAAATATTTCTTGGAACCAGGGTAAATTTACTAAATAACCAACAAAATCAGTGGAATAACAACATGAGAGCTTTAACGAGCTTAAAGAAAATTCAATTACACAGATAGAACTAGTACAACCAGACTATAATAAAAAATGTACCCTAACAACTGATGCGTCTGACTTAGCTACTGGTGCTATTCTTTCTTAGGAAGGAAAACCAATTATATTTATTTCAAAAACTATAACCAGAACTGAACAATTATACGCAACAAATAAAAAGGAACATCAAGCCATAGTACGGGCCTTTAAAAATCTTCGAAATTACTTATATGGGGTCAACAACATGGAAATCTATACCGACCATCAACCTCTTTCATTCTCCATTTCTCAAAAAAATCCAAATATCGTAATGAAAAGATGGTATTTCTTTATGGAAAGTTATTCACCCAAAATTATTTATAAGCCAGGACCAACAAATGTTGTTGCGGAATCCTATTCCAGGATCCAAATAAATAACTTAACGGAAAGTAATGAATCGGTCTGAGATCAAAATACTTAGCATTCAGCAGAGAGTAGTTTTGAGAATGTTATACAAGAAACCCGAAAACCCTTAAACCAGTTTAAGTAACAATTGCTTATAGCAATGAGGAGGTATACAATACATGAGTCGATTAATGTATTCGGAAAAACTAGACATATAATAGAATATGACACTCCAGAAAATTTAGTATCCATCTTAAGGGAATATATTCCCCCCAATATAACAGTAGGAGTTCACTGTACTCTAGAAGATTTTTATACAATTCAAATACCACTTAAAGACAATTTTATAAATACATTTTTATACACTAAAATATTTGTCCAGGATATCGAAAACGCTGAAGATAGGTCTACTATAATCACAGAAAATCATTGTAGAGCTCATAGAGGGCTTGATGAAAAGTATAAACAAATATCTAGACTTTATTATTGGCCTAATTTATACAAAAAATTTAAGGAGTTTATAAAGCGTTGCATTATCTGCTATCAAAACAAATACAACAGACACTCAATACAAATTCCGATCGGTCAAGCACCTATCCCAGAAAGACACGGTGAAAGTTTGCATATTGACATATGTATATTACGCCCAAAATCTTATATTCATTTTATATATTATGTATAGATTCTTATTCCAAATACTTAGTCGTAAAAGAAATTCCTAATAAACTAAATATAGACAATAAAGTTTCAGAAGTTTTACAACAATTTCCATTAGCCAAAACTTTGATGATAGATAACGAACCAAGTTTTTCTTCATTCCAATTTAAATCCTTTAAATCCACGACATAGTACGTCAAATGGGCAAATAAAGAGGGCAAACTCTACCTCAACAGTAATAGCTCGTTGCATTAAAGATGAGCTTAATTTAATTGATTATTCTAAAATCATAATTAGAGCAGCACAAAAATATAATTTAACAATTTACTCAATAACTAACCAACGCCCTTTTGAAATATTTATTTTTTTTTCGCGCGGAGTCGCACGGCTTACTTACCTGCCCAACCGACCGAGGGGCGCAGCCATGTATCGTACGGCACGATTCGCGAGAAGATAGTCGCCAGATAAGGAAATATAGGTAAAAGTCCGGGGAAAAGAGTAATAGTAGGATCAATTTTGTGCCAATGAAGCTAGTATTTAACATTTTAGGAGCGGCAGAGAGTCAAAATTTGAAATTATAGGGAAAAGTCTATTATAGTCAGAACACAATACTCTGAAAGGCTCATGCAAGGCATAGTTAGATCTACAATGATTTAATATTAGGGGAATATAATTTCTAGTTAATCTACCTGGCACAGAAAAGTTTAGCCGACTTACCAAGTCTGGGGAGTCAATATCACCATGTATAAGGTTATAAATGAAAACAGTACCAAGCATCGTTCTACGGTTGGCTAGGGAGGGTAAATTAACCAACAGAAGTCTACTAGAATAAGAAGGTAAGTTAAGATTTGCATTCCAGTTTAGGCGCCGTAAAGCAAAAAGAAGTAAGTTTTTTTGTACTGCTTCAATACGACCAATATGGTCTCCGTATTGCGAACTCCAGACGTGAGACCCATACTCCAGAATCGGACGGACAAACGAAATAAACAAAGTTTTAGTTAAATAAGGATCATCGAATTTTTTTGATCACCTTTTAATAAATACAAGCACTGATCTGCCTTTATTAACCATGGACGAAATGTGGTTTGAAAATTGTAGTTTAGGGTCCAAGAGAATGCCAAGATCGTTTACAAGAGTTATTCTATCCAAAGAGCTGCCACTTAACGTGTAAGTCGCGTATATCGGATTGACCCGATAAAAAGTCATCAGCTTGCACTTGGATGCGCTTAAGTTTAGTAAATTATCTCGGCATTGGGTTTGAAAATTATTGAAATCGGATTGCAAGTCTAAATGGCAGGAAATGTCCTTATACTGGAAGCACAATTTAACATCCTCTGCGTACATAAGTTCACGAGAATGAACTTATAATTGATGGAAGATCGTTAATAAATAATGTAAAAAGTAACGGACCCAGATGGCTCCATTGTGGGACACCGGAGGTAACACGGAGATTTTTAGAAATTGAATCTTTAAAAAGGACCCTTTGTGACCTGACATTTAGATAACTTGATCAAGGTATGCATAAAAAAATACGATTTGGAAAGATTTATGTCAATAGCTTGTACACTGCGCGAAATAACACTATCGAAAAGATTACAAAATTGTATCTTTTGGCGTGCGCCTTTCACTAAACATTTTAAGAAATAGAGAGAAAAAATCAAAAAACCCGCAGAAGTCGATTGCATTTACATGTAAGGACAAAATAACATTAATACTATCTGGGGTGCCTCTTGTCAGAGCAAAATATTTCTTATGTCAAAAATGGACGAAAAACTACAATAAATTGATAGCGTAGCCGGTTGAGTTGTCTGGCTAGCACGTTTGGGTGATTTGATAGTCTGGCTTCATATTTCATTTTTCTGGAAACAATTTCTTCTTTTACGGGATTTATATCCAGGTCTCTCTGAATGCTTGCGTTGCGGATGTACCAGGGGGCTCCAGTTATTGTTCGTAGGGTCTTTGATTGTATTTGAATATTTCTATATTTGAATAATTTCTATATTGCTGCTGCTTGCGTTTCCCCAGAGCTCGGAGCCGTAGGTCCAGATCGCCTTTAAGCACGAGTTATACAGTAGTACTTTATATTCAAGTGGAAGGGGAGAGCGGTAGTTCATGAGCCAGTGAAGGCTGCTGGCCTTTAGTTTTAAATGGGTCTTCTTTACTTCTATATGCTTTCTCCAGATAAGCCTCCTGTCTAAGTGTATGCCGAGATAGGTGACTTCGTCTGCTTCTGGAACCGACTTGTTGTTTAGCGCCAGTGGTGGGCATTTCGACAAGTTTAGTGTAAATGTAATGTGCTTACACTTTTGTTCGTTGACTTTGATACGCCATTCTGCTAGCCATTCTACAGCTACCAGGTGTTCTTTTAAAGTTGCTGTTGCTGTTTTTGGGCATTTCGAGCGGCTGATAATGGCAGAGTCGTCAGCGAAGGTTGAGATGAGGGTCTGGCGGCTTGGTGGAATGTCTGCCGTGTAAAGGATGTACAAGATTGGTCCACGCACACTTCCTTGGGGTACTCCAGCTTCGATGTTACGGGTTGTTGAAGTAAAGGTTTTACATCTCACGGTAAAAACTCTGTTTCTGAGGTATGACTCAAGCAACTTGTGGGTGTTTTCCGGTAGGAGGGTTTTAATTTTGTATACCAGACCGTCGATCCAGACGCGATCAAATGCTTGTGATACGTCCAGAAATAAGGCACTGCAATATTGCTTGTGTTCGAAAGCCGTGCGAATTTCAGATGTTAAGCGGTTTACCTGTTCGATAGTTCCATGCTTTTCCCTAAATCCGAATTGGTGCATAGGGATCGTTCTGTTGTTTTCAAGATGTGTTACTAAATGAACAAGAAGCTGGTTTCAAGGGTAACTGGGGAGGACTGCGACGCTAGCGAGACATTGGGTAGAGTGAATTGGTTGGATGGCGGGTGAGGCTTGAAGACGTTTATCAAGTGATGGGCAAAGGTGTTAGCTCTTTCTTCGTCACTGCGCGCCTGGTTCTTTTCGGTAGAGAGGGCCTTTGACAATTATCGATATGCTTTATTAAGTCTTTTCTTAGTAGCGACCGTTTTTCAAGTAGGAGACCTCGATCTGGATACTTAAACGTCCAGTTCTTAGCGGGCTTGTGGCTGAGGGTTTTGGCGTAGAATGTTTGGCGGCAGAGGACATTATGTCCGTGAGGTGTTTAAGCGACTTATCAATGTCAGATTCAGAGAAAATTTCGGGATCAAGTTCGATGTGTGCACTTACATATTTTTTGTACTTCAGCCAGTTTGTTTTGTTTGATGTTAGATGTTGGGGGCGGTCCAGAAGCTGCGGCTGTTCAGATAGACAGAGGAGGACTGGCGAATGGTCCGATGTAAGGTTTCTTCTAAGATTTTTACGTTTATCTGGGAAACACTTCTAATAACAGCGAAATCGATAATGTCAGGTTGTTTATTTGGATCTGTGGGCCAGTATGTTGGCCTTGCTGGTGAGACAAAGTAAAGCTTATTACCAGGACTGATAATAGCGTTGTATAATTGGCGGCCTTTGGGGTTGATAAGACGAGATCCCCAGTGGGGATGCTTTGCGTTATTATCACCGGCAGCTATAAAGCAGCGTCCTAGTGAGTTGTATAAATTCATAAACTCATTTTCTGCAATACTGAAGCGTGAGGGGCAATATATGGTGGAAAGGTTAAGTTGGCCGCCAATTAGGTTTATACGTAGGGATGTGGCCTGCAGGTAGTTAGTAGCGAATGTCTCCAAGGAATGCTGTTTTATGCGTTGTTTTATGAGTATACCGGTACCTCCGTGTGCTTTACCGTGGCTGTTTAGGAACTGTAGGAGTTCGTTTTAGTGCTGGAAAACGCCGTTTGCATTCCAGAAGCATATTCTTAAGGAGTCCATTTATACAGACTTTTGTTTGATCAGCAGTTCCATTAGAAGGCTGTGGTTTCGCAGTAGTTCTTGAAGGGAACTTTGAATAATCATCATGACGTTTGCAAGAGTAGCTAGTGTAGATTCAAGACCGCTAAGTGTATGTGGGGGAAGAGTTTGTCTTTGCTGCGTAGAAGGTTGAGTTGTTGTTTGGCTATTTCTTGTAATGAGCCTAAACATAATTTGCTTTCATATAGAATTCTTAGGAAATTAATGATTTCTAAATATGTTTTATTCTTCAATTTCAAGACCAGAAAATAGTGCTTATGATGCTAACAATTTTAAAGCTCATCTCATTCTCATTGGGTGAAGTTGTTTTAATCTTTTTGTTCTGCTAATTAATTAATTTTCATTAATTTCATTCGCCTCTCGCTAGTTCACTTTCTATAATTAGATTTGTCATAAAATAATAATTATGAGATGGCAAGCCGTCACCAAACTCTCAGTATAGGGGTACAATAATATTTCAATTAAATACAACTTTTATTGAGAAAGATATGAGAGATTAGATCGGAGTTTTAACTCATACAGCTCCACGCCGGAAGTGTTTTCAAAAACCAGAACGTGCACGTGGCACCTAGGGTTTTGCGAACCCATAACAGAATGTAATTGGTAACTCAAAATTGGGATTGCTTTTCTCTTTATTTAATGCCAATTTCGATCACTTTTTGAGGGTAAGATTTTTATTTACTGCGCTTGGAACATAACCACTTGCGTTTTCAGAGTACTTAGACGTGAAATAAACATAGAACTTTGGCCATAATATATTTCGCTGGTATAACCTCACAGAATTATATTGGCTGCTCTTAAGAAAGCAGGTGAAACCAAGCTATGAAAAGGCTAAGCTAAAATAGTCCATCGTACCTTGAAGTATGCTCCGATAAAGGACCAAATAAGCCTGTTCAATTTGTGCTGGTTTTACTTAAACAGTTGTCTGGCTAAAAAAAATGTTGTGCTGAAATTTTCTGGTATTCAAATACTCAAATAGTCAAATATATGACGGCCAATAAACCATCGGATAATATTTCTCCGTTAGATGCAATATTAGCGGTAATTAGTTCGAATGTGTTTCGAATGTTTTTTGCATGATATTTCCCTACCTCCTTTCCTTGTAAGTTCTCATGTTGCTAATAACAATAGCTAAGTTTTTTTTTTAATTCCGGTTTTTACAAATTGAGGTCCAAATTTTTCGTTGAAATTCAATATACTATCTATCCTTCTATTTACTTGAATATCCATTCGAAAAAGAGTTATCAGATCGATATATACATAGGTACTATAGTTCCTCCAGAAGAGAAAAGTCCTTTAGCAAATTATAATCTGCACGATATGTGGAACATCCTATTTCTTGATGCAACAATGGTTTTAGGGATCATGAAATACTAGTGATGTGAAAGTCCTACTCGGCTTGATCGTTTTTAAAGTACGTACGGACATCAGCTAATACGGAACGGTTAACGCACTCGGCCGTATTGCTGTGGCGAGTGAACAGCGGTATAAGCGTGGTTTATTTCTAAGTCAGTTAGAAAAGCGTTAAGTTAACGCCATAAATTGGGCACCTTTTGTCGCTAACTTTGTTCTCGTCACATGTGTCACAAGCTGTAGTATAGTCCCTAACATCCTTCGTTAAGCTTGACCAAAATAAATTTCCGTCTGCCTTGGCTATTGTATTTTGCATTCCCGCATGGGAGGACGTAAGGCAATCGTGCGCTTACTTTAAAACAGCTTATCTAATTTGATCTGCTGCAAGCGAAAGATCCATTGAGCGAGTCTAACAAAGTTAGCTACTTTGAATTCGAAACTTTTCGATAGCTGTAATTACGAATGACTATTTTATCTAATTTGATCTGCTGCAAGCGAAGGATCCATCGAGCGAGTCTAACAAACTCGTTCTGCTGTCTCATGAGCCAAAGTTAGCTACTTTGAAACTTTTCGATAGCTGTAATTACGAATGACTATTTTTTTCCGACCTGAAGCAAATGGATTTTCAGCCTTATCTTTAGTCAGTTGAACCAACCCAAACACATTAACGAATACCTGGTGATATGATCTGATCCATAAAGAGGCACATCGTGGACGGTGCATTACATAAGCGAAATGCTATTACCTTGAACTGATATAACGGTCGCCCAAGAACCGTGAATGTAGTTTAAAGCTTGTATTCTGCTCTTCGCTGATTTGGCCAGTAGGCATCCTTCAAGTCTATCTTGGAAATGATATTAGCTTTTGGCAATGTTGAAATGATCTCGTATAAGCTAGACTATTGATAAGCATCCTATTTAGTAGCGTATTAAAACCTGCGTACCTCAAGGCAAAGTCGAATTCTGTTAGGCTTGACAACAAGCCGCATGGGGGAACTCCAAGGGCTCGAGAAACTTCAATTACGTTCAACTGTAGAATGCGATCACTCTCTGTATGAAGCATTTTCTATTCTGCGGGACTTACCGCTGTTTAACGGGACTTGCATTTCCATATCAATATAATGTTATATTAGTGAAGTGGTATCTAATCCTTTAGATGTTTTTTGAAAAGGTTGCCTAACTACTGGATATAAATTGTCTCCGTTGCATGAAAAGAAAATATAATATTCGAAGCTGTGACAGCTCTGCTTCAAAACAGCTAGTACTCGACTCGTGTCCAACAGAACATGTTCTGTGACATCGAGGAACGAAACTTTTGATAAGCCTCGCAAGACATTATTAACAAGAAATTCAGCAAACTCTTTATATACCCTTGCATTTATTACTAAACGACTACAAAAAAAAAATACAGTAAAGTTTTACTAAAGAAAACTTTTTTTTCCCGATTGTTCCTATGGGAATAATAGAATGTCGTTTCTACATACTACTGTGGGCAAAAAGTAAGGTGAATTTCTTTGTAATGAAAAATCTTTATTTATTCTCCTAAATCAATTTCATCTCCTTCAAAGAAATCCCCTTCCGATAAAAAAAATTATGCCAACGTTTTTTCAAATCTTCGAAACATGCCAAATAGTCCCTTTCTTGTAAAGCCATGAGCGCCATCTTCAATTAAGCTTTTATCTCTTCAAGTGGTCTTTTAAATTTTGGGAATAGCCAGAAGTCACATGGTGCCTAATCAAGAGAATACGGTGGTTGCGTAACGATATGCTTCGAATTCTTGGCGAAATAGTCAAGAAGAACGAGTGCAGAAATTGAGCGTTTTCAGTACCAAACGAGATTTAACTTTTCGTAGGCCCAAATGGTCTTTCAAAATGGTTTTCACAGATCCTTCTGATATTCCGATCATATCAGTAAGGTCATTCACAGTCAACCGACAATTTTGGAGCACTAATTCCATCACTTCATTGTCGTGTTGGTCATCTGTTGACGTCGATTGTCGTTCGGAGCGCTTTAAGTCATCAACACGTTCCCGACCCTCTTGTCTTTGTACCACTTATAAACATTTTCTGGGACATGGTAGAATCACCAAAGGCCTTCCGCAACATACTGTAACGAACTGATTTGTTTGTTTTGCTCGCTACGAGTATCGTGTGGCTAGCTCAGAAGATGTGTGTTGTTCGTCCCACCAAATTTATATAAACGTGACCGTCCGACTGTCTAGTGAGAACGCACAGAATGTTAGGTTGTATTTACTATGATCTTTTATTCGCCGACTTGTCCCTCGGCCCGGGACTAACGGTGACAAATTCGTATCTCAACGCCTTTTCCGACGAATTGTGGTTGCTCCACCGTCGCTCTCCGCTCCCCCTCTTCTTGCTGGTCCGGAACGTCTCCGTTGTCTTTGGCTTCGGGGCAGTGAGGGTCTAGGGATTTACTCCTGTCCCTGGATCTTTCACGGCCTGTCAATGCAGCTCCTATGGCAGGACGCTAGCCGTAGACTGACTATGTTGGAGTATCGCTTGCTTGCTGCTGCGCCTGCGATGAACGCGGTGTACTACTGTGCTCTCGACGCATTCGCCTCTCGAGACACCCGTGGTTCGGACGCGCGTCCTTTTTGGCTGCACCAGGGCCTGCACGATTTTCGCCTAAAGGTTCAGGTGTACGCCGGAATTCGTCGAGGCAATTGTTTTTGCAAGACAGCTGGTTCTAGACAACTTCCCTTCCGAGCCTACGGTTCTTTGTCGAAGGACTCTATCTGTTCAATTCTACCGGACTCGCCGAGCAATTCGCCAAGCTCAAATCCTGATAAGAACTAGTACAAAGCGCCTGGACTTAGCCGCGTGATGCCTTAAGGACCTCAGATACCTGGTTCTCAGCTCGGAGACTTCAGCTCTAAAACCCGAACGTCTTGAGGATGTTTACTGATCTTGACGCATTGACTCCTTGTGATCGACTTTTCCAGCTTCCTGCGCTCGGCCTGTTTATATGGGCCGTCATATTCCGCTAATTCTTGGCCTCTCCTTTTCCATCTTTGCGCACGGCACTATACTAGGGTACAAAGTCCGCCGTCTCTTCTCTTCAAACGCTCTCTCTCCTCGTACTCTCCAAACTCTCTCCAGCTGCATTTTCCAAACTCTCTTCTCGTTCTCTCCAAACTCTCTCCAGCTGTATTCTTCAAACTCTCTTCTCGTTCTTCGCTTTTATTTGTGAGGAGTTATTTAACTCCTCACATTCTCCCCTTTTTTGAGGAAGGAAATGAGACTTGCACCTCTTCTCCTGCCGTTATCCTTGAGTTCTCTCTAGATCTTCTGTTCCGGATCGCTGATAATGGGCCTCCTTCCCTCGACGTCGCTCCTTCTCGTTCTATTCAGTTTCCACTCCAAGATGTTTCCCCTATAGACTTAATATTCTTCTCTTCAGCTGTCTTCCATGTAAATCCTTGTAGCCTTCGAGTCCTCTTGATCCGTAAAATGGTTCCCTCGACGCTCACAGCTCGTTCCTGATTTCCACAGCGCCGATCCTCCATTTCTTTTCACGCCTTTCCTTCCTTCTTGAATTTCCCGCCCAAGATGTTTCCCCCATGATGTTTCGCGTTCTTGGTATCTCCGTCCTTCTTGAATGTCCCGCCCAAGATGTTTCCCCATTATGTTTCGCGTTCTAGGTATCTTCTTTCCTCCGTTGTATGGTCACTCTACCGCTTTCCCGATCGGTCTTCCACCCATCTCGAAAATTAGAAGTGCGCAGTGTTGCCATCCAATGGTAGCGATGTTTGTAGTGTGACCCTTCCTGTGCCGACATTTCCAGTGTTCTGTGCCCATCGATCGACACTATCGTCCAGTGCCAATCGGCCGCTTATTGATCGAAGCGCCCTCATCCCTTTATAACGTGCAGCGTGACAGGAAATTTCTCCGGTAAGTTTTTCTCTCCTTTTTCTCCTCTTTTCCTCCGCTTTCACCCTTCTCACTTTTATTCTCTCTCTTTCAGCCTTCCCCCTTCACGACCCACCCTTGACCGTGGCACTCGGAGATGTAGAAAGACGGTCGGAATTGCCACCGCTTCTTCGGATCCGCGGATTGGCGTCCACTTCGGTGGTGTGGGCACCCCCTCCTCCTCTCCCTCGGGTAGGTAGCGTGGAGTGGCAGGGACTCCGAGAATCCCGGGTGAGGCCAGCGGGACCTCGTCCATTAGGACAGGTCCTGCCCACAGGCGCTCCTCCTCCAGTTGTGCGGCACGGAGGACAGCCTCCCACTCTTGCTTCTCCTTCTCCTCGTCCTCCGCCTCTTGCTTCCTCTTGGCCTGCTGGTGGGCCTCCTGCGTGGCCGAGTGAATGATTTCCTCGTCTGTTTGGGTGAGCTCTCGCTCCCCGTGCAGTCCAACGGTGTTGGGGTCCCCGGGCAGGATACTGCCCATCATTGGGTCCACAGCCCTCCGGAGCCGCCACTGTCTCCTCTCTAACGCCGGGTCGTCCACCTTCTCCACGTTGCTATTCGAGCTGACCGTGAGTTCTGGTGCCGAGTCAACCGGCTCGATGACCTGCTTGGGGGCCCGCCTTGAGGTTCGGGTAGGGTTGGACCCTGCCGCGGTTTGTGCAGCCATCCTCCTCTTTGCCTCTGACCTCGTCATGCGCGTACTCATGTTGACTAATGATTGATTTCGAATGATCATCCATTGCTACGACCCTCCCGACGACACCTCGGTTCTCTGCGCCTCCCTTTCCACGATCCTGCTATTGCTTTCCTCCTTGTTCTTCCCTTGTGCTCCGTGCCGTTATATTTGTCGGCGCAGGTTGGTTTCTTCACGCATTAGCTCGCTTCCTACGGTACTGCTCCGATGTGCCATCTCTCCCCTTTCTTTGACCGCCAGTAGATTTGTCTAGATCTCACCCGTATAGAGTCTAACGACGCTACGGGCTGGGTTATCATCTACTACTCGAGTTGTGTTTTCAATATCCTTTTTCTTTTTCCTGCGGTATGCGGCGTATAGGCGGATGACTCTGGCTTACGTCCGACGCTGAATCTGTCTGCTTTGTTTCCGGATCCTTGTAAGACCTTCCTTGTGTGCCCCTGTGCTACGCGGCGTATAGGCGGATGACTCGGACGTATGCCTGACGCTGAATCCGATTCCCTCGTAGTATGGGTCCTCTTTTTTTGTTTACACCTTATCTACGCGGCGTATCGATGGATGAATCGGGCTTATGCCCGTCGCCAAATCCATCTGCTTCGCAGTCGGGGTCCCTAGAATCCATTTCCATTCATGGCCTTGTGTCTTATTCTTGTGATTGTCCTCTCTGTATGGCGTATAGATGACTCTCGCTTCGGCCTGACGCCTAATCCTGATGCCCCGTAGTCCGGATCAATGTGAAATCCTTGTCCTAAACCTTCGATGTGTCTGCCTTCTGCTCGTTGCCGTTTCTGTTTGTTGCTGCTTAAGCTCGCAAATGTGAACCGTCCGCTTTTTCTTCGAATGTGTGCGGCGTATTTTGCAGAGAGACGAAATCCACAACCTGGTAGTGACCATCGTACCTCTGGGCTAGTTTCGCAGCGAACCTCTCGGCTGCATTGGATAGGTGGTGTTCCTTGGCCCACACTTTGCCGCCTACTGCTGGTGTCCACTGCCATCTCCTCAGATTGTGGTGTCTGGCTTGGTCCTAGATGTCTTTTCCATGTTCCGACGTACGATTTCGAAGATTTCTTTTAACTTAGCTGCCTTCTCGTCTGGAGTCTCAGTGCTTCTCCCCGTTTCCCTGTCGTATAATGCGTTTGGCAAACGGGGTTTCCCGGCCTTGTGTGGGAAATGCCGGGGAGTACGCAGTTTACTCAGATATGCTTGAGTTCACTGCTAGCATAATCTCTGGACAGTTCTCGTCCCAATTCTTTGGTCCTTTCCTGCGAATTGAGCTATCATCGTCTTTACCGTACGGTTAGCCCTTTCAGTTGGTTTGTGTGGTGTGTAGGGCACCGTGAATTGCTGAGAATGAGAATATCATTTCCCTAAGAATTCTTTTAAAGTATCGACTGTTGAACTGCGCTTCGTTGTCTGTTATCACTATCTTCGGAGCCCCGAACCTTGATATTATGCGTTCTCTAAACGCCTTTTGTAGGGTCTCCGCTGTTGCTGTTCGGAGTGGCACAATTTCCGTCCATTTAGAAAACCGATCGACTAACACAAGTATCATCTGATTTCAGTGCTTCGATCTCCGTAGTGGTCCGACGAAATCCGCACATATTGTTGCCCATGGTTTCTCTGGTACCTGAGTGAGCATTTTCCCGGCAGCCTGCAGCCTGATTGGGCTTGTATTTCAGGCACACATCACTCTTGCGCACATGGTTCCTGGCGTCTCTTTGGATTCCTGACCAGTAGTACCGGGCTGCCAGATCCGGATGCTATTGTTCTTCTACTCCAAACATGCCCAGCGGATGGGGAGTCATGGTTATCTTGAAGTACGGCTTGTCTTGGGCTTTGTGGAACGCTCAGTTTCCAAGCCACGACATCTTGATTGCCGGCTCTCTGAGAAATGTGCCTACACAGTGACTGGCCTTTTATTGCATAGTCTGGATATTTTTGTGGTTGGGCTTTTATTTTCTCGCACATACTCCTGATCCAGTTGCAGTCATTGGTTGATTCGTCGATGTGTCCTTCATGCCTCTAAGAATGTCTGGTAATGAGTGTCGTGATAGGGCGTCTGCCACCACATTTAAGTAGCCCTTCCTGTATGCTATCTCGAAGTCGTACTGTTGCAGCTCCAAGGCCAATCTTGCTACCCTTCCAGAAGGACTTTCTATGCTGTTTAACCACTTTAAAACCATGTAGTCTGTTAATACTTTGAAATGGTCTCCATTCAAGTAAGGTATCAACTTTCTGATTGGCCACATGATTGCCAAGCATTCTTTTTGTGGTGTAGAGTAATTTTTCTCCGCGCCGTTTAAGATCCGGCTTGAGTATGATATTACTTTTTCACCGTCCTCTGTTTCTTGTGTCAGGATCGTACCTAAACCAGAATCACTGGCGTCCGTCTACACGACTAATCTTTTCTCGAAATCCGGGCATCCCAGCACAGGATCGGCCAATAATTATGCCTTTACTTCTTCGAAAGCCTGCTGGTGTTCCGGCGTCCATATCCACTTTGTGCCTTTGCGTAGTAGTGGTTTTGCATTCGATTTAGCGTCGCTTGTGAACAGTTGTGTTTACTTTTGTGCTCTGAGTTTTTGTATTTTTTCAGTGATTTTGTGCGAGTGTTTTGTGTTCATTTATTTACAAAGCTTAACTTAATATCTGTGTTAGAAATTTTAAATAGATTTCTCAGTAAACAGGTATGTGTTTATAGTTATTTTAACATTTCTATTAAATTTGTTTAATCTCGTAGCTTTGTTAGTGTAATTTACGATCTCTATACTTGCTGGAACTCTTTTACTCCCTCTCAATCTCTCTCGCTCTATTTTATAACTGTAACTTATTCTCTATGAACTTCTGGTAGACTTTTTCGTTTATTTCTCTAAATATCTCTCTCCCTCTTGCATGCTTTACATTGTATTTGTTTATGCTTAAAGTGGTTGTGTCGCACTAGCCACGCTCAGTCGATATAAGATTTATTCTCTCGTGCTCTTTTTATTCGCTCTAATTCGTTATCTCGCGCTCTTATTCTCTTATTTTTTCGTGTTTTGTTCCCTTGTGGTTTTTGGATTTGATCCCAGTGCCAAATTTACTTAGAGGTATTTTTCAAATTCTTATTTTTTTATTTGCTTTAAACTTACAATGGCTCTTGTCTGTTCTAAGAAAAATTGTATTCTTGCGTCTTCAACTAAAGACCCTTTTATTTTTTGCTGGCTCTGCGTTTCGATGATGCACGTTAAATGTGCAGGATTTACTGGCAGAGTTAAAGATTTCATAGATCTTAATTCTGGTCTCATGTGGTCATGTGGGTCCTGCAAGGAATTGGTAGTTGAGATGAGCGGCTTTATGAAGCAGACTCGAGACAACTCAATGAGGGGTTCAATTCCGTCTGTGCCCAGTTTAATAATAAAAAATTATTAACTGAGTCGCCTAAACGTAAAAAAGCCAGTTTAACCGCCGTTAATATGATTGTGGAATCCACCCCAAATCCGAACTTGGTAGCAGCAGTTTCTGCTGACACAGGGGTAAATAAACCAACTGTGCCTATGGATACAGCTAGTTCAGGAATAAAATCAGTACTGGCTAAGTCAAAAAATTCGTTGCCGACCGTACCTATTGAACAATTTCGATTTTCATACGCTCGTAGGATATCGTCTGTAAGGATGTTTCTACGGCTGGGATGGAGCTCAGTCTCCCCAGGATCCTTTACAATCGAATTTGTAAATAAGCGGGGACGAGGAGAGGCGGGCAACCTGGACACCGTCGCCGATGTGCGCGGTGGGTCTTATTGGCGGGTCAGAGCAGGCATTTGGGACTCGGATTTGGGCCAGACGCGATAGAGTGAACGCCGTCACGTGCGTGCCGGAGGAGGCACATTTGGGGGGGGGGAAATTGGCCCGTGCCACTGTGTCAACTCCCGCCGCCTGGGGCGCTGTTTCACGCCCACGCAGAGGAATCGTCTCTAAACATGGACAGAAGTCAGCGCTCCCAGTTCCGGGACAGGCTCCCACTGTTCGGGATGGGTGTGCGTCGGTCAAAAACCGAGACGGGAAGCTATGCAAGCGGAACATGGACCAAAGTCCAGTTGCGCAGAGGAATCTTCTCGAAAACGCAACCGGCTTGGCTTAGGCCACTGTTTTAGCACACGCGGATCAGGGCTTTGAGGGTCAGGGAAGAAATAAATCCAACTCGGTGTATGTTCGCTGTTCTTATTGTCCGTGTTTTTTTGTTTTATTGTTCTTGATTATCTTTGTGGGCTTTTCTTCCTCTTTTCTATCTGTATATTTTCCCTAGCCGCACTATTCTCTTTCCCTGTCTCTCCCTATCTCTCTCGCACTCTACTCACTAGGGTCCTACGTCCTGATTCCTTGATGTCCTGGGGGTCCTTGGTGTCCTGCGTGTCCCTTTGCGTGGTTCTCTCTGCTTCGATGCTGGGTCTTTGACTGGTGGCGAATGAAAGAGACCTGGACTAGCAGCCGCCGGGTTTATATAGCCAGCCGGGTTCTCGCTTCTCAGAATTTGTTCCCAATAAACCTAAAAAAAACAAATAACAGGCCTTCCACTGTGTCAAAAAACTAAAAAGTTTATCTTTGGCGTATGAAAATGTAAGGGGACTAAATATGAAGCTACAAAAGCTTTATGCTGACTCCTCTGCATTCACTGAAGATATTTTGGCTTTTACGGAAACTTGGCTAAAACCAGAGATAACTGACTCTGAAGTTCTGTCAAATAACTTTAATACTTATAGGTCCGATCGCCCCTCACGTAGGGGGGCGGTGTACTGATTGCCGTTACCTCTAGCCTAACATCTGAAAAAATTCTCACTCATATCCCAAACGAAATTGAATTTGTAAGTGTGAAAGTTTCCTTGCAATCTATATCTATTTTTGTTACAAGTTCTTATATTCCTCCCGGCTCTGATCTAGTAATTTATGTGCACCATCTGTCAGCAATAAAATCCGTACTATCCCTTCTTTTTAACAGAGACCTTTTAATTGTTTTGGGTGACTTTAATCTACCCGATATTTGACTGACTCACTTGTCACTATACCTTTATCCGCCCATAATTTTGTAGATGGCCTTTTAGAATTATCGTTACAGCAAGTAAGCTTTATACGAAATTCTTTAAATAGACAATTAGATCTTGTGATTGTTTCAGACCCGTCCGAGGTCACGGTATGTAGAATTGACGCTCTTGTTGTACCTGAAGACCGATATCATCCAACAATGGAATTGACAATTTGCCTCCCCTGCTCTGATACCGTCTCTCCTTTAGTGTCCCCAACTAAAATGAGATGATTTCGTAAATGTGACTTTAATAAACTTATCGAAATGATTTCTTATTATAATTTGACAGACTTGTACAATTGTACAGACATTGAAAGTGCCACTGAACTATTCTATACAGCGTTAAATACTTTTTTAATGAATGCGTTCCTGATAGGTTTCCATCAAACCTAAACAGGCCTCCTTGGTTTACCAATGCGCTTCAAAGACTTAAAAACCTTAAATCAAATACTTATAAAAAGTATGTATCTAAATCGATGTAAATTTGAATTTTCAAATGATCCGAAACAGTTTTTCAACTTTGTTAATGCCAAGCGTAAGTCATCGGCATTGCCTTCATCGGTACGTCTACACTCAACGGAGGCATCGACGGATTTTTAAATTGCTGATTTATTTGCTGAGTTTTTCCAAGCCACTTATAGTTCGATATCTTGGTCAAATTCTAACTACCCTAATCCATTAAATAGGGCAAATTGTATTTTTTCCCTTTAATTACTGAAAACTCTCTCTTAATAGATTAAGCAACAACAACGCCGACTTATTCTCCCGGTCCAGATGGACTTCCTGGATATGTGCTCAAGTTTTGTGCGTCAACCATTTGTAAACCGATTCTTAAACTTTTTATTTTGTCTATTTCATCATTAGTTTTTCCCACTATCTGGAAGGACTCTTTTATTATTCCACTTCATAAAAAGGGTGCGAAGGCTGATGCAAAGAATTATAGAGGTATTTCCAAATTGTCGGCAATTCCTAAAGCATTTGAACGTATTATCACTTCTCATTTGCAACATTTATGTTCCTCGCTTATATCACCGTGTCAGCATGGTTTTGTTAAGCGAAGATCGACCACCACCAACCTTCTTGAATTGTCATCAATTGTAATAAATGGATTTCAGAAATAAATGCAGACTGACGTTATATATACAGATTTTAGTAAGGCCTTTGACTCCGTCAACCACTCTCCTCTTTTATTCAAATTAGATCTATTTGGGTTTCCTGGTAATTTATTA
Source organism: Drosophila fuyamai (assembly GCA_018153365.1). Lineage (NCBI taxonomy): Eukaryota > Metazoa > Arthropoda > Insecta > Diptera > Drosophilidae > Drosophila > Drosophila fuyamai. Next base: position 324,250 of record JAECXW010000591.1, on the reverse strand, counting down.
ACTTGGATTTCAAGTTACTTGAACGGTAGGACTCAGAGGGTTATATTCAAGAATGCTGTTTCAAAATTGATCTACGTGACAACGGGAGTGCCTCAGGGAAGTCATCTGGGCCCTTTGCTGTGTACTTTGTTTATAAACGGTCTTCCCTCTATCATAACACATTCTCGTGTACTAATGTATGCTGATGATGTTAAGCTTTGTTTATCATATAATGATATAGCGTCGGGATTAAACTTACGGTCAGATTTTAGTTGTTTTCATGGATGATGTGAGTACAACCTTTTAAAATTAAACTAACTTAAATGCAATGTTATGACTTTTTATAGGGGTACTCCTACGTTTATCAGTTACTTTCTTGTAAATACGCCACTCGACCGTATATATTCAGTTAACGATTTAGGTGTTCTTCTGGACCCTAAACTTCAATTTGACTGCCACATAATGTCCACTGTTAACAAAGCCATGAGTGTTCTTGGGTTTATAAAGCGTTGGTCAAAATAATTTGATGACCCTTATACGACCAAATTATTATTATTATTATTTTATTATTATTAAACTATTTTGGAATATTGTTCGTCGGTTTGGAGTCCACAGTACAAAAAAAATTTCTTCTATTTGCCCTTCGTAATTTGAACTGGGATCAAAACGTAAGGCTACCTCCTACCAGAGTAGATTACTGTTGCTTAATTTACCCACACTTGTAAATCGTAGAACAATGCTTGGTACTTTTTTGATGCAAAATCTTATAAGACGTGATACTGATTCTGCAGAACTTGTAAACCGCCTAACTTTCAATGTTCCTGTTAGACTAAATTTGCCCCGATGTACATCAAATTTTTGTCTGCACGAGCCCTTTCGCGCTCTATGTAATAATTATAACATCCTTTATCATTTAATTTGCATTTCAACTTCTATCCCGTTATTAAAAACTAATATTTTAACTCATTTGCTTTACTCTTAATTGTGCCTTTTATTTTCAATTGTGTCTTGTCTCTATTTAATTTATGTATTTTCCTCGCGAACTCGCATTTTTTGCCCAATTTGTTAATAGGGCCCCGCGCGTAACAAGCATGTTCTTGGTGTCGTTGGGCCCCTTGTTTGTACTGCTCGAAGTGCATCAACGTTTATCAATATATACTATACGGGCAAAATCTGGCACAAATCGTCGGTACCATGAAGCTACGCCCAGGTATTGTCGTAGTTCACGTACCGTAGATGGTGGCTCTAGTTCGTCTATGGTCGTTACTTTCTCGGGATTTGTGCCTATCCCTTCCTAGTAACGCTGAGGTAAAGCAGCTCTTCCTTGAAGAATTTGCATTTATCGGCGTTTATTCTTAAGTTTGCTTCCTTAAGGTGCCTGAACACTTCCTTTAAATTCTCCCCGTGTTCTTTCAGCGTGCGTCCGATCACAATAATGTCATCTTGATATGCAAATGCATATGGTGACATCTCCGGTCCAATTACCTGATCGAGACCCCTTTGGGAGGAAGCTGAGTGTAGTCCAAAATGCATTACTTTCCATTGGAATAAACCTTTGCCGGGTACTGTAAAAGCCTTTCCTACTGTTTACCTCCAGAGATTGCCAATATCCGTCTTTCAAGTCTAGACTGCTTATGTATTTTGCCTCTCTGTCTTGGTCCAGGATATAATTGATCCGCAGCATCGGGTGGACATCTTTTATAGACTTCGCGTTTATTTGTCTGAAATCAACGCATAGTTTCCACTTGCCCGTCTTCTTTTTCACCTTTACAATGGGCGAGCTGTATGGACTTCTTGAATGTTCTATAAATGGACTCTTGGGTTCTTAAGATAATATCTCTGTTTGATTGACTGGTCGTCTTTCATGGTAATTTGGTGCTCGGCCACTGTATATATTCCTGACATTGTGCTGAATTCGGCTAGCTGTTTGTCGAGGACATCCATTGAGCCGTTTTCTTGCAGGTATTCGCAATTCATGCCAGGCACATTTTATTTCCGCCCCGACTCCCGTGAGAAAATTTCATCCCAGCACTAACTCATTCACTACTCTTGGAAGTATTAGGAGATACATCTCCAATTGTTCGTTTCCAAACTCCACCTTGTCCTCGAGTTGTAAGCTTATTCTGCTGCATTTGCCGTCTGCTAACCTAACTTGCCGTCTTGTCCTTGTGCTCCTTCCTTTGTCAGCCAGTGTATCAGCCAGCTCCTCGTTAATGAAGATTGACGTGGGTCCCGTGTCAAGTGGCCTCGTATGCGACTCGTCCATTTTCAACGGTCGCGCACAACTGCTGCTTCTTCTTGATCAGTTTGCCAGTAAGTTTGGAGAGGAGACACTTTGCTCGTGAACGAACTCTTCTCACTCTTTGTCCAGTTCTTCGTACTCGTCAGCCAGGATCATTAATGTGTCCAAATCATCCACCTTGACGATTCTCAATGAAATCCTCAGGTCTGGTGTGCAGTAGTTCTTCATTTTCTCTAGGGTTTTTTTTTTGGCGAGTACCCGAGTGGCCTCATCAATGTCTGAATGTTCACCATGTAGTCTTTAAATGGTTCCCTGAAGCCCTGTTTACGCGGTTTTAACTTGTATTCTAGCTTCGAGAAGAAACCTCTCGGCAGAAAGTATGTTTGGAAACTCTCGCTAAACTCTCCCCACGTTCTCCAGTGTTTATTGTTTAAAATAACCCATTTTAGTGCTTTGCCATGTAATAGCTCTGGCACTGCACGTGGGATCATATTCAGGTTCAGACCGTTCGTGTTTGCGGACCACTCCACCTGTTCTAAGAATTCCAGTGGCTTCTCTGTGCCATCGAATTTTAACGACCATTCTCGTACTTGCATTACGATTTTGGCGTAATCCGGTGTGCTAGGTCTTTGCTGCCCTGATTTTCTCTCTTGGCTTGTGCTGTCCATTCCAAGACTTGCTATGAGCTCCTCGCCGTCAGGGTTCCGAAATTGATGGTTGGGCCTGGCTTGTTGTCGTACTTCTCTTTAAGCTCAGCCCAGATCTCTGCGACTCTGAGAGGGAGATATATCCATCCTTTACCATTTCTGTTTAAATGCTAATTCTCACCGACTGGACAATCACGTTTTGGGCGAACGGTAACGAACTGATTTGTGTGGTGTGCTCGCTACGAGTATCGTGCGGCTAGCTCAGAAGATGTGTGTTGTTCGTCCCACCAAATTTATATAAACGTGACCGCCCGACTGTCTAGTGAGAACGCACAGAATTTTAGGATGTTTTTACTATGATCTTTTATTCGACGACTTGGCCCTCGGCCCGGGACTAACGGTGACAAATTCGTATCTCAACGCCTTTTCCGACGAATTGTGGTTGCTCCACCGTCGCTCTCCGCTCCCTCTTTTCTTGCTGGTCCGGAACGCCTCCGTTGTCTTTGGCTTCGGGGCTGTGAGGGTTTAGGGATGCGTTACCGTTCCCAGACTAGGGTGAACAGACACTGGGCTCTCAAAGCATACGCCTTTCGCAGCCACAGCCTCCTGTCCCTGGATCTGTCCTGGCCTGTCACTCCAGACGCCAACACAGTTTCTACCTGACGGTTCAGGCATACTCCGGAAGGCCGCCAATGCAGTTCCTGTGGCAGGACGCTAGGTACACGACGAACGCTTTCGCCCTCGCCTTTTAGCCATAGACTGACTATGTTGGAGTATCGCTTGCTTGCTGCTGGGCCTGCGATGAACGCTCGTCGTTCTTCGTGTCCTCGATGTCCTTGCGATATCTTGGCTCTGCTGTCTGCGTGTTCATGCTGGACTAGGTGCAGCGGCCTTTCTATGACTCTGGCGGTGAACTACTGTGCTCTCGACGCATTCGCCTATCGAGACACCCGTGGTTCGGACGCGCGTCCTTTTTGGCTGCACCAAGGCCTGCAAAATTTTCGCTGGACGGTTCAGGCGAACGCCGGAATTCGTCGAGGCAATTGTTTTTGTAAGGCCACGGTTCTTTGTCGAAGGACTCTTTCTGTTCAATTCTACCGGAATCGCCGAGCAATTCGCCAAGCTCAAATCATGACAAGAATTGGAACAAAGAGCCTGGACTTAGCCGCGTGATGCCTTAAGGACCTCAGCTACCTGTTTCTCAGCTCAGAGACTTCAACCCTAAGTCCCGAACGTCTTGATGTAGAGATCTTGTTTCTTGTTAACTCGGCGCGGCTCTGCTTGCTCCTGATATTGACTAGACTTTTGTTGTTCACATATCTATTACTTGTTTGCTGATCTTGACGGATTGTCTCCTTGTGATCGACTGATCCAGCATCTTGCGCTCGGCCTGTTTATATAGGCCGACGTATCCCGTTAATTCTTGGCTTCCCCTTTTCCATCTTTGCGCACGACATTATACTAGGGTCCAAAGTCCGCCGTCTTCTACCGCTATCCCTTCTCTCCAAACTCTCTCTCTTCTCGTTATCTCTCCATCTGTATTCTCCAAACTCTCTTCGCTTTTATTTGTGAGGAGTTATTTATCTCCTAAGAACGAGAAGAGAGTTTGGAGAATACAGCTAGAGAGAGTTTGGAGAGAACGAGAAGAAAGAGAGTTTTCGTACTTTTTGCTCACAGAAATAGAAAGACAACTTTTGAAAAAGTTTCAAGCAGATAGCTTTAAAACTGAGGGACTAATTTACGGATATGGCTAGATCAACTCTCCTGGTGATGCTGCTCAAGAATATATATATGTTATAGGAAAATGTCTCCTTTACTGCGTTGCATACTTTTGACTGAAATTATAATACCCTCTGCAAGGATATACAAATTATTTATATATGTATGTTTCTTATTTATTTTCACCTTGGCATAATATGACTTCAGTCTAGTAATGCGCCTACTGTGTATAGTGTTTCTACCGCTTTGCATCCGGGTGCATTCGCAATGGTACGAAATTACTTTTTCAGTAATTTTTAAATACAGTGCTTTGGATCACATTTTCAGGGGGCATTCGGTTCTTGCACCCCTTCGTCGGTTTTCCGACTGCTTTTGGAGAAAGTTTTGACACTGCAGCTGGCACACATTTGACTTACCACAGCCCTAGCAGAAAATACGACGTTCGGCTAAACAATTCGTCCTTACTCTTCAAAATTCCAACCCTTTATCTTTTTATGCGAGATACCTAAAACAGCAAGTGTAGCATTCCCTTTCCGTTCTCACCAGATGACTTGTAAACATTCCGAGGGTTATGGACCAAAGGTTTAAATCTTTAACAGTTGGCTTGAGGCGAAAAACAGTGGTCACAGATGATAGTAAAGAAATTAATTGCCTAAAATTAGTGGTTCCCCTCAAAAGAAAGGGAGAGATGGGGATCGCGTTTCTTAGTTTCAGGAGGCATTGCATCTGGACACCGGATCAAAGTTAGCTTCGACAGGCTCAGACAAACCATGACCAAGCTCAGGCTTGGTGATTGGATCATTAATAGCAGTTGAATTAATTGTAATACCCTCTGCAAGGGTGTAGCAAGAAATTTGTCTTCAATGGCATCGCCCCATAGTTTCTAGGGTAACTTTTTCTAAAATTAAGGGCGATTCCTTTCTAAAATCTAAGACACAAGCCCTTAAAATTAAGAACATTTTTCTAAAATATAGAAAAAAATGCACTAAAAGTAAGGCATCTTACCATAAGTTTGAGAGCTAATTATACCCGTTACTCGTAGAGTAAAAGGGTATATTGTATTCGTGCAAAAGTATGTAACAGTTAGAAGGAAGCCTTTCCGACCCTATAAAGTATATCTTATTCAGGATCACTAGCCGAGTCGATCTAGCCATGTCCGTCTGTTCGTCTACCCGTCTGTGTGTCCGTATGAACGCTGAGATCTCGGAAACTATAAAAGCTAGAAGATTGGCATTTTGCATGTAGATTTTAGGAGTTCCTACGCAGCGCAAGTTTGTTTCAAAATGGTGCCAAGCCCCCTCTGACGCCCACAAGCCACAAGCTGTGGCCATAGTTTTTATGCTATTATGAAAATTTTTTTTGATATGTATTTGTTTCGTCAATACCTATCGATTGGCCAAATAAAAGTTTGCCACGCCCACTCTAACGCCCAAAAACCCCTTAAACGCTTAAGCCTGGCTAGCGCCTACATTTCCGCCTTTCATGGTGTATATAATAGCGCCATCTAACGGATGACTTTGGGACAGCTGGCCAAGGTGCTCAACAGAGTCAACGTTAATTCTCGATAAGGATTTCTATTAAAGGAAATTGCGATGGCTTTCATTTGTCAATACCGAAATATATCCCATAGTTCTTAGGCAAATCAAATCAAGTTAGCCAAATTGGAGGTGTTCCCTGGGTACCGATTTTAACATAAAAATCGGGAGCTAATTCGAGCGGCGAAAAACATACAAGAAGGCATATTTATATTAAGTTGTTTAGCTGAGTAAGGGGTATCTAATAGTCGAGGCACTCGACTATAGCGTTCTCTCTTGTTTTTTCTAAAAACAAGAAAAATTTATAAAAATGTGTCTACATTCATGATGTAATATTTCATTCAGGATTTATTAAATTATGTATGTTTATAATAATATATAATTTAAGCATTTCGCTTTTTATTCAGAAAAGTAATAAAGTGGTGTATATATAAATGACCTATATCGATATTAACTGGAACCCTGTGGTGAAGAGAAAATGAAAATGTATATATATATGTATATAAACCAAAGACTATATGTAGGATCGTAAGCGAAAAATAACTTTGAAAGTCGATATTCTTGAAATAAATGTTCTCAGATGATTATTATGACAACAAATATTTTAGTTACTTGAATATGCGGTGCTTAGATTTCTGGTCAGACGTTCTCTAGGCTACGCGAACAACCGTTAATCCAAATATAATATTTATTGTTTTAGGGTTAGAACAATTTTTTGGCAGGGTGTGATAATTTAAAAAATGTTTTATTATGTTATTCAAAATATATCTATATTTAAGAAAATATTTCTATATTTAAGAAAATATTTCTATTTATGAGAAAATGTTTCTATATTTTAGTAAACGTTTCTTTTTTTAGGGCTATCTAATTTTTTTTTTGTTAATTTGAGAACATTGTTCTATTTTTTAGGGTATATTTTTAGGGCGGAATTCCTCATTTTAAGAAAAAAATTCAAAAAACCACTGCCATTTTTAATAAAATCTAAAAATTTTTCTTGTATTTAGGGCGATTTTAGTTTATAGCGACAAAAAACAAATTTATGGCGATTTTCTAAAATTTAAGGTTAATTTTGCTAAGAATCCGATAGTGAAAAACTAAAGAAATCTTCCCCGCCTAGCGAAAAAAACAAAAAAAAAGTTCAAGCATTAGAGAGAGGAAAACTAATTTGCCAAATAAGTGTAAATTGTTTGTTAGGACTGATGAGATCTGAAATGCCAAGTCTATGTGGACCACTAGTAAACTGTTAGAAATAATGACCAAGAAAAAAATTAAGACCGCAAAGAAATTTCATTACTATGGTTTTATGGATTTTTTTCGAGGTCCATCAAAATGTTCTTCTTTCAATTTTAAAATAATAGGCCTGAATACTAGAATATTAACAAGAAAGGAAAGCTAACTTCGGGCGGAGCCGAAGTTGATTTACCCTTGCAGAATATTCAGTAATTTATATTCTCCAACTTTATTCATATGAGCCATTCTTAATACTCATAAAAATCCCAACTTCCTAACTTTAAAAACACCAAATTTATGGCAATTCCAATCGTCCAGTTATATGGCAGCTATAGAATATAATCGGCCGATTCTTATGAAATTTGGTAGGTCGGATTAATTAGACAAATATAAAACCCATAGAAAATCCCAACTTTACAAACACCAAAGTTATGGCATTTCCGATCAATCAGTTATATGGCAGCTATAGGATATAGTCGGCCGATCCCGGCCGTTCCGACTTATATACTGCGTGCAAAGGAAAGAAGGGTGTGTGCAAAGTTTCAATTTGATATCTTTAAAACTGAAAGACTAGTTCGCGTAGAAACAGACAGATGGACAGACAGACGGACAGACAGACGGACAGACAGACGGAAAGACGGACATGCTTATATCAACTCAGGAGGTGATCCTGATCAAGAATATATGTAGGAATTAATATATTCACAATGTTTTATTGGGATTAAGTTTAAACATTAGAGGTGCTTATATTAGTTTTACAAAGTTCTTTCTTGATTTTCTTAAATTGTCTCCTCCCTTTTCGAACTCTATTCGACGACTCTTCGCTCATTCGTTCAAGTATCGGCGGCCTAAGAAGAATCGAGTACTTTATCGAGAGTTGCCATATAAGTTAGCCCGCTTCGAGTGTGATGTGCATTAAGCCCGCCTGATTCAAATCCCACATTCGGTCCTCCTGACTGTTTATACGCCTCGAATGGACCTGACCAAGGTTTAATGTACTCGGAAACCGTTGACGTTTTAAATGGACCCTCTGAGTCACCTATAATCTTGTAGGGCCCTAAAAACTTCCCCTTAAGCTTTAATCCGACACCATACTGAGTTCTCTTAATTGCCACCAAATCATTAAGATGATAGACTCTTTCTTGTTTCCGCTTCAAATCAAACGCTTTCTTAAATTCTTCTTGTACTTTTTTGATGTTCTCTCTGGCTGTTTAGCGAAACTTCTCTATTTCTTCATTTAGAGATTTTATAGCGAACTCCTGCATCAAGTCCTTTAGTTCATTGCAGCCGGATAACCGCATATCAACTCCTGTTAAAAGCTTGAATGGCGTAATCTTGGTGCTTCTTGGCTCGGTGCTATAGATAATTTGCTGAACTCGTCCCATGTATTTATACCAGGCTAATGGTTTTTCATAGCTCAACTTTGATAGCATTGGTACGACCATCTTGTGAATTCTTTCGACTTGGCCATTTCCGCGTGGTACACCTGTCGCTATAAGCAGATGCTGTATGTTATGTGACTCGCAGTATTCTTTGAATGCAAGAGATGTGAAAGCAGTGCCTCTATCGAACACTATGCGGCAAGGGTTTCCAAAATGGACTGCTTGTTTATCCAGACAGTTTAAAATTTCGTCCTCACCAGTGCTACGACTTGGGTAGAGCCAGACATATTTTCAGAATCCGTCTACTACGACAAAGATGTGGTTATATCGCTTGGTCGTCATTTCCATTGATCCGACGTGATCGATGTGGTATGTAATGAAGGGTAAATCGCCTTTGTCAATTGAAGTCAGAAATCACTCTTTCTTGCCCACTTTGGCATTAACAATAATACATTTTATGCAACTCTCGACGATTCGATCTGCTTTTTCTTTGAGCTTGGGAGTAAAATACGACCTTTCGACGAAATCCTGTGTCTTCCTGCAGAAAAATGCCCTTGGCTGTGCACGTTCTGAATTATTTAATTTTCCATAGTTGAGGGTACTACGACTAGCTCACAATTTGAATCTTTGAAGAGAACGTCATTCTGCATATAAAAGTCCTGGTAAGCATCCTTTTCAACAAGGTTGCGAACTGCTTTTGTCCAATCATCGTTAATATGGGCTTCCTTTAAGCGATGAGAAATAGAGTCCGACAAAAAGAAACATGAGACCCGACTCAAGGCATCAGTATGTTTCATTTGAGTCCCAGAACGATGTTCGATCTTGTAGTTGAAGTCCTGCAAATATAAAGCCCAACGAGCTACGCGAAGAGGAACTTCTTTTTGGTTCATTGTCATTTTGAACGCGTTGCAGTCAGTTACGATTGTGGACTTTATGCCTAACACATAGACACGCCACTTGACTAAAGCTCCAATAAAAGCCAGTATTTCCAGTTCATACGAATCGTACTTTTCCTCGAATGGTGATGTCTTTCGGCTCATGTATTGGACTGGATGGAAAGCACTATCTACGAGGTCCTTCTGCAGTTAGACTGCGCCAAAACCGTACTTGGACGCGACTGTGTGGATTTCCGTTTGTAAATTAGGATTATACAACTTTAGGACTGGTTCGCTAATAAGAGCAGTTTTCAGCTTTTCAAGCGCACATTCTTGTTTCTCTCCAAATTCATACTTGGAATCGCCTCTCAGTAAATCCGACAAGGGCATGGCAATGGATGCGTACCCGCTTATAAACTTTCGGAAGTAAGAAGTCAAACCTAGGAATCGCTGAATCGCTTTTTTGTCATGTGGTTTGGGAAACTCTTTCACAGCTTGAATCTTTTCCGGACCTGGGGTGATGGTTCCACTTTGAATAATATATCCTAAGAACTGTACTTTACTGTGCAATATTTGGCATTTACTCCAGTTGATACATAAACCGTTCCGGGAAGCAACCTGAAAGACAAGATGAGCTCCCTTAGAACTGCTATGATGAATCTTGTGAAAACCGCAGGTGAATTTGATATGCCAAATGGTACATAAAGGAATTCAAATTGTCCAGATTGGGTCACAAGAGCCTGGTTCAATCAGAAGGTGGAAGAAGCCGTTTGTTAGATCCAAAGTGGTGAATATCTTGGACCCTTGCAGCTTGTCTAGCACGGTCTCCATATGAGCCATCGGAAAATTGTCTCGAATAATTTTCTCATTAAGTTTTCGGTAGTCACAGCACAGTCTCTTCTTTCCGTTTTTCTTGGACACCAAAACTACCGTCGATGCGTACTTTGAGGTACTTGGTTGGATGATTTTCTCTGCAAGCCAATCCTCAACTTGATCGTCAACTGTTTTCTGGTCACAGACAGGTAAACGACGTGGATGCTGGTAGACAGGTATCTCATCCTTCAAAATGATTTTCATTTGTACCGGAGCACTTGCGCTGCGCTCGGGTGCATACTCTTTAATCAAACTTTTGACCGCAGACTGCTGTGATTGATTCAAATGAGATAAATCAACGTGATCGGAAACTGCTGCCTGTTCTGCACACATGCCCTTAAAATCTTTCAGAAACTCGAACCCGAAATTTATATGTTTATCTTCAATACTTTTTGATTCATTTCGACGGATAAACTCAGTGCCTTCTTTTGTAACTTTCATGTCAACAATATCCAGGATAGTTCTACCCAAAATTGCGTCAAAGCCCATGTCCTCATCTGGAACCACGTGAAATTCCACCTTCATGTGCATGTTGTCGACTCTCGCCTATTCCCGTCAAACATTTTTCTTTTCCGGTGAGAGGTTCGTTGCCTAGTTTGAGGAAAATGTTCCTGCGCATGAGGCATAGATCAGCGCCTGTGTCGACGGGTCCTTTGAAATGAGCGGTGGAAGACTTGATCATTTTTAGTTCGAGGCCAGAGGCCGTAAACTCGCTTTCTGGCTTAGTAACTGCGTTCTCCACGTGAACGGCGTTAGCATTTCTCTCCTGTTTCACCTCAACCTCGATTTTGCACTGCGCAGCACGATGACCTGGCTGTCCGCACCGATAACAATTATTGTTATCCTTCTTGCAATCTTTCTTTAAATGGGACGGATCCCCGCACTTAAAGCATTTACGTAAAAACTCTGGTTTCGAGTCGAAGCTTTTGGATCCATCTACCTCAACTACACGCGCTTCATTCTTGTAAGGCATCTTGTATGAACCTCTGACCTTCTTGTATACTTCGATCTGCTCCTTCAAATCCCTTATGGTTTTCGCCTGATACAACATTATTTTGTTTGCCTTAGCATCTGGAACTCCTTTTACAAAATACTCTATCAAACTTTCTTCGTCTAGTTTAACTGGCTTGGCTATTTCCATCAAAGCATACAAATATTCCTGAAGTGTCTCTCCTTTTCTGTGCGCACGTTGACCTAGCTTGCGATGGACCTCAGCAGATGAAATTTGAACAGCAAATTCGCCACGCAATGCTGCCTTTAGATAATCCCAGTTGCGAATGTTAGCCTGGCTGCGAATAAATAAAAAGTTGAAGCTGGCTCTACTGCACAGTCAAAGCACATTCCTCCAACTCCTGAATCCACTGATCTATATCTGGACTACCTGTACCTGCAAAATTCGAAACACTGCCTTCTACATCTTTAAGTGTAAACAAAGAACGGCTTATACGCACTGCCTGCACTGGACAATCGAGAGCGGTAGCTACAGATTCAACTTCATCCGAATCGTTGTTATCATCGTCGTCCTGATTACCGAAATGAGCCAGGAGTCTATCCTGTAAATCGCGCTTTCTACCGTCTGTGGGTAAATTTAATTGTAGTAGCTTTGCGCGCAAATCCTCGCATCGCATTAACATTATCTCTTCGAGTTGCATTTTGATATGAAATTTGCTTACAAAGATATTAGTTAACAAAAACAATGAATAATGAATAACTTCAGAAATGACAAATTTTGGTTTTATACATACAGTCTACTTGTGAGCGACTTTCAATTGCATTGGGTGCGTTTTCTGATTAGCACCCCTTTTGATGCACTGCTTCTCGAAACTGCTTGCCTGCCAATTGGATTTTCTTCTGGATTATTCAACTTGAAAAAAAATCCTGCCCTTGCCTTGTCACTGACGTCGTTGCCTTCCACAAAGATCTGCTCCTCCAGACTCTGCTGCTCTGCTTGAAAATCCTGCCCTCCAGATTCCGTCAACCCTTGACTTGCTCCGCTCGCCTCTGTCTATCGCTGCTCCCAACGCCTTCGACAGATCAGCCTCTGCAAGTTACCAGTTCACCGTGACTGGCCGGATCTCAGACCGACGCTCTGGGGAACTATGATGCACGACCTCCTGGACTCCAGTCGCTATTTGCTTCAAGCGTTTCCCGTGCGCGTTTTTACACACACATCTGCCAATTGCTGGTTTTCGTCGTCGTCTTTTTTGCACACACTGCCAAATTAACTGCGCAGTTGTCTCAAATTGCAATTTCACCAGACTTGAAATTAGACAATCATTGCTTGTAAAATCGCAATTCTGCCCTCTAATGTTTAGGTCAATCCCGGACGAGCCCCCAAATTGTAGGAATTAATATATTCACAATGTTTTATTGGGATTAAGTTTAAACATTAGATGTGCTTATATTAGTTTTACAAAGTTATTTCTTGATTTTCTTAAATCCTCCTCCGTCTGTCCATCTGTCTGTCCATCTGTCTGTCCATCTGTCTGTTTCTACGCGAACTAGTCTCTCAGTTTTAAAGATATCGAATTGAAACTTTGCACACACCCTTCCTTCCTTTGCACGCAGTATATAAGTCGGAACGGCCGGGATCGGCCGACTATATCCTATAGCTGCCATATAACTGAACGATTGCAAATGCCATAACTTTGGTGTTTTTCAAGTTAGGAAGTTGGGATTTTTATGAGTATTAAGAACGCATCATATGAATAATTTTGGAGAATATTATTTACAGAATGTTCTGCAAAGGGCTCCGGCTCCGCCCGAAGTTATCTTTCCATTCTTGTTTTTTATTTTTTCTGATGATCCAGTCGTTACTGGATTTATGCTTTTTATCGCAAAACCTTTTTTTTTTTGGAGGCGCCTAAACAGCTTGGCTGCGAACGGCTCATTTATTTTTTTTCGATGAAAATTTGTGAAAACATAGTTTAAATATTGTACTTTAATATGTTTATAAAATAATTGATCTGACATTCACCGTATCGCGTGAAAAAGTTCATGAAAATAGACCTTCTTTTGGCCCAATTTACCATACACCCTTTCACTACAAGTTTTTTGGATGCTGCTGCTGCTTCGTTAAGACTAGGATTGAAACGGATTGAAGATAGATTATTTACTTTTTCAAACCCAGTTGCCAAGCCTTACAGATTTCCAAATACCTGCTTCCGTGAGATGCTGCGTTTCCTTTTGTAGAACTTTGGAAGTTAGCATTAAACATATTAATGCCTTAAAGCTTAAATTGTACCGATAGCCGGCTCAAATACTTCTTCATACCTCTTAATTAAATGTCTTAAACAATTCTAAGCCAAACAGATAGCTTGAGTTACATTGGCCCAAATTATCACTTCATTTGACATTTTTTTTCCACAGCTTGAAGTTCACTCAATACAGGCATTGGTTGCTGGCTAAATTCATGTCAATTTCGATGCCACTTTTGTAGATTTGAACTGTTAGATTCATTGTATAGGGTGGCCCATCTAGCGTTTGCTTTTTGAACTATCGATAATTTTGACTTTGACATTTCGAATGTCATTGTCAATGTGTCAGATATTTAGTAGAAGATTTGCGGTTTACGAAATGGATAAGTTTACGCTCGAAGAAAATTGGGAAATATTGCAACTGAAAGAAAATTGCGATCGAAATTCGGAAAAAATAAAGCGCCTTCCAGGAAGTTTGGATAGTTTTGTGAAGCGTGTGCGTGAGACTGGATCGTTGAAGGATAAATCAACACGTTTACGGGCTCGTCCAGTTTGGTCGGTCGAAAATATCACTGCGGGGGAAAGTGTCAATGACAATCCGTCGACGTCAACTCGACACCGTGCTCAAGAGTTGGACATTTCGCGCACTTCCCTGCAACGGATTTTAAACAAATACCTCCGTCTAAGGCCATATAAGATTCAGTTTGTTCAGCAGCTTAAGCCGCATGACCATCCAACGCAGGAGCGCTTGGTCGAAAATGACCATTTTTACCGAAAAATCGTGTTTTCTGATGAGGTCCATTTCCACCTCGGTGGTTATGTTAATAAGCAAACTGTCGCATTTGGGGTTCAGAAAATCCACACGTCGTCTTGGAGAAGCCAATACATCCACAACAAGTGACTGTGTGGTGCGGTATGTGGTCGGGTGGCATCATTGGACCGTTTTTCTTTGAAAACGAGGAAGGAGCCTCCGTAACCGTTAATGGTGTCCTCTATCGCGGCAGGTTGGGAGACTTTTTCTTTCCCCGAATGGAAGAGGAAGACATAGACGACATATGGTTCCAGCAGGGCGGCGCTACGTCACAATCGATCTTTTGCGCGGTAAGTTCGAAAATCGCATAATCAGTCGAAACGGTGATGTCAACTGGCCCGTTGATATATTTTTTGCGAGATAGAAGTCGCCATCAGGGCCATTGAGGGCCGTACCATCGAAAATGTGTTTAAAAATTGGGTCGTCCGAATGGGCTACTGTGAAGCCAGCCGAGGGATTCATATGAACGAAGTGGAGTTTCATACATAAACCGCTATGTTGAGGCTATCCAATAGATAAAATATTTTGAAAAATATGTACTTCTTTTTTATAGCGATTTTAAAATGCAAATCTTTCGTGTGCCACCCTTTTTATGCCAACATTGTATACTGACACCGTTGCACTATCTATTTGAAAGGAAACTTTTGTATTAATTGTTGTGTTCTCGTTGAGTTCTATTTCAGACTGCCTTATTCTATTCGAAGTATACAGAGTTGCCAGATTCTTAAAGTACTAACAGAGTATAGAATGGAGGAATAGAAACTGTTGACAATATATAACACATCTCCTCCTTTAATTAAGAACGAATAGTATTTTTAGGTTTTCGGAAATCCTTGGGCTTAAAACGATTTACTTCTTGGCGAACACGACTACTTTGGCGAACAGGTATGCCGGATGAAAGTCGTGCTGGTTGTTTTTGCCTTGGTTGTTGGTTAGATGACGTGGAGCTCTCTGGCGGCTCAGGTTCAGGATCACGTTGCTGAACGGCTGGCGGAGTTACCGGTTGATCTTCTTGTAGTGGTGGTTGATCTTGTTGTTGTGGTGGTTGATTTAAAGATGTTTGCGGAATATCCGGAATCCACCAGAACTCTGGAGGTTTTTCGAAGGCGCTGCTTGTCGAGAACTTCGGTTTTAGCTGGTTGAAATGCCGCTTGATATAACCATTTGTGGTGCGAACCATGAAAAGCATTTTTCCAATCGGACGGTCGATAATGCCTTCAATCCACTTTTCTCCCCTCGAGTAGTTACGAGCGTAGACCATTTGATTCGGGACGTACTTGGTAACCGATTGCTTGGCTTCGACAGGCTGCTCGAAAAGTTGACTTAGTACGGTACGGACTGGACGACCATGGATTAACTCGGCTGGAGATTTTCCGTTGGAGTTTGGAGTGAACCTGTAAGAAGCAAGATATTTAGAAACTGCTACACGGACTGGTATACCGTCTTTGAGGTTCTTCTTGACTGAGAATTTGAACGTCTGAATGAAACGCTCTGCTAATCCGTTGGATGCCGGATGGAACGGGGCTGTGGTTATGTGGTTTATTCCATGAAGTTTGCAGAATTCCTCGAAGGCGTCAGCCGTAAGCTGGGGACCGTTGTCGCTGACCATTGTTTTAGGATATCCTTCGATTGCGAATATCGATGATAGTGCAGCGATCGTGTTAGCGGTTGTAGTGGACGACATTCGAACTACAAATGGGAACTGCGAGTAAGCGTCTACGCATATTAGCCACATAGAATCGAATATTGGGCCGGCGAAGTCGATATGAATTCGCTCCTACGCTGTTGTTGCTGCAGGCCAACTTTGGTACTCTTTTGGAGGAGCAGGATTGTTGCACTTGCAGATGCTGCATGACTGAGCAACGTTTTTAATGTCTACGTCGATCGTAGGCCACCAAACATGTTGTCTAGCTAACTGCTTCATTCGAACAATTCCCCAATGTCCTTCGTGTAACAGCTTCAGGATATGTGCTTGAAGAGTTACTGGGATTACTACACGATTGGCATCTGTGTGTAGGCAAAGCAATTTTTTGTTGATCGTGAGGGCAAATTTTCGATTAAAGTATGGTGATAATGCTTCCTCGCCTTGCTGAAGTTTTTCTGGCCATCCTACAGTAACATACCGTAAGACTTGTTTGAGAAGTTTGTCCTTTTCGATGTGGTTGCGAATGATCTCAGAATTGATCGGTGGTGACAGTTCCATTACGACGTGGCAGGCTTCTTCTTCTCTGTCGAAATCCGGATCCATGCCCACGGGAAGGCGCGATAGGGCATCTGCGTTGCCATGAGCAGATGTAGATCGATACTGTATTTCAAAGTTATAGGCCATGAGAATGATGGCCCAGCGCTGTAGCCTGTTTGACGTCATTAAAGGAAGATGCTTGCCTGGATTGAAAATCGTTACAAGTGGCTTGTGATCCGTTATAAGGGTAAACTTTCGGCCGTATAAATATTGGTGAAAACGTTTTACTCCGAATATTATAGAAAGTCCTTCTTTTTCGATTTGGCTGTATTTAACCTGATGTTTGTCAAGCGTTTTTGATGCGAAAACAATAGGTCTCTCCTTGCCATCTTGTTGAATATGCGAAAGGACTACACCGATACCAAAAGATGATGCATCCGTTGCAAGGACTAGTGGTAGGTTTTCGTCGAAATGAGCTAGCTGAGTAGCGTTGATAATATGGGACTTCAGGGCTGTAAAAGCTTGTTGTTGTTGCGGCCCAAAAAAGTATGCTACATTTTTCTACGAAGTTGGTTCAAAGGAGCTGCCAACTGAGAATAATTCGGTATAAAATTGCAATAGTAATTAACTTTACCCATGAATGCTTCCAATTGCTGTAGATTAGAAGGCGGACGCAACAATTTAACAGCCTCCAAGCCTGAACTGTCTGGAAGAATCCCTTGAGCGCTGATTCTTCGTCCTAAGTACTCTATTTCGTCCGTGAAAAAGAAGCATTTTTCCTTTTTGCATCTAATACCGTTCTCACGAAGAATACTGAGAACTTGGCCGATTCGCTTTAGATGTTGCCTACTTGTAGGTGCTGAGATGATGATGTCATCTAAGTAGTTGCCACATCCTTCTACTCCTTTTAGAAGCTGCTCCAAATACCTTTGGAAGATCGAAGAAGAAGATAGGCATCCTTTAAATCGATTTTGCTGAACTGCTTGCCGTGACGTATTAGGTGAAACAGAGCCTCTTTTGTCGGTAGCGGGTACTGTTCAACATCGATCTGTGCGTTGACTGCTTGCTTAAAGTCGCCACATATGCGAATAGCGCCACCTGGTTTTGGTGCAAGCACAATCGAGGACGCCCAATTGCTGAATTTGATTGGCTTCCAAATTCCGGCTTGTGTAAGTCTGTCTGCCTCAGCTCTGAATTGGTCCATCTGTGCAAATGGAATTTGACGGCTCTTGAAAAACTTTAGCGTTGCTGACGGTTTTAAAAATACACTCGCTTTGAAGTCTTTTATGACACCCATGGCTTGTTCGAACACCTCGCTGTACGTGCTGAAAAGGTCATCTAATTCGTCATCGTGCACCTCTTGAACGTTTGAAATTTGCATGATATCAAAGCCGAAAATATTGAATAAATCCATGCCAAATAGATTGTTTGATGTTTCAATGTTCGCAACGATTATGACCACTTGCTTCTCTTTCTCACCGCACTTTGTGCGCAACTCCCCAAGCAATGGTATTGGTGTATGACCAAACGCATGTAATACTCGGGAACACTTGAGTAATTTTGGCTTATTCAACAGCGCGTATGTAGTGGCGTTGATTACGGACGCTGTGGCTCCGGAATCCATTTGAAATGATATTACTTTGCTGTGTATTTCAAGATCTATAAGAATCTTGTTCTGCTGACATTTGACTTGACCTGTAACGCTGTTTACAGCTTCAATCGTTTCGATTTCGTTTGCTTCGAATTTGCGACTTTTTTGCGTTTGCCATTTACTTTTGTCTTGCTTCGAAATGCATACAACAGCTATATGTCCTTTTCTACCGCACTTGTGACATACGGCATCGCGAAACTTGCATTTCTCTCTGGCATGATTGTGTCCACAACCAGAGCATGATTTTAGTGAACTTTTGTTTGATTTGGCATCACTTTCACCACCACCAAGGAATGGTTTCTTTGTATAGGTGTGGACTGCGTTTATTGGGTCCTGCTTTGATCCTGTTTCTTTGAGGGCTGCCACGGTTTTTGTAGTTGTCTCATAGGTTTCTGCAACTATAAGCACATCTTCAAGAGTTGGCTGAGACTTCTGAAGAGCAGATGCTCGGACGGCATCGTATGGCGTATGTACTATGATCTGATCTCGAATCATTTCATCTACATAGTTAGAAGAACAACCGTTGGCATTACAGACGAATTGACATTCCCGAGCGATCCCGCGCAAGTCGGTTACCCACTCTCTGTGCGTTTGTGAATGTTTCATCTCCCTCTTAAAAAACTCATAGCGAGCAGCAACAACGTGTCGTTTTGTTGTGAAATGTTCCGTTAACTTGTCAGTGAGTTGCATGTATGTATACGTGTTCAAATTGTTGCTCCCGAACAGATTTTTCAATAGTTCGAATATGTTTATGCCACACCACGAAAGAAAATAAGCCTTTTTTTTAATTTCTGCAGTAACCGAATATGCGTTAAAATGCTGGGTTAACTGTTCAAGGTAAGACTCCCAGTTTTGATTGTCTTTGTCGAATTTGTGAAATGGAGGACACGAAGATAATTCACCCGTGTGGCTTGAATCACCCTGCCCTGGAGAAGCGTTTCTATCCATCATTGCTTGCATCCATTTTTGTTGCTGTTCCATAATGTCTTTTGTAAATGCTTGCTGTTGAGCAAGTATTGCTTGGATCAAATCATCATCTGCCGGCATCTTGATGACAATCAACGACTACTCGACACGATTTATGCGATTTAACTTTCGACAAACTTTTTCACTTTTTTCCTCGTCGCCAATATGTTGTGTTCTCGTTGAGTTCTATTTCAGACTGCCTTATTCTATTCGAAGTATACAGAGTTGCCAGATTCTTAAAGTACTAACAGAGTATAGAATGGAGGAATAGAAACTGTTGACAATATATAACACATCTCCTCCTTTAATTAAGAACGAATAGTATTTTTAGGTTTTCGGAAATCCTTGGGCTTAAAACGATTTACTTCTTGGCGAACACGACTACTTTGGCGAACAGGTATGCCGGATGAAAGTCGTGCTGGTTGTTTTTGCCTTGGTTGTTGGTTAGATGACGTGGAGCTCTCTGGCGGCTCAGGTTCAGGATCACGTTGCTGAACGGCTGGCGGAGTTACCGGTTGATCTTCTTGTAGTGGTGGTTGATCTTGTTGTTGTGGTGGTTGATTTAAAGATGTTTGCGGAATATCCGGAATCCACCAGAACTCTGGAGGTTTTTCGAAGGCGCTGCTTGTCGAGAACTTCGGTTTTAGCTGGTTGAAATGCCGCTTGATATAACCATTTGTGGTGCGAACCATGAAAAGCATTTTTCCAATCGGACGGTCGATAATGCCTTCAATCCACTTTTCTCCCCTCGAGTAGTTACGAGCGTAGACCATTTGATTCGGGACGTACTTGGTAACCGATTGCTTGGCTTCGACAGGCTGCTCGAAAAGTTGACTTAGTACGGTACGGACTGGACGACCATGGATTAACTCGGCTGGAGATTTTCCGTTGGAGTTTGGAGTGAACCTGTAAGAAGCAAGATATTTAGAAACTGCTACTCGGACTGGTATACCGTCTTTGAGGTTCTTCTTGACTGAGAATTTGAACGTCTGAATGAAATGCTCTGCTAATCCGTTGGATGCCGGATGGAACGGGGCTGTGGTTATGTGGTTTATTCCATGAAGTTTGCAGAATTCCTCGAAGGCGTCAGCCGTAAGCTGGGGACCGTTGTCGCTGACCATTGTTTTAGGATATCCTTCGATTGCGAATATCGATGATAGTGCAGCGATCGTGTTAGCGGTTGTAGTGGACGACATTCGAACTACAAATGGGAACTGCGAGTAAGCGTCTACGCATATTAGCCACATAGAATCGAATATTGGGCCGGCGAAGTCGATATGAATTCGCTCCCACGCTGTTGTTGCTGCAGGCCAACTTTGGTACTCTTTTGGAGGAGCAGGATTGTTGCACTTGCAGATGCTGCATGACTGAGCAACGTTTTTAATGTCTACGTCGATCGTAGGCCACCAAACATGTTGTCTAGCTAACTGCTTCATTCGAACAATTCCCCAATGTCCTTCGTGTAACAGCTTCAGGATATGTGCTTGAAGAGTTACTGGGATTACTACACGATTGGCATCTGTGTGTAGGCAAAGCAATTTTTTGTTGATCGTGAGGGCAAATTTTCGATTAAAGTATGGTGATAATGCTTCCTCGCCTTGCTGAAGTTTTTCTGGCCATCCTACAGTAACATACCGTAAGACTTGTTTGAGAAGTTTGTCCTTTTCGATGTGGTTGCGAATGATCTCAGAATTGATCGGTGGTGACAGTTCCATTACGACGTGGCAGGCTTCTTCTTCTGTGTCGAAATCCGGATCCATGCCCACGGGAAGGCGCGATAGGGCATCTGCGTTGCCATGAGCAGATGTAGATCGATACTGTATTTCAAAGTTATAGGCCATGAGAA
Source organism: Drosophila fuyamai (assembly GCA_018153365.1). Taxonomy (NCBI): domain Eukaryota; kingdom Metazoa; phylum Arthropoda; class Insecta; order Diptera; family Drosophilidae; genus Drosophila; species Drosophila fuyamai. The sequence continues at coordinate 303,115 of JAECXW010000591.1, read as the reverse complement.
TGATGGCCCAGCGCTGTAGCCTGTTTGACGTCATTAAAGGAAGATGCTTGCCTGGATTGAAAATCGTTACAAGTGGCTTGTGATCCGTTATAAGGGTAAACTTTCGGCCGTATAAATATTGGTGAAAACGTTTTACTCCGAATATTATAGAAAGTCCTTCTTTTTCGATTTGGCTGTATTTAACCTGATGTTTGTCAAGCGTTTTTGATGCGAAAACAATAGGTCTCTCCTTGCCATCTTGTTGAATATGCGAAAGGACTACACCGATACCAAAAGATGATGCATCCGTTGCAAGGACTAGTGGTAGGTTTTCGTCGAAATGAGCTAGCTGAGTAGCGTTGATAATATGGGACTTCAGGGCTGTAAAAGCTTGTTGTTGTTGCGGCCCAAAAAAGTATGCTACATTTTTTCTACGAAGTTGGTTCAAAGGAGCTGCCAACTGAGAATAATTCGGTATAAAATTGCAATAGTAATTAACTTTACCCATGAATGCTTCCAATTGCTGTAGATTAGAAGGCGGACGCAACAATTTAACAGCCTCCAAGCCTGAACTGTCTGGAAGAATCCCTTGAGCGCTGATTCTTCGTCCTAAGTACTCTATTTCGTCCGTGAAAAAGAAGCATTTTTCCTTTTTGCATCTAATACCGTTTTCACGAAGAATACTGAGAACTTGGCCGATTCGCTTTAGATGTTGCCTACTTGTAGGTGCTGAGATGATGATGTCATCTAAGTAGTTGCCACATCCTTCTACTCCTTTTAGAAGCTGCTCCAAATACCTTTGGAAGATCGAAGAAGAAGATAGGCATCCTTTAAATCGATTTTGCTGAACTGCTTGCCGTGACGTATTAGGTGAAACAGAGCCTCTTTTGTCGGTAGCGGGTACTGTTCAACATCGATCTGTGCGTTGACTGCTTGCTTAAAGTCGCCACATATGCGAATAGCGCCACCTGGTTTTGGTGCAAGCACAATCGAGGACGCCCAATTGCTGAATTTGATTGGCTTCCAAATTCCGGCTTGTGTAAGTCTGTCTGCCTCAGCTCTGAATTGGTCCATCTGTGCAAATGGAATTTGACGGCTCTTGAAAAACTTTGGCGTTGCTGACGGTTTTAAAAATACACTCGCTTTGAAGTCTTTTATGACACCCATGGCTGGTTCGAACACCTCGCTGTACGTGCTGAAAAGGTCATCTAATTCGTCATCGTGCACCTCTTGAACGTTTGAAATTTGCATGATATCAAAGCCGAAAATATTGAATAAATCCATGCCAAATAGATTGTTTGATGTTTCAATGTTCGCAACGATTATGACCACTTGCTTCTCTTTCTCACCGCACTTTGTGCGCAACTCCCCAAGCAATGGTATTGGTGTATGACCAAACGCATGTAATACTCGGGAACACTTGAGTAATTTTGGCTTATTCAACAGCGCGTATGTAGTGGCGTTGATTACGGACGCTGTGGCTCCGGAATCCATTTGAAATGATATTACTTTGCTGTGTATTTCAAGATCTATAAGAATCTTGTTCTGCTGACATTTGACTTGACCTGTAACGCTGTTTACAGCTTCAATCGTTTCGATTTCGTTTGCTTCGAATTTGCGACTTTTTTGCGTTTGCCATTTACTTTTGTCTTGCTTCGAAATGCATACAACAGCTATATGTCCTTTTCTACCGCACTTGTGACATACGGCATCGCGAAACTTGCATTTCTCTCTGGCATGATTGTGTCCACAACCAGAGCATAATTTTAGTGAACTTTTGTTTGATTTGGCATCACTTTCACCACCACCAAGGAATGGTTTCTTTGTATAGGTGTGGACTGCGTTTATTGGGTCCTGCTTTGATCCTGTTTCTTTGAGGGCTGCCACGGTTTTTGTAGTTGTCTCATAGGTTTCTGCAACTATAAGCACATCTTCAAGAGTTGGCTGAGACTTCTGAAGAGCAGATGCTCGGACGGCATCGTATGGCGTATGTACTATGATCTGATCTCGAATCATTTCATCTACATAGTTAGAAGAACAACCGTTGGCATTACAGACGAATTGACATTCCCGAGCGATCCCGCGCAAGTCGGCTACCCACTCTCTGTGCGTTTGTGAATGTTTCATCTCCCTCTTAAAAAACTCATAGCGAGCAGCAACAACGTGTCGTTTTGTTGTGAAATGTTCCGTTAACTTGTCAGTGAGTTGCATGTATGTATACGTGTTCAAATTGTTGCTCCCGAACAGATTTTTCAATAGTTCGAATATGTTTATGCCACACCACGAAAGAAAATAAGCCTTTTTTTTAATTTCTGCAGTAACCGAATATGCGTTAAAATGCTGGGTTAACTGTTCAAGGTAAGACTCCCAGTTTTGATTGTCTTTGTCGAATTTGTGAAATGGAGGACACGAAGATAATTCACCCGTGTGGCTTGAATCACCCTGCCCTGGAGAAGCGTTTCTATCCATCATTGCTTGCATCCATTTTTGTTGCTGTTCCATAATGTCTTTTGTAAATGCTTGCTGTTGAGCAAGTATTGCTTGGATCAAATCATCATCTGCCGGCATCTTGATGACAATCAACGACTACTCGACACGATTTATGCGATTTAACTTTCGACAAACTTTTTCACTTTTTTCCTCGTCGCCAATATGTTGTGTTCTCGTTGAGTTCTATTTCAGACTGCCTTATTCTATTCGAAGTATACAGAGTTGCCAGATTCTTAAAGTACTAACAGAGTATAGAATGGAGGAATAGAAACTGTTGACAATATATAACATTAATGAGCTTTACTTCATACAGGATAATTTTCCCCTCAAACTTTACTGAGTTTTTATATATAGGACTCTCTTCTCGCTTTCCTAAATCACTGCCATTGTTTTTGTTGTTGCCAAGTATGTTTCGGCAGTTGAGAGAACGTCATAGAGTCAAATAAAGTGTGCTCAATAAGTCCATGATTCATTAATTTACGTAGTTAAATGAGCACCATTCCGATTGGTAACCAAATTGACACTCACGAGCAATGCCGCGTGGAGCAGCGACCCATTCCTTATGTGTTTGAAAGTCCCGCTTCTGACGTTTTAAAAATTGATTGCGATCAGCAACAATAAGACGCTTCTGCTTGAAGTGATCCGTTAGTTTTTTAGCAACATATCAGCAGTCAGACTATGTCCCAAATGTTCGCAACCAAACAGAATTTTGACACTGATAATTCTCCCGATCTGGCTACGCTGCTCCACTAGTTTGTGTGAGTATGGGTTCATCCATTGCTGTTGCTGTTCTTTTAGTAGAGCCTACAACGTTTGAAAGTTGACTTGATTTTAAAGGCGGTATTTCATTTACATTTTTTTGCCTTTTTTTAAATGTTTATTTTCTGAATGCACAACATTTAAAGAATATTCTGTTAAAATTTTAGATTCATCCGAGTAAAACTTCCGAAGTTATGGGCAGTTGAATGTAGGTGAGTTAGCTCTTTTGTATGTGATTTTTCGGTGTCCAAAACTTTGACTTTAAAGTGTTACCAAAAATCCAAAAAATGGAATAAAAAAAACAAACTTAACGTAGTTACCTTTATAAACATATTAACTAATACAAATTGTTTATTATTGTTTTTTCTAATGATTCAGTAACGAGTTATGCAGTTCGCCGCAAAACCTTTTTTTCTTGGGGGCGTGTACGGAACTTTGCTTCAAACGGCTCATTATACCCTTGCAGAGGGTATTATAATTTTGGTCAAAAGTGTGCAACGCAGTGAAGGAGACATCTCCGACCATATAAAGTATATATATTCTTGATCAGGATCACCTTTTGAGTTGATATAAGCATGTCCGTCTGTCCGTCTGTCAGTCCGTCTGTCCGTCTGTCTGTTTCTACGCGAACTAGTCTCTCTGTTTTAAAGATATCGAATTGAAACTTTGCACACCCTTCTTTCCTTTGCACGCTGTATATAAGTCGGAACAGCCGGGATCGGCCGACAGCTATAGGAGCTGACATATAACTGATTGATCGGAAATGCCATAACTTTGGTGTTTGTTAAGTTGGGAAGTTGGGATTTTCTATGGGTTTTATATTTGGCCAATCGGATTGATTGACCAACCAAATTTCATAAGGATCAGCCGACTATATCTTATAGCTGCCATATAACTGATTGATCGGATATGCCATTACTTTGGTATTTGTAAAGTAAGGAAGTTGGGATTTTCTATGGGTTTTATATTTGGCCAATCAATCCGACCTACCAAATTTCATAAGGATCGGCAGACTATATTCTATAGCTGCCATATAACTGAACGATTGGAATTGCCATAACTTTCGTGTTTTTTAAGTTACGAAGTTTTCAAATCCGACCTACCAAATTTCATAAGGATCGGCCGACTATATCCTATAGCTGCCACATAACTGAACGATTGGAATGCCATAACTCTGGTGGTTTTTAAGTTAGGAAGTTGGGATTTTTTATGAGTATTAAGAATGCACCATATGAATAATTTTGGAGAATATAATTTACAAAATATTCTGCAAGAGTATATCAACTTCGGCTCCGACCAAAGTTAGTTTTTTTTTTGTTATTAATGAAAATTTGTGAAAACATGCCTTAAAGCATTAGTTTTCTTTTTTTGTTCACTATACTATAACATTAGTCTACCAACACAAACTACACAAAAAAAATTCAAAATCAAATGTAATAATATTATTTTTAAAAATGATAAAGATTGCTTCACATCCCAGAATTTTTAACAGAACCTTACCTTACATTTCTTACTCACAGATAACAATATTAAAAATGTTCTTTCAACGTAATTTCATTTAACCATATTCTATTACATTCTTTACTGATTCCGCTATTACACAATAAATACATTACATTTTAAAATTATATACGATTTTGGACAGCCAAAATATAATTTCTCTTTGTACTCTAATTTTGATTTGTAAGCTTTTATAGTCTTTAAAAAAAAAATAAATATCTTCGAACCTTAAAAATAATATTGTTAATTTTTTTGCGCCAAATCGAGATTATTATTGTTATTAAATTGTTTTTTGTCTTGCTAAACATAAAAGATTTTTAGATGTACGTATCCCCTTCAAAGGCAAAATTAGATTTGGAAAGAATTATTATTCATTAAGAAATATAAGATTAGTGAACAAAGCTCTAAATGCCTTTTTTTAAACTTTTTATGGGAATTATGTTTTATATACTCTTAGGAATCTTTTTCAAATGCTTAATTTGTAAAATGTCAATTAGTGTGCCCCTCTGTTTTGTGTAAACACATTCAGATCTAGGTTCTAGGGAAATGTTCTATATGCATTCTAAAGATTTATTATTTTAAAAGTACAATGCTTCCGTGTCCAGTTTTTTGTTATAATGAAGGTTCGGCAATGAGTTCTCTACCGAACATTCTCTTGTTTTTGAAATTTTTGACCAGCCAAATAACTAACTAACTAACCAAAAATCCGGATCGGCCTACTATATCATATAATTTTGTTGTTTCTTTACATATATCCATATACGTTTTATAAGAATCGTATCAACAATACGATAAAAAAATTGTTTGGAAAGTTGACCGGTCTTTATTCTTTTCAAGTATTAAAAGCCAACTACAGAATATTTCGTTATTTAACTGCGGCTTTCCGAAGTTTTTATTTCTTTATTGTTAATCTTTGAAAATCGCGGTTCATAGTCCTCAATGCCGATGTGGTATTTATATTTCTGGTCCCTGAGGCCAAGTCAACGTTCTCGTCAAATAAGGATTCAAAAGTGGTTATAAAGTCTCTATAGCTGAGATTCTAAAAATTATTTATGAGAATATATTTGATGCACTGATTTATAAAGAAAGATAAAGTAAAGTCGTGAAGTAAAAATTAATAAAATAAATATTTATTTATATTTAACACGTAACAATTCTAGAATGCTTAGAAAAATCGCGGTTTATGTCAAACACGGTAATTTTATTTTAAACGGAGAGAAAATTAACAAAAAACAAGAAAACAATTTTGGAAAACCGAAGTTTATATACCCTTGCAGTTATTACAAAACGACTACATTTCGATTAGTATGCCTACATTACTAAAAACAATAAAGAAAAGTCGATTTTGCCTCCGTTTCTATAGTTTTGACAAAACCAAAAGCGTAATTTGGATATAGTAAATAATTCTCATATCTCAAAGGAATATTTTAATAAATAAAAAAACAGCAAATTACAATTTCATCGTTAATCCACAGTATTTAAATATTACCAAATCCCAAAGGGGAAAACAAATATTAAAAACAACCAAATTATACTTTTTAAAATTTGTTTCCCGATTGTTCCTATGGGAGCTATATGATACAGTCGACCGATCCGAGAATATAAAGATAACTTTTGGAAAAGTTTCAAGCAGAAACTGAGGGACTAGTTTGCGTAGAAACGGACGGACAGACGGACATGGCTAGATAGACTCTCCTGGTGATGCTGATCCAAAATATATAAATGTCTCCTTCACTGCGTTGCAAACTTTTGACTGAAATTATACCCTCTGCAATGGTCTAAAAAGCCACTCACAAATTTCTTTATGGTAAGTGGTAGAAAACCCTACTTGCAGCTTATAGCAAAAATATTAATATCGAGTAGCGGTACGGCACGCCTCAAAGAAAATTCCTAAGAAATCGCGTTTTTTGTGATAGGCCAATATTTTCGGAAAGCGCACACCAAATATTAGTCTATCCCAAAAATTTAAAATTTTTTAAAACCACAAACGAAAACAATTTAAAATACGATGTGTAATAAAATATTAAAGAAACACAATCATCTTCGGTTGACAAAAGTGTTCGCAAAAACGATTTGGTTGTTTTCATTTTCAGAGTCCGAGTCTGCTTTGTTATATTGCGTGAAAATATAAGCTAAGCTAGTACTTCCTTTGTTTGCAGCGACAGTAAAATCAATTCAACAATTTCAGAAGAGTGAAGTCTGCTGCCTGCTTAAATTATTTGCGCAAGACCTCATTGGGGGTGGAAAAATCAACGTTATTGCTATTGGTTGCTTCTCGTTTCTCCGTAAAATTTCAACACGTACCTGAAAATTTAACGACAAACGAAAGCAATTGTCGTCTCTTTCTGGCTCATTTGAATTTCCATTAGTAAGGGGTGCGAATGAAACGAAGCCAACATCGTGAAACGAAGATAGAAGCTGAGTTAAAAACGAGCTGCAATGACCATAGGGAGAGCTTGGTTTCGGGACAGCCCTCTTTATTTCTGAAGCTGGCATTGGCCAACTGAAGTAAAATGAATAAGCAATATTTCATGTTTGTTTTATTCAACTAAGTATGTAGCCAGTACCAAACACAACACAAAGTCATCGTTAATAGGAAAAACTTATTCGAGGGCTATCCAGAAGCCATCTGAGGAGTACTCGTCAGTACTGTTCAGACCTCTTATTTCATTTGACGGAATCGTGTCGAGTGGATATTCATAATAAATTCACTGACGTGGGCTTCTATGTGTTGAATTTACATACATACTTATATTGTGCTAAAGAAACAAAATTCAGTTGTTAGATATTCTAAGTGATTTGAAAATAAATATTTCATCTTTAAATCAATCGACCTCAAATAACAAACATTTGATTGATTTTTTTTTAACTTAAAATATTTGCATAAAGGCAAGTAATCAAATTAAGTGAGTGCAATTTAATGTTATTATATATTTAATATGTGATGTTATTAATAATAAGCTGGTAACATGTCTTCCAATTATATCGTTTATTTTAGAAAACCAATATTCTGCATTAATAATCTTACTGCACTTATTTAAGTGGTATAAGTGTTTATATAAGAACTTCAATAAATAAAAGTCATCGTCGTAAATCTTAAAATAAATATAGTAAATAATTACTATATCTAAAAAATGAGTTTTCAGAAAATTTCGGCATATCAAAAATATGCCTTTTTTAAGTTTCGCTTTTAATTCGAAATAAATCTAATACGTGATTTTATGCCAACATACCACTTTTTTTTACTAGAAAGACAATTTGGTTAATCAATCATCAATCAAACACTTAATTAGCCCTAATGAAGCTACAACCACCAATACCCAGCTGGACAAAATTCATATATTTAATTTTTCTAATATGTACAAACGAAGTTTTCATTAAGCCCCAAAGATGGTTGAGGCTTGACTTTAACCTAATTATTAAATTATCTTGACTCTGAACGCAGAATTTTTCAAACATTTTCTTTAACATAAAAATAGCGAAAGAAATTTAATTCATTCAAAAAATACACATTTGACGTTCAAACTTTTTACAGTTTTCAAAAATAATAACGACTATAAAATGTATTAAATAATTTACATTGCCGAGGGTATTATAATTTCAAAACTGTGCAACTCAGTGAAGGAACCTATAAAGTATAGAAAGGAAAATAAAAATATAACTTCGTTGGTTCTTTGCATATATTACGAGATATAGTCATTTTAAACAATTTCAGAGTTACGGTTATACTTTTATAAAAATAGAACGACTATAGTCATATAGCTTTCATTGGACTGAATTAATTATTTCATATTAAACTTTTTTATACCCTTACAGAGGGTATTATAATTTTGGTCAAGAGTGTGCAACGCAGTGAAGGAGACATCTCCGACCCTATAAAGTATATCTATTCTATATCAGGATCACATCCTGAGTTGATATAAGTATGCCCGTCTCTCCGTTTCTACGCGAACTAGTCTCTCACTTGTAAAGATATCGAATTGAAACTTTGCGCACTCCCTTCTTTTCTTTGCAAGCAGTATATAAAAAGACTATATTCGTTAGCTCCGAGGTACAGCTCATTTATATATAGTCAACTATAAAATATTTTGTTTAATATTTTCTTTGTTTAATGACCCGAAGTATACTGACCATGAAGTGCTCACTTTATGTCCTTAGGATGCCCTGGACATCCACATTTGTATCCTATTAAAATTTTTTGAGATATATATATATATATATATATATATATATAAAAATAAACAAACAAGAAATAAAAAAACACATATATATATACATACATAAATAATATATAAATAATAATAATAATTATTTAAAATAAATTAATTTTGTTATTTTACTTGGTTTTTATAACTTTTGAACTTGGTTTTTCGCAACAAAATTTTCCTTTATGAACCGCAGTCGAAGACAATATCGGAAAGCCGAACTTTATAGTTATTACAAAACGTCTACATTTCCATTTCTATGAAATATTTTGATAAATAGAAAAACAGAAAAATATTTTTTTTATTTTTTGATTTTCCTATGTGAACTATATGATACATATGTATGTCCCATTTTTATTTTATTTAAAACCGTAATTCCATAGTATTCAAATATTACCAAGTCCCAAAGAACAAATCAAATTAAAAACAAGAAAGGAAAGCTAACTTCGGGCGGAGCCGAAGTTGAAATACCCTTCTGTAAATTATATTCTCCAAAATTATTCATATGATGCATTCATAACACTCATCACAACTTCCTAAGTTTAAAAACACCAAAGTGGTGGCATTTCATATCAATCAGTTATATGGCAGCTTTAGAATATAGTCAGCCGATCATTATGAAATTTGGCAGGTCGGATTGGTTGACCGAAAAAAAATCCCCATAGGAAATCCCAACTTCCTAACATTAAAAACACCAAAGTTATGGCATTTCCGATCGTTCAGTTATATGGCAGTTATATGATATAGTCGATACCCGATCCGGCTCGTTCCGACTTATATTACCTGGAATAGAAAGACATTTTTTGGGAAAGTTTCAAGCAGATAGCTTTAAAACTGAGGCACTAGTTTGCATAGAAACGGACGGACGGACAGACGGACATGGTTAGATCGACTCTCCTGGTGATGCTGATCAAGAATATATATACTTTATAGGGTCGGAAATGTCTCCTTCACTGCGTTGCAAACTTTTGACTGAATTTATAATATCCTCCGGGTATAAAAATCTCCGTCGAACATGATTCTCTTGTAATCGAATTTCAAAATTGGGTGTTTTACTATAAAAACAAGAGAGAACGCTATAGTCGAGTGCCTCGCCTATTAGATACCCGTTACTCAGCTAAACAACTTAATATAAATATGCCTTCTTGTATTTTTTTCGCCGCTCGAATTAGCTCCCGATTTTTATGTTAAAATCGGTACCCAGGGAACACCTCCAATTTGGCTAACTTGATTTGATTTGCATAGTTCTTGGAATATAGTTCGGTATTGTCAAATGAAAGCCATCGCAATTTCCTCTAATAGAAATCCTTATCGTGAATTAACGTTGACTCTGTTGAGCACCTTGGCCAGCTGTTCCAAAGTCATCCGTTAGACGGCGCCATGAAAGGCGGAAATGTTGGCGCTAGCCAGGCTTAAGCGTTTAATGGGTTTTTGGGCGTTAGAGTGGGCGTGGCAAACTTTTATTTGGCCAATCGATAGGTATTGACGAAACAAATACATATAAAAAAAAATTTCATAATAGCATCAAAACTGTGGCCACAGCTTGTGGCTTTTGGGCGTCAGAGGGGGCGTGCCACCATTTTGAAACAAACTTGCGCTGCGTAGGAACTCCAAAAATCTACATGCAAAATGCCAATCTTCTAGCTTTTATAGTTTCCGAGATCTCAGCGTTCATACGGACGGACAGACAGACGGACAGACGGACATGGCTAGATCGACTCGGCTAGTGATCCTGAACAAGAATATATATACTTTATAGGGTCGGAAACGCTTCCTTTTACCTGTTACATACTTTTGCACGAATACAATATACCCTTTTACTCTACGAGTAACGGGTATAATAACGTATGTATGCTTTTTGAAGAGTAGCGTGACTAATTGACTCAATATTTGGTCGACAAAATCGCCCAGCAGAGTAAGTATTTCGAGAAATACTGTTTACTTTAATGGATAATGCGCGTCTTCAGAGAGTTTTTTACCTCTCTAACAATCTCCTCACGGTATTTTTGGGTTAGTCTTAAAAGAAAAGCAGACCTATTTCCACATTGACATTTTTCTCATTGTTAAGGACCAAAGGACCATTTTTGACCTAAAAAACACTCTGATCTGACACACTTGTGAGGACAAAGTAACATTAATACGATCTTTGGAGTCCTGCCAAGAATTGTGGGACTTGTCAAATAAATATTAAAATATTGCCACAATACATGCCGCCATACCGACAACCAATTTCACGATTCCGTCCTTTGAACTCGAAATTTTCGTTTAATTTAAATATTTTTGGTTTTCTGTTTCTCAACAAACCCAGCTGATTAAAAGACGTAGTACGCTCAGTTCGGATGAACTCTCGAAATTTTGGTCACACTGGAAAGAACTCGTTTGTCGATCTGAATACTAGGCTTTCAAGTCTAGTATCCATATCGACGAAAACCGTACGCCAGTCATGAGAGAGAGCTAGAGGCAAACGGCTGGCGTTCACTTTTCGTCGGGCCTTTTTTTACGTCGGTCCACAGATCGACGAAAAAATACCAGACAACTCCATAGCGTTGCCAGTCTAGCGAAAATATTAAAAAATTTAATCTTTTGGCGAGCGCTTCTCACTGTACATTATAAGAAATAGAGGGAAAAACTCAAAAAACTTACAAAAGTCGATTGCAGGTGTTTACATGTGAGGACAAAATAACATTAATACTATCTGGGGTGCCTCTTCTCAGAGCAAAATGTTTTTTAGGGGCAGAATGGACGAAAAAAAACAATAAAAGTGAAGCTATGAACTTTAAATTAGCAAATAATTATCAGTAAATTAAAAAAAAACTGTTTAATTTAAATTGTATTGTTTTTTAATTTCTTTGTACACCGGCAGACTTGTCTTGCCAAGATATTTGATAATATCTTTTAAAGGCTCTTTCCCGCAAATACGATATTTGAATTTTAACTGCTTGTCAACAAACCCAGCTGATTGACAGTACGACCGTAGCACGCTTAAATCTGATGAACTCTCAAAATGATGGTCACACTGGAAAGATTAAAGTTTTTACGCTAGCGTAATCGTTTGTCGATCTGGATACTAGGCTTAAGAGAAGAAACTAAAGGAAGAAGAGACATAGTTCTAACGCTTCTGCTCGTTCTGCTCGTATCAAGACAATAATAAGCCACATTTAACACAATTAAGCACCATTAAGCTCAATAAATAAATATTTGAATTTATAACACATAGTTTCTTAATTATTTAAAATAAATTATATATACATTAAACATCAATTCATTTGTTTTAATTGTTTAATAATGCATTTTTGGCACTGAATTCTTTTTGTTCCTTCTGGATCTTAATGTGTATATCATTTTCTTACCGATAATATAGAAGAAGGCAGTGATTAATATACATTTTCTTTTATTTTAGTGTTTTGACCTTTCTGTGGACCTGTAAACCAATCACTTCGTATGTCATCCCACGGTTTTGCAAATACATCAATAATCGAAAAAAGGGCCTGTAGAGAACTACATATTAGTAGAGATCAACATTTTGCAACAGAATTAAATGAAGAAGATTTGGTTATGAGTTTATCTTCAAAGGACATACTGATTCCTACCGCCATTAATCAGCAACATCAAGTGGATACTTCTATTAAATTAAATACAAACGAAACATCGACACACAACACTGTAACAACAGCAGCCGCGGTAGCGGTTGCACATCATCACCACAATCTTTCAAATATTCACCACCTTCAAAGTCTGCATAGTCAGCATCAGAGTACCTTATTTAATAGTAATCATTCAACACCTTTTAGTGTGACCGATATTTTAAGTCCGATTGAAGAATCGTATCGCAAACTGGAACTAAACGGAAACCCGCCATCTCCGTTTCGGTAAATATAATAAACATACATATGTATGTTTTAAATAAATGTAAGATGTTTTAAATAAGACATAGACCCAACATAAATATTAAATTAAAAAATTTTGCTCATATTGAGGGCCAATAGTATTATTTCTATGGCTATTTAATTAAATTTCGCGCATTCTGTGGAAATTTCGCTGGCCATGAGGAAGAGCGAGAGGCCAGCCACCATAGAAACCACTATTTTTCAATGTTTCATTTACAAATTTATAGTTAAGAAATACTGATTTCAATTCGGGATCTGTCAAAAATTCATTTTTAGCAAATTGGTTTATGAAGTGGATATTTACTAATAATAAAAGTTCTGAAAAAAAGTCTAAAAGTCTTAAAGTTATCATCTTATTATAGTTTAGTAGTATATAAGTCGGAACGAGCCTGATCGGGCGAATATATCATATAGCTCCCATAGGAATAATCTGAAAAAACAAATTAAAACCTGAAAGAAGCAGTTATTACAAATCGATAACATTTCGATTTCTATGCCTATATTACTAAAAAAAAGCTATGTCGATTTTGCGTTGCATTTTGCCATCGTTTCTATTGCAGCTATATGATACTGTTGTCCGATTTTGACAAAACTAAAAGCGTAATTCTGTTTTAAAAAAATGTAATCTTTGGCGTGCGCCTCCCAATGAACATTTTAAAATATGGAGGGAAAAAATAAAAAAAAAAAATCGCAAAAGTCGATTGCAGGAGTATACATGTGAGGACAAAATAACATAAAAACTCTCTGGGGTGCCTCTTGTCAGAGCAAAATGTTTCTTAGGTCCAAAATGTACGAACAAATACAATAAAAGTGCAGCTATAAACTTTAAATTATCAAATAATTATCAGTAAATAAAAAAAAAAAAACAACTTTTAAATTTAAATTTTATTGTTCTTTAATTTATTTGTGCAGCGGCAGACTTGTCTTGCCAAGTTAGTTGATAATATCTTTTAAAGGCTCTTTCCCGCAAATAGGATATTTGAACTTTAACTGCTTGCCAACAAACCTAGCTGATTATCAGTACGACCGTAGGACGCTTAAATTTGATAAACTCTAAAAATTTTTGACACACAGGAAAGATTAAAGTTTTTACGCTAGCGTTCTCGTTTGTTGATCTGAGTACTTAGCGTCCGTTTTTAACAATCATTAGTTGAAAAACACACGCTGTTGGGCTTTCCTCATCTCAAGAATAGGAATTTTAAGAATAAATAAAAGAAAATGGCAAATTCTTCAAAATATTTTGTCCTACTTTTGTATTTTAATGTTAAGTCACTTACTTTTTTTTCATTAACGTCCGTTTTTAACATGTGTGACCATCCTACATTAGTTGAAAAACATACGCTGTTGGGCTTCCCTCATCTCAAGAATAGGAATTTGAAGAATAAATAAAACAAAATGGCAAATTCTTCAAAATATTTTGTCCTAATTTTGTATTTTAATGTTAAGCCATTTCCTTTTTTTCATTAATCAAAAGAGTCTAGCAACAAACGAAATACAAACTAAACCCACCAGACCGAATGGTTTCACTCTGAAATTGTTTTCAAAACCGGCCAGATGATCAACTAAGTTAGGACGAAATTTTTCACTTTCGGCTGGAGTCTAAGAAGCTGTGAATTTGTTAGTAGAAATTTCGTTAACCCATATTTGAGGGGATTTCAACTGTTTCAATATCAATATTCGTTAGCTTTATTTGGATTAAATAACGACCTCAAATAAACAATAGTTCAGTAGGAATAGTAAGATTTCGCAAAATATCATAAAAATATATTTACTTTCAGGTCCAACTCCAGTGGCAGCAGTATAAATTCACCAGGAACATTGCCTACTTCAACTATGGCCAATCCTTATGCAATGGGATCTTTATATCATAGCCCAGGAGTTCAAAGCTACTGCGGACCTACTGATAACCTATCTCTTGCTGGTCACTACACTGATATGAGAAGCTCTGCTCCTTGGTACGGATCAACTGCAAACGATCCAAGATTTGCCAGTAAGTAAAATACCAAATATTTGACGATGTCTCGACCTACTAGTAAAGAAAAAGATTTAAGCCTAGTACTCAGCTCGACAAACGAGTACGCTAGCGTAAAAACTTTAATCTTTCCAGTGTGACCAAAATTTTGAGAGTTCATCAGATTTAAGCGCGCTACGGTCGTTCTGATAATAAGCTAGGTTTGTTGAAAAGCAGTTAAAGTTCAAATATTGTATTTGCGGGAAAGAGCCTTTAAAAGATATTGTCAACAACCTTGGCAAGACAAGTCTGCCGCTGTACAAATAAATTAAAGAACAATAAAATTTAAATTTAACAGTTGTTTTTTTATTTTTCGGACGTTGATGCACTATGAAACAAGTGGCCCTTACGACACCAAGCAGTGCTTGTTACGCGCGGAGTCTAATAGGCGTAAAAACGAGATCGCGAGAAGTTAAAAAGCACAATGTAGAAGCGGACAGACTAAGATTAGAAATACGTACGAAACTAATACTAATACTAATTTTGTGCCAAGCATCGTTCTACGGTTTACTAAGGATGGTAGATTAATTAGGAGAAGTCTACTAGAGTAGGATGGTAAAATAAGACTTGCATTCCAGTTAAGGCCCCGTAGAGCAGACTCTATCCGGTCTATATGTACACCATACTGAGGACTCCAAACTGCTGAACAGTACTCAAGGATTGGACGGACTAGTGAAATGAACAGAGCCTTTGTAACATAGGGATCATCGAATTCCTTTGACCACCTTTTAATAAATCCAAGTACTCCCCTGGCTTTATTCACCATAGAAGTAATATGGTCACAAAACTTAAGTTTTGGGTCAAGGAGGACGCCAAGGTCATCAACGTACGTAATTCTAGACAAAGTCTAGCTTTAATACAAGAAGCGAGTGATTTACTGAATCAAACGCTTTACTAAAATCAGTGTAAACTACGTCAGTCTGCATGTTCTTTCTAAAGCCATTTATTACAAAAGACGTTAGCTCCAAAAGGTTTGTCGTGGTAGATCTTCACCTTATAAATCCATGTTGACATGGAGATATAATCGATCTACAAAGATGTTGCAAAGAAGGTGTAATAGTGTTTTCGAAAAGCTTTGGGATAGCGGATAATTTGATTATGCCTCTGTAACTACTTGTATTGCATTTATGTCCTTTCTTATAAAGGGGAATGACAAATGAATCCTTCCAAATAAGTGGGAAATGAGATGTTTTTAAAGAGAAGGTAAACAATTTGTACAGAGGTCTACACAGAGTTTCAGCACAGTATTTAAGCACGCAGCCTGGAACTCCGTCCGGACCCGGTGAATAGACTGGCTTAACTTTATGGAGATCATAAGAAGGGAGCTTTCGCTTAATCTCGGACAAAAAATCAAGTTCGACTTGGGTATGGCATTTGAATAAGACGGATTTGGACGGGATGAAACAGAATATGTTGTCTGGAAAAACTGGGGAAATAGATCGCCAATTTCCTGATCAGAGTTTGCCGTAGAGTTTTCAAATGATAGCGATGAACAGGCTGATTTACGCTTAGTGTTGACAAAATTATAAAACTGTTTTGGATCTTGTGAAAATGGACCCTACAACTAGTCAAATAGCTTTTATAACACCGGGCGTTAAGCACGATAAAATTTGACCGAGCCCTTAGGTCCCGAGAGAAGGCAGATTGTAAACCGCACATTTTAAATTTATTGAAAAATCTGGACTTAATTTTTTTTAGGTGTGACAATTCTTTATTAAACCACGGAGGTTTATTTGAAATTGACGGATAGTATAACGGAACACACAGAATAAAGAAGGAATTCAATGCATTATAAAAGAGATTAACGGCCTAAGCCACGTTAGTGCATGAATAAAATTCGGACCAGTCATAGCCGGATATAAAAGTTTTTAAAAGATGAAAGTTTGCCTTACGAAAGCAGAGGATTCGTTTAACCGACTTTTCGTATTTTGTATTCAGCTCTTTTCTTACGTCTACAGTCAGCTCTAGAGTAGGATGATAAGGATCTTCCGGTTGTGTAAGTGGTCCCGTTCTTGATAGGCAAACGCCTTCTGAATTTGAAACAAAACACAAGTCCAGTAAATGTCTCAAGGAGTTCTTAACATAGTTCACTTGGGATAGCGCAATGTCAAGCAAGCCGTCAATAAAGTCATGCTGCGCTAAAGGAAGTAAAATGTTAGAGTTTTCGTCAGGGGACTGATCTCGATTTGACAGTTTTTGGGAAATTGACTGAATACAGGAAAGGTGATTTGCGTAAATAGGGAACTCAGATGATGGTGTGATATATGAACAAGTAATATATACAAACGGCATTCCCCTGATCAAACATCTTCTGATGTATTGTCTTATATACAAGACAAAACTAAAGCCGATTGTAATAGTGTAAAGGTGGAAAAGTTTAAGTTTTCTTATGCTAGAGACATTTCATCTTTCAAGATAACTGTCCCTAACGAGCTTTTTGAAGCCATATGATCGGGCGACTTTTGGCCGGATAATATGGTTGTAAAAGAGTTCGAGGCTAAGATAAAGAAGAAGGGGCCCGTGGGAGTAAAACTTCCTAGTCGAGGCCAAACCAGTGTACCAATTTCAAAAAACTAACTTCTAACCTCCTTCTTTCCTATCAGAATGCAAGAGGTTTGCGCAGCAAACTTACTAAATTGTATTCCAATAGCCTTTCCTTTGCATCTCATATTATTGTGTTCACAGAAACCTGGTTAAAGCCGGAGATCTTTAGCTCCGAAGTTTTTCCAGGTAAGTACTTAATATATAGGTATGACCGTCCCTCTAGACGGGGAGGTGGAGTCTTAATTGGAGTTGATTCAAACCTCCCGTCTGAGGAGTTATTTTTTGATGAATTCAATACCATTGAATTTATTTGTGTAAAGTTATCGCTTCCTGGTACTTTATATACATAACTTGCTCCTATATTCCGCCGTTGTCTGAACTTCCTGATTATTTAAATCACCTATCCGTTATTAAGTCCGTTGCAAATAAGCTTTCCGATAGGGATCAGTTGATAGTTCTAGGTGATTTTAATATACCTGGAGTTACTTGGTCCACTGAGAATGGATCGAATGTCTTACTACCTATAGCACAGCATGATTTTATTGATGGCCTGCTTGACATATCTTTATCTCAAGTAAACCATGTTCGAAATTCATTAGGTCGCCTACTTGATTTGTGTTTTGTATCAAATCCTGAAGGTGTGTTTCTGTCCAGAGTAGCACCACTCACGCAACCTGAAGATCCATATCACCCAACATTCGAACTTTCATTTGATACGGGTAGAGTTATAGAAGAAAAATCAGAAAAATCCAAACGAATACATTGTTTTCGCAAGGCAGATTTTCTGAGGCTAAATCATTTTATTTCTGGCTTTAATTGGTCTGATATTTACATAGGTAATATAATATATCCGATGCAGTTAATGTTTTTTACACTGTAATAAACTCATTTTTTTATTCCTGTGTTCCGTGGTACTATCCGTCAACTTCCAATAAATCACCTTGGTTTAGCAAAGAGTTGACACACTTAAGAAATGTAAAGTCCAGACTTTTTAGGAAATATAAAAATACCGGTTCTCAGTCTGTTTTTACTAGATATTTAAGTGCTCGGTCAAGATTTACCGTGCTTAATGCTCAGTGTTATAATAGTTACTTAAACCGTTGTAAGGTCCAGTTCTCTCAGGACCCGAAAAAGTTTTATAATTTTGTTAACACCAAGCGTAAATCTAATTCCTTTCCTTCCTCGCTATCGTTCGAAAACATGACGGCAACCACAGATCAGGCAATAGCCGATTTATTTGCCCAATTTTTTCAAACGACTTACTCTACTTTAGATTATTCATCACAGCCTTATTCTTACACCATATCCAAATCAAACCTCATATTCTGTCCCACTTTAACAGAAAGCTCTCTTCTTTTGGATCTTCTTCGTATTAAGCCTGTTTATTCGCCAGGGCCCGATGGTATTCCTGGGTGCGTGCTTAGGTATTGCGCTAAGGCCCTGTGCAAACCTCTTCACAAGATGTTTACCCTATCTCTAGAAACCTCCCAATTCCCAAATATTTGGAAGGAATCATTTGTTATTCCTCTTTTCAAAAAAGGTAACAAGTTAGAAGCCAGTAACTACAGAGGTATTTCTAAGTTGTCAGCTATTCCTAAGCTTTTTGAAAAAATTATTACTCCTCATTTGCAGCACCTTTGCAGATCAATCATTTCTCCGTGTCAACACGGATTTATTAAACGTAGATCCACAATCACAAACCTTCTAGAACTCACTTCATTAGTGATAAAAGGCTTCAATAGTAGTTTTCAAACAGACGTCATTTACACTGACTTTAGTAAAGCATTTGACTCTGTAAATCACTTACTTCTCATTCAAAAACTTGACCTTTTAGGTTTTCCAGTTGATCTGCTTAAATGGATTTCAAGTTATCTGAATGGCAGGTCTCAAAGGGTCCTTTTTAAAAATTCAATTTCTGAAATTTTCCGTGTTACCTCCGGTGTCCCACAAGGGAGCCATCTGGGTCGGTTACTTTTTACACTATTTATTAATGATCTTCCCTCAATTTTAAGTCATTCTCGCGTACTTATGTACGCAGATGATGTTAAGTTGTGCCTGCAGTATAAGGACATTTTCTTCCATTTAGACTTGCAATCCGATCTAGATAATTTTCAAAACTGGTGCCGAGATAATTTACTAAATTTAAACGGTTCCAAGTGCAAGCTGATGACTTTTTATCGGGCCAATCCGATATACACGACTTACACGTTAAGTGGCAGCTCTTTGGATAGAATAACTCTTGTAAACGATCTTGGCGTTCTCTTGGACCCGAAACTAAAATTTTCTAATCACATTTCGTCCATGGTTAATAAAGCCAGAGGAGTGCTTGGATTTATTTAAAGGTGGTCAAAAGAATTCGATGATCCTTATTTACCTAAAACTTTATTTATTTCGCTAGTCCGTCCGATTCTGGAGTATGGGTCTCCCGTCTGGAGTCCACAATACGGAATACATATTGGTCGTATTGAATCTGTACAAAAAAACTTCCTTCTTTTTGCTTTACGGCGCCTAAACTGGGATGCAAATCTTATCTTACCTTCTTATCCTAGTAGACTTCTTTTGATTAATTTACCATCCCTAGCCAACCGTAGAACGATGCTTGGTCCTATCTTTATTTATAACCTTATACATGGTGATATTGACTGCCCCGACTTGTTAAGTCGGCTAAACTTTTCTGTGCGAAGTAGATTAACTACAAATTATATTCCCCTAACTTTAAATCATTGTAGATCTAACTATGCCTTGCATAAGCCTTTCAGAATATTATGTTCTGACTATAATAGACTTTTTCCTGTAATATCAAATCTTGACTCTCTGCCGCTCCTAAAACGATTAATACTTGCTTCATTGGCAAAAGATTGATCTAACTATTACTTTTTTCCCCGGACCTTTACCTTTATTTTCCTATCTCGCGTCTATCTTATCGCGAATCGTGCCGTACGATACACGGGTGCGCCCCTCGGTCGGTTGGGCGGGTAAGTGGGCCGTGGGACTCCGCGCGAAAAAAAAAAAAAACTACCGGGAAACGATAATTTTATATCTAGGAATTCGATGTCATAAAATTTTTTGAAAGTTAGTAATTCAAACGAAAAGGTGGAGTCGACAGCAATCAGGACTCCACCTCCCCGTCTGGACTGACGATCAAGCCTATAAATTGTGTACATACCCGGGAGAATTTCGGAGCTAAGAATATCCGTCCTTAACCAGGTCTCTGTACATACCATAATATTATATGGGAAAGAAAAACTATCCGAATACAACTTAGTCAGCTTACTAAGTAAGCCTCTTGTATTCTGATAGCAAAGAAGAAAAGAGGAGGCTAGTTTTTTTGCCGATTCCGGCAACTTCGGATACCGAATCACTTTTTGCCCCGGATCTTAGTACCATTTGAGTGGCGCCTAAGATTGGCAGCTGAGCGGGAATCGAATCGCGGGCAGTAGGCTGCACGGCACCTGCCATAGAATGCCCACCGACCGCGACTTTTTTGCGCTTTGGGGAATCGGGCTCAGCTAGCATGCGACTAGTGAGCTGCGATTCAAGCGCCACGAGCAGGTCCGTATTTTTACGGCAGTTCCGAATTAATTCCGTAACACTGCTTTTCGTGAGCCGCCTAATAGTTATTGCCTGGTTCTCATATACAATGCACTCATCGCAGTAGTAGCGTAGGCCACTCCTCTTATCGATGGCATCATGAACTAGGCCAGAATAGCCAAGGCACTTTGCGTGATAAATTTTATCACATGTATAGCAGGGAATACTTTGCTGTCCAGCCGAGATAACTTTCTTAAAATTTTTTAATGAACAAAAAGCCATTTTTGCTGACCACGGACCACTGTGCACTATAGCGGACAAAAAAATCGAAAGCGCTCAAGAACTTTTTAATGAGAGATCAATCAGAGCGACAGAGCGGGAGCGAAACACCGAATAACTTTGATGTTAGGCACCACGAAACGAAATAGAAACGAAAAGAGAGAGAGAGAGCGGGATTATTAACCGATTAACTACGGTATAAAACACCTCAGAGAGATATTACCGTTGGATTGCGTGCCGTTCCAACAGCGCTCAACGACGAAGAGAAAGACTGAAAAGAGGGGCAATAGAAAACAATAACAACAAACCAGCACCGAATTAAATTATGATAAAAATTGTTACTAAACACAAGTTAATCACGATGCACTCGCGAAGCGAACGGAAAGTTGTTAGAAAACACTTAAAGGTGTAGAAACGTTAAAGAGATTTAATTAAACCCAGGTGGTTTCAATAAGAAAAATGAAAATTCGGAGCGCAAAACAAAAACACGACCGTTCTCTGTGAAGACGCAGAATTAAATTTTGATAATTATTTGATAATTTAAAGTTCATAGCTGCACTTTTATTGTGTTTTGCTCTGAAAAGTGGCACAGCAGATAGTATTAATGTTATTTTGTCCCGACATGTAAACTCCTTCAATCGACTTTTGCGGGTTTTTTTTATTTTTTCCCTCCATTTTTTTATATGTTCAGTGAGAAGCGCACGCCGAAAGATTAAATTTTTTAATCTTTGCGCTAGGGTTCACCCAAAGTTCATTTCTGCAGACTGGTAACGCTATCCAGTTTTCTGGTATTTTCTTCGTCGATCTGTGGACAGAGGTGAAAAAAAGGTCTGGCGAAAAGTGAACGCCAGATGTTTGCCTCTCGCTCTCTCTCATGACTGGCGTACAGTTTTCGTCGATCTGAGTACTAGGCTTTAAGCAAAGCAAAATCGGATAGAACTTATAGAGGACAAATTTAATTTAAAGCCTCAGATCGAAAAACAATTTCACCACCAGAAGAAATTTATTCTTTCCAGTTTTGAGAGTTCATTGAAATTGAGCGTGCTACGTGCAACTACTTAGGCAAGATATACCTGCCGCTATACACATAAATAAGAAATCAATATAATTTGTAATAGTTGTTTTTTTTTTTAACTACTGATAATTATTTAGTAATTTAGAGATAACAGCTGCCCTAAGATCTTTCTGGCGATTTTTCTGGGTTTTTTGTTGGGGTTTCACTTTGCTCTGACAACAGGATTCCCAAAAGATTGCATTTTTTAATATTTTCGCTAGAGCTTAACAAACGTTCACCTAAAGTTCATTTCAGCAGACTGGCAACGCTAAGCAATTTTCTGGTATAATTTTCGTCGACCTTAAAGCCTAGTACTCAGATCGACAAACGAGTTCGCTAGCGTAAAAACTTTAATCTTTCCAGTGTGACCAAAATTTCGAGAGTTCATCAGAATTTAGCTACGGTCGTACTGTCAATCAGCTGGGATTGCTCACAAGAAGTTAAAATTCAAATATCGTATTTGCAAGAAAGAGGCTTTAAAATATATTATTAACTACGTTGGCAAGACACGTCTGTAACGGAAATTAAAAAACAATACAATTTAAATTTAACAGTTGTTTTTTTAATTTACTGATAATTATTTGCTAATTTAAAGTTCATAGCTGCACTGTTACTGTACATTTTGGACCTAAAAAACATTTTGCTCTGACAAGAGGCACCCCAGAGATTTTCGATGTTATTTTGTACTCACATGTAAACTCCTGCAATCGACTTTTGCGTTTTTTTTTTTTATTTTTCTCCTCCATTTTTTAAAATGTTCACGCCAAAAGATTAAATTTTTTAATCTTTATAAAAAACTATATGCAATTTTGGAATTGAGAGCGGATGGCCAAAAATAAAACTCATAAAAATTCTAACTTCATAACTTTACAAACACCAAAGTTATGGCATTTCTAATCGTTCCGTTATATGGCAGCTATAGGATATAGTCGGCCGATCCCTATGAAATTGGATAGGTCGGAATAAAACCCATAGAAAATCCCAACTTCCTAACTTTACAAACACCAAAGTTATGACATTTCCGATCAATTAGTTATGAAATTTGGTAGGTCGGATTTATTGGCTAAATGTAAAACCCATAAAAAATTCCAACTTGCTAACTTTGCAAGCATCGGCATTTCCGATCAATCAGTTATATGGCGGCTATTGGATATTGTAGGCCGATCCCGTTCCGACTTATATACTGCGTGCAAAGGAAAAAAGGGTGTGTGCAAAGTTTCAATTCGTTATCTTTAAAACTGAGTTCGCGTAGAAACAGACAGACGGACAGACAGACAGTCAGAAAGACAGACAGACATACGGAGACTCAAGAATATATATACTTTGTAGGGTCGGAGATGCGTTGCACACATTCGAGCAAAATTATAATACCTTCTGCAAGGGTATAAAATTGTATGGCCCGACTGCAGTTGAAATTGAACTTGCGGTGCATGGATTTCTGGTCAAACGTTCTAACCCCTGTCTACGCGGAGTGGGTTAGAAAAATGTAATGGTCAGGGTGAGATATTTTTAAGAATATTTTTTCTATATTATAGAAAATATTTCTATATTTAAGAAAATTTTTCTATATTTAAGAAAATATTTCTATATTTTATTAAACGTTTATATTTTTAGGGCTTTCTAATTTTTTTGGGTTAAGTTGAGAAAATTTTTAAGGGTAAATTATTTATTAGGGCAAAGTTACTCTTTAAAAAAAAAAAATTTCAAAATACCACTGCCATTTTTACTAAAATCTATAAATTTTTCTTGGATTTGGGCGATTTTAGTTTATAGCGAAAATTCCTGCATTTGAGAAATTCCTTGAAATCTTTTTTTAGAGTTAGAAAAAATTTCTAAAATTTAGAGATAATTTAGCTATGAGTGTATATGATTAGAAAAATGATGTGAAATTAGCCAATTGTGGTTGTGCCTTATGTGATGTTTTTACCCTTTGGGATCCAGAAATAGCCCTTAAGCTGGATATAGCTGTCATGTTATACACATTACATTTACGCAGTGAACGCTGCTATAAATTTAGGAATGATTGCGAGTATATTAAAACTTCGGTTTGCCTGAGTTCGCTTCATTTCGTATTCAATACTTCTTTGCCCTTAATTTGCCTTAAACACCTTAAATTTCTCGTCTATTAAAATATATATATATATTTTTTTTATACCCTTGCAGAGGGTATTATAATTTTTGTCAAAAGTGTGCAACGCAGTGAAGGAGACATCTCCGGCCCTATAAAGTATATATATTCTTGATCAGGATCACCTCCTGAGTTCATAAAAGCATATCCGTCTGTCCGTCTGTCTGTCCGTCTGTCTGCTTCTACGCGAACTAGTCTCTCAGTTTTAAAGATATCGAATTTAAACTTTGCTCACTCCCTTCTTTCCTTTGCACGCAGTATATAAGTCGGAACGGCCGGGATCGGCCAAATATATCCTATAGCTGCCATATAACTGATTGATCGGAAATGCCATAACTTTGGTGTTTGTTAAGTTAGGGTTCTTTGGTGTTTTTAAAGTTAGGAAGTTGGGATTTTCTATGGGTCTTATATTTGGCCAATTAATCCGACCTACCAAATTTCATAAGGATCGGCCGACTATATCCTATAGCCGCCATATAACTGATTGATCGGCAATGTCATAACTTTGGTGTTTTTATACCCTTGCAGAGGGTATTATAATTTCAGTCAAAAGTTTGCAACGCAGAGAAGGAGACATTTCCGACCCTATAAAGTATATATATTCTTGATCAGCATCACCAGGAGAGTCGATCTAGCCATGTCCGTCTGTCCGTCCGTCTGTCCGTCCGTCTGTCCGTCTGTCCGTCCGTTTCTACGCAAACTAGTCCCTCAGTTTTAAAGCTATCTGCTTGAAACTTTCGCAAAACTTGTCTTTCTATTGCAGGTAGTATATAAGTCGGAACGAGCCGGATCGGGCGACTATATCATATAGCTGCCATATAACTGAACGATTGGAAATGCCATAACTTTGGGATTTGTAAAGTAATTATTTGATAATTTAAAGTTCATAGCTGCACTTTTATTGTGTTTTGCTCTGAAAAGTGGCACAGCAGATAGTATTAATGTTATTTTGTCCCGACATGTAAACTCCTTCAATCGACTTTTGCGGGTTTTTTTTATTTTTTCCCTCCATTTTTTTATATGTTCAATTTAGGAAGTTGGGATTTTCTATGGCTTTTATATTTGGCCAATCAATCTGACCTACCAAATTTCATAAGGATCGGCCGACTATATCCTATAGCCGCCACTTAACTGAACGATTGGAAATGCCATAACTTTGGTGTTTTTAAAGTTAGAAAGTTGGGATTTTTTATGAGTGTTAAGAATGCATCAAATGAATAAGTTTGGAGAATATAAATCGGAATATTCTGCAAGGGTATTTCAACTTCGGCTCCGCCCGAAGTTAGCTTTCCTTTCTTGTTAAAGTTAGATTTAAAGTTGGGATTTTTATGAGTGTTAAGAATGCATCATATAAATAATTTTGGAGAGTATAATTTACAGAATATTCTGCAAGGGTATTTCAACTTCGGCTCCGCCCGTAGTTAGCTTTCCTTTCTTCTTCGTTTATAAAAACTGCGTGGCTCGTTTGGGGACTCCCTTTGCCGAAAAATCTCTTGGAGCGAACATTATTTATAATAAATGATTTTGAAAATAACCTTCAGACTGACGTAGTATACACTTGGCAAAGCGTTTGATTCTGTAAATAATTAGCTTGTTTAATTTTTATAAAATTAAAACCATAATTCTGAAATTATAAAAATCAACTTGATCTCGTAGTATATCTGTAAATATATAAACCAAACAGGTGTAATAATTTATTTTTGTTTATTGTTCCAATTTATATGATAAGTTTGTCGGATTTTAATACAAATAAAACCGTAAAAAAAAATACTTTGCCTAACGAAGATAAATTGTTTTTATTTATTTTTGCGATAGCTCCAATAGGAGCTATTTGATATAGTCGTCCGCAATAGAAACAGGTTTGGAATATATATCTTTAAAACTAAGAGATTTCTTTGGCTAGAAATGAATGAAATCAACTCTAATCGTAATTTCGATCAAGAAAATATATACTTTAAAGGGTCGGAAATGTGCCTTCACTGCGTTGACTGACATTGGAACACCCTCTGTAAGAATACTAATCGGCATATATTCGTTGTGGTTTTTAAATGTATGAGCACAATGGCTGGGCTTGTGCCTTTATATTTAAAAGATTTATTAAAGAATTTTTAAATAATTAATTAATTTAATTAATTTATTGTATAGGTCAGAACACTAGCTTACAAATGTAAATCTACCGTTTAATCTAGAGATGAAAGTATAATTTTCCAATGCAGATCAAGATCTAGCAACTATATTGAAGATCTTACTCTATAGCATTTAAAAGTCCAACTGGGCCGGAAAACGAAACATTCATCTCTGATGGAAATTAACGATGTAATTCTGCAATCAATGTAATTAGCTCTGCCTGCTGCCTGCATGGCGGCGCAATTTAAACCCATTATAAAGGCACCATATAATAGAGAAATGTAGCGTACAATATAATAAAAACAAATTAGTTTTATCTTGATTAGCAAAGAAAAATAATTTGTAGTATCACACTTGTAAAACGACCAGGACGGCTAATTTAACTATTTTGAACTATATTTAAAAAATTTGATTCAGATATTTTTGTTATTGCTATAATTTAGTAAAATATTAGATTTTAAGTACTCACATTAATGTTTCCGATTTTTTTTGGCGATTCGTATTCGCTTTAACATATCATAAATAATATTATGATTTGATATTTATCTGCTTGCTATACTCGAAGTCAAGGTCAGTTATAATTTATAACTAACTTAAACAAGAAAGGAAGCAAACTTCGACAAGACTAAGTTTATATACGTTTGCAGTTATTACAATTCGACATTTCGATTCATATGCCTATAATACTAAAAACCATCTGGCTTGTTCCGACTTATACACTACCTGCAATATAAATACGACATTTGGGAAAGTTTCAAGCAGATAGCTTTAAAACAGAGAAACTAGTTTGCGTAGAAACGGACGGACGGACAGACGGTCGGACAGGCGGACAGGCGGACGGACGGACAGACTTACATGGCTAGATCGACTTTCCTAGTGATGCTGATCAATAATATATATACTTTATAAGGTCGGAAAGGTCTCCTCTGCGTTGCAAACTTTTGACTGAAATTATAATACGCTCTGCAAGGGTATAATGGTTATTTTGTAGTGTTTTTGTATACGATATTTTCGCATATGGTATTTTGTAAGTATTACATTTTCAGTAAGAAATTTGCAATGCATTGATGGGCAATATGATCAGCATGACAAGACGAGTTAATATAGCCATGTCTGTTTCTATTCTGTTTCCAAGCTATGCCAAAAGTATGCCAAATCCCGTAGGAAAACCTAAGAAGTTAAAAGGGCTGTAAACAGATCATTAAAAAAATTTTAATCAAAATATTTGTTAACAATATGACCTTAGTGCAAAACTGTAACATTTGCCTTTTTTTACAGTTTACTCGAGAATATTTTACTCCCTTATTAATGTAAATTATATTATGTAAACTAAGATTAAAAGCGTGCATAAATTAGCACAGGGGATACAGATCTTTCAAGTTAGAGTATTGAACTCGTGTTACAGTTTTGCTCGTCAGAGTAGGTTGACTATATCCCAAGGCTGCCATATATTTGTCATACTACCCAAACGGTTGCCCGCAAGGTAAATTTTCCACTTCTAAAACTTTCCAAAACGTAATTTTCTTCTCTCGTGAGAAGTCGAAATTTTGTTTTCATTTTTGAAAAATTTGCAAGGGTATTATCTTCCGTTCTCTTTTTAGTAAAATTTGTTTTCGTAGTGACTGTAAAACACCAAATTTTCAACGAGATATTGAATAAAGCCCAAGCTTAGGACTACCACAAAATGATGTAATATATTCATATTATTGTTACCAAACAATGTGATTTTTAGGTCTGAAGTAAAAAGGCATTTGAAAATATAATTGATTTGAAATTTATAAGGTTGTCATTGTTTATTTTAGAAATGGAAAGATGATTGTTGATTTTT
Source organism: Drosophila fuyamai (assembly GCA_018153365.1). NCBI lineage: Eukaryota > Metazoa > Arthropoda > Insecta > Diptera > Drosophilidae > Drosophila > Drosophila fuyamai. The sequence continues at coordinate 274,793 of JAECXW010000591.1, read as the reverse complement.
GCGTTTATGACCCTTCGGTTTTAAGATGCTGTGTCTGTCTGTAACAAAAACACATATGTATATCCCCATATTCATGTATGTATATTTAGGTAAACATTGGTATGTATATATGAATAGAGCTGTTTAAACATTTCCCAGGTAAAATGAAATCCAGTTCGTGCTATTATATACTCTTATCTATGTTAAACTAGAATCACCCACCTGGCTTACAATGACTCTTAAATTATTATAAACAACGAAGGGATGGACACATAGCCGACCCTATAAAATACATACATTTGTCAAGTAATTTATTTCAAAATGAAAAATGTTATCGAAAATGTAATAACAAAAATAAGATTTTTTACATTTTTCCTTTTTTAACGTTCTTTTAGTAGGCGTTAGATAAAATTTATTCATAAATTAGTAAGAAAAGCTAACATCGGATGGAGCCGAAGTTGATATACCCTTGCAGAATATTCTGTTAATTATATTATTTATATGATGCATTCTTTACACTCATAAAAAATGCCAACTCTCTAGCTTTACGAACACCAAAGTTATGGCATTTCCTTTCAATCAGTTATATGGCAGCTATAGGATATAGTCGACCAGTTTTCAAAAATAACAACGATCATAAAGTGTATCAAAAAATGTACATTGCCTCATTGTTTAAGAACATTTAATTTTCATTCATTATTAACAGCTGCGAGCAATATAAATAGCATTTTTGGGAAAATGGTTTTTATTCTTGGGATTAAAATTCTTTCCTTTCATTCTTTTTATACTCTTACAGAGGGTATTATAATTTTGGTCAGAAGTTTGTAACGCAGTGAAGGAGACGTTTCCGACCCTATAAAGTATATATATTCTTGATCAGGATCAATAGGGGAGTCGATATAGCCATGTCCGACTGTCCGTCTGTTTCAATACCGTTTGCGAGCTCAGTTTAAAAGCTAGCGATCTGAAACTTTCACACACGTCCTGGAACATGTGTACGTAAATCAAGTTTGAAAATCGCCCCGATCGGACGTCTATATCCTATAGCTCCCATAGGAACAATCGGATATATCTTGCAAGAATTAATGATATTTCGCGCAGTGTAAAAGCATTTTAATATTTTTTATGCATACCTTGATCAGGGTAAAAGCGCTTGCCAATCGGACGTCTATATCTTATAGCTTCCGTAGGAAAAATTGTTAAAGGCTGGGAAAATATCCCTTTTTTTCCTATTTGTATATGACAATTTTGCAGTATAAAAGCTATTGACATAAACTATGCAATTTATCTAATTTATTTATGTACATATACCTTGCTCAGGGTAAAATTTTCTGCCAATCAGACAAGTACATACTACAGCCGCTATTTAAAAATGAAATTGATTAGGTTTAGCTAATCTTTTTTTATGTATAATTACACAAAATTTCAGATAAGTCTGCAAGGGTATTAAAACTTCGGCTTGCCGAAGGTAGCTTCCGTCCTCGTTTTTTTGTATACTTGCAAGGGGGTTTATATAATTTGAATGTTTTTAACGCAGAGAAGGAGATATTACAGACCTTATATAATATCTATAGTCCGATTCGGTGCATTAATTCAACCACGCCGGCAAATTAAGTTTAAGTTATGAGGAGTTGTGATGTTTTTAAAAATCGTATATAAGAGGACTATATTAGTTAGCTCCGTGGTACAGCTCATTTATATATAGTTAACTATGAAATATTTAATATTTTCTTTGTTTAATGACCCGAAGCACACTGTCCATAAAGTGCCCACTTGATATCCTTAGGATGTCCTGGAACATTGAAATTTAGTTGAAAACGCCTATAAGACATCCAGATTTCTATCCTATTAAAAATTGTTGGGGCCTAAACATTTAAATATACTGTAAGGACTTTTAACAATTTACTGGTTTTTCCAAAAATTACGATTGTTTGCTGAACGCAGACTTATGGGCCCCATGTTTGGGAAGGCCTTCATTTAAATATGTATATATATATATATATATATATATATATATATATATATATACATATGTACATAAACAAACAAGTATATATAAACAAACAAGTAATCAAAAAACACATATATATGTGTGTGTATATACATAAATAATATACAAATAACATAATTTAAAATAAATTAATTTTTTTATTTTATAGATTGTGTTACACTTACTTGGTTTTAATAACTTTTGAACTATTTGCCTGTAACAATCAAGTTAAAATTCGCAATAAAATTATCCTTTATGAATCGCAATTGAAGTCGGAAAGCCGAACTTTAAATACAAAACTTTTATTATAAAACGTCTACATTTCGATTTCTATGCCTGTATTTCTAAAAAACAATGAAGCTCTCAAAGAAATATTTTGATAAATTTTTGATTTTCCTATGGGAGATATATGATACATATGGCCGATTTTTATTTTATTAAAAACCGTAATTTCAAATATTAACGTACTTCAAATATTACCAAGTCCCACAGTACAATAAAAATTAAAAATTATACTTCTTAAAGTTTTTTTTCCGAATGTTCCTGTGGGAGCTATATTATATAGTCGCCCGATCCGGCTTGTTCCGACATACATATATACAGTTTTAGACAGATAGATGTAAACTGAGGGACCAGTTTGCGTGGAAACGAACGAACGGACGGACGGACAGACGGACATGGCTAGATCGACTTTCCTGGTGATGCTGACTTTATAAGTTCGGAAACTTCTTCTTTACTGCCTTTCAAACAAGGGTACACATTTTGATTTCTATGCCTATATTACTAATAACAAGGAAGCTATGTCGATTTTGCGCTGCATTTTGCTATGATTTCTATGGCAGCGTATGATATAATTGTCCGGTTTTGAAACAACTAAAAGCGTAATTCTGATATAGTAAATAACTTCAATATCTCATAGGAGTATTTTGATAAATAGATAAAAAGAAATAATACATAGTTTAGTTTCTACGAAATTTGATATTTTGCAAACAATTGTCAATTGTATATTGTATTGTATTGTATATGACCAGTATTGTATAATGACCAGTATCACCGGGCGTGTCGAACTAGCCATGGCATATAACCGTCGGTCCGCCCGTCTGTTTGTACATAAACTAGTCGCTCAATTATTGTATGAAACTTTGCAGAAAGTCTTAGTTCTGTTGTATTATATTTGAGTCAGAACGGGCCGGAATGCCTTTTATATAATATAGCACCCATAGGAACCATCGGAAAAGAAAGGAAAATAAAAATATAACTTCATTGGTTCTTTGCATATATTACGAGATATAGTCATTTTAAACAATTTCAGAGTTACGGTTTTACTTTTATAAAAATAGAACGACTATATCATATAGCTTCCATTAGAACGAATTAATTATTTCGTATTAAAGTTTTTATACCCTTGCAGAGGGTATTATAGTTTTGGTGTGCAACGCAGTGCAGGAGACATCTCCTACCCTATAAAGTATATATATTCTTGATCAGGATCGCGTCATGAGTTGATATAAGCATGTCCGTCTGTGCGTCTGACTGTTTCTACGCGAACTAGTCTCTCAGTTTTAAAGATATCGAATTGAAACTTTGTACACACCCTTTGTTCCTTTGCACGCAGTATATGAGTCGGCCGACTATATTCTATAGCCGCCATATAACTGATTGATCGGAAATGCCACAACTTTGGTGTTTGTAAAGTAAGGATGTTGGGATTTTTTATGGGTTTTATGTTTGACCAATCAATCCGACCTACCAAATTTTATAAGGATCGGCCGGCTATATCATATAGCCGCCATAGACCTGATTGACGGAAATGCCATCATTTTGGTGCTTGTAAATTTTGGAAGTTGGGATTTTTGGCCACCGAATATAATTTACAGAATATTCTGCAATGGTATAGCAACTTCGGGTCCGCCCGAAGTTAGCTTTCCTTTCTTGTTAAAGTAAGGAAGTTGGGATTTTCTATGGATTTTATTTTTGGCCAATCAATTCGGCCTACCAAATTTTATAAGGATCGGCCGACTATATCCTATAGCTGCCATATATCTGAACGATTGGAAATGCCATAACTTTGGTGTTTTTTAAAACTAGGAAGTTAGGATTTTATTATTGGCAACGAATAATCTGATTTGAAATAGTATATCTGAAAAGCTAGCTAATCGTCATTTTATTTGTATATTGTTGTTTCTTGTGTTTAATTAGCGTGTAATAAAAAGCATACTATTTGCTTTGTGGTTCTCCAGGTTTATCTAAACTGGCCAATTGCCACACCTTCCAATTATATTATTTGATAGTCGATTTTTAATGCTTGAGGCAAAAAAATTTGTATCTTAAGATATATGATTGATATTATGATGTCCCTAATCTTTTCACTGGCATTTAGTCTTATTTAAAAGATTCCAATTTTCATTTTATCGGTGGATTACCTAGGACATCAGGTAAACTTATACGAAATCCGTAAAAAACATAATGATATGCCTTTAAAATAAGCAGGTCTATAAAATTAAGCATCCAACATCAGAATCCACTTATCCCATCTTGTTCGAACACATGCATACTTAACGTGAGGCAATAAACCGAATCACTGAATGTCGTAATCAATCAAAAAGATTGGGAAAAATCTTGAAGCTTTATCAGTTAGGGGAATTTAATCCACAGAAAAAATGGTTATTTAGTAAACCTTTTAAAGTCTTTAATATAATATAATATAACTATATCTCTGATTATGTTTAAAATCCACGAATTTTTGTAGATTTGCATGTAATGTCCTTTTCTTTCCTACGACTGCTATGTGATATAGATCTAAAACCGTGTTTCTAAAATCGTTAAAATTAATATAACTTGGTATAACTTGGTAAATGAAAAGAATTTTTTTTTAAATTTTATTTTCCTTATTTTCCAGATTGTTCCTATCCAGATATATGATATAGTCTTTAGCATAAATTTTCACATAATCAGTGTGCACATACAAAATTAGGATATAGGAAGTTTCATGTTAATAATGTCAGACATTAGTGATCTTTTGCCTTTGGTATTTAAATAACTTAAAAACAAAGTCGTCAAAAATAAAACAATCCAAAGGACATTATAAGCTTAATAATATCATAAAGAGGTTAGAAATTCTTATCGAAACAGGTCCATAAATACTAAAAGATATCAAATTAAATATGAAAATTATTTAATTTAAAGTATTTATTATTTGATAACTAACAAAAAAGGAAAGCTAACTTCGGGCGGAGCGGAAGTTGATATACCCTTGCAGAATATTCTGTAAATTATATTCTGCAAAAGTATTCATATGATGCACTCTTAATACGCATAAAAAATCCCAACTTCCTTTCTTTAAAAACACCAAAGTTATGGCATTCCCAATCGTTCAGTTATATGGCTGCTATACGATATAGTCGTCCGATCCTTATAAAATTTGGTAGGTCGATTGATTGGCCAAAAATCAAATCTATAGATAATGCCAACTTCCTAACTTTACAAACACCAAAGTTCTGGCATTTCCACTCGTTCAGTTATATGGCAGCTATAAAATATAGTCGGCCGATCCCGGCCGTTCCGTCTTATACACACGTAAAGGTGTGTGCAAAGTTTAAATTCGATATCTTTAAAACTGAGAGACTACTTCGCGTAGAAACAGACAGACAGACGGACAGACGGACATGCTTATATCAACTCAGGAGACGATCCTGATCAAGAATATATATACTTTATAGGATCGGAGATGTCTCCTTCACTGCGTTGCACACTTTTGACCAAAATTATAATAGCCTCTGCAAGGATATAAAAATTACTAATTTAAATGCGAAACACAACTTACAAAACACAACAAACTATGATAGGAGAATGGTGAGGAAGTAGTTAATTTAATTAATGTTTTATGTTTGCAAAAGATAGAGAAATTATAATTTAACTTTAAGCCAAGGGACCTATTTTAAATCTAATAATTTCATTCAATATTTAATGTTTCTTATATAATATTAAATTTATGTATTACATTTTTGATACAATAAACCGTATTTTAATGTACGGTGACCAGCTAAAACCGATTTTAGTGACGAGATTTTGTTTTGGGAAACAGACCAACTTTTACAGGTCCTTGAAAATAGTTTACCTCTCTTGTTCAATTTAGCTTAATAGTGTAAAAAAACATTATCAAAGTTTTGGAGTATTTATTTTTTAAATAATATTTCAGTATCACGTCTCATGAGTTCGTCAGCCAGTGGAACGATGAGCCATATGGGAAATATGGGTGGACTAGCAGCTTGCAGCGTAAGCGATACAAAACCGCTACAGTTTCCATTGGCCCAAAGAAGAAAGCGGAGAGTTTTATTTACGCAAGCTCAGGTTAGTAAAATACAATCTTAATCTGTTAATCTATTAATATAGCCAATGACATTTAACAACAGTTAAAATTTATATTTTGTGTAAAAATACGATTATGTTGCAAAGTTGTGCTTTAAAGACTTAAATAACAAATTTAAATATAGTCATGAACTAACACCCATAAATAAAGTCGAAAAAAAGGGAAACAGAAAAGAAGACCTTACAATTCAAAGATGCATATATATGATCGCATCACCCGTCAAATGTAGGTCGTCTTTGGATGACTAGCCATTTAACAAAACATTATTCTTCTTTTAAAATTAAATTTTAAGAATTTTCTTCTTGGCGGAAATACATTCTTGATCCGCATAACCAAGAGAGTGTAAATCAGCTAGCTTGTCTGCACGGAATTTATTAAATACAATTTTTATACCCTTGCAGAGGGCATTATAATTTTGGTCAAAAGTGTGCAACGCAGTGAAGGAGACATCTCCAACCCTATAAAGTATATATATTCTTGATCAGGAACACCTCCTGAGTTGATATAAGCATGTCCGTCTGTCCGTCTGTCTGTTTCTACGCGAACTAGTCTGTCAGTTTTAAAGATATCGAATTGAAACTTTGCACACATCCTTCATTCCTTTGCACGCTGTATATAAGTCGGAACAGCCGGGATCGGCCGACTATATCCTTTAGCTGCCATATAACTGATTGATCGGAAATGCCATAAGTTTGGTGTTTTTTAAGTTAGAAAGTCAGGATTTTCTATCGGTTTTATTTTTGGCCAATCAATCCGACATACCAAATTTCATAATGATCGGTCGACTATATTCTATAGCTGCCATATAACTGAACGATTGGATTTGCCATAACTTTGGTCTTTTTAAAGTTAGGAAGTTGGGATTTTTCTGAGTGTTAAGAATGCATCATATGAATAATTTTGGAGAGTATAATTTACAGCATATTCAACTTCGGCTCCGCCCGAAGTTAGCTTTCCTTTCTTGTTTTGTTTTTAAACGTACATACAGCATCGCGCAAAAAATGTATAAACCTAAGATGTATAAGATATCTGTCTGTTTCTACGCGAACTAGTCTCTCAGTTATAAAGATATGGAATTCAAACTTTGCACACACCCTTCGATCCTTTGCACGCAGTATATAAGTCGGAAAGGCCGGGATCGGCCGACTATATCCTATAGCCCTCATATAACAGATTGATCGGAAATGCTATAACTTTGGTGTTTTTAAAGTTGGAAGTTGGGATTTTCTATGGGTCTTATATTTGGCCAATTAATCCGACCTACAAAATTTCATAAGGATCGGCCGGCTATATCCTATAGCTGCCATATAACTGAACGATCAGAAATGCCATTACTTTGGCGTTTCTAAAGTTAGATTTCCTGTGGAATTGGGATTTTCCGTGGGTTTTATTTTTAGCCAACCAATATAAATTACAGAATATTCTGCAAGGGTATACCAACTTCGGCTCCGCCCGAAATTAGCTTTCTTTTCGTGTTTTCTTAATTAAAGAGTCAGAAAAGCAAACTTTTATATCTGAAATAAATTGCCTACTTACTTTCGGATGACTATATCAAATAGCTGTCATATAATACGCATATTACCTGATTTATATACATGTTTTTTTTAATTCAAAATTGTAATATTTTTATTTCTATTAATCAAAGGACAACAAACGGTTTGTCAAGAATTGTTGCAAAATAAAAAATGTCATATGAATTCAGTTTTAAATCGATCATTTTATTAACAAAAACAAGATTTTTACATTTTTTATTTTGTAACATTGTTATAGTAAACGTTATCTTTAATTATTCATTAAAAAATACTCTATTTCAGCATAAACCATAACAAACAAGAAAGGAAGCATATACCCTTGCAGTTATTACGAAATGACTCAATTTCGATTTATACACCTATATTACTAAAAACAATGAAGTTATGTCGCAGCTATATGATATTATTGTCCGATTTTATTTTAATTAAAACAGAAATTCAATAATTTTTAAATATTACTAAAACCAAGAAACAACAACAGGATAGGATATAGTCGGCCGATCCTTATGAAATTTAGATTAATTGGCCAACAATAAAACCCAACTTCCTAATTTTCAAAACACCAAAGTTATATGGCAGCTATAAGATATAGTCGGCCGATCCCGGCCGTTCCGACTTATATACTGCGTGCAAAGGAATGAAGGGTTTGTGAAAAGTTTCAATTCGATATCTTTAAAACTGAGAGACTAGTTCGCGTAGAAACAGACAGACGGACAGAAGGACATGCTTATTTCAACTCAGGACGCGGTCCTGATCAAGAATATATATACTTTATAGGGTCGGAGATGTCTCCTTCACTGCGTTGCACACTTCTGACCAAAAATTATAATACCCTCTACGAGGGTATAAAAAGCAAAAATGTAAAAGTGTAATTTTTATTGGGAAGTCTTCAACATAAAAACTAGTTGAGCCGCTATATGAACGAACGAAAAATGTATTCAACACATCAAAAAATCGATACTTAGTTATAGAATACAAAAATTATAATATAATTTGTGTTATAGCTGTAAGGGCCTATAAACCATGGGTTGCCGAAGTTTACTTTCTTTTTTGTGTTTCAATATTTTGCTTTATGTCGACTAAAGTTTTGGCATAAGAGTTTAAAGCCAAGGTCAAGCCATTTTGTCTATGACAGTCAAATTACAACTTACAATTTATTGTTACAAGCGCTACTGGCACTATAATTTCTTGGTATTTATGGAACATATATAATTCTTTCTCAATGAGTTTTAAAAGCTTATATCCAAATGAGAGAGCAAAATACAGTGGTGTTCCAACCTAGAGATCTCTCCCAAGTATTTTAACGTGGCCACATGGTTACTAAACAGTAGTAAGAAACGTACTGCTAGAGCAAACAAGCTTTTGCACAATGTAAATACAAAACTCATAATAATATTTGTATTTATATAAGCCTTCAAGTCTTCAAGTGTAAGGTAAATACAAAATACGTTTTTCATTAATCCATTCTCAATATTTGCGTTTCTTTGAAAAAAAAAGTTTAAATGAACAAGAAAGAAATACAAATTCGTCAAGCCAAAGTTTATATACCCTTGTCTATGAAACGACTATATATTAAATTGTATGTTTAATATATTAAATTTAATATTTTATATAGAGTAGCTTATATCGATTTGTAGGAGTATGCTTATAAAGCCTATATTTTTAAGCTCTACGATAAAATAAATTCGGATTTTTATAAAAATAAAAATAGATATATCTTGGAGTAAATGTGTATATAGTTAAACATAATCAAGCTGTACAAACTGATTCTCATATTATCAGTAAATATACCTAAATAAGACTGTTGGATCTAAACAGTTAAACTGCGTAAATTTTATTTGCTTATGGCAAAAAAAATGTTTAAGTTTTTAAATAATCAACAAAATATTTAAAATATTTTAAAGTTAAAAAAGGAAATTTAGTAAATAAAGTGTTTATTTCTCAAGCCGATCATCAGAAGAGATGGGTCAACATAAATGAATAAACTATTTGCAACAGAAAGAAGTTTTTTTGCAAAGTGTCATTCAACTAGATTTAAAACTGAGTAAAGTTTCTAAACATTCGGATATACATAGCTAGATTGACTCACCCAGTAATAGTAAATAAGAAAATTTTATAGGGTCGGAAATGTGCCTTTTAATGCATTGCAAACTTTGACTGAAATTAGAATACTCTCGGCGAGTAGACGTAGAAAGACGTCATACATTTCTTGCTTTTAAACATAATTGTAATGAAAGTTTTTAAACCCGCAGAGGGTATTACAATTTCAGTCAAAACTTTGTAATGCATTGAAGGGCACATTTCCGACCCTATAAAATATATTTATTTATAGGCATATTCGTCTGTCCGATCTTTCTTATGGCAGATACATACATATATAATATAGTCGGCCCATTTTGGCAGCTCCGAAATTTATACTATTTGCAATAGAAGCAAGAAAACTTCTATTGCAATCATAGCGAAAATGAATGAGAGTATGGAATTTGAGAATATACATATGACAGGAATGGATCCGAAATGAAATAGAATCATCATATCAGGCAAAATATAGCGAGATATACGTATAATACTTTAAAACAACCAAATTTAGATAACAATTATTTAACATGATCAGCTTACATATAAGAATAGAGAGTGACAACTATAGGATATACTATAGTCATACGATTTTGAAATAAACTCAAAATATTGGTAACAAATGGGACAAAAACATAAAATAAGACAAAATCATCTAGAATTACAAAGAAAGGGCTTAAAAACATCCTATATACAACTTTCATCTTTTTCACTGGTACATTTTTAAACACAAAAAAATTTTGTATCTTTTGTTGCTGAAATTTGATTTAGCAACATTTGATTATTTTGGTATATTATAATTTCAGTAAGGTGTTTAAGATGTAAGATGTTGTGAATTTTCAAACATATACATTTTATATCCTCAGGATCATAAAGATGCCCTATTTATGTAAACTAGTTTCTTAGCTTAACTACATTGATGACTTTGCTCAAAAGTCTTTAAAACATCATTAAAAATAACCCGAATAATTTTCTCAAAACTGGGAATATGATTAACTTTGTACGTTGAAGAATCATACATAAATCTTCCGATCGTATGAAAAATGAGAGATAATATCTTTAATTATTTTAGGTATATGAACTTGAAAGGAGATTTAAGCAGCAGAGATATCTCTCAGCACCGGAACGCGAACACTTGGCCAGTCTAATTCATTTAACCCCAACTCAGGTGAGTAAAACTTTTGTTTTAGTGTATAAAATAAATTAACATAAAACTAGAAAGAAAGCAAACTTTGGCAAGCCAAAATTTATATACCATTGCAGTTATTTCAAATCGACTGCTGCCTATATTACTAAAACAATGAAGCTATGCAGATTTTACGATGCATTTTGCCATCGTTTCTATGGGCGCTATATGATATTGTTATTGGACTAGTTTGCGTAAAAACGGACGGACACACGGACGGACGGATAGACGGACATGTCTAGATCGACGTAAAAAAAATTAAACTTTAGAATGATTCTAACAATATTTTTCTAATTTTCATTGAAAATCAACTGATAGGTAATAATAATACATAACAACTTAGGATAATTTATAAGGTTTTTCAGAAAAAATTTCAACGTGGAGTTTTACAAAAATTGTTTCGGTCAAAATATAGGAGAATCACGTTGTTTCAATGTTGACTTAAAGATAACGGTCAATGATTGTTTTGACCCAATATGCTAGCCCAACTTCATATACTAGCTTATCATTTCTGAACCACCGTGATTGGCGTTTTCAGGGTATATTTTAAACAATAAAGGAAAGGAAACTTCGGGCGGAGCCGAAGTTAATATACCCTTGCAGAATATTCTGTAAATTATACTCTCCAAAATTATTCAGATGATGTATTCTTAATACTCATAAAAAATCCCAACTTCCTAACATTAAAAACACCAAAGTTATGGGATTTCCAATTAATCAGTTATATGGCAGCTATAGGATATAGTCGGCCGATCCTTATGAAATTTGGTAGGTCGGATTGATAGGCAAAAATAAAACCCATAGAAAATCCAAATTTCCTAACTTTACAAACACCAAAGTTACGGGATTTCCGACCAATCAGTTATATGGCGGCTATTGTATATAGTCCTCCGATCCCTATGATTTGGTAGGTCGGATTGATTAGCCAAATATAAAACCCATACAAAATCACAACTTCCTTACTTAAACAAGAAAGGAAAGCTAACTTTGGGCGGAACCGAAGTTGATATACCCTTGCAGAATATTCTGTAAATAATATTCTCCAAAATTATTCATATGATTTATTCTTAATACTCATAACAAATCATATGAATAGTTTTGAAAAATATAATTTACAGAATATTCAGTGCGTTTTATTTTTGGCCAATTAATTTGACCTACCAAATTTTTATAAGGATCGGCCGACTATATCCTATAGCTGCCATATAACTGAATGATTGAAAATGCCATAACTTTGGTGTTTTTAAAGTTAGGAAGTTGGGATTTTTTATGAGTTTTAATAATGCATCATATGAATAGTTTTGAAAAATATAATTTACAGAATATTCTGTAAGGATATATCAACTTCGGCCCCGCCCGAAGTTAGCTTTTCTTTATTGTTTAAAATATACTTTGAAAATGCAAAGCACGGTGGTTCAGAAATGATAATATATTTTTTGAATTTGTAAATACTTAATATGTCAATAAATCTTAACCGAGTAAACATATACCGCCCAATAACTAAGATTTATTATAAGCAAATTTCGCGATTCTAGTCGTTAGAATCGCATGGCTAAAATTGCAAATAAACTTTCGCTGCGCAGACCTAACTTGAATATGCGTGTTAAGTCCCTACGATCTCTGCGATACACTTTTTTTGCAAGAGAAAATCCTAATCAGGAAAGAAATTACAAACTAATTTTTAATTTACAAAACAGATAGTAAAAATATGACACATATTTTAAATTATAAATATTTATGTGGAGATACAAAAATAATGTATTTTTTATCAAACGACTTTGATTGTATGTTAGAATATACGAAGCTATAATTATTTTTCAAATATTTTCCCAATTGTCCCGATGGCAGCTTTACGTTACGACTTAAAAAAAATTGACTTTTGGTAATGTTTAAAGATAGCATCAAAACAGAGAGACTATTTTACGTATATCAACTCGTTTCGTGATGCTGATCAAGAATATGTAAACTTTATAGGGTCTGTAAAATCTCCATCACCCTGTTGCAAGCTTTAGACCCAAATTATTACAAACTCTGCAGGGTTACACATATGACAGAGGAAGGGGAGAAGCGCTTTTCTTAACAAGGCGCAAAGAATTTAAGTATTTATGCAGGAAAGCCTTATTACACAGAATATAAGGCTGTTCGTATCAGCAAGGACATTCCAGATATAGATATTAGAATACGCAGTTTTATTATTTTTGGGATACATATCCCTTAAAGCGAAGCTTCTACATCTCCTCTTTATTGAAAATTAATTTAAATTAATTGCCATTAATGTTTGGACGAAGTGTTTGTCCATTTTTATACCCGTTACTCGTAGAGTAAAAGGGTATATTGTATTCGTGCAAAAGTATGTAACAGCTAGAAGGAAGCGTTTCCGACCCTATAAAGTATATATATTCTTGTTCAGAATCACTAGCCGAGTCGATCTAGCCATGTCCGTCTGTCCGTCTGTCTGTCCGTCTGTCTGTCCGTATGAACGCTGAGATCTCGGAAACTATAAAAGCTAGAAGATTGGCATTTTGCATGCATATTCTAGGAGTTCCTACGCAGCGCAAGTTTGTTTCAAAAAGGTGCCACGCCCCCTTTAACGCCCACAATCGCCTATATACGATTTTAAAAATTTAAATATTTCGGAAAAGTAAAAATGCAGTTTTATTGTGTTTATCAATACCTATCGAAATGTAGAAGAAATTTTTCAAATCGGACCATTCGTTAAAAAGTTATGCGTGATCAAAGTTTCTATCTCCATCTCCCTCGCACTCCCTTTACCTGAGTAACGGGTATCTGATAGTCGGGGCACCCGACTATAGCGTTCTCTCTTGTTTTTCAATAAATTTCTGAGTTTTACATATTTTAAGCAAAATGTGCAGTGTTTCATAAAGAAACAAGAAAGGAAAGCTAACTTCGGGCGGAGCCGAAGTTGATATACCCTTGCAGAATATTCTGTAAATAATATTCTCCAAAATTATTCATATTATGCATTCTAAATACTCATAAAATTCCCAACTTCCTAACTTTAAAAACACCAAAGTTATGGCATTTTCAATCGTTCAGTTATATGGCAGCTATAGGATATAGTCGGCCGATCCCTATAAAATTTGGTAGGTCGGATTGATTGGCCAAATATAAAACTCATAGAAAATCCCTACTTCCTAACTTTAAAAACACCAAAGTTATGGTATCTCCTATAGTTATATGGGAGCTATAGGATATAGTCAACCGATCCTTATGAAATTTGGTAGGTCGAATTGATTGGCCAAATAAAAAAGCCATAGAAAATCCCAACTTTTTAACTTTACAAACACCAGAGTTATGGCGTTTTCTATCGTTCAGTTATATGGCAGCTATAGGATATAGTCGGCCGATCCCGGCCGTTCCGACTTATATACTGCGTGCAAAGGAAAGAAGGGTGTGTGCAAAGTTTCAATTCGATATCTTTAAAACTGAGAGACTAGTTCGCGTAGAAACAGACAGACGGACAGACGGACATGGCTATATCAACTCAGGAGGTGATCCTGATCAAGAATATATATACTTTATAAGGTCGGAGATGTCTCCTTCACTGCGTTGCACACTTTTGACCAAAATTATAATACCCTCTGCAAGGGTATAAAAATGCTCTTAAAGTAATTTTTGTATTTGATATACAATGTGTAATTTATATTTCAGCTTTGACAAAGCACAGCAATCATTCCGATTTTGCTTTGAGAGCTTAGGAAGGTACTATTCCGGTTTTTCGACTTTTAGTATTTGTTAAAAAAGATAAAATCCGATTGGTTTCTTGGCGATAAAAATGTAACTGAACGACAAAAAACAACAGAATAATTTTTAAAAAAGTTTTCAACGCGTTGTGGGGCATTTCGCTCCACTAGTCGTTTAGAACTCCAGTTTTATTTAAAGGTACGAGTTTTGTGCTACGGTAAAAGTAGGTAGAAAGGTTTTAAATTCATTTTTAAGTTGAGCACACAAATACACACATATAGTTTTGTATCATAGGTGCTTACTACAGTTATGTTAACACAATGCTCATGCCCTTTAACAGTAAAGAGCATGATCAAACAATGACCACTTTTCAATAGAGTTTAGGGGTGTGTTTAAAATGTATTATACTTTTCATTGTTCCTTAATGCACTTTTATCTTTCAAAAACAGAGACTGTTGTGAATACGTATATTTTGTTTTCTTTATTCAGGAGTAATATACATCTCTGGTTATGGGGGTACTCATTGAAGAAAATTTCTATCAAATACCTCAGAAGGGTGACAACACAATTCAAATGTTTTTATTGTTATAACACGTCGCATCTTGAACCTTTTGTACAGACCGCAAAAGTAATTGCTTAACCTAATGCCAATTATGTGTTAAGTGGTAGGCAGTGTTAGTATCACACCCTTACATTAATAATGTATTTACGCCTAGCCCCGATAATACTATGCTTATGTCCAAAAAATTTGTAAGGTCTTATTTTTTAATTTTTTTTATTTTTATTTTAATACTTTTGTTTTTTGATGCACAACCCTTTTTTTCTGGTTTCAAAAAATATTATTTATGGTATTAATTTTTTTTCAATTTTTCGTGCACAATAAAAAATCCTTTCTGAGCGTAAATAAAAATGATTGGCTTATGAAACTACTATGTATATGTCTTTATTGTTTACGTATGTATATACTTAAAAATGTTGATGTTATTTGATTTTCCAATGAATGTTTCGATCGTTTCTAAGGCAGCTATATATAAACAAATATGTTTAACAACAATTAATTTTATATTTTTATATTTTTTTCTATTTCTTTTGATGTTACAATAATGTTATGTTATAAAGTCTTTGTTTCTGTCCTGTTAGTCCTTATTACAGTGAAAATGTGGTGTTCAAGAATATATGTACATATAAGCTTTATAAATGATTTCTTCACTTGCAGTTGATTCGCAGAGTTAAAAAATGTTAGCAGCAAAGTAAAAATACAGTTGTTCGATAGTATTTAAATTGAAAAACACGAAAACCAACGTTAGTTTTGACTGAAATAATAATGGCCTCTTTAAGGATTTTCCCATATAAAGCTGTTTATTTATAATAAATTGGGAAAGGACTAAGCTATTCCAAACAAAAATTCGCTCTCTCCGTCGTACTATTTTTCCATTTTTTGATTCTATAAATGCCACTTAAACTCATCTAGGTCTTAGTGATATGAATATATGTATATAAACATTAATGTTTATGATTGCAAATTTAAACCAGATGTTTTGTAACAGCTTACTTGTTAACATACTGTAGTTCAACGTAGTACATTTTAATATTTACACTTTTAATTAAATATTTTTCGTACACCCCGAGAAGTGTTGTACCTAAGACCCTTGCAGAGGGTAATATAATTTCAGTCAAAAGTCTGCAACACAGTGAAGAAGACATTACCGACCCTATAGAGTATACATATTCTTGATCATCATCACCAGGAAAGTCGATCTAACCATGTCTTTCTGTCCGTCCCTCCGTTTCTACGCAAGCTGGTCGCTCAGTTTTAAAACTACATATATGCTGTAAACTTTTCCAAAAGTTGTCTTTCTGTTGCAGGTAGTATATAAGTCGGAACGAGCCGGATCGGGCGACTATATCAAATAGCTCCCATAGGAACAATCGGAAAAAAATTTCAAACGTATAACTTTGTTGTTTTTAATTTTTTTTGTTGTTCTTTCGAATTTCGTAATATTTAAATACTACGGAATTACGGTTTTAATTAAATTAAAATTGGACATCGGAAACGAAAGTAATTTGCTGTTTTTCTATTTATCAACACAAACCATCATAAATAGTCCTTTGAGATATACGAGAGCAGTCCGATAAGTACTTAGCCTCACCGCCCGATGGCGTCACTATCGCAAGAGAAATTTACTATCGTGTAGTACATTCTCGTAGACGGCTACTGTCCAAATTTAACCGAATCGGACTCGTAGTTTTGTTTTGAGTGCGTATGGAATCGGACGTGTCTGCAGAATTTAGAAAAATGGGGAAAGAGCAATATCGGTCTGTGATTCGATTCTTGTTTTTGGAAGGGAAATCGCGCACCGAAATCAAAGAGCGCTCCTCCAATGGCGACCGTCAAAAATTGGTTTAACGAGTTTCAACGTGGTCGCACATCGGCGTTTGATGAGCCACGCCCAGGTGCCCCGAAAACGGCTACCACGAAGGATAACGCGACAAAAATCTACGATCTCGTATTGGCAGACCGCCAATTGAAGATACGCGAGATAGCTGAGACTGTAGGCATGTCAAGAGACCGCGTAGGTCATATACTGCATGAAATTTTGGGCATGACAAAGCTGTCGGCGCGATGGGTGCCGCGTTTGCTCACTCCGGACAACAAACGCAACCGTGAGACCACGTCAGAGCAGTGACGCTGTTTAGGCGCAATCCGAAGGAGTTTCTGCGTCGTTTCGTGACCGTCGACGAAACTGGTATACACCAGAGACCAAGGAACAGTCGAAACAGTGGACTTCACCCGGCGAACCTGCTCCGAAGAAGGCGAAGACTGTCCCATAGGCCGGAAAGGTGGGACTCACAAGGTGTGATCTACATCGACTACCTGGAGAAGGGCAAAACGGTCACAGGGCAGTACTAAGCCGAATTATTGGGCGGATTCGCCGCCGAATTGGAGTAAATGCGGCACCATTTGGCGAAGAAAAAAGTGCTACGCCTTCGCCAAGGCCAAATTGGTCGAATTGGGCTACGAACTGCTACCCCATCCATTATATTCTCTAGATTTGGCCCCGTGTGACTTCTTTTTGATTCAGAAATTTTACAGAAATTTGCGTCCAATGAGGAGGTTGTCGCCGAAACAAATGCCTATTTTGCAGGCCTCGAGAAAACGTATTTTTCAGAGGGGCTAAAGAAGTTGGAGCATCGCTGGTTTAAGTGTATCGAGCTAAAAGGAGATTATGTTGAGAAATAAATCGCCACTTTTCCAAAATTTTCGTTTTTCTTTTGGAGGCTAAGTATTTATCGGACCACCCTTGTATTAATTATATACTATATAATAATTTAGTTTTTAGTTTAGTTTTAGTTTTTTTTTAGTTTTTTCAAAGTTGGACAACAAAATCATATAGCTGCCATAGAAACGATGGCAAAAAGCAGCCCAAAATTGACATAGCTCCATTGTTTTTAGTAATATAGGTATAGAAATCGTAATGTATAACGTAATGTAATGTGTATAAACATCAAGAAAATTTAATTTAGAGAAATATCCAAATTCTTTTTCATCAATCTTACCAAATCCACTTTCAAAGCAAATTTTAATCAATTCAGGAAAAGTTTAAAATCTTTAAGGAAAACGTACTTTATTCAAAGGATGATGTTTTTGACTCTAGACATTGAACATAACTAGGAAATATCCTGTTAAGCTGACACTGAAAACTCACAGATTCATGTCTTTAGCTGTTAAACACCCTAAGCCATCACGTCCTTCACTAAAAAACAAAAAAATAAAGATTCGACATGTCTAGCCCAACAATCTTCAGCCCCTAGATAGCTAGATGTATGTTTCTAAAGCATAAGTTGAGTCGGAAAATCAAGCCCGAAGTGTCTACGTAGAACATACTTTACTTCTTGACAAACAATGTTCACTCTAAAGAGCTCCTAGTCATTATTTCATTTTCCCCAAAATGATAATTGATTTAAATAAATTTGCAGATATATGCATTACCACCAATGATCCCCTGACATTACTAGTTATTGTGTCATTTTAAGTATCCTCCACACTTCTTCGAGTTGTCTATCTCTCATCTTAAACATTGAACTTTAGTTAAAATACAATAGCTTTCCTAATGATGATAGTATAATAATATATTTTCTCTAAAAAAGTCCAGGGAAATCTGCATATATACACAATTAATAAACAATACTATAAATTGGTATTAAAGGCATTAAAAACTAATTAAAATTAAAATATTTCCGTTCCTTTATACCTATTTCAGCTGTTTTTTAAATAATCAATACCAAAATAAGGTTAAACATTAATACATTATAAACCAGCAATTGGTTCTATTATATTTTAAGTACAGTTTATTAGCTTAAGTTTGGTTTTATGGAACAGTATTTCTGCTCATTAATGGCTTATATTTTTCATTTTTTTCTCATTATTTTTAGGTGAAGATTTGGTTCCAGAATCATAGATATAAATGTAAACGGCAAGCAAAAGAAAAGGCAATGGCTGAGCAAAATCAACATAATCAGGTAAACAGTATTCCCTTTAAAATAATTTTCTATTTTCTGTTTTTTAAAATAGATTCTTTAGTTTTTACACCCTTGCAGAGGGTATTATAATTTTGGTCAGAAATTTGTAACGCATTGAAGGAGACGTTTCCGATCCTATAAAGTATATATATTCTTGATCAGGATCAATAGGGGAGTCGGTATAGCCATGTCCGTCTGTTTCAATACCGTTTGCGAGCTCAGTTTAAAAGCGAGCGATCTGAAACTTTCACAGTCTTCCTAAAACATGTGTACGCAGATCAAGTTTGAAAATCGGACGTCTATATCCTATAGCACCCATAGGAACAATCGGATATATCTTGCAAGAATTGATGATATTTGCAGTGTAAAAACTATTGACATGAATCTTTCTAAATCGTATTTTTTTATGCATACCTTGATCAGGGTAAAAGCGCATGGCGATCGGACGTCTATATCCTATAGCTTTCATAGGAACAATAGAGTTAAATCGATACAAATTTGATGTTTCTTAGAATATTTCTCGCAGTGTATAAGCTATTGCCATAAATTTCCAAGTCTTATTTATTTACGCATACCTTGATCATGGTAAAAGCACTTGCCGATCGGACGTCTTTATCTTATAGCTTCCGTAGGAAAAATTGTTAAAGGCTGCGAAAATATCCCTTTTTTCCTATTTGTATATGACATTTTTGCAGTAGTATTGACATGAAATTATGCAAATCTAATTAATTTATTTATACCTTATTGTTTTCGCTACTTTTTCAATTTTAACAATTTTGGCAAAGTCTGCAAGAGTATTAAAACTTCGGCTTGCCGAAGTTAGCTTCCATCCTCGTTTTATTTGATTTGGTATATTCACACTTTAATAGAAGCTTGCCTTTCCAGTGACGAAAAATATAGCTATTAAAATTTTTTTATCTTTTTGTATGCTCATAATTAACATTATGTGACTTTAAGCCCATCTATAAAATAAGCACGTTCCTTACTTGAACGGGCTTGCCATATCAAAGACCCAATTGGGAATAAATCAACTATCAAAAAACCACTATCACATTATTTACACCAAAAGTAGTGCGCTCTAGTTAACTTTTAAGAAAAGGCTTGAACATGGTATAAAACATCATAAGAGGGAGTATAGTTTTGAAAACAATAGGCTACTACAAGTGAAAATGTGTCATAAATAATATAAGTTCACGTATTTTTTAAGACTGTTCCTATAGAACACCCATTAATTTTCAGTTAGTCCACCATCTAAAATTACCTTTCGTAATGTTTTCATTCGTGAAACCTTAAATGATTGGCGGGATTTAAATTTTCATGTCAGCCATATATTTTTTCTAACGATGGGTATTACCTTACAAATTCTGCTCGTGCCACTGTTGACTGTTGTCAGCTATTTTTGGGTAGTTGATGGTGGCCCGACAGAGGATTTTGCTGTTAACAAATATCCGTAGGAACTACTTGTATTTTTTGTTCAACATTTAATTTTAAGCGTTAGAGTATCATTTAAGCGTAATTTCAGTACTGTTCCATTTCACATGGAGTACATTATCAGTATGCCCATCTCATTAGCTGCGGATCCTAATTCCTAATTCAACATTTGAATTTAGTTGTGCGTTGTATCCATCTTATTGGCAAGAATTGAATTCTGAACTGAACGTGTTCTTCTGCTTCTTTTCATACCCTCTGCAAGGGTATTATAATTTTGGTCAAAAGTGAGCAACGCAGTGAAAGAGAACACCTCCTGAGTTGATATAAGCATGTCCGTCTGTCCGTCGGTCCGTCTGTCCGTTTGTCTGTTTCTACGCGAATTAGTCTTTCAGTTTTAAAGATATCGAATTGAAACTTTGCACACACCCTTCTTTCCCTTGCACGCAGTATATAAGTCGGAACGTCGGACTATATTCTATAGCCGCCATATATCTGAACGATCGGAAATGCCATAACGTTGGTGTTTTTAAAGTTAGAAAGTTGGAATTTACTATGGGTTTTATTTTTGGCCAACCAATCCGACTTACAAAATTTCATAAGGATCGGCCGACTATATCCTATAGCTGCCATATAACTGAACGATTGAAAATGCCATAACTTTGGTGTTTTTAAAGTTAGGAAGTTGGGATTTTTTATGAGTATTAAGAATGCAACATATTAATAATTTTGGAGAATATAATTTACGGAGTATTCTGCAAGGGTATATCAACTTCAACACCGCCCGAAGTTAGATTTCCTTTCTTGTTTTTTATAATATTGTTTTTAGACTATGAAAAAGTGTTTAAATTTTATAATACAAACTTAACTAACAGTCATATTAACTGGCACTGAGTTAGAGAACCATGAAGACTATTGCTGGGAGATCGTTGCGTCATAGGCAGGTTCTAGTTAAAATCCGAGTCAATACCCTAGTGTAACAAGCCAAGTAAATTAAAGATAAGCTGGTCACACTATTAGAGCAGTGGCTCTCTCTTTCAAGACAGGTGCGCCAGAGAGAGCTGACTGCGTTCACCGAAGCTCCGTCTCGATCGAACCATAAAGTAAAGACGACGTGTGTGAGAGATAAAAGTAAAAATAAAGAGACAAACTATTCCTGGTAAGCTAGCGAAAGAATCTTTTAATGCGAGGATGCTAAGGTCTATGTGGATGTTTTCGTTGCGAACATACTATGGTGCCCCAATGATGGTTCTCAGGATTTTTGATTGTGCATGCTGTTAATGTCTATTTTGCTGTTGCTCGCGTTCCCCACAGCTGAAAGCCATACATAGAGGTGCCCGAGCGGTTGCAGCATTTTGAAAACGATGTGTCCATGCCAGGGTAATCGCCTGCTGAGGGGGATCTGCGTGCTGTTCAAAGGAAGCGGAGGGCATGCTTGTTTATTAAGAGTAAACGCTACGTGTTTACATTTTAGTTTGTTTATTTTGGTACGCCAGTCAGATAGCCACCTCTCTACTACCTCAAGGTGATCAGCTAGTTGGGTTTTTGCTCTGGTTGGGCATCTCGAGCGGCTCAGGATTGCGGTGTAGGGATACCCGCAGTATAAATATCGGCGGCCCAAGTGCCTTTCCTCGTGGAACACCAGCTTCGATCATGTATTTGTCCGATGTTGCTGCTTTGCATCTCACTGAAAATGCTCTATTCTAAAGATACGTCTCGAGGAGCTTGCATGAGACCATAAAGCCAAACTCGGCCGAAAGCTTGTGTTACATCGAGGAATATAGCGCTACAATATTCTCGATGCTCTAATACTGCGCGTATTTTAGTTGTTATATTAACTTGCTCGATGGCTCCATGGTTTCTTTGAAAGCTAAACGGTGTGCCGGAATTACATTGTGTGCATCCAGAAATAGTATAATGCGCGTTAAAATGCATTTTTCAAATTTTACAAATGACCTCCATAGCACAGTTTGGAAGTTTGATAGCATTTTTGGCGAGCCTTTTTTGGTTTTAGTTCACTTATGACATTTTTGATTTCGTTCGACCGAAACGAAGTTGAAAAAGATGTAGTTTCGGGCTAAATTGGTGGCAGGATTTGGATGGAAACCACTTTAAAGATGTGAAGCAAATGTTTCAGCTCTGTCTCCGTCGCTGCAGGCCCAGCATCGTGAAGAGTTTCTTATTGGCGTAATCGATATACCGCAGCTGTGCATTTTCTGCATTTTGCTGGAGAGCAAGGTCGAGAGCAGGTGGCTTTCTAAAGGTGCTGCTTAAGTCCTTTTTTCCCGCACCAGCTGTTCAATTTACTGATTATATTTATGGTATAGTATTTGTTTGCTTGTACTTCCCTCCCCTGTGGTGTGGAGCAACGAGTACGTCTGTAGTACGTCTGCTGCAGCAACGAGTACGTCTTCCAGTGGTTACGGCTTTTTGTTGAGAATTTTCATAACATTATTGGCGATAAAGCTCTTTTCTTTTAGGACATTTTCTCTTTGCTGTTGGTAACATTAACCACTTGCAGGCCCTTGCTGCTCTTCAGTTGTTACGTGTAATAATTGTTCCTTGCCTCTTCCAGGTATTTGGACACGGCTCCGAAGTGTTCTTCATACTTCGTTTCATAAATATTTCCTTTAGTAAGCGGAACAACATTCCCGAACAGCGCAACAATTTTGCTGACCAGGGCGTTCGATCTTTTCTCTCTGTTATAGATGGAGGGGCTCAGTTTACTTTACAGTGTCTTCCTCTGCCTCCGCCCAGAGTAATTGTTTTCTTATTAACCTTCTGGACGCGATTTATTTTTGTTTTGTTGCCCGCTGAATTATTTTGTGGGCTTAGCTTACGCTCGATCTTAATGTAGCGATCCATTCCGGTCTGTGTGGCCGGGGACGCTTTAGAGCTTAGATAATTGTTTTTATTTGCAATCGCTGCTGTTGTTAACAGCTGCTGGAGTTGTTGCTGTTGGATTTGCTGAGTTTACAGGAATGGTATCACTTCTTGTTGTTGGTGAGCAATTTTTTACGCCAGTGAAGGGGGTTGCAAACGGCGAACTCCATGACGTGGAAGTGAGGAGAGCAGGTAAGCAAGACCGTTCTTTTGGCCATCAACAGTAGGTAGAGCCGAGATGCGCTTTAACGACGATTTTTCCACTTCGGTGTCCTTTTGTTCGTTGCTCATTGGGCTAAATAAAATAATTAATTAATAATCATGTGACAATTCTTGTTAGATTCAATTTATCTATTGTTTTGAGATGTTTAGTTCAGTGTCTTTTCGCATATCTTGGGCGATAGAACAATTGATTGACAGCCCGGGAACCGTGTGAGGTGAATGACGGCTGCTTATATCGCGCTTTTTATTTTATGACTTTTTCCACAGGCCGTTAGAAGAGAAATACAAAAATGAATGTCAGAAGTTGGAGATATAATCAGAGAGCAATTTCTTTTTTATTAAAGCAAATGCAAAACTAAACTGAATATAATTTCAAGTCAACACAATGCTCCTGCAATTAAAGCTACACGATTATCGATTTTCTTTCCAAAAACCTAAAAATTGGAACGTCTGACTCCAAAATGGTTGAACAGGTTAAATAACTGCAAAATTTAAAAATATTATATTGTCTATGCATGTGGATGCGTTTTTCTGTCCGTGGAGAAAATTGCTACATAGACAATTTTTCCTACATAAGTGAAAATCGGCGACTCGATGGTTCGATGGTTCGATTCAAAGAGCTGGCACGATAAATTGTACAAAGTTGTCCCTCCAGGAAGCCTCTTGGTACGCTTCTTTTTACATTATTTAATAACGACCTTCCTTCAATTGTACTTATATACCCAGATTATAATAAATTATGCCTGCATTATAAGGAAATTTTATGCCATTTAGACTTAAAACTCGATTAAGATTGCTTTCAAAACTGGTGCCGGGATAATTAACAACATTAAAATGGCTGTAAAACGGTTATGTTGTGACGATAATATATTTTTGTCTATAATCTCAAATCTTGACTTTCTACCGCTCTTGAAACGTTTAATACTTAGTTTATTACCAATCGTAATTATTTAATTGAAATACTTTTACTTTATTTCACGTCTTTCTCCTGGCGAACGATACACGGCTGCGCCCCTTGGTTTCTTGGTAAACAAAAGGTAGAATATGAGTAATGTTTAATAAATTCACTTTAAAAATTGTATATTTGTAAATGCTTGACTTCAGAAGAAATAATTGTAACGACAAAAATTAAATTTCGCAAACCTTTAAAAAAGTCTGCATTGCATTTTATTGAGAGCATTTTGTTTGAAGTGTGTACCTTTGAATTGAATTGAGCTAAATATTTAGCTGTATAAGCCTAGTATCCAGATCGACGAAAACCGTACGCCAGTCATGAGAGAGAGCGAGAGGCAAACAGCTGGCGTTCACTTTTCGTCGGGCCTTTTTTTCACGTCGGTCTCCTAATCGACGAAAAAAATACCAGAAAATTCCATAGCGTTGCCAGCCTGCGGAAATGAACTTTGGGTGAACCCTAGCGAAAAGATTAAAAAATTTAATCTTTTGGCGTGCGCTTCTCACTGAACATTATAAGAAATGGAGGAAAAAACTCATAAAAGTCGATTGCAGGTGTTTACTTGTGAGGACAAAATAACATTAATACTATCTGGGGTGCCTCTTGTCAGAGCAAAATGTTTATTGTACGAAAAAACACAATAAAAGTGCAGCGTAATCGTTTGTCGATCTGGATACTAGGCTATAAAGACAAGAGTCTTTTTACGTTAGAACTGTCAGCGATCAACAGTGCTAGAGAAAGTGAGTTTTATCTGTCCCATAAGGCTCGTGTGTAATTGTAAAGAGTTTCTTAAAGGAAACTGCGCTCCGATTTTGTATTTTTGTTTCGTTTATTCCCATCGGTCGATTTTATCAAAACAATTTTCATTTTCTTTCGGTTATTCAAACATACATTTAAATTCCGTTCGTTTCGCGAGTGATCTATAAATCTTTGTGCATAATACTAAAAAGTTGTTTTAATTTTGTAATTCTGTTCTGTGTTTTCTTTTCTTTTCTCTTTTGTGCGTTGATCGTCGTAAGTCGTAGTGCTGTTTTTAGTGTTGCTTTTGCAAGCACTTTAACTAATTTACGCTCTCGCTCTCTTT
This sequence comes from Drosophila fuyamai, assembly GCA_018153365.1. Classification (NCBI taxonomy): domain Eukaryota; kingdom Metazoa; phylum Arthropoda; class Insecta; order Diptera; family Drosophilidae; genus Drosophila; species Drosophila fuyamai. Next base: position 248,866 of record JAECXW010000591.1, on the reverse strand, counting down.
GCTTAGAAAGTTCTAAGCGTGAAGTTTCTGCGCTCTTGTGGTACTTATAATTGCCCGCTTGTAAATGTCAATTCGTTTTCTTGGTACAGTGGTTCCTATAGATAAAATGAATAATAATAATTTAGTCTGCTTCTGCCAAAAATGCGGCCTCGTAATCAGGGCTGACCAGTCTAATATGACTTGCTGGCTGTGAGAAAATATGGTCCACACCAAGTGATGACCTTTCAAAGGGTCCCAATTTGCAGTTTTGTTGTGTCGTTGCGACCGATATGAAATCGTTCATGCGCTAAATTAAAGTCGGCCTGATGGGGCTCATTAGCTGTTTCGGAGTTGCTAGAGATAGTTTTCGTCGAACTGATGATCTCCTCTCTGCGCTAGATTCGCCAGCGTCGGTGATAAGCAGCAAAAGGGGAACACCCCGTAACCGAAATCAAAAGAACAACAGAGCAATCCGGCAGATCAGAAGGTGATTGCAGCAAATCCTCAAATGTTGCTAAGATCAGCAGCTAAAAAAGATTCGGTATCCAAACAATCCGTAACAGAATGCATGCAACCAGGGATTTCTAAGAATTCCGATTTGTCCGTAGTGGTTTCACAATTAGTGGATCCACCTATCTCTCAGAATGTAGCATCTCCACCACAAGGGACTACTGAGTCCGGACAACCGGCTCAAGTTGGGTTTGCAGAAATAATATCTGCTCCACCAAAATCCCTTCCAGTGGTTCCACTAAAGAAAAAAATTTCGTTTCTCGGCTTTCCCCTGATCAAACATCTTCTGATGTTTTGTCTTATATACAAGACAAAACTAAAGCCGATTGTAATAGTGTAAAGGTGGAAAAGTTTAAGTTTGCTAGAGACATTTCATCTTTCAAGATAACTGTCCCTAACGAGTTTTTTGAAGCCGTATGCTCCGGCGATTTTTGGCCAGATAATATGGTTGTAAAAGAGTTCGAGTCTAAGATAAAGAAAAAGGGGCCCGTGGAAGTAAAACTTCCTAGTCAAGTCCAAACCAGTGTACCAATTTCAAAAAACTAACTTCTAACCTTCTTCTTTCCTTTCAGAATGCAAGAGGTTTGCGTAGCAAGCTCACTAAATTGTATTCCGATAGCCTTTCCTTTGCATCTCATATTATTGTGTTCACAGAAACCTGGTTAAAACCTTAGCTCCGAAGTTTTTCCAGGTAAGTACACAATATAAAGGTATGACCGTCCCTCTAGACGGGGAGGTGGAGTTTTAATTGGAGTTGATTCAAACCTCCTGTCTGAGGAGTTATTTTTTGATAAATTCAATTTATTTGTGTAAAGTTATCGCTTCCTGGCAGCTCTATATACATAACTTGCTCATATATTCCGCCGTTGTCTGAACTTCCTGATTATTTAATTCACCTATCCGTTATTAAGTCTGTTGCAAATAAGCTTTCCGATTAACGATCTATTGGTAGTTCTAGGTGATTTTAATATACCTGGAGTTACTTGGCCCACTGAGGATGGATCGAATATTTTACTACCTATAGCACAGCATGATTTTATTGACGGCCTGCTTGACATATCTTTATCACAAGTAAACCATGTTCGAAATTCATTAGGTCGCCTATTTGATTTGTGTTTTGTATCAAATCCTGAAGGTGTGTTTCTGCCCAGAGTAGCACCACTCACGCAACCTGAAGATTCATATCCCCCTACAATCGAACTTTCATTTGGTAGAGGTAGAGTTATAGAAGAAAAATCAGAAAAATCATCCAAACGAATACATTGTTTTCGCAAGGCATACTTTCTGAGGCTAAATAATTTTATTTCTGTCTTTAATTGGTCTGATCTTTACTTATGCTAATAATACTATTCGTCAATTTCCAATAAAGCACCTTGGTTTAGCAAAGAGTTGACACACATTAAAAAAATGTAAAGTCCAGACTTTTTAGGAAATATAAAAATACCGGTTCTTAAACTGTTTTTACTAGATATTTAAGTGCTCGGTCAAGATTTACCGTGCTTAATGCTCAGTGTTATAATAGTTACTTAAACCGTTGTAAGGTCCAGTTCTCTCAGGACCCGAAACAGTTTTATATTTTATTTTATATTTACAAGTTGTTTACCTTATCTCTAGAAACTTCCCAATTTCCAAATATTTGGAAGGAATCGTTTGTTATTCCTCTTTTCAAAAAAGGTAACAAGGTAGAAGCCAGTAACTACAGAGGTATTTCTAAGTTGACAGCTATTCCTAAGCTTTTTGAAAAAATCAGTACTCATCAGTTGCAGCACCTTTGTAGATCAATTATTTTTCCGTGTCAACACGGTTTTATTAAACGTAGATCGACAATCACAAACCTTCCAGAGCTCACTACATTTGTGATAAAAGGCTTCAATAGTAGTTTTTAAACAGACGTCATTTACACTGACTTTAGTAAAGTATTTGACTCTGTAAATCACTTCTTCTTGTTCAAAAACTAGACCTGTTAGGTTTTCTAGTTGATCTGCTTAAATGGATCTCAAGTTATCTGAATGGCAGGCTTTGTGCCCTGCCTTTTTAAAAATGCAATTTCTAAAATTCTCCGTGTTATCTCCGGTGTCCCACAAGGGAGCCATCTGGGACCATTACTTTTTACATTATCTATTAACGATCTTCCCTCAATTATAAGACATTCTCGCGTACTTATGTATGCAGATGATGTTAAGTTGTGTCGGCAGTATAAGGACATTTCCAGCCATTTAGACTTGCAATCCGATTTAGATAATTTTCAAAACTGGTGCCAAGATAATTTACTAAATTTAAACGCATCCAAGTGCAAGCTGATGACTTTTTATCGGGTCAATCCGATATACGCGACTTAAGCATTAAGTGGCAGCTCTTTAGATAGAATAACTCTTGTAAACGATCTTGGCATTCTCTTGGACCCTAAACTAAAGTTTTCAAACCACATTTCGTCCATAGTTAATAAAGCCAGAGGAGTGCTTGGATTTATTAAAAGGTGGTTAAAAGAATTAGATGATCCTTATTTAACTAAAACTTTATTTATTTCGTTAGTCCGTTCGATTCTGGAGTATGGGTCTCCCGTCTGGAGTCCGTAATACGGAATACATATTGGTCGTATTGAAGCAGTACAAAAAACTTTATTCTTTTTGCTTTACGGCGCCTAAGCTGGGATGCAGATCTTAACTTACCTTTTTATTCTAGTAGACTTCTGTTGAACGATTCTTAGTACTGTCTTCATTTATAACCTTATACATGGTGATATTGACTCCCCCGACTTGGTAAGTCGGCTAATCTTTTCTGTGCCAAGTAGATTAACTAGAAATTATATTCCCCTAATATTAAATCATTGTAGATCAACTATGCCTTGCATGAGCCTTTCAGAGTATTGTGTTCTGACTATAATAAACTTTTCCCTATAATCTTAAATCTTGACTCTCTGCCGCTGCTAAAACGATTAATACTAGCTTCATTGGCACAAATTTGATTATACTATTACTCTTTTCGTTGGACTTTTACCTATATTTCCTTATCTCGCGTCTATCTTATCGCGAACCGTGCCGTACGATACACGGCTGCGCGGGTAAGTGGGACGTAGGACTCCGCGCCAAAAAAAAAGGCTCAGTGAAGATGAGATTTATCTGTTTGAACGTTGGCTACTTATAAGCCTCCACAGTTAAGACAATAAGGGTAGTTGTAACGCGATTGATCACTTTGGGGGAAACTCCTATTTGAAAATTGTGACTTAAACTGTGATGTCCGTCTTCAATGTTAGGTTGATGATTGGCCAGTGCCATGCCCTTTCCACCATAGCGGGTGAGCTGCAATCTCTTTGTTTTTGTTACCACGTGTAGCGCAATTGCGTTAGGTTAACACCTGCTTGGCACCACTGCGCCGACGAACTGGACTTGAGGGTTTGCCCTACCCGGTATGCGACAAGGGTTTTTCAGCGGGTCAGATCTGTGTATATCCATTTTCATATTCAGCGCAAAGGAGCCAGGCTTCATATTGAATTCGAGCCATCGATTTTTTTGTTTTTGTCTAAAAAAAATTGTTAATGCTCTTTGATTATTTTTTGGCCAATATCTTTTATCAAAATCGGATGATTATACCCTGTTGGCAGCTACTGGTTCTCGATAAATCCATCAAATTTTTTTTTTTAACTTAAAAAAAATTTAATTGTGATGCTATTAATATGCATCTTGTAAGATTTTTATTATTTTACAGTTATTCATATATTGAAAGATTGTGTTACTCTGGTTTTTTATCGATCAGCATTTTCATATTAAAGACATATCGTCAATAAAGTCTACTTTCAGTTGTTCTTTTGGAAGTTGTGGAGCTATATTCCAAGTTTTTTATACGGTCTTCAAATTCTTGCTCATTTTTTTAATACTAGGACAATCACAATATGAACTTTTGTAAAAAAGGTCGATAACTTTGCCTCTGTGGTAAAAAAATGAGTTTGATTACAATATAATTATTGTACAGTTATTCATATATTGAAAGATTGTGTTACTCTGGTTTTTTATCGATCAGCATTTTCATATTAAAGACATATCGTCAATAAAGTCTACCTTCAGTTGTTCTTTTGTAAGTTGTGGAGCTATATACCAAGTTTTTTAAACGTTCTTCAAATTTTTGCTCATTTGTTTAATACTAGGACAATCACAATATGAACTTTTGTAGAAAAGTTCGATAACTTTGCCTCTGTGGTAAAAAAAATGAGTTTGATTACAATATAATCAATGGAAGTAAATCCCCATTTCAAGAACACGTTCTCCATTTTTTTCATCAAAATTATATTATAAAAAATTCGATTATTTTCATCCTTATGATTATATTATCAGTAACCGTCAGCACCTGATTGTACGTTTTCGCCTGAAAATCATTTGTCTTGAAAAACACGTTAGGCCTTCTTGATTAACACATCGAAATTATTATGTATAAAATCCAAGTAGTAAAATTGGGAATGGGAAATATTCGTGTCCTTAAAAAGTATCGACCACCGAAATTTTGAAGCTTAAGTAATAAGTTTCGTTGACCAGTTTTTTATGCAAATAGGAGCTTAACAAAAATTAATTCGCAAAGGACAATACAGGCAATGCAGAATCCTACCGAAGGTATTGAAAAGAAATGCAGAACACACTCATGACCACAATCAGAATCAAAAGTATTTTAAATAAAGGACAACTTTTGTTCCTGAAACAAACACGCCGGCAATTTAGAAAATATTATACCTATCATTACCCTTGCAGTTATTAAAAATCTACTACATTATGATTTCTATACCTATATTTTTTTTTTTTTTTTTTTTTTTATTCGCGCGGAGTCCCACGGCCCACTTACCCGCCCAACCGACCGAGGGGCGCAGCCGTGTATCGTACGGCACGATTCGCGATAAGATAGACGCTAGATAGGAAAATAAAGGTAAAGGTCCGGGGAAAAAAGTAATAGTTAGATCAATCTTGTGCCAATGAAGCAAGTATTAATCGTTTTAGGAGCGGCAGAGAGTCAAGATTTGATATTACAGGAAAAAGTCTATTATAGTCAGAACATAATTCTCTGAAAGGCTCATGCAAGGCATAGTTAGATCTACAATGATTTAAAGTTAGGGGAATATAATTTCTAGTTAATCTACTTGGCACAGAAAAGTTTAGCCGACTTAACAAGTCGGGGCAGTCAATATCACCATGTATAAGGTTATAAATAAAGATAGTACCAAGCATCGTTCTGCGGTTGGCTAGGGATGGTAAATTAATCAAAAGAAGTCTACTAGAATAAGAAGGTAAGATAAGATTTGCATCCCAGTTTAGGCGCCGTAAAGCAAAAAGAAGGAAGTTTGTTTGTATAGATTCAATACGACCAATATGTGTTCCGTATTGTGGACTCCAGACGGGAGACCCATACTCCAGAATCGGACGGACTAGCGAAATAAATAAAGTTTTAGTTAAATAAGGATCATCGAATTCTTTTGACCACCTTTTAATAAATCCAAGCACTCCTCTGGCTTTATTAACCATGGACGAAATGTGATTAGAAAATTTTAGTTTGGGGTCCAAGAGAACGCCAAGATCGTTTACCAGAGTTATTCTATCCAAAGAGCTGCCACTTAACGTGTAGGTCGCGTATATCGGATTGGCCCGATAAAAAGTCATCAGCTTGCACTTGGAACCGTTAAAATTTAGTAAATTATCTCGGCACCAGTTTTGAAAATTATCTAGATCGGATTGCAAGTCTAAATGGAAGAAAATGTCCTTATACTGCAGGCACAACTTAACATCATCTGCGTACATAAGTACGCGAGAATGACTTAAAATTGAGGGAAGATCATTAATAAATAGTGTAAAAAGTAACCGACCCAGATGGCTCCCTTGTGGGACACCGGAGGTAACACGGAGAATTTCAGAAATTGAATTTTTAAAAAGGACCCTTTGTGACCTGCCATTCAGATAACTTGAAATCCATTTAAGCAGACCAACTGGAAAACCTAAAAGGTCAAGTTTTTGAATGAGAAGTAAGTGATTTACAGAGTCAAATACTTTACTAAAGTCAGTGTAAATGACGTATGTTTGAAAACTACTATTGAAGCCTTTTATCACAAATGAAGTGAGCTCTAGAAGGTTTGTGATTTTGGATCTACGTTTAATAAATCCGTGTTGACACGGAGAAATGATTGATCTGCAAAGGTGCTGCAAATGAGGAGTAATAATTTTTTCAAAAAGCTTAGGAATAGCTCACAACTTAGAAATACCTCTGTAGTTACTGGCTTCTAACTTGTTACCTTTTTTGAAAAGAGGAATAACAAATGATTCCTTCCAAATATTTGGGAATTGGGAGGTTTCTAGAGATAGGGTAAACATCTTGTGAAGAGGTTTGCACAGGGCCTTAGCGCAATACCTAAGCACGCACCCAGGAATACCATCGGGCCCTGGCGAATAAACAGGCTTAATACGAAGAAGATCCAAAAGAAGAGAGCTTTCTGTTAAAGTGGGACAGAATATGAGGTTTGATTTGGATATGGTGTAAGAATAAGGCTGTGATGAATAATCTAAAGTAGAGTAAGTCGTTTGAAAAAATTGGGCAAATAAATCGGCTATTGCCTGATCTGTGGTTGCCGTCATGTTTTCGAACGATAGCGAGGAAGGAAAGGAATTAGATTTACGCTTGGTGTTAACAAAATTATAAAACTGTTTCGGGTCCTGAGAGAACTGGACCTTACAACGGTTTAAGTAACTATTATAACACTGAGCATTAAGCACGGTAAATCTTGACCGAGCACTTAAATATCTAGTAAAAACAGACTGAGAACCGGTATTTTTATATTTCCTAAAAAGTCTGGACTTTACATTTCTTAAGTGTGTCAACTCTTTGATAAACCAAGGTGATTTATTGGAAGTTGACGGATAGTACCACGGAACACAGGAATAAAAAAATGAGTTTATTACAGTGTAAAAAACATTAACTGCATCGGATATATTAATGCATAGGTAAATATCAGACCAATTAAAGCCAGAAATAAAATGATTTAGCCTCAGAAAATCTGCCTTGCGAAAACAATGTATTCGTTTGGATTTTTCTGATTTTTCTTCTATAACTCTACCCGTATCAAATGAAAGTTCGAATGTTGGGTGATATGGATCTTCAGGTTGCGTGAGTGGTGCTACTCTGGGCAGAAACACACCTTCAGGATTTGATACAAAACACAAATCAAGTAGGCGACCTAATGAATTTCGAACATGGTTTACTTGAGATAAAGATATGTCAAGCAGGCCATCAATAAAATCATGCTGTGCTATAGGTAGTAAGACATTCGATCCATCCTCAGTGGACCAAGTAACTCCAGGTATATTAAAATCACCTAGAACTATCAACTGATCCCTATCGGAAAGCTTATTTGCAACGGACTTAATAACGGATAGGTGATTTAAATAATCAGGAAGTTCAGACAACGGCGAAATATATGAGCAAGTTATGTATATAAAGTACCAGGAAGCGATAACTTTACACAAATAAATTCAATGGTATTGAATTCATCAAAAAATAACTCCTCAGACGGGAGGTTTGAATCAACTCCAATTAAGACTCCACCTCCCCGTCTAGAGGGACGGTCATACCTATATATTGTGTACTTACCTGGAAAAACTTCGGAGCTAAAGATCTCCGGCTTTAACCAGGTTTCTGTGAACACAATAATATGAGATGCAAAGGAAAGGCTATTGGAATACAATTTAGTAAGTTTGCTGCGCAAACCTCTTGCATTCTGATAGGAAAGAAGGAGGTTAGAAGTTAGTTTTTTGAAATTGGTACACTGGTTTGGCCTCGACTAGGAAGTTTTACTCCCACGGGCCCCTTCTTCTTTATCTTAGCCTCGAACTCTTTTACAACCATATTATCCGGCCAAAAGTCGCCCGAGCATATGGCTTCAAAAAGCTCGTTAGGGACAATTATCTTGAAAGATGAAATGTCTCTAGCATAAGAAAACTTAAACTTTTCCACCTTTACACTATTACAATCGGCTTTAGTTTTGTCTTGTATATAAGACAATACATCAGAAGATGTTTGATCAGGGGAAAGCCGAGAAACGTAAATTTGTTTCTTGAGTGGAACCACTGAAAGGGATTTTGGTGGAGCAGACATTGCTTCTGCCAAACCAACTTGAGCCGGTTGTCCGGACTCAGTAGTCCCTTGTGGTGGAGATGCTACATTCTGAGAGATAGCTGGATCCACTAATTGTGAAACCACTACGGACAAATCGGAATTCTTAGAAGTCCCTGGTTGCATGCATTCTGAAACGGATTGTTCGGATACCGAATCTTTTTTAGCTGCCGATCTTAGCAACATTTGAGGGTTTGCTGAAATCGGCTGCTGATCGGCCGGAATGCTCTGTTGTTCTTTTGATTTCGGTTGCGGGGTGTTCCCCTTTTGCTCCTTACCACCAGCGGCCTTTTTGCGCTTAGGGGACTCTTCTAATAGCTTACGAGATCATCAGCTCGGCGAAAACTATCTCTAGCAACACCGAAACAGCTAATCAGCCCCATCAGGCCGCCTTTAGTTTGGCGCATGAACGATTTCATCTCGTTCGCAACCTCGACACAAGCATCACAACAAAACTGCAAATTGGGCCCCTTTGATAGGTTATTACTTGTCCGGCCAGTAGAACCGGCGCACTTGGTGTGCACCATATTTTCACACAGCCAGCAAGTCATATATATTTAGGATATAGACAGCCGATGAAATTTGGTAGATCGGGTTAATTGGCTAAAAATAAAACCCATAGAAAATACCAACTTCCTAACTTCACAAACATCAAAGTTATGGCATTTCCGATCAATCAGTTATATGTTGGCTATAGGATATAGTCGGCCGATCCCGGCCGTTCCGACTTATATACTGCGTGCAAAGGAAAGCAGGGTGTGTGCAAAGTTCCCAGTCGATATCTTTAAAACTGAGAGACTAGTTCGCGTAGAAACAGACAGACGGACAGACAGACGGACAGACGGACATGCTTATATCAACTCAGGAGGTGATCCTGATCAAGAATATATATACTTGATAGGGTCGGAGATGTCTCCTTCACTGCCTTGCACACTTTTGACCAAAATTATAATACCCTCTGCAAGGGTATAATTAAAAACAACAAAGTTATAATTTTTTTGAATTGCTCTTTATACCCGTTACTCGTAGAGTAAAAGGGTATATTATATTCGTGCAAAAGTATGTAACAGGTAGAAGGAAGCGTTCAGGATCACTAGCCGAGTCGATCTAGGAGTTCCTACGCAGCGCAAGTTTGTTTCAAAATGGTGCCACGCCCCCTCTGACGCCCACAAGCCATAAGCTGTGGCCTCAGTTTGGATGCTATTATGAACATTTTTATTGATATGTATTTGTTACGTCAATACCTATCGATTGGCCTAATAAAAGTTTGGCACGCCCACTCTAACGCCCAAAAACCCGTTAAACGCTTAAGCCTGGCAAGCGCTTACATTTCCGCCTTTCATGGCACAATAGCGCCATCTAACGGATGACTTTGGAACAGCTGGCCAAGGTGCTCAACAGAGTCAACGTTAATTCTCGATAAGGATTTTTATTAAAGAAAATTGCGATGGTTTTCATTTGTCAATACCGAACTATATCCCAAGAACTATGCAAATCAAATCAAGTTAGCCAAATTGGAGGTCTGAGTCAAACAATGGCGTAGGTGTGTATGTATGTAAGCATTGCACTCAAAAACATAAACATAAACACAGCTGTTGGTGCAGGACAAAAGCTGCCTGCGATAAAGAAGCGCTCCTGCTGATGCTCGTGCTGTAAAGCTGCCAGCTAAGAGATCGGCGAATTCAAATTGATAATTTGAACTGAGTAACGGGTATCTAATAGTCGAGGCACTCAACTATAGCGTTCTCACTTGTTTTCCGATTGTTCCAATGGGAGCTATATGAGCTATTATGATAGGAACAAAAAAAAATTAAAAACAACAAAGTTATAATTTTTTGAATTGTTTTTTCCGATTGTTGCAATGTTACCTGCAAAGACAACTTTTGGGAAAATTTCAGGCAGATAGCTTTAAAACTGAGGGACTAGCTTGCGTAGAAACGGACAGACGAATGGACAGACGAACGGACAGACGGACATGGCTAGATAGACTCTGATAGATGCTGATCAAGAATTTAAATACTTGTAGGGTCGGTAATGTCTCCTTCACGGCGTTGCAAACTTTTGACTGAAATTATAATACCCTCTGCTAGGGTATAAAAACTTAACTTGCAGAAAGAATGCTCCATCTTATAAAACTAATTCAAAAACTAAATGCAATCATGGGAAAAGTGCATATTTATTACGGTTCAGAACTCAAATAGGTATGCACACGGGCATTTTCCATCAAGTATGGGCCGCTTGACCTTTTTGCAACGGTTGTAGTAAAAGGGAAAATTTTCATGCAACAACTTTGGAAAACAAAACTATAAATTAATATATAGCCAGAAACCCAGAATTTCCCTATGGCATTCTGCTGGATATAATGCCTGCAATGCTAACGTCAGCATTAGCATCATAAGCATATTAATAACAGAGCAACACAAACGAGCCACATTCAGTCACTTCGTAAACACAAGCAGCTATAAAATAACTACATTAACGCTAGCTTAACTAGCTTGGGCTACAGGTAACTGGGATCCCTTAGCAATTTAAATTTTACCAGTCGAAAACAATAAGTAATGTGAAACCAACAAACCAGACTTTTATAAAACTTGCTCAAAGTGTAAAAAAAGGACCAAATTTCATATTAATAGAAGCTATAACGGCTAAAATAAAAAATCTATTCGCACAACGGAAAACACATCAGCAATATGCTGCGTTTATAATGATATAACAAAGTAGTCCGGTTTAAGAAGTTCTCCCATTACGAATATGGGCGAACAATAATCAGTTGAATTTCCATTTCTGTTAACTTAAGCCTTTTTATCTTTTTTTAGGACCGTTAAGATTGTTAAAAAAAAACAGTCTCAGTACCAACAAGAACTGTTTCTTATCAACCATCGTAATCATCAGAGTCTTCAGATCTGCATTTTCGCAACATCAAAACAATTTCCGCTAGTTGCGACATTTATGCACTGAAGACACATTTTACAAAACGATATTCTTTGATCCGACGGGCATCGTTTTTTATGATAAACCGGTCCAACCCGAACCGTTGGCTAAGCGAAACTTTTGCAGACAATTAAATGTTTTGTATAAATAAATATTTTGATAAAGACGCTCTTGTCTAAATGTATTCCTTAACTTTGCTTTAACAAGTTTTCTGATTACAAAATCTTCGTTTTTATATACGAAAAAAGGTAACTTAGTAAAAATGTTTGACGTTCCCTTATTTAAACTTCGGTAAACACGATTATAATTACACATGTTAAGAGTTCAGAATCTTCTTGTTAACTTAACGAATTTACAAGATTTGATGACCAGATTTTATCTATTATCCGCATACGCATTCTGTTGATATATATTTTCTGCCATCTGCTCACTTTTATTTTTATATCCACTTAAATTTAAGCTTAAGTATTTTTAAAACCAAATAGTATAAAGTAGCTGTACAAAATTATATCGAAAAAAACCAATCTGAACGATATAAAACATGCTCAACATTTAAAGTATAAAATTTCATAGTTTCTTGCTTACAAGTTAGCTAAGTTCGACACCCTCTCTTCACAATTAAGGAGTGTATCAGCATCGAAAGCAGGGACTGAAACCGATTGGAATACCGGTTCCGATTCCGGTTTCGGTTCCTATAAAAATCTGTTAACGGTTCCGGTTCCAATTTTGGTTCCATCGAAAATTAAAATTTTGGTTTCGTTCCGATTCCGGTTCCGTAAGATGGAAACGGTTCCGGTTTCGGTTTCGGTTTCGGTACCGGTACCGGTTCTCTTCAGTCCCTGGTTAGAACTGTACTATGATGAAATATTTTATGATTTAAAATCCGAGACTCATTCTCAAAAAAAGAATATCGGTTTCGGTTCCGGTTTCGGTTCCACAGTATGCCAAATAATCGGTTCCGGTTCCAATTTCGGTTCCATCGAAAATTAAAATTTCGGTTTTGTTCCGATTCCGGTTCCGTAAAAAGGAAACGGTTCCGGTTCCGGTTTCGGTAACGGTACCTGTTCTCTTCAGTCCCTGATCGAAAGTATTGGTAAAAATTTGGACAGGACCAGGTGCATTCATACAACTCTGGCAAATCACACGTTTACTAATTAGTAAATATTAAAAAAAAAATTCTTTCCAATGTTCAGGTTTTAAAACAGCGACATTTAAAAAAAATTATGAAAATCAGTTGAGACCTTCTTAAGTTTTGTGATAAGCGTGCACGGATTTAACATCAGATATACAAAACAGATCATAAATTTAAGTTAAATTTTAATTGCGAAAAAAATGCGGCCTAAGCATTTTACATTTAATTAACAATACTACATTAAAATGATATAACATTGTCACTGTTTATTACATTTAATTTTAGTCTGCAAGTTCACCAAGACGTGTTGCCGTTCCTGTACTTGTCAAGGACGGTAAACCCTGCTCTGGAAATAATAATTCAGCTCAATCGCAACCACATGGAAATGGTACCACAACAGCAGCCAATAACACTGGTGCTTCTAATAGTGGCAATAACCATAGTGGAGGAGTTTCGGTAACTGCCAATGTTTCGAGTGGTCTCAACCTTATAACAGGAGATGCTCCAAACTCTCACTCGCCAGATACATCGTCTTCTTTACTCGCTAGTTATGGGACTGTTGGAGGTTCCAACGTTGCTATGCTACAGCAACCCTGCAATAATACTTTAATGTCAAACAGCTTAGCTATGGCATATAGAAATCAAAATAATTTTATTTCTAATGGACATCAGCAGCAATGTGGCGGATATTTGCCGTTACAAGGGCGAGCATGGTAAAATGTATTAGAAGCATTCGTTTAATTTAACAAAGTGTACTCTATTCGGCTAAATATGTAAGAAATAATTTTAAAAAATTGTAAGGTAATGATATATTGGATATCAGTTTCATTAAATGAAATATACATATTTATAGTATAACCTAATGGTAACGTCAATAGTAAAAATATTTAATATGATATATATGACAAAGTAATGCTCAATAAAACCCATTAATGTATAAGTGTATATATATAGGCCAATGTATTTAAAAATAGTGCTTATTCAAATATTTTTAATAAATTGTGTAAATTGACAGAGCTATTACATAAAATACTTCTGAGCAACGAGCCGTGAACACAGCTTTAGCAACTTTGCGTACTGGATACTAGCATATATCAGCATGATCGATTCGTGTTCTTTTCGTATGAACGGAAATCAATTAAAATTTTACCACTCAAAAGATGACTTCTTTGAAAAAGCTGCTATTCCACTATAACCACACGGGCAAAGTAAACCGCTTTAACACATATTTTTAAACAATATATAAATTGTATTCGTTAAAATTTATGTAACAGGTCAAATAAAGCGTTGTTGGTCCCTCAAAGTATACATACGTACATTCCCACTCGTTTTATTTCATTTGCATTTATCCAAAAACTTAACATAAACTAAAACCAGAAAGGAAAGCTAGCTTCAGGCGGAGCCGAAGTTGATATACCCTTGCAAAATATTCTGTAAATTATATTCTCCAAAATTCCTAACTTTAAAAACACCACGGTTATGACATTTTCAATCGTTCAGTTATATGGCAGCTTTAGGATATAGACAGCCGATGAAATTTGGTAGATCGGTTTAATTGGCTAAAAATAAAACCCATAGAAAATACCAACTTCCTAACTTCACAAACATCAAAGTTATGGCATGTCCGATCAATCAGTTATATGTTGGCTATAGGATATAGTCGGCCGATCCTTATGAAATTTGGTAGGTCGGATTGATTGGTCAAAAATAGAACTTATAGAAAATCCCTTTAAAAACACAAAAGTTATGAAATTTCCGATCGCTCGATCCCGGCCGTTCCGACTTATATACTGCGTGCAAAGGAAAGAAGGGTGTGTTCAAAGTTTCAATTCGATATCTTTAAAACTGAGAGACTAGTTCGCGTAGAAACAGACAGACGGACATGCCTTCATCAACTCAGGACGCGATCCTGATCAATAATATATGTATATACTTTATAGGGTCGGAGATGTCTGCTGCGTTGCACACTTTTGACCAAAATTATAATACCCTCTGCAAGGGTATAAAAATGCATATGAATAGTATTTTTAAGAGTTTGAAAAACATTTTTAACTAATTAATAACAAAAACCTAAAAAGACCACAGCTTATTTAAACCAGGAATTAATTTAAATTCCTAAAGTTAATGGCCATTAATATTCAGTTTTTAATTTTTTTGTAATATTTTTTTAAAATAACTTTAAGCAAAACATAGAATAAATAAAGTCTAATTTAATGTTTTGGGTCAAAAACGCTTTCCTCTACCTGTCACAGACACATTTGGATAAATTCGTAAAAAATGGTTCCTAGATCCTGAATGAACGTTTTGCAAATCATGACGACGGGAGCGATAAGTCCAAGCGAGTTGATTGTTTAAATTGGCTACGTGAAACGAACTACGAATGATGAGAAAAGGAGTTGCTGAGACACCGTAGGTCACCGAATTAAGATTATATACCTGTGGAATGTCAGTATCGGTTTCTCTCCAGAAGATCAGTTGAATTTTCCTGTCCCGCTCGTCAAACACGAATTGACAATACATCCTTGAGAAGTCACCTGATGAAGCAAAACGGTAGAATTTCGTTTAATGCTACGCTGGAAGTCGTTTTTGCGCTAGTATCAAAGACTACTCATAGTTTAGTAGTGGCCGTAACACACAATGGTGGGGAAGAAAAAAATGGTGCTCTCCCTTTTTGATGCCTTTCATTAGTGACATATGACCTGTGGTAATGTACGCACACATAAATTAAACATATGTTTTTTTAACGAGAGATTTCTGTTTGGTCTGCGTATAAGTAGGGAAAAAGTTTTGACGTCGATGTTGTATGATTGGCCTAACGTTTGCGGCGATTCCTTGAATGGAAGTCGAACTGTTATGCGATTGTTAGATCATATAGTAACTGTGGCTTCGTAATGCTGTTCGCAACATTTTTCTTCTTCGTTAAGCGTTTTTCATAGCGCTGGATACCCCACCACTTTCCAAAAATGGGAAACGATTTTATCTAGAAAGGGCTGATCTTAGGCATCATTGCACTTCAACCAATTACCCAGCCAAAAATTGTATTTATGAGCATGGTATGTTCGTATCCATTGTACACTTGCCAACTCGGATAGCTTCGAAGATTCTTTTAGTTCCGATCAGGATGTCGATTTTGCTGGGCTGATAGAATATTGGATCAGCAGGACTAATCCCTCAGCCATTTTCCATTCGGTGATGTCAACACCCTCACTCGGTTGCTGTGCACAAATGGAGGCGATCACCGCGAAGTTCGATGTCCACTCCAAATCCGAAACTCGTGTTTGTAATTGATTTGCCTCGACTCACGCCGCATTTTTTCCTGAAACTAGCCTTTTCCATCCTTGATATGGACTACCGCTCTTGGTATAAGACTCTTTCTTGCGGTACGTACAAAAGAAACTTTTGGGGTTCCTGGCTGAATTGAAGAGAATTCATGCAGAAGAGTGTAATGTGTCCTTTGGCATAACCTGAACCTTGAATTCGATGGGTGTGAGATTTCCGTAGGCGGTTAGAACCAGTGCTACCAGAAACTCACAAGTAGAAATTGCTAGATTTTGAAAAAAAAGTTGATAGAAATTGCTAAAAATTCTTCGAAAATAGCCAAAAAAAATGCCAGATCAGTTAAATTTAACTTTTAAACTAATTATGCATATAAATGATCGCTTGTCGCCATCGTCGTGTGTTTTGCAATGTATAGGCATAGTGCCGCTTCTTGTTCCTCCGTTTTCGTGGACTTTTGAAGGAAGGGTAACTTATTTTTTTGTACAACAGCGCCCATCGCAGCCATGTGTTTTTTTGATGCGGTGTCGGATATCGAAAAGTTTCACGCCTATTGTGGATTTGCAATACGCATAATAGTCCCTGTAAGTGTCTGTGCAGTCCTTGCGAATCCTTTCCTTAAACTCGTCGTCGCGCAGCCAGGCATCCCGAAAATGATGTTTGTAAATTTTTGGCACCTTTACCGACACAACACAGCACAAAAGTGATCAAAAGTGTTCATATGATTGAACCACTGAGATAAAAAATAATTCAGATATCTTTGTGAACCATTTTCAATCGTAATTGGTTCAGTAAATGGGAATAGGTATAAAAATGTTCAAAATGACGAAGAAAAATAACAAAATGTTTAGTTTTGTAATAATGCTGCTAAAATTGCAAAAAAAAATGAAAAGTTGCTATATTTGTTGCTAATAGCAAATCGAAGAAAAAAGTTGCAAAATTTTTTAAAAGTTGCTAGATCTAGCAACTAAATAGCTAAATTGGCAGCCCTGGTTAGAACAAAGTGGTGCCTTTTCAACGTAATCCTTAATTTAAGCTAGATTTAATTTAGCAAAGGACTTGCAGTGAGATATGTAATGAATCGCTGAAGCACAGTAAGCGCAGCTGGCTTGGGTAGTAACAAACCGCTTTGACAGCGAAGTTGATAACGATTTCGGCTTTTCATATAAATCACCTTTGCGGTTTTGGTTTAAGATACGTTGAGGACCTTATAGAACCAGAGTAATCATTCTCGCATTCATAAGATTATCCGCACTGCTAAAAGATCACAAAGACCCTCGTATACCTTACCCTCGAAAGTATGACAAATAGAACGTTATAAATCAGTTTTGCTACAACAATTTAAAAATTTGAAATGTATAAAAACAATAGCATTATATTTACTTATTTTTAGGCGATGTTGATATTTCAGTGACCAAATCTATGAGCTGAGCGGGAAATTTCCCTATATCCTTATATTCTTGATCAGGAGAGTCGATCTAGTCATGTCCTGTCTGTACGACTGTCCGTTTCTACGCAAACTAGTCTCTCAATTTTAAAGCAGGTAGTGTATAAGTCGGAACGAGCCGAATCGGGCGACTTATCATATAACTCCCTATGATATGAGATCATATTGCCCTCATAAAAAACAAATAATATATTGTATATTTGCTGTCTATTTATCAAAATATTCCTTTAAGATATAGTAACTATTTACTATATCAGAATTCCGCTCTCAGTTTTATCAAAATCGGACAAGAATATCATGTACAGTCTTCGACTATCTCTCATCGCGAGCGGACGTCTCTTATCTCCAAATAAAGGTTATTGATCGGTTACTGTTCTATTTGGACTCACGTGTTTCTTATCTTGCTTACTTTTTCATCGTGTTTTGAAAGAGTCTTCAATCCACTGTCTATAAATAACAAATAACGTATAAAAACCAATAAGCCCCATAATGGGCCCAGGGTCTCCAAGCCTGGACGACAATCGGATTGCGCCGCTTGCTATCAGCCCACCATCAAAAAAAGAAGACAACCCCAAAAACTGAATATTGTATTCCCTGAACTTCCGCCTACTTCAGTTGATAATCCAAGATATATAAAAATCGCCTCCATCAATACTGAAAAGGCAATTTCTCAATTCTCATGCTTCGCAGTTCACCATGCTGATTATGAAAGCAGCCGCCGAGCAACATCTTTAAAGCATAATAAATCCACCTCACACAATATTAATTTAAGTGCCCAGGAATCTGACGATGCTATAAGTGATTCAAAGTGTTGTCAATCCACTTAACTTTCTCATTACAAGTATAACTTATCTCCTGCTTCACATGCACATCCTACTTCCTACCGACCGCGTTTTCTTTCCCACGTGTTTCTTTGTTTAGTTTGTCCGCGTGCGCGACCGATCGCTTCGAATTCCAAGAGCCGAGAGCGAGCCGGAAACCGCCGTGTGACCTTCCCATCCTTTTGGACCGTTCCTTGCCAGATTGGTTTGGTATTTTCTCTATTTTCCAGTATTTTTCTCTATGGTTGCCACCTCGGGCGGGTGGTGCGGAACCAAATTTGAGCTATTTTGGTTTTATACCCAAAAATCCATAATATATATTATATCTCTTACATACTAATGAGAACAACGTCAAACTTAGACAACTATTGCTTAAATATATATTGTGGCGGCCTAGCCGTCACCCCCCTTTCCTACCGGGGGCTGATGATGAGCCGCCCGTCACTCTTCACGGTGACGGTGTAATGCCAATCCATCCCCTTGACGGTGAAGCGAACGCGGTGTCCTCGTCCGGCTTGTTCGGCCGCCCTCTCGGCGATCAAACGAATGGCCGATACCGGCAACTCGTCTCGAGGTACTATCGGAGTCGATATGGATGAGGTCAACCCCTCCATGAACGACCCGTCCCAACCGGTCCCCTGGATCTCGGTCAAGAGCTGATCGAGAACTCCGTCCTCCCATTCGGTCAGTGATGCTCCTGGCGGTGCGCAGATCAGGGATTGATGTGACGTCGATTGGACCGCAACGTCGTCCTCTTCGGCCTCGTCCGTTGGGTCCGGGTCTGCCGTACTGACCTCTGCTGCCTCCGAGTTCTGGAATACCCGACGGAACAGGGGGAGATCCTCTACCCCGTCCCCACTGCCGGTCGCCAACTCGCACTCACCACTTCACGTGGTGAGTCCCGGGGTGTGAACTCACGCGGCAACGCTTCGCCTCCTACCCTCCGGTCTCCCGTGGTGAGCGCCGTAGTCCAACCGGGGATGTCTGGGTCGCCTGGACGCGAGTCTCCCTCGGCGAGCGTTGTCTGTAAGTTGGCGTCGTCTGGACAGACTGGACTCGGGTCTGCTTCGACGAACGCTGCCAGCAAGTCCGGGATGTCTGAGTTTCCTGCGTACGGGTCTTCTTCGGCGAGTACGGCGGCCGACGGGGGGACGTCGAGACCTCTGCCTGGGGACGGAACGTCGCGTCCCAATCCAGAGCGGGGGCAGCGGTGGTGATGGAGGTTCGTCTATGAAAGGACCTTCGGCGTGTATCCAGGGTGTCTTAAACACGACCGACTTGACCTCGATGCGCATCATCGCGACATGCCCTTCCCAGCGGCTGACTTGGTCTTCGACCGTACGATGACACGAGTGCTCGATGGAAGGACATTGGTGGGACTCAGTATATCGCGGGTGACCGCCTCGAGGATCTCGCCTGGTCCACGGCTGTTCGTCGTCTTCTCGCGGTGCGTAATACCATGGCCCCTGTGAGCGACGACCTCTCGTGTAATCCTGAGGCTCGTCGCTGTCGCTCGCGTTGCTGGAATCGTCCTCGACGGTGAACGCTGCCGAGGGTCGATCGGGTCGTCGAGTCTCGCCGGGTTTAGTGTTCCACATGCCCGCAAACCGCGACCTACCAGTACCCCCAGGCTGCTGGTCGTCGGAAGACTCAGCGTCGTCGTGTGTGTCTTCTTCACCTTGGCCATCGTCAGTAACCTGGTCCTCTGCGACCTCTCCCTCTTCGTCTTCCGATGTCACCGAATCTCCTCCGCTGTATACTTCCGCGACCCACTCGTCGCGATCTGAAAGGTCGTGATTAAAGCTTTCGGTATCGTCGGAACCATCTGACAACTCGATGACCTCTTCCATCTGAAAGCGAAGACTAAACTTATAGATATGAGACCCTTATTGTTTAAACTCACTACCTATCGGTGCAGTGAAACCTCGACTTAGAATACTTAGATAATAACGTAGGGTGTGTTAGTAGAATTCAGCTCAGAAATTACCGTATGACTTTCTATCCTACTTAAACTCTCGTGTCGCCTCCCTGGGTAGCCTCGTCACCTTCTTCTGCGGCCGCATCCTCGAAGTCCTCAGAGTAATAGAGTTTCAGTTGGCTGATGTTGGCGGAGCGTGAACGTCTTTCTCCGGGGCGTCGCAACAGATCAAGGTTTGGGGATATAAGCCTCATTACGGTGTAGGGACCGTCATATTTGGGGGCCAATTTGGCGGCGAAACCTTCGGCTGCCTTCGAGAGAGGATGTTGGCGTACCCACACTTTGTTCCGATAAGCTTGCGTTGATGGCGAGCGCTATTTCCGGTAACAGCTCGTCCCAGGAACTTTGGTCTCCCTCGGTGAATTGGGCTATCATCGTCTTGACAGTCCGATTCGTCCTCTCGGTAGGGTTCTCTTTTGGACAGTATGGGGCAGTATATTGGACCTCTACCCCTATTGTGCTGAAGCATTCTTTCAAAGTGCGACTGGTAAATTATGTACCATTATCGCAGACGAACTTCCGAGGGATGCCGACCCTACCCAGTATCCGTTCCCGGAATGCCTTCTGAACCTGGGCGGCGGTAGCTTTCCGTAACGGGATCAACTCCACCCATTTGGAAAAGATGTCATGAAATACGAGGAGCATGGTGTTTCCGTGCTTCGACCGGGGTAGCGGGCCGACGAAGTCTGCGCATTAAACTTCAAACGGTTCGCTTGTTACGCGGGTTAACATTTCTGGCGGTTAAACTTCTGGCACGACTCGCAACGCTGGACGTAACGCTTCGCGTGTCTAAACATGCCGGGCCAGAAATACCTCGAGATAGTCGAGAAACGGTTTTTCGGACGCCCAGATGTCCAGCCGTGGGCGCGTCGTGGCATTTTTGGAGGACTCGGACCCTATTTGAACTAGGGACGCACAGTTTCCACGAGAAGTAGCCCTCGTCATCCGCTCTGTGTCCAAAATTTCGGTATAGTTGTTCATTTTCCAACATGTAGTCTGAGAATTTCTCGGCGTACTCTCTCATCTTAACTTGTATACCTTGGATCCATTTACAGAGTGTCTCCACCTCGGCCATCTGTTGCAAGACTTCACAGGGTTGCCGGTATAACGCATCCGCCACCACGTTTAATTTGCCTCGGCGGTGCCGCACGTCGAACTGGAATTGTTGCAACTCCAGCGCCCATCTGGCTACCCGACCAGAGGGGCTTTCGATGGAGTTCAACCATTTGAGGGCTAGGCGGTCGGTAAGCACTTCGAACCGATACCCTTCCAAGTAGCACCGCATTTTCCTAATGGCCCTTATGATGGCCAGACACTCTTTTTCCGTCGTCGTATAATTGCCCTCCGTGGCCGTGAGTCGACGGCTGGCGTACTCTATGACCCTCTCTCTGGCCTGCGACAAGACTGCTCCTAGTCCCACGTCGCTAGCGTCAGTTTGCTACACAAACGTCTTGTCGAAGTCGGGACATTCTAACACGGGGGCGGTGGTTAACCTCCTTTTCACCTCTTCCAGCGCGCTCTGTTGTTCGGGACCCCACGACCACTTCCGGCCTTTCTTCAACAGGGCCGTCATCGGTTGTGCCACGGTTGCGAAGGCCGAGTGAAGCCCGAAGGGCATGACCTTCCACTGGTATAGGCCTCTGCACGGAACGGTGAAGGCCGTTAATTGGCGGCTGTCCTCGGCCATGGGTATTTGCCAATATCCGTGCTTTAAGTCCAGCGTCGAAATGTATCGGGCTTGTCGTAGCTTCTCCAGAATGTGATTGATCCTAGGGACGGGGTACGCGTCGAGTACTGAGTGAACGTTCAAATGTCTATAATCAACACACATGCGCCATTCACCCGTCTTCTTTTTAACCAACACTATGGGTGCGCTATGTGGACTCCGTGACGGTTCGATGGCGTCTTCGCGGAGTAGTTCGTCCACTTGGGTGTCGATCACGCTCTGCATTGCCGGATTCCTTGGGTAGTACCTTTGTTTCAAGGGTTTATCGTCTCGCATTGTAATCCGATGCTCCGCCACGTGTGATACACCTTGAAGCTCCTTGAAAAGCGCCAACTCACAGGTGATAAATTTCCGCTGGTCGGGTCTTAGATCATCCTCTACCGCCATTGGTTCTTCACCCTCTGCTTCGTCGATTTCATCCGGAAAGTCCTCCAAGTCCCTTCCCGGTCCGTCGAGCCTCCTGATTTAGTCTCCTCCGTCGTTCTGGTTTTGCGCGGGGACCTCACTCTGCTCTGTATACATGGTGTCCTTATCGTCGGATTCCTGGCCCCCTAGAACCGTCATACTCCTTCCTTCGAGTATTTCCGGGTTCTTATCCTCTGATGACATCCGATCGACTTTACTTGGCCGCAGTCGGGGGTCTTCCGCCGACGGGCTCAATTTTACTTTTAGGGTGGCTTCTCCTCACTGTATCCGTGTTCCCATCGCCACCAAGAAATCCAAACCTAATATCACGCGATCCAACATGATTGGCATCACCAAGAATGGCATCCACACTCGCGTGCCAGCTAACTCCACGCGAGTACGCCATAGCTTCTTCACTGCCAGGCTTGACCAATCAGCTAACGCTATCGTAGTGATGATCTCTTGCATCTCCTCAGGTCTTGCTACCGTACGAGCGTACACTTCACTTGCAAAGCTCCTCGACGCTCCCGTATCCACCGTGGCATCCACCCATCGACCTCCGATCTGCACGGTAGCGGTGATCAGGCTGTTGCTTATCCTTAATGGTGGGTTTCTTAGTGCCGGGCTGTTACTGCGTTCGTCTCCGCTGTGCCCGCATCTCGGCGAAGACGTTGTTCGTTTCCCGGGGCATCTCGGCGACAACAGTCGACGGTCAATGTGTTCCTTCGACCGCAGACCCAACAAAAGTTCAGACGTGGGTTAGTACAACCCCGCCTAAAGTGACCGACTTCTCCACATCTACTACAAGCTCGCTGTACGTCGACGTTTGAGGGGGGCTGTCTGATCATTTGGTGAGTTGCATTCCCTCCTTGAAAGGGGTTCGGCGTCAGACGAGGGTTGGCCCTATCCTGGTCTGTAGTCACCGTCCTAGGCAAAGTCACTGAGACATAGGGCTAGAGAATAATGTTCGCGTGGCGAAGAGTCGGTAGTAGAAATAATGTGGTATAGTCTATTATAGTCGTTACACAGTACTCTAAACGGTTCATGCATATCAAAGTTAGATCTACAAATATTTAATGTAAGAGGAACATAGTTCCTGGTAATTCTATTAGGCACGGAGAAGCTTATGCGACCCAGTAACTCGGGACTCTCCACATCCCCGTGAATAAGTTTATAGATAAAAGTTGTGTCAAGCATCGTTCCACGGTTTACTAAGGATGGTAGATTAATTAGGAGAAGTCTACTAAAGTAGGATGGTAAAATAGGGCTTGCATTCAAGTTAAGGCCCCGTAGAGCAAATAATAGAAAGTTCTTTTGCACAGACTCTATCCGGTCTATATGTACACCATACTGAGGACTCCAAACTGCTGAGCAGTACTCAAGGATTGGACGGACTAGTGAAATAAACAGAGTCTTTGTAAGTCATAGGGATCATCCAATTCCTTTGACCACCTTTTAATAAATCCAAGTACTCCCCTGGCTTTATTCACCATAGAAGTAATATGGTCACAAAACTTAAGTTTTGGGTCATGGAGGACGCCAAGGTTGTACCATTAACTCCAGAAGAAGCTTTCGATTTTTTTATGGAGAATGGCTTTACCAAAAAACAGCACATGAGCATTAGACTGGAAAGTAAAAAGAGAAATTGTGACATTTACCCAAGTTAAGTTAAAGGTCTATATATTACAGAATCTGTCGCGTCTGTTTCATTACATAATATTATTAAACCACACAGCCGAGCGTTGTATGCTGTTACAAAAAGACGTGTTCAATGTTTATTAAGATATTTCCCGTTTGACATTAATTGCCAGTTATGGATTTGACGGTTCAACTGGGCAATGCCTTTACAAGCAAAATTTCGCACTGAAAGCTACAGACACATTCGATCAGTCTCTGCTTGTGACAACAATAATTCCGCTTAAGTTAATGGATTCAATAGGTCGAGTTATTTGGCTGAATCGATCTCCGCTTGGGCTCCATGTCGATAAGCCCAAAGCAAATGGAAGCGGGAGTACCAACGACGGGAACACAGCGAGTAGAGCATTTTTCCATACCGACAAATTTGCAAATGCCCTTGGGTTCGACCAGGAGATTTTGAAAAATTTATATTTTTTTGTAATAGCAATTTCAAGCAACTTAGAAATAGATGCTTTAAAATTTAAAAGTTTCTTCGCAAAAATTGCATTTTTATACCCGTTACTCCTAGATTAAAAGGGTATATTGTATTCGTGCAAAAGTATGTAACAGGTAGAAGGAAGCTTTTCCGACCCTATAAAGTATATCTTGTTCAGGATCACTAGCTGAGTCGATCTAGCCATGTCCGTCTGTCCGTTTGTCTGTCTGTCTGTCCGTATGAACGCTGAGATCTCGGAAACTATAAAAGCTAGAAGATTGACATTTTGCATGTAGATTTTAGGGGTTCCTACGCAGCGCAAGTTTGTTTCAAAATGTAAGTACATAAGTATGCCTTCCGTATGTTACGGATAAACAAACTTGATTCCAAACTTGAATAAAGTTTGGCAACTCAAGTCGACTCGTAGGTCCCCAAATTTTATTTTGGTTTGAAAGACCCCGTTGCAAATCAACGGCCCCCACGTGGTGTTCCCTGGGTACCGATTTTAACATAAAAATCGGGAGGTAATTCGAGCGGCGAAAAACATACAAGAAGGCATATTTATATTAAGTTGTTTAGCTGAGTAACGGGTATCTAATAGTCGAGGCACTCGACTATAGCGTTCTCTCTTGTTATATATAGGCACTGTACATAAAGTACTAGCTCATGGGGCCCAGATCGTTGCCGCATCGCCCCTTCCACTTAGTTGCCTAGGTGAAAATGCATCCGAAGCTCAGAACAAAAATTATAAAAATGACAGACGTTTGCATGCAAGACAAAATAGTCGCTTAAACACCATGACTGACGTTTTTTGTAGAGCACTTGATTCATCAGATTCGATGGTTTCCAGCATCCACATCAAGGAAAGAGTACATAAAAAAAAACCCAGCAGTTACCCATTAGAAGTTATTGATATTTTAACACCAGCGCAAATGTCGATTTCCTAAATAGTTATCCTATTATCAGTATCCAGATAATGATGATGAAGATGACTTGGATACATTTGAACGTTATTTTATATATATTTAAAATTTATTGGATATATTGGCCCAATTTTCATGGATGTTTTGTAAATTTTTGTCCCGGGGTGCATTTCTATGGGGCGTGGCCCGATCCTCACAAAATTTTGTCCAGAATTTGCACATATAGTAACTATATAGTGTGCCAAGTTTCAAGTCTGGAGCTTCATTTTTCTAGTTTATGCAAAAATATTGGTCTTTGGGACCAATAGAAACCTTGGACAACTAGTTACGAATATCCTTGCTTAACCGTAAACTTAACAAAAACCGAAATAACGTATACAAATTTAATCAAACAATCAGAATAATTTTCAGGTTCAAAACAAATTTTATACTTAACAGAAAAATTGAACAAAGAATTGACTGGAATGAGAATTGTAAAACGTAGCAAAAGAGGTCATACAAGCGCAACATACAAATACCTATTTGAAACATTAGATGAACAACATAAAGAACAATTAATAAATAAAATTAAAAAACTTGCACAAAACACAATTCAAGTTAACTATATTAACAAAGTAATAGATGCGGTAAACAAAGGTATTATAACAAAAAATTATTTAAGCTTGGTCTATGATGTAGCATTACCTTTTTTTAATCGACAATTCACTGAATATATAGAGGTTATAGAAGTAGGCATAACGAGTGGTGTAGGTTTATTTGGGATTATTAGGTTGAATATATTAATACATTGAAAATTTTAACTTAAAGCGTTCAGAAAAGGTTCTGCTCTGGAGTACGACTCTATTTCGACTGCTTATAATTACAGAGTTTGGTAACACCACCAGAAGGGACTTATCAACACTATTCTGAATATATACTAAATTAGGCGCTGTTCACGGTCGGGCTCTCCTGACAAATCTCTGCGTCCTCGCAGGATTCATGGGGTGGATCTACTTTCAAATTGTCATCTTCATCTGGCTTCTCTGGTGGTAGCTCACACCATCATCTTGTCGGACGAATACACCGACTTGTAGAGTCTCTACTTCCGTTCTGCGTGAGGGATATCTTCAACAAGATATCTGTCGTTCGGCAAGACCTGGCTGATTAAAAATATACCTTTATAGCGAGGCTCCAATTTGCGGGATTTACCATGGTAGTCATGCTCCACTGAATTGATCGAATGTTGTCATCCCAACGCTTATCGATGTCATTCGATGCCAACAACCAACAACAACAATCGTCTTTGACTTTCAAAGTGAACGGTCGTGTTTTTTTCTGCGCTCCGATTTTGTATTTTTGTTTCGTTTATTCCCATCGGTGGGTTTTATCAAAAAAATTTTCATTTTCTTCCGGTTATTCAAACATACATTTAAATTCCGTTCGCTTCGCGAGTGAACTATAAATCTTTGTGCATAATACTAAAAACTTGTTTTAATTTTGTAATTATAATCTGAGTTTTCTTTTCTTGTAACCCCGCCTTTTCTCTTTTGTGCGTTGATCATCGTAAGTCGTAGAGCTGTTTTTAGTGTTGCCTTTGCATGCACTTTAACTAATTTACGCTCCCGCTCTCTCGCTCTCTTTGCTTTGAAAGTTCTAAGCGTGCAGTTTCTGCGATCTTGCGGTACTTATAACTGCTCGCTTATAAATTTCAATTCGTTTTTTCGGTACAGTGGTTCCAATAGATAAAATGAATAATAACAATTTAGTCTGCTTCTGCCAAAAATGCAGCCTCGTAATCAGGGCTGACTAGTCTAATATGAATTACTGGCTGTGTGAAAATATGGTGCACACCAAGTGCGACGGTTTTACTGGCCGGACAAGTGATCACCTTTCAAAGGGGCCCAATTTGCAGTTTTGTTGTGCTGGTGTCGACGTTGCGAACGAGATGAAATCTTTCATGCGCCAAACTAAAGGTGTTCTGATGGGGTTGATTAGCTGTTTCGGAGTTGCTAGAGATAGTTTTCGCCGAGCTGATGATCTCCTCTCTGCGCTGGATTCGCAGTTTAATAGTCGTAAGCTATTAGAAGAGTCCCCAAGCGCAAAAGGGCCGCTGGTGGTAAGCAGCAAAAGGGGAACACCCCGCAACCGAAATCAAAAGAACAACAGAGCATTTCGGCGGATCAGAAGCTGATTGCAGCAAACCCTCAAATGTTGCTAAGATCAGCAGCTAAAAAAGATTCGGTATCCAAACAATCCGTAACAGAATGCATGCAACCAGGGACTTCTAAGAATTCCGATTTGTCCGTAGTGGTTTCACAATTAGTGGATCCACCTACCTCTCAGAATGTAGCATCTCCACCACAAGGGACTACTGAGTCCGGACAACCGGCTCAAGTTGGTTTGGCAGAAGCAATGTCTGCTCCACCAAAATCCCTTTCAGTGGTTCCACTCAAGAAACAAATTTTCGTTTCTCGGCTTTCCCCTGATCAAACATCTTCTGATGTATTGTCTTATATACAAGACAAAACTAAAGCCGATTGTAATAGTGTGAAGGTGGAAAAGTTTAAGTTTTCTTAAGCTAGACCCATTTCATCTTTCAAGATAACTGTCCCTAACGAGCTTTTTGAAGCCATATGCTCGGGCGACTTTTGGCCGGATAATATGGTTGTAAAAGAGTTCGAGGCTAAGATAAAGAAGAAGGGGCCCGTGGGAGTAAAACTTCCTAGTCGAGGCCAAACCAGTGTACCAATTTCAAAAAACTAACTTCTAACCTCCTTCTTTCCTATCAGAATGCAAGAGGTTTGCGCAGCAAACTAACTAAATTGTATTCCAATAGCCTTTCCTTTGCATCTCATATTATTGTGTTCACAGAAACCTGGTTAAAGCCGGAGATCTTTAGCTCCGAAGTTTTTCCAGGTAAGTACACAATATATAGGTATGACCGTCCCTCTAGACGGGGAGGTGGAGTCTTAATTGGAGTTGATTCAACCTCCCGTCCGAGGAGTTATTATACCCGTTACTCGTAAAGTAAAAGGGTATATTGTATTCGTGCAAAAGTATGTAACAGGTAGAAAGAAGCGTTTCCGACCCTTTAAAGTATATATATTCTTGATCATGATCGATCTAGCCATGTCCGTCTGTCTGTCTATCCGTATGAACGCTAAGGTCTCGGAAACTTTAAAAGCTAGAAGATTGGCATTTTGCATGTAGATTTTAGGAGTTTCTACGCAGCGCAAGTTTGTTTCAAAATGGTGCCACGCCCCCTCTGACGCCCAAAAGCCACAAGTTGTGGCCACAGATTTGATGCTATTATGAACATTTTAATTGATATGTATTTGTTTCGTCAATACCTATCGATTGGCCTAATAAAAGTTTGGCACGCCCACTCTAACGCCCAAAAACCCATTAAACGCTTAAGCCTGGCTAGCGCCTACATTTCCGCCTTTCATGGCACAATAGCGCCATCTAACGGATGACTTTTGAACAGCTGGCCAAGGTGCTCAACAGAGTCAACGTTAATTCTCGATAAGGATTTCTAGTAAAGGAAATTGCGATGGTTTTCATTTGTCAATACCGAACTATATCCCAAGAACTATGCAAATCAAATCAAGTTAGCCAAATTGGAGGTCTGAGTCAAAATGTTTATGTTTTTGATTCAAATTCAAATTGATAATTTGAACTGAGTAACGGGTATCTAATAGTCGAGGCACTCGAATATAGCGTTCTCACTTGTTTTTTGATCAATTCAATACCATTGAATTTATTTGTGTAAAGTTATCGCTTCCTGGTAACTTTATATACATAACTTGCTCATATATTCCGCCGTTGTCTGAACTTCCTGATACGGATCAGTTGGTAGTTCTAGGTGTTTTTGATATACCTGGAGTTACTTGGTCCACTGAGGATGGGTCGAATGTCTTACTACCTATAGCACAGCATGATTTTATTGACGGCCTGCTTGACATATCTCTATTTCAAGTAAACCATGTTCGAAATTCATTAGGTCGCCTATTTGATTTGTATTTTGTATCAAATCCTGAAGGTGTGTTTCTGTTCAGAGTAACACCACTCACGCAACCTGAAGATCCATATCGATCCGTATCCATATCAACAATCGAACTTTTATTTGATACGGGTTGAGTTATAGAAGAAAAATCAGAAAATTCTGGCTTTAATTGGTCTGATCTTTGCTTATGCAATAATATGTCCGATGCAGTTAATGTTTTTTACACTGCAATAAACTCATTTTTTAATTCCTGTGTTCCGTGGTACTATCCGTACCAATAATTCACCTTGGTTTAGCAAAGAGTTGACACACTTAAGAAATGTAAAGTCCAGACTTTTTAGGAATAATAAAAATACTGGTTCTCAGTCTGTTTTTACTATATATTTAGGTGCTCGGACAAAATTTACCGTGCTTAGGTATTGCGCTAAGACCCTGTGCAAAACTCTTGTTTACCTTATCTCTAGAAACTTCCCAATTTCCAAATATTTGGAAAGAATCATTTGTTATTCCTCTTAAAAAAAAAATAACAAGTTAGAAGCCAGTAACTAAGCTTTTTGAAAAAATTATTACTCCTCATTTGCAGCACCTTTGTAGATCAATCATTTCTCCGTGTCAACACGGAGTTATTAAACGTAGGTCGACAATCACAAACCTTCTAAAACTCACTATATTTGTGAAAAGGCTTCAATAGTAGTTTTGAAACAGACGTCATTTACACTGACCTTAATAAAGCATTTGACTCTGTAAATCACTTACTTCTCATTCAAAAACTTGACCTGTTAAGTTTCCAGTTGATCTGCTTAAATGGATTTCAAGTTATCTGAATGGCAGGTCACAAAGGGTCCCTTTTAAAAATTCAATTTCTGAAATTCTCCGTGTTACCTCCGGTGTCCCACAAGGGAGCCATCGGGGTCCGTTACTTTTTACCATATTTATTAACGATCTTCCCTCAATTATAAGTCATTCTCGCGTACTTATGTACGCAGATGATGTAAAGTTGTGCCTGCAGCATAAGGACATTTCCTGCCATTTAGACCTGCAATCGATTTAGGTAATTTT
Organism: Drosophila fuyamai; assembly: GCA_018153365.1. NCBI lineage: Eukaryota > Metazoa > Arthropoda > Insecta > Diptera > Drosophilidae > Drosophila > Drosophila fuyamai. The sequence goes on along the minus strand of JAECXW010000591.1, from coordinate 218,445 downwards.
CAAACCTGGTGCCAAGATAATTTAATAATTTTCAACCGATCGCGGTCGCGATAAAAATAGGACTCCCTCTTCATTTTCAAATCTAATCCAATACCTCGGCCAAAAGCTTTTCTTTTTGAACTTTAGAACTTCAATTTATGTTTAGATTAAAATCTTATAATGAAATCTCATTGTGAAATTCAATTATGCTGACCGATGCAATTTTGTGGGAACTTGAAACGCAAAAGGGCGCAATTGATTGGGATTCGAACGGAAGTTGATGTTTACTTTAATTTTAATTTGTGCTCAAGATGAAACTCTCGCATTTCATTGTGAAATTCAATAAGCAATTGATTTGGCTTCGAGCGAAAGATGATGTTTACTTTAATTTTGATTTGTTTAACTTAGTTGGAGAACCAAGATCGGACCTTAAAGCCAAAGGCAAAGACAAAGGCAAATGCAAAGTTTTAAAATATTGTTTACAAAAGCCATAAGTGGCTAACTCTCCCCCTTCTAAAATGGATCGTCCCGATTCAATGTGAAATTCATTTAAATACTCGCCTAATTCTGTGAAAATAATTTTTGGTTAATAGATTTTTCTGGTTTTGGCCGTTGTTTTTTGATTACAAATAATATTGCATGTTTGTATTTTATATTAAGTAAAAAATCAAATATATAATGATTAAAATTAATAAGTGATATTTAAGCCTCATTTATTTTAATAAAAGGATTTAAAAATTTTATGTTATCTAAAGATATGATATTTCATAATTTTTGAAGTGGTTCGTAGTTATTTAGTCAAGAATTTTGTTTTCCAAAGTTAAGAATTTTGTTTGCCAAATTGGTAAATGAGATATTATTAATATTGGTTGCACCATTAAATAATATTCAAAATTAACCGTTTAAATGGGAGTTGTTAACAATATTCTTACCATTTATAAGAATGGCACTATCTTGTATGTCTATATATATGTATATTTTTTTATTTTTTTCTCTTATTTTTTTACAAGTCGATTTCTCTCCAAGTCCGTCTGTCTGTCCGTCTGTCTATCCGTCGGTCTGTTTCTACGCGAACTAGTTTCTCAGTTTTAAAGACATTGAATTGAAACTTTGCACACACCCTTCTTTCCTTTGCACGCAGTAAATAAGTCGGAACGGCCGGGATCGACCATCTACAACCTATAGCCGCCATATAACTGATTGATCGGAAATGCCATAACTTTGGTGTTTGTAAAGGTAGGAAGCTGGAAGTTGATCAATCCGACCTACCAAATTTCAAAAGGATCTGGTACCTCTACATTATAACAATGAGTGCGAGTGAAATGGGAACTGTTTAGTAAGTGCGAGCAGAGCGACAATAGAATGTGTGGATTAACCATTAGATGGTTCAGGGTTTTTTTTTGCCTTTCATAATAAAATGAGTTTAATTTTTTTTTATAATTTAATTTTTAATTTGAAATTAATTTGAAATTAGGCATTGTTTTTGTCTCCGAATGCTAAGTCTTTTGTTAAGATTCTTAATTCTAAAATATGTTCTAATCTTAAAATACAACTTTTTTATGTCCAAACTTATACCAACATTTTCGGCTGCTATTATTAAAGTTTCTCTTACATTCTTTGTTATTTTAAAAGTATCGTCAATGTAGTGTACAAATATAAGTTCTAATTGTTTTATTTTTTCAACGAACTGGTTGAATCGGCATAGCCTAATTTCGGAATACTGAGTTCTGGCACTCTGTCTGGAACAGCATCTTTGTTCAATCGCCTTTTCTTAAAAGTCTGACCACTTTGTGTCAAGTTGTCAACTTCCATTGAGCAGACCTAAACGGAGTTTCGCAAATTTTGAAATAATCGCCAAGTTTGCATCCCAGCGATTCCTCTAACAGCGCTCTTTTTTCCAAACATTTCGGTGCCTTTATAAATTGTACGCCATCGACGTGTTTGCGGCACACATTGCAAAAAGTTATGTTGCTCAAGGGTTAATTCTGTAAAAAATTCGTCCGCAGACAACCTTTCCCTTCAAAAAACGAACACGCACTGACCAAAACCCGAACATTTAGACAGCCGACGAGACTACCTTATGTTATTGTATCATGGTTATTGTATCATGAGCCGACTATATCCTATAGCTGCCATACAACTGAACGATTGGAAATGCCATAACTTTGGTATTTTTAAAGTTAGCAAGTTGGTATTTTTATGAGTGTTATGAAGGCATCATATGGATATTTTGGAGAATATAATTTACAGAATATTCTGCAAGGGTATTTCAATTTTTTCTTGTTATTATTTTCAATAAGTTTATGTTGGTTTTGTATCGACCTGTTAAACAATAATTGTAGTGTTATTGAATTACTCGAGGTCATACGTTGGTTATATTTTAATTTCTTTTATAACACAACGTTTTTATTCCACTTAACTTTCATCACACTTACACTCCCTGGGGAGTGAACCCGACTATGATAGGACTAGCTAGTTTCGTCTGCACGTCACCTCAGACTCATCAGCTATCTACGGGGATGGAAGCAGAGCGTCAGAAACTCCCCAATGTTACGATCAGAGAAGCTTTTGGCAATTGTTAGTTGCCAAAGTTCATTGGTTTTAACATAGGTAGAGTTCTGTCGTTAAAGCTTCTATCAGTGTGTGAAGGTTTTCAGTGTTTTGTCTGTTGAAAAACCTTCGGTTTTTTCGATATGCAGACTGGTAAATACTACAAATAGTTGAAGATTGTTTTTAATTGCTGAATTTTTGGGCGAGTGGATCCCTTTTGTTTATGTTGGTTTTGTATCGACCTGTTAAACAATAATTGTAGTGTTATTGAATTACTCGAGGTCAAAGGTTATATTTTAATTTCTTTTATAACACAACGTTTTTATTCCACTTAACTTTTATCACACTTACACTCCCTGGGGAGTGAACCCGACTATGATAGGACTAGCTAGTTTCGTCTGCACGTCACCTCAGACTCATCAGCTATCTACGGGGATGGAAGCAGAGCGTCAGAAACTCCCCAATGTTACGATCAGAGAAGCTTTTGGCAATTGTTAGTTGCCAAAGTTCATTGGTTTTAACATAGGTGGAGTTCTGTCGTTAAAGCTTCTATCAGTGTGTGAAGGTTTTCAGTGTTTTGTCTGTTGAAAAACCTTCGGTTTTTTCGATATGCAGACTGGTAAATACAACAAATAGTTGAAGATTGTTTTTAATTGCTGAATTTTTGGGCGAGTGGATCCCTTTTGTTTATGTTGGTTTTTGTATCGACCTGTTAAACAATAATTGTAGTGTTATTGAATTACTCGAGGTCATACGTTGGTTATATTTTAATTTCTTTTATAACACAACGTTTTTATTCCACTTAACTTTCATCACACTTACACTCCCTGGGGAGTGAACCCGACTATGATAGGACTAGCTAGTTTCGTCTGCACGTCACCTCAGACTCATCAGCTATCTACGGGGATGGAAGCAGAGCTTCAGAAACTCCCCAATGTTACGATCAGAGAAGCTTTTGGCAGGCTTACCATTTTGGTGCGCTCGCTGGATGACTTGCCACCAAACCATTGGATATTGAGCTGCCGATTCTCACCTTTCAGGTCTAGGCTTCGAATGAGCTCGTCATCTATCATGGTTACGGAAGATCCCTCGTCGAACAGCGCGTAGGTATCCACTTGCTTGCATTCCCCGTACAGAGTCACGGGCAGAATACGGAAAAGTAAGTTACCACCGTCTGACTCGACGCAGCTTAGGTTCCGATGTGGTCTTTCTGTATCACCGCTGCGCAAACGTCCCTCATCCTCGCGCCAAGCATCTTGACTCGCTTGTGGCGTGGGGAAACTACTCGGTGCCGCTGGCTGAGGTATGTGTGCCTCGCCTTTCCGTCGACCACTGCCAGTTTGCAGTGCCCGGTTGCGGTTGCTCATTCGATCCCTCCGAGGACCACCGTATGCCTGTGGTGGCCGTGAGTGTTGCTCGTGAAGTAGGTAGTGATGCCTCCTCTGGCATCCATATACCTTGCAGCTAACATATTTTTTCCAGAACCTTGACATATGTCCACTTTCCAGACACAAAAAACATATCCGATGCTTCTTCGCGATATCGATTCGCACAGTTGGAGACGCATGGTTGAAGTCCTTGCAATCCTTGATAAAGTGTTGCCCCTCGCACACTGGGCAACTCCTAACTTGGTTGTCATACCGGTCCAGGTTCCTTTGGCCTGCGCTGGCGTGCAGCACCCTTCGCTTGGGTTCCTTGCTTTCGAAGTCCGACATAGTACACACCAGCCTGGCGAGTTCCTCCAGCCATCCGCTGAGGTGTACGACCGTGGGGAAGCATCCTATTCCAGTGGCATGCCTGGCCCAGTCCAACCTTTTCTCAGCGGTAGCTTGGCGATCAGCTCCTCCATCAGGATGGGGTTTCCTAGGTGCTGCTCTCCGTTCGGGGTTGCCTGTAGAAACGCAGCGAGATTGCTGACCCGTGTGGAAAAGTGCACGATCTTGCTGATGTTGTGCTCCTGGATCGGCTGCACATTTCGCACGTTTTCCAGCTGGCTGCGTATCAGCTGCTCCGGACGACCATATCGGGAGCGTAGCTGCTCCATTACAGCCTGAACATTACTCGGGTGTATAAGCAACGACTTGACGGATGCTCGGGCTTCACCCTTCAGGGCCTTGACTAGTCTCTGGTTGTTTTCTAAAGCTGTACAATGGTACGCCACTGTTGTCTCCGTGAACGCGCATTGGAATATTGGCCAATCCTTAGGCTGACCATCAAACTCGGGGAGATCAAGCAGTCTGCGCGGCGTCCATCCATTTAGGCTCGGCGATGCTATTCCATATGACCCAGCCGACTGTGTGGGTACCATGGTTATGTGTTGAGGCTCCCGAAATGCTTGCACGTTACAATGCGCTGGCTGCAGTTCGGCCGTTACACATCTTTGCGTGGAATAGCTTGCCGTTGTACAATTTGCGCTACTCGTGACTGGTTGCCCTATTGCCCAATGTCCACTCAATTGTGGCAGCAAATTTCCACTCAAATATGGCGGCAACTGTCCATGTAAAGATTGAGTCACAAGTTCTTCACTCAAATTATGTCCACTCAAACATGGCAGCGCATTCGCCGTCTCGCACACTCTATTACCGCTCGACCCGATTCCAACGGGATTCCTGGCGGCTGCATCTTGCCCTTCACTTGCCCTTGCCCTTTGTAGCTCCTCTTCCAAGCTTGCGATCCTTTCCATTAGAGCCGTAACTTGTGCGGATGTGGAAACCGTGCCCTGGCGTGATCCTCCAGCTGGCTGTAGATCTGCACCTTACCGCCAGCCGCGGCATCCGTTATGGCTCTCGGAGTGCCGGCTGGTTGATTTCCAGTGGTTGCAGCTGCGGAAGTCTCTGGCTGCCCAAGCCGAGGACTTCGCCGGGGTGAATGTGAAGTTGGCATAGCACGATGAAGATGTGAGCACGTAGTGCGAATGAAGAGTGCGAATAAAAGAAATGATGCCGCTCAAACGACGGTCACTGGGAGTTGCCTTTAACCCGATATACCGCACCGAAACAAGAAATAGCCAGATCTTGTAGCGTAAAATGGTATTGAACAGACGGATTTTATTCTGTAGGAACATTACAAGTTTATGATTTATCCCTACATATATAAGTTAACATTACCGCAGTCTCGCCTCCCAGCTTCTCTGACCTCGTTGATTGGAATAACTTGGAAGCGGGAAGCTTAGCTTTTCCTAAATTCAAACTGTGTGACCGCATTCACAAAACAGCGAGAATCCTCAACCGGTTACATTGAACTAAATATAATCTCTAATATGTGGCGCTACATTTGAATTGCCCGACAATCGATAATTGGGTTAATCCGTTCCGCGACAAAAGTAAAGAATTAAAATTATAATTATTACAATTAAAATAGTTAGTATTATAATTTGAAAAGTGTTATTTTTTCTCCTATGTATTTTCTATTCTGGTGTGAACAGTGCCTAATTTATTATTTGGGATTATTAGGTTGAATATATTAATACATTTCGACTGGTTATAATTACAGAGTCGGGTAACACTACCAGAAGGGACTTATCAATACTATTCTGAATATATACATAATAGTATTGATAAAGCCTAGTACTCAGATCGACAAACGAGTATGCTGGCGTAAAAACTTTAATCTTTCCAGTGTGACTACAATTTTGAGAGTTCATCAAATTTAAGCGTGCTACGGTCGTAATGCCAATCAGCTGGGTTTGTTGACAAGCAGTTATAATTCAAATATCGTATTTGCGGGGAAGAGCCTTTAAAAGATATTATCAACTACCTTCGCAAGACAAGTCTGCCGCTGTGCAAAGAAATACAATTAAAAATACAATTTAAATTTAACAGTTGTTTTTTTTTTTTAATTTACTGATCATTATTTGCTAATTTAAAATTCATAGCCGCACTTTTATTGTGTTTTTTCGTAAATTTTTGAACTATGAAACATTTTGCTCTGACAAGAGGCTCCCCAGATAGTATATATGTTATTTTGTCCTCACATGTAAACTCCTGCAATCGATTTTTGCGGGTTTTTTGATTTTTTCCCTCCATATTTTATTATGTTCAGTGAGATGTGCACGCCAAAAGATTAAAGCCTAGTACTCAGATTTTTTCGTCGTTCTGAAGACCGAGGTGAAAAAAAGGCCTAAGGAAATGTGAACTCCAGCTGTTTGCCTCTCGCTCTCTCTCATGACTGGCGTACATTTTTCGTCGATCTGAGTACTAGGCTTTACATGGAATAAATCTGCGTATCAATCGTACGTACGTATAATCGTAATAAAATAAGGTGTAATATGCGCACCTGATAAAACATTGCGCTCTACAATGTGTTTCTTCGATTATAAGTGCTCGTCTTCAGAATTTTCCACATTTTGGACAAATATTCTTGTATAAAAAAATGTATTCATAAAATTATCTTTAAGCGGTTTTTGAATTTTATAAAAGTCCTCTAAAGTACAATGAATACCTACTGTTAAATTAGGAGGAATATATTCTTTTAAGATTGATATCAAATTTTCTGGTGTGTCAAATTCTATTATATGACTTTCTATTATATGTATTTTCGAATATATTAACCGACTCATGTATTGTATACCTCCCCGTTGCTAATAACAATTGTTGCTTAAACTGGTTTAAGGGTTTACGGGTTTCTTGTATAACATTTTCAAAACTACTCTCTGCTGAGTGTTTTGATCTGAGACCGATTCGTTACTGTCAGTTAAGTGGTTAATCTGAATTCTTGATAAGGCGTCTGCAACTAAATTAGTTATACCTGGCTTATAAATGACTTTGGAGTTAAACTTTCTATGAAGGAGTACCAGCGTTTCATTTCGATATTAGGATTTTTATCAGAAATTGCAAAAGATAATGGTTGATGATCGGCTTGAATTTCAATTCCAATCAAGTACAAGTAATTTCTTAGATTTTTCATAGCCAGTACTATTGCTTGTCGCGGAACGGATTAACCTAATTATCGATTGTCGGGCAATTCAAATGTAGCGCCACAAATTAGAGTTTATATTTAGTACAATGTAACCGGTTGAGGATTCTCGCTGTTTAGTGAATGCGGTCACACAGTTTGAAGTTAGGAAAAGCTAAGCTTCCCGCTTCCAAGTTATTCCAATCAACGAGGTCAGAGAAGCTGGGAGGCGAGACTGCGGTAATGTTAACTTATATATGTAGGGATAAATCATAAACTTGTAATATTCCTACAGAATAAAATCCGTCTGTTCAATACCATTTTACGCTACAAGATCTGGCTATTTCTTGTTTCGGTGCGGTATATCGGGTTAAAGGCAACTCCCAGTGACCGTCGTTTGAGCGGCGTCATTTCTTTTATTCGCATTCCTTTATTCCCACTCTTCATTCGCACTACGTGCTCACATCTTCATCGTGCTATGCCTACTTCACATTCACCCCGGCGAAGTCCTCGGCTTGGACAGCCAGAGACTTCCGCAGCTGCAACCACTGGAAATCAACCAGCCGGCACTCCGAGAGCCATAACGGATGCCGCGGCTGGCTGTAAGGTGCAGCGGCCACAAGCTCCTAAGGACAGCGGGCAAAAGGGGAAGAAACCGAGTGCAAATCTACAGCCAGCTGGAGGATCACGCCAAGAATCGGTTCCCACATCCGCACAAGTTACGGCCCTAATGGAAAGGATCGCAAGCTTGGAAGAGGAGCTACAAAGGGCAAGGGCAAGTGAAGGGCAAGATGCAGCCGCCAGGAATCCCGTTGGAATCGGGTCGAGCGGTAATAGAGTGAGCGAGACGGCGAATGCGACGCCATGTTTGAGTGGACAGAATTTGAGTGAAAAACCTGTGACTCCATCTTTACATGGACAGTTGCCGCCATATTTGAGTGGAGATTTGCCGCCACAATTGAGTGGACATTTGGCAATAGGGCAACCAGTCACGAGTAGCGCAAATTGTACAACGGCTAGCTATTCCACGCCAAGATGTGTAACGGCCGAACTGCAGCCAGCGCACAGTAACGTGCAAGCATTTCGGGAGCCTCAACACATAACCATGGTACCCACACAGTCGGTTGGGTCATATGGAATAGCATCGCCGAGCCTAAATGGATGGACGCCGCGCAGACTGCCTGATCTCCCCGAGTTTGATGGTCAGCCGGAGGATTGGCCAATATTCCAATGCGCGTTCACGGAGACAACAGCGGCGTACCATTGTACAGCTTTAGAAAACAACCAGAGACTAGTCAAGGCCCTGAAGGGTGAAGCGCGAGCATCCGTCAAGTCGTTGCTTATACACCCGAGTAATGTTCAGGCTGTAATGGAGCAGCTACGCTCCCGATATGGTCGTCCGGAGCAGCTGATACGCAGCCAGCTGGAAAACGTGCGAAATGTGCAGCCGATCCAGGAGCACAACATCAGCAAGATCGTGCACTTTTCCACACGGGTCAGCAATCTCGCTGCGTTTCTACAGGCAACCCCGAACGGAGAGCAGCACCTAGGAAACCCCATCCTGATGGAGGAGCTGATCGCCAAGCTACCGCTGAGCAAAAGGTTGGACTGGGCCAGGCATGCCACTGGAATAGGATGCTTCCCCACGGTCGTACACCTCAGCGGATGGCTGGAGGAACTCGCCAGGCTGGTGAGTACTATATCGGACTTCGAAAGCAAGGAACCCAAGCGAAGGGTGCTGCACGCCAGCGCAGGCCAAAGGAACCTGGACCGGTATGACAACCAAGTTAGGAGTTGCCCAGTGTGCGAGGGGCAACACTTTATCAAGGATTGCAAGGACTTCAACCATGCGTCTCCAACTGTGCGAATCGATATCGCGAAGAAGCATCGGATATGTTTTTTGTGTCTGGAAAGTGGACATATGGCAAGGTTCTGCAAAAAGGATGTTAGCTGCAAGGTATATGGATGTCAGAGGAGGCATCACTACCTACTTCACGAGCAACACTCACGACCACCACAGGCATACGGTGGTCCTCGGAGGGATCAAATGAGCAACCGCAACCGGGCACTGCAAACTGGCAGTGGTCGACGGAAAGGCGAGGCACACATACCTCAGCCAGCGGCACCGAGTAGTTTCCCCACGCCACAAGCGAGTCAAGATGCTTGGCGTGAGGAGGAAGGACGTTTGCGCAGCGGTGATACAGAAAGACCACATCGGAACCTAAGCTGCGTCAAGTCAGACGGTGGTCACTTACTTTTCCGTATTCTGCCCGTGACTCTGTACGGGGAACGCAAGCAAGTGGATACCTACGCGCTGTTCGACGAGGGATCTTCCGTAACCATGATAGATGACGAGCTCATTCGAAGCCTAGACCTGAAAGGTGAGAATCGGCAGCTCAATATCCAATGGTTTGGTGGCAAGTCATCCAGCGAGCGCACCAAAATGGTAAGCCTGCAGATCAGTGGAGCGGGCAAGTCAAAACGCCATGGACTAAGGAACGTGTTTGCAGTCCCAAACCTCAATCTGCCGATGCAAAGTCTGCGTCGAGAAGATGTCAAGACGGAGAAGGCTGGTGCACGCCTGCCTATGAGGCCCTACAGTAATGCGGCCCCGAGGATTTTGATTGGACTGGACCATGCACACTTGGGAATACCTATGAGAAATAGGAGCCTTGGAACAGGAGGACCATATGCAGCCGCCACCACGCTTGGATGGGTGGTGTTCGGGCCGGTGAAAGGACAAGTAAGTTCACCGACTCATACATCGTGCCTCTTAGCCACCCCACAGGAGCGTCTTCTGGACAAGATGGTCACCGACTACTTCGAAACAGAAAACTTTGGAGTAAAGCCGGCGCCACCAGTCGCAGCTAGTGGCGACGCACGGGCTTTGGAAATACTTAACGGGACGACTAAGCGAGTGGGCCAACGATATCAAACCGGGCTGCTATGGAAGGACGACGAGCTGAGACTGCCAAACAGTTATGACATGGCTCTCAAGAGACTCGTCAACATCGAACGAAAAATGAAGCGCGACGTGGAATTCGCGCAGGCCTACAATAGGATTATGGAGGACTATGTCAAAAAAGGGTATGCACGACGACTAGAGCCGCAGGAAGTCACTCCAGCCAACGACAGGGTCTGGTATCTGCCGCATTTCGGGGTCGAGAATCCAAATAAACCTGGTAAGATCCGACTAGTCTTCGACGCCGCAGCAAAGGTCGGCAACATATCCCTCAACTCAGCGCTGCTCAAAGGCCCACAGCAGTACAAGTCTCTGCCAGCCGTGCTCTTCCACTTTCGGGAAGGAGCAGTCGGGGTCTGCGCAGATATTAAGGAGATGTTTCATCAGGTTTTGATACAGCCTCAAGACAGATGCGCCCAGAGATTCCTGTGGAGAAATGGAGATGACCAGCGGGATCCAGATCTGTACGAAATGATGGTGATGACGTTTGGAGCAGCTTGTTCGCCGTGCTCGGCGCATCATGTGAAAACAGTCAATGCTTCAAGGTACGCACGTACAGACCCCCGCGCGGTCCTGGCCATCAACGAGTACCATTATGTAGACGACTACGTAGATAGCTTCTCAAACGATGTCGAAGCTATTTCTGTATCAACCCGGATCAAGGAAATTCATGCTAGTGCTGGGTTCGATTTGTGCCGGTTTTCTTCTAGTTCGGAAGGTGTGGTCAGAGCGTTGAACCCACTAGGATCCAGCGAGAACGTCGAGTGGACCGAAGCTGAGGAGAAGATTCTGGGCATGTACTGGCAGCCGGCTACTGACGACTTTAAATTCAGTATAAAGTACCACAGGGTACCCAGCAGCGTGATGACTGGGCAACGTGTCCCCACCAAAAGAGAATTCCTCAGCCTCGTTATGTCAACATTTGACCCGCTCGGATTTTTGAGCTGCTACATGGTGACCGCCAAATTGTTGATGAGGGAAACCTGGAGGAGATCAGTGGAATGGGACGAGCCCCTGCCTGATGAGCTAGCCACAGCATTCGAGAGCTGGCGGCTGGAGATGAACTACGTGAGAGAGTTCCGATGTCCGCGCCACTATTTCGGCGTAGGACGAGTGCGTGAGCTACAGCTGCACATTTTCGTGGATTCGAGCCAATCGGCGTTCGCCGCGGTGGCCTATTGGAGAACCACTTATGACGACGGCGACGTGCGGGCACATTTCGTGTGTGCGAAAACCAAATGTGCCCCGATGAGGACGATGTCGATCCCGCGACTGGAACTCCAAGCAGCTGTATTGGGAACCAGGCTGATGGACACCGTAAAACAGACGCACGGCATGACGATCAGCGGCTGCGTCCTTTGGACTGATTCGAAGACTGTGCTGCACTGGATTAGCAGCACCCACCGGCGGTACAAGCAGTTCGTAGGAAACCGGGTGGCGGAGATCTTAGAGTCCACTGAGGCGTCCCAATGGAGATGGATACCATCTGCCGAAAATGTGGCTGATGACGCTACGAGACCGCAACGCCACGTGAGCCTTAGCCAAGAATCGCGGTGGCTCAGCGGAACATCGTTCCTGCGGGAGCCTGAGGATCTCTGGCCCAAGAGTTCTCCGGGTGATAGTAGCAGCCTGCAGACAACGGAGGAGGAAGAGATGCCGTGTGAGTTCGCACTGGTTTTAGCAAATAGCTTTATTTCTTTGCAGAGGTTTTCGAGCTACGATCGATTGGTCAGATCGACAGCATGGGTCCTGAGGTTCATTCAACGGTGCCGTGGGCTGCGTGACGTACATGAGGAGTACGGTCTTTCTGCTGCTGAGTGTGCTGAGGCAGAGCGCTTATTAATCCGGCGGGCGCAATCAGAGGCGTTCGCGGATGAAGCTCAAGGGAAAGCCGTAGCGAAAGACAGTCAGTTACGAGGACTTTCGCCATACTTTGACGACAATGGAATTATACGTGCGTGTGGAAGAATCGATGCCGCCGGTTGTGTCCCAGTTAACACACGGCGCCCCATCATACTGTCGCACCAGCACGCACTGTCAGAGATGATCACCGATCACTACCACAGGAAGATGAAACACCAAAACCTAGATGCGACCATTAGCGAAATCCGGACGAAGTTCTGGATAACAAATTTAAGGAGACTTTTACGGAAGGTTATAACCAGATGTCAATTATGTAAACTTCGGAGAGCGCAACCAGCTCCGCCACTGATGGGTCCCTTGCCAAAGGACCGGCTCGAGGCCAACGGGTGGCCATTTAAATACACCGGCCTGGACTATTTTGGTCCACTGCTAGTGACGATTGGACGTCGGACAGAGAAAAGGTGGGTGGCACTATTTACATGTCTAACCACCAGGGCTATCCATTTGGAAATGGCCCACGATCTGTCGACAGATTCCTGCATAATCGCTATGAGGAACTTTATGTGCCGCCGAGGACCAGTGATTAGATTGAGAAGCGACAACGGGAAGAATTTCATCGGAGCCAACCGTGAAGCCAGGAGGTTCGATGAAGTTTTCGAGCCAGAGAGGATCCAGGGTGAACTGTCATCCAAAGGAATCGAATGGATCTTCAACTGCCCGGCTCACCCGTCCGCGGGAGGCGTATGGGAACGGATGGTCCAATGCGTTAAGAAGGTGTTGGCGCATACCGTGAAGGAGGTGGCCCCTAAGGAACACGTGATGGAAAGCTTCCTTATCGAGGCGGAGAATATTGTCAACTCTCGTCCGCTTACCCATCTGCCAGTCACGGTGGACCAGGAGGCTCCATTGACGCCGAACGACCTGCTGAGAGGAGTAGCAAACGTTCCGGACCTCCCTTCAGATCGCGGATACCCGCCAGAGAAGTGCGCCACAAGGAAGCAGTGGCGTATAGCGCGGATGATGAGAGACCGATTCTGGAAGCGTTGGGTACACGAGTATCTACCAACGCTCATTCGCAGACAGAAGTGGTGTGAGCGCGTCGAGCCAATGCGTCGTGGGGATCTAGTGTACATATGTGATCCGGCCGTCCCTCGCAGGGAATGGAGGAAAGGCGTCGTGGAGGAAGTGTACCCAGGAGCTGACGGAGTTCCACGACGAGCAGCGGTGCGAATTACCAGCGACGATCGAACTAGATTAATTATGCGTCCCGTCTCCAAGTTAGCTGTTTTGGACGTGGTGAATGCAGCTGCTTCACGGGGGTGGGGATGTCGCGGAACGGATTAACCTAATTATCGATTGTCGGGCAATTCAAATGTAGCGCCACAAATTAGAGTTTATATTTAGTACAATGTAACCGGTTGAGGATTCTCGCTGTTTAGTGAATGCGGTCACACAGTTTGAAGTTAGGAAAAGCTAAGCTTCCCGCTTCCAAGTTATTCCAATCAACGAGGTCAGAGAAGCTGGGAGGCGAGACTGCGGTAATGTTAACTTATATATGTAGGGATAAATCATAAACTTGTAATATTCCTACAAAATAAAATCCGTCTGTTCAATACCATTTTACGCTACAAGATCTGGCTATTTCTTGTTTCGGTGCGGTATATCGGGTTAAAGGCAACTCCCAGTGACCGTCGTTTGAGCGGCGTCATTGCTAAAAGCTATTTTTATTAGTTGCATAAACTTGTTCTGTTTTAGTCAAGGTTTTTGAAATAAATGTAATTGGTTTACCTTCTTGAGATACTGCACCAATTGCGACGTCCGAAGCATCGGTGGTCAGGGAAAATTGAACTAGTTCCACTTGAGCAATGAGATTTTCTTTCAGCTCGTTTAAGCTGACCCAGCATCCAGCTGAATTAACATTTTTGTTTTCTAATTTCATACAAAGGCTGTGGCGTTAACCCGTTATATACGGGGAGGCCAAATACATATTTCTTCTCTGCGGACAGGAAGTAACTTAATACCAAAAAAAAAAAAAAAACATTTTTGTTGACATTTTTTTTGAAATTTTGCCATTATGACCTCCAAGATATTTTGTTAGAGGTTTGGCTATGAAGGCGTAATTTAATACAAATTTTCTATAATAGCCCGTAAGGCCTAGGAAACTTCTTAGTTCCCGAATATTTTTTGGAAGCGGATATTTATTAATTTTTTCTGGGTCTGTCTTGATGACATTATAGGATACTATGTATCCTAGAAAACTGGTTTCGCGTTTAAAAAACTTTGATTTTTTTAAAGAGATTTTCATGTTTGCTTTTAATAATATATTTATAATTTTGTTTAAGTCTTGATAATGTTGTTCAATTGAATTTGAAATTATTATAATGTCGTCCATGTAGACATGACATGTTTTCCCTACTTGTTCTCTTAGGATGTCGTCCATTGCTCTCTGAAAAATTTTTGGTGCATTTGTTAATCCAAATGGCATTCTTAAAAATTCGTATTTTCCATTATTTATTGAAAAATATGTTTTTTCGACATCGGATTCTTTTATTAATATCTGATGAAAACCTGATTCTAAATCTATTGTTGAAAATCTTGCTTTTCCCAAATTAGATAAAATTACTGATGGGTCTTGCACTGGGTACCTGTCAGGTATGGTTCTTTCATTTAATGTTTTATAATCAATTTCGAGTCTTAATTTACGGCTTCCGTCTTGACTTTCTCCTTTCTTTGGGACTACCAGAACTGGTGAATTATAAGGTAATAACATTCTACTGATTTCGCTATTCACAAAGTCCTTGACAGATAACGCATACGGATATTGCTTCCCGTATATTGGCCGGTCGTGAATAAGATTTATTTCCCCTTTTATGTCTGTTCTAAAACAAATTTGTATATTTATCTTTGAATGCTCTTTTTCAATATAGTGAAATATTTTTTTCTTTAGTCCGTCAGTTAGATCAGTACCTATAATATTTATCTGTTGTTTGTCGGATAACTCAACGACGGCTGTCTTGAAATTTTTACATTTTAAACTATTTTTATTTACTCAATTTTTTACGTTATTTTCTTCGTCGGCACTCTCAGGATTATTAATTACCAAAATATTTGTATTTTTATTGATGGATATTTCTACGTCGGCGTTCTCAGGATTTTTATTTCCCAATATATTTGTATTTTTATAGACGGATATTTCTACGTCGGCGCTTTTAGGATTTTCAAATCCCAAGACATTTTTATTTTTATTGACGGATATTTCTACGTCGGCGCTCTCACTATTTTCGAATACCAAGCTTTTCACACTATTTTCCACAAATAATGAATCTGTGTTTTCACTCTTTTTATCATCAAAATATTTTTCATATATTATTATTTACTTCAATTAAACTTACTTCATTTTGTTCTCCATTATCATAATATTTTAATTTTTCTGTTTTCCCTTTATATTTCAAGACTCCCTTTTCTTATTTATTATAGCTCCAATTTTTCTTAATACATTGAATTCAATTAGAAGATCAGATTCTAATCCGTCGATTTCATAAAATAAATGTTTTATTTAAAATATATTTATATTATGATAAAATTTAATAATTTAATACCCATCATACAAATCTGTAGTTACCTTTTTGGATAATTCATTTTTATTTTCAAAAATTTCCTTTTTTTTATAACAAGGAGTGGCTCCTGTATCTATTAAAATCTTTAGCTGCTTCTTTGTTTTTCTGTCTATCCTATTAAAATAAGGCATTCCCCTGTAGGGGTCTGGTCTAAAAAATGATCTTCATTAATATTATTTAATCTGGTTACTTTATTAGCTGGTTGATTTACTGTTCCATTTGGTTCTCTTTTTTGAGCTTGATCTTGCTCTCTATTTTGATTTGTATGATAATTTGAACGATTATTATTTTGATAATAATTGATATTATATTTTCCTCGATTATTATTTGCCTGCCAATTATTATTCGCCTGCCGATTGTTCTAAGGTTTATTCTGGATCATCGATGAATCAAAATCCATGGGCTCGACGGCTTGTTGCTTTTGATTGTTGTTTCGATTATTGTTTTGCCAAAAATTTCCCCTTTGTGGCCAATTATAATTTTGGTAATTACTTAAATGATTTCCCATTTTATTAGAATTATTATTTTGTCGTATTTGAATAAATTGTAAGTTGTTTCCGTGATATTTATTTTCATATTTAAATCCAATAAACTTGTTTGCGAATTGAGCACGGAAATTGTTTGATTCTAATTCTTGGACCTTTGCCAAAGCATTGGGCAAATCTGGTGGATTTAATGAGAAAAGAGTTTGTGAGATAGATCCATTTAGTCCGTGGTTGTAGGACGGCCGTCCGAGGAGTTCGGATGCGAAACCCGAAGTTCGCACTCTGGAGCGCGGACGTTGCGAGAAGCGAGCGAGGGAGCGCAAGAGGGGCGAGAGCGAAAACTCGGAGAGCTCAGTGAACAGTGCCGATGCAGTGGGCCACTGACCTAAACATTCCGCCCCTCCTTGCAACTACTCGGGTTGCAACATAGACTGGTTGCTCTTCTCACGGCTGGTGGCAGGCTCCGGACACGACCCACCCAAACACGGTGCTCTGGGCTACTGGCAGTCCATCCTGAATTTTCAGGAAGCCCGGTGACCGCGGGCTGCGTGGCACCCCGACGTGTAGCAGAAAATTGCCGCGGAGTGTCGGATTAATGCCGTGGGGTGGCGGACGAGGGCAGAGGAGCGGCTGAAGAATGCCGTGGGGTGGCGGACGAAGACCGAGGAGCGGCTGAGGAGTGTTGTGGAGTGGCAACGGATCTCTGCGACCGGCGTGCTGCCGCGCGGGACTGCCGTGATGCCATCGGTGGTTCCGAGAGATGAAGAAGAGTGTGGTGATCCTGGCCGCATGTTTTGCAGCGATCACCTCGCCGACACGCTCCGTCGGAGTGCTTGTGGGCCAAACAGCGGTGGCAGTACCGGTTGGCAAGGACAGCCCGGAGCTTCTTCTCGGCACTCAGACCGACGACACTTCCGAAGTGGATGGATCCCGCAACAGACTCGGCAACGGTAGGATTGCATACCTCGAGTTCGTCTGTGTTCCAATGCGATGGCACTGCGCGGACGTGGAAATTGAGCCAGAGCAAAGGATCGTGAAGATGCGAGCTCGGAACCACTATGCTGGGGATCGCGCAAGGGGGGCATCACAACGTATTTGCCACGATTGTCCCTTCTTGTAGTCTGGACAAAATTGTGTTCACAGACGGAATCAGAATCAGGGACTATCTGTGTGGGCACTTCCTCAACCTTCCAGAATTTGGTAAGGGGATGATCCAACGAGTCGTCGAGTCCGCAGGTAACTCGAGTGGAGAAGGCGGACAAATTGCGGGGGGCCGCTGGAGATATGGGGCCTGTCAACATCCATCCAAAAATGGTTTCCTGGCCGAGAAGTGAACCGCAAATGTTAGCCCTGGCGTTGCCGAGGAGGATGGACGGAAGAATGTCGGCTCCTATCAAGACATCGATTTGGGAGCTCTCGAAGAACTTGGGATCCGCAAGGGGGATGTCAGGAATTCCCTTAAGAAGGTCTAGAGGGATACGAAGGCAGATTTCCGGCCAGCTGCGGAAGAACGTAAGCTGAAGTTTCTAAATGCAGCCCGGTTCTGGAAGGCGATCGAATAGAAAAATGACAGAGTTTCGTGGACTGAGCGGCAACGGTTTGATTAAGACCAGAGACTTGGGCCTGGATAGTCTTGAATGGAAGTTTGACGAGGTTTAAAAGTCTCTCCGTAAAAAAGGTTGCCTCGGAACCAGAATCGATCAGGGCACGCGCCTGGAAATTGCACCCTAAATGGCAAATGTTAATAAGGGCTGTGCCCAGTAAAAGGGCTCTTGAGCCGGAAGCGAAGCACACTTTGCCGGAAATAATTAAATAATATTTATATTTAAATAGTAATTATAATTATGAATTAATAATTTTGATAATTTAATAATAATTATAATTATAAATACTTGTTCGTAGGGGACGATCCTTCCACAAAAGAAGCGAATTTGAAGCACAAAAAATTCCCACGGCGCAAACGCAAAGGGCAGACGAAGATGAGAAGTCGGGGGCGTCGTGGTATATTTCCGTGTTGTTTATTCAGCGTTATACATGAGACTAATTAAAACTTAAAACTAAAACCGCGCTCCCGCCCGCTTTACTCCGTTCAAGCGAGAGCGGGAGATCGGCAGCGGCCATCCGAGGAGTTCGGATGCGAAACCCGAAGTTCGCACTCTGGAGCGCGGACGTTGTGAGAGGCGAGCGAGGGAGCGCAAGAGGGGCGAGAGCGAAAGCTCGGAGAGCTCAGTGACCAGCGCCAATGCAGTGGGCCACTGACCTAAACATTCCGCCCCCTTGCAACTACTCGGGTTGCAACATAGCCTGGTTGCTCTTCTCACGGCTGGTGACAGGCTCCGGACACGACCCACCCAAACACGGTGCTCTGGGCCACTGGCAATCCATCTTGAATTTTCAGGAAGCCCGGCCGCATCACACTCGGATACATATCCGCGCCCAGGATGATGGAGATCGTCGCGGGGAGATAAAACCGCTCATCAGCCAGCGTAATGTCCCGAAAGTGGGTCCTTACCGCGTCGCTCAGTTCCCGGATTGGAGTGCGGATGCGCACGTGAGGCTCTATTTTAAAAATTGTGTCGAGCCGGACAGTGCTGTCGATTTTGGACCCCACGGTTGCCGAACAAATCTGTTCGCCTCCCACGTTGGAGGTCGGCAAGCGGAAACTCGACGCTAGCGAAGCGTCGATACAGCTCATAGGCGTACACGGGTCGATGAGCGCCGCAGTGTCGAAGACTTGACTCCCGGTCTCTAAACGCACCAAAGCCGTCGGTAGGAGGTTGACGCTGTGCCGCTGTAGGAGGGACGTTAAGGACGGAGCGGTGACCGCAAGCTGCGTGGCACCCCGAGTAGCAGAAAATTGCCGCAGAGTGTCAGATGAGTGCCGTGGAGTGGCGGACGAGTGCCGAGGAGCGGCTGTAGAATGCCGTGGAGTGGCGGACGAGGGCCGAGGAGCGGCTGAGGAGTGTTGCGGAGTGGCAGCGGATCTCTGCGACCGGCGTGCTGCCGGGCGGGACTGCCGTGATGCCATCGGTGGTTCCGAGAGATGAAGCAGAGTGTGGTGATCCTGGCCGCAAGTTTTGCAGCGATCACCTCGCCGAGGGCGAGGGCCAAACAGCGATGGCAGTACCGGTTGGCAAGGACAGCCCGGAGCCTCTTCTCGGCACTCAGACGGAGGAACCGACGACACTTCCGAAGTGGATGGATCCCGCTACAGACTCGGCAACGGTAGGATTGCATACCTCGAGTTCGTCTGTGCTCCAAAGCGATGGCGCTGCGCGGACGTGGAGACATCGTGTGATATCTGGTTGGCGGAATAGGACAAAATAAAAAATTTGGATCAGTAGTGATAAGAACTGTGAATTGGAACTACGGGTTGGAACTATTAATTGACGCTACGAATCGAAGTGATGAATTGAACCACCGGAGTGAAGGGTCGACTGTTTATTGCGGGCAGACGGACTCTTCCATTGGAAGAAGGACGACCTTCGCTATGGGACGCTTAATGAGTCCCCGTGCAGTGCGGATGTCGACCACACGAACATGGCCATCGGCTCCTGGAAACACCGCGGCGATTCTGCCTAATCGCCACTCATTGGACGGAAGGTTGTCTTCCTTGACTACCACCATGTCCCCGGCACGGAGATTTCTTGGTTCTTGGGTTCGCCACTTATTCCGCTTATGGAGTTCCTTGAGGTACTCCTCTTTCCATCGCAGACGAAATTGTTGATGAAGAGCCTTCAGGTGCTGCCAGCGGTTTATAATAGATGTGGTGTCCCCCTTTATCTCGGGTTCGACCATGGCGAGGAGGGGCCCTCCAACAAGAAAGTGCCCAGGCGTAAGTGCCAACAGGTCAGTGGGGTCTTCGGACATCGGCGCGAGCGGACGCGAATTCAGGCATGCTTCGATCCTAGCTAGAAGCGTGGACAGCTCTTCGAATGTGTATTTTCGCGTCGCCGTAGACTTGTAGAACAGGGTCTTGAAGCTCTTAACACCTGCTTCCCACAAACCTCCCATGTGGGGTGCTCCCGGAGGAATGAATTGCCAGAGCAGCTGCTGGTGACTATAGGCACCTGTCACAGCTTCCTTGAGAGCTTGGAGAGACTCGCGGGAGAGTAAGGCAGCCGCACCCACAAAGGTCTTGCCATTGTCCGACTGAACTTGACGGGGGCATCCTCTTCGGGACACGAAACGGGCGAAGGCGGCGAGAAACTTCTCAGTCGTAAGGTCGGAAGTAGGTTCTAAATGGATGGCCTTTGTGGCGAAGCACACGAACACCAGCACATACCCTTTCGTAATGAGACAGGCTCGTCCCGTGTAGTTTTTGATGTCAAAGGGACCGGCATAGTCCACACCGGTATATGTGAAAGGGCGCGGGAAGGACGTTCGTTCTTTGGGTAAGTCTCCCATCAGTTGCGTTTGCAACCTTTTTTTGTGGATGATGCAGACCTTGCATGAATATATGACGGACTTGACCAAATTCCTTACCCTCGGGATCCAGAATTTGGAACGGATCAGACGGATCATAAGCTGATTGCCACCGTGCAGCGTTATACGATGCGTAAAATGGACGAGGAGTCGGGACAGATGGCAGTCGTATGGAAGGATGACAGGATGCCGTTCATCATACTGGAGAAGTTCGGAAGCCGTGACTCGGCCGCATGCTCTTATGAGCCTTGGGAATCAATGAACGGGTTCAGGTTTTGGACCAGGCTGGATGCTGGCACTGGCCGTTTCTGGCTTAAGCAGCCCATCTCAAGGGCAAAGTGCCTGCGTTGCGTAACGGAAATCAGTTGCCGCTCGGCCGACGCAATTTCAGGAGCTGTCAAGAGATCCTCAAACGGGGACATGAGTTTTCGCGAACGCTGGATGAACCGATGAGCGTAAGCGAGGACTCGCAACGCCTTGTCGAGTGTGGAAAAACGCTCCAGAATGTCTTCAGGGGGGGCCTTCGCAACATGGACCTTGACTGCTCGCTTCTCGAGTTCAGTCACAGGGGGTTCATAGCCTTGAGTGGGCCACTCGCAGCGAGGCCACTGCAGCCAGGCGGGACCATGCCACCACAGCTGGCTGTCCGCAAGGTCTTGAAGCGCCACCCTCCGGCTAGCGAGATCTGCCGGGTTATGCTCGGAGCGGACGTGTGCCCATTTCTCCACCTCGGTAAGCTGGGTAATCTTGGTCACACGATTTGCCACGAACGTTGTCCATTGGCACGCTGGCTTATGCAACCAGGCGAGAACAATCGTAGAGTCCGTCCAACAGTGCAGGGCGGACGCCTGCCCGGGCATCTTCGGAAGAACGGCGTTGGCCATTTCGGACAATAACAAGGCTCCGCACAACTCGAGCCGCGGGAGTGACACCGTTTTTACCGGGGCCACCCGTGTCTTTGCCGTGAGCAAGTTCACCATTACCGCGGACCCAGCCTCAACTCGGACGTAGAGGGCTGCGCCGTACGCCTTCTGCGAGGCGTCGCAGAACCCATGATGCTCAATTTTCCAATGTGGTCGGAAAGCGACCCATCGGGGAATGTGGATCTGATCAAGAGCGGAGTAATTTTCCAGGAAGTCAACCCATCTTTGGCAAAAATCTCGAGGGAGGGCCTCGTCCCATCCTAGATTTTGGAGCCAAATGTCCTGCATGAACATCTTTGCCCGGACTATGAAGGGGGCGAGCCAACCCGCGGGATCAAATAGTTTGGCGATTTGGGATAGGACTTGACGCTTTGTGAACGTTGAAGACAAGGTCAATTCGGGCGGAATGAAGAAAAACTCGTCAGACGTCGCCTTCCACCGCACTCCGAGAGTTTTAGCCGTGCTCTCTGCGTCGATTTCAAGGAAGTCCGCGCGAAGGAGATGGTCACTCTGGATGTTGGCCAAAATCGCCTTGCTATTGGATGTCCATTTTCTAAGGGGGAATCCTGCTGAATCCAGGGCTTCCTGGAGCTCGCGGATAGCCGCTTGCGCTTCGGTTTTGGAGTCTGCCCCCGCGAGTACGTCGTCGACGTACATGAACTGTCGGATAATCCGACTCGCCTGCGGATACCTCGACTCTTCGTCGTCGGCGAGCTGTTGCAGGACACGGATCGCTAGGAACGGGGCACAATTGACCCCGAAGGTGACTGTTTTCAACTCGTAGTCGCGGATTTCCCCATCGGAATTGCGGAATAGAATGCGCTGCAAAGGAGTATGCTGGGGGTCTACCCAAATTTGCCGATACATCTTCTCGATGTCGGCGTTCAGGATTTGAATCGTGAGGTCGGATTGTAAGACCGGGCCCGCGTAAAGTATGTCATTCAGACTGGTCCCGTTTGCGGAAGGGCTAGAGGCGTTGAAAACCACCCGCACTTTAGTGGTTGTGCTCTCGGGCTTAAGAACGGCGTGATGTGGAAGGTAGTACGTGGCGGAACTGCTCGTCAAAGGGACCTCGGCCATGTGACCTAAGTCGAGGTATTCTTGGATTACAGAGTCATACCGGGCCTTCAGGGGAGGATCTCTTTTTAGGCGCTGCTCGTTACGCAGAAATTGAGCCAGAGCAAAGGATCGTGAAGATGCGAGCTCGGAACCATTATGCTCGGGATCGCGCAAGGGGAACATCACAACGTATTTGCCACGATTGTCCCTTCTTGTAGTCTGGACAAAATTGTGTTCGCAAACGGAATCAGACTCGGGGACTATCTGTGTGGGCACTTCCTCAACCTTCCAGAATTTGGTAAGGGGATGATCCAACGAGTCGTCGAGTCCGCAGGTAACTCGAGTGGAGAAGGCGGACAAATTGCGGGGGGCCGCTGGAGATATGGGGCCTGTCAACATCCATCCAAAAATGGTTTCCTGGCCGAGAAGTGAACCGCAAATGTTAGCCCTGGCGTTGCCGAGGAGGATGGACGGAAGAATATCGGCTCCTATCAAGACATCGATTTGGGAGCTCTCGAAGAACTTGGGATCTGCAAGGGGGATATCAGGAATTCCCTTAAGAAGATCTCGAGGGACTGGATACGAAGGCAGATTCCCGGCCAGCTGCGGAAGAACGTAAGCTGAAGTTTCTAAATGCAGCCCGGGTCTGGAAGGCGATCGAATAGAAAAATGACAGAGTTTCGTGGACTGAGCGGCAACGGTTTGATTAAGACCAGAGACTTGGGCCTGGATAGTCTTGAATGGAAGTTTGACGAGGTTGAAAAGTCTCTCCGTAATAAAGGTTTCCTCGGAACCAGAGTCGTTTAGGGCACGCGCCTGGAAATTGCACCCTAAATGGCAAATGTTAATGAGGGCTGTGCCTAGTAAGACGGCTCTTGAGCCGGAAGCGAAGCACACTTGCACATCAGAATGATCCTCTGTGGGGCTCGTGCCTCTTGTAGTAGGCGTGGGTCGAGACCTGGATGGCGCAGACGGACTTGGAGCGGCCGCGAATGGATTACCGCGGTGCAGGAGGGTGTGATGACGGCTGTGGCACGTGAAGCAGCTATGGGCACTAGTGCAATCCCGTTGCAAGTGCCCTCGTGCAAAACAGTTCAGGCAAGGCTGCTTTTTCTTAATGTAGTCGGAGCGACCATTTACATCCATCTCAAGGAAGCGCGGACATAAGCGAACAGGATGATTCTCTCTTGAGCAGAGATCGCACCCTCTTGGGGCTGGAGTCACTCTGGCCTCGTAAGAATTAAGCCTACGCGCTGGGGCGCTCGCAGGTGTCGACCTTGGCGGAACCTGACCCGAACTGCTAGGCCTTATGTCATCGATAGCCTCCAGAGTGCGATGACGCTCTGTCAGGAACGAGTCTAACTCATTCCATGTTGGAATCTCAGCCTTGTTGTGAATGGATTGCTCCCACATTGAAAGCGTGATTTTGGGAAGCTTTAAGGAAACCATGTAAACCAGGAGACAATCCCAAGTCTCGACTTGAATAGAGGACATCTCTAAGGCTGTCAGGCAACTTTGGATTGTCCCTTGCAGCTCCTTCAGAGCGGCTCCGGACTCTTGGGGTACTGCCTGGATGTTGAAGAGGATTTTTAGCTGGCTATTGACTAATAACCGCCGATTTTCGAAGCGGTCGGTGAGGCTTCGCCACGCGGAGATAAACCCTTCGTTGGTCAGCGGGGCTTTGGAAACAATGGCGTGCGCATCGCCACTTGTTTTGGATAATAGGTGGAACAACTTCTCCACCGGTGTAAGACGCGAGTTGTGTATGTATATCGCGGTAAAAAGATCTCTGAAGGTGGGCCACCGCAGGTAATCACCAGCGAAAACTTCGGTGTCGACTGGTGGCAAACGACAGCCCGTAGACGGCGGTGTTGGAACACTGACAGCAGCCTGAATGGGCTGGGAGGCGGCCTTGTCTATTATGTCCTGTAGTTGGACCAAACATCTCGAATATACGGAGTAGCAGTAACTGTACTTGGATTCAAGCACTGTCGAGGTGGCAGAACTGTCGGTGGACGCGGAAAGAAGATCGGAGCAACTTTCATAGCTCTTCTCCACCTTTTCCCACAAGGCCCGGATTTGGTCCCGATGGACTTGGCACATGCCATGGGAAAGTCGTTCTGGTTCAGCGGCGCTCGGAGTATGAATATCCGCTTGAAATTGGCTAACCCGGTCTGTTGTGGCAATAAACTTTTTGAGGGCGATGTCTATCGCAGTTTGAGCCATCTTGGACACCGACCGAGAAAGCCTTGACGGGGGACCGGAGATAGTCTCGACGGACTCGTCGCTTTTTGCCCTTGGAATGGCTATGGCCGCCTTTGGTGTTAATTGAGACGGCCGCGGAGACGCGGATTGGGACCTGTCCAAACGGATAGATGGGATCGACCTCGGTTTCTTGTCGTCTCCCGTGGGCATTCTTGGACTCGAACTTTGCGGATCAGCTCTTGTCGACTGACCTGAGCAAGGGGCGTCTCGTTCAGAACGTGAGGATATTCACCGTTAAGCTCTCGGCGCGATCTGAGTCGCCAACGAGTTGGTCGTCGCTGCCAATGAACGCACGCAAAAGAAAAGAAAGCCCCAGAGAACGGTCACACTGTTAATTTGTGCGGAGTAGAAAGCACAGTGCCATATACAACGGGAAGAATCGGAAGAAAATATTTGGAAATCGATGAAACTGTATTGATTGTTTATATATTTGTATATCTTGTTACTCCCTTTGTTGACTTCTGTTTTTTTTTTATTCTAATTTTTCCCTTAGTTAGTGTTGCCAAATAATTTTATTGTATTAAGGTTTTTATTTATTTTTTTTGGATTTGGAAAATATCTTTGATTGCAAAAAAAAATCCGGAAAATCGCAATAAAAAATAAATTAATTAATCCATTAAATAAATTAATTACTTTGCCGGAAATAATTAAATAATATTTATAATTAAATAGTAATTATAATTATGAATTAATAATTTGTATATTTAAATAATAATTATAATTATAAATACTTATTATTTTTTTCGGAGCCGGAATGGTGGAATTAAAAACCTTGACTTTGGTTCGGGAGAAGCGTTCACTGGGTTACGCCGGTCGGCAGAGCAGTGCATGCGTGAGGGCGCGGTAGAGAGAGAGAGAAGAAAAAAACAGCAACAATAACAACACGGCAGGTGCGGTGGTTAATGCGGCAATTTGGCGAAAAAACAATCACGGTCACACCCGTGTGGATTTGAATTTATTTTATTTTATGTTCCTGTATGTGGAGGCAGAAAATATATTTATGTAGATATGGGCATGCATGCGTTTATGGATATGTGTATGTTTATATCGGTACAGTAGAGCGTCGAGGAGTGGACTGTATTTGAAGTGACGGAACAGATGAAATTATGTGGAGAGAAAAAATCACAAGACAAAAATATATCTCGACAGCGGCGGACTGTACGGCGAACTGGGAAACTCCGAAATTCCTTCCCACCGAGTGGCTGATATTAGTTATGCCTTTTTATTTTCCACCACACAATTTCACTTTTTGTCGTATTTTTGGAGGCGGAATTGCACTGCACTATGTACACAAATTGTCACGCGCGTGTATGTGTATGTCTGGATGCACATATGCCTTGACCGTTGGCAAGTTGATGTACAACGGGGAACAAAAAGGAAAACGGCAAGACACGGCAAATGGCGACGCACACAAAGCGGAGACGGATAGAAAATTTTGGAATTGAAGGAATGTTAAATTTCTCGACTGCCTTTGTGTCGGGAAAACTTGGACGTGGAGTTGACACGAAAAAAAATTGATCTTACTGCATTGTGAACGAAATTCAATGTTCGAACCACTGCTAAAGACCGGCAGCGAGAGGGAGTCGGAAAATGCTCGTACATATCTTTTTTGCGGAAAAATCACAGGAGCTGCTGATCGAATGGCAGAAGGATATCCTGATCCGGCTCGAAGGACCAAAATGGTTGTAGGTCCTTCCACAAAAAGAATTGAAGGCACAATAAAATTCCCACGGCGCAAACGAAAAATGAAGAAGTCGGGGGCGTCGTGGTGTACTTCACTGTCTTTTATTCAGATGCATACATGAGACTAAAAACTTAAAACTAAAACCGCGCTCCCGCCCGCTTTACTCCGTTGAAGCGAGAGCGGGAGATCGGCAACGGCCGTCCGAGGAGTTCGGATGCGAAACCCGAAGCTCGCACTCTGGAGCGCGGACGTTGCGAGAAGCGAGCGAGGGAGTGCAAGAGAGGCGAGAGCGAAAGCTCGGAGAGCTCAGTGAGGCAATAAAATATTTTTCACTTTGAAATTTATAAATACTCATTACAGTTTCTGCAGCTTCCCTCCAACCAACATATTTTGTTGGTTCCCCGGTGAATTTCCTTCCTTCAAAACCGTCTATTTTGCTGGTCTCTTCATTATACTGAACATTTATTAATCTATTTATTAGTTCCACTGTTAAGCCGCCCGCTGTGGCTTTACTAAAGGGTGGCTCACGAAAGCTTTGCGTTTTAAAATCGCTATAAAAAGCAACGAGTATATATTTTTCAAAAATTGTTTTATCATTTGAATTTTCATTAGGGCTTCAATCGTGTCTGGGTGGTTGGCGTAACACTTATCCTTGACGGCACCCCACAAAAAATAATTCAACGGGGTCAAATCGCAGCTGCGAGGGGGCCAGTTGACAGCGCCGTTTCGGCTGATTATGCGATTTTCAAAGCCAAAATTATCGATAGTTCAAAAAACAAAAGCTTGATCGGCCACCCTTTATCTGCAGAAAAATTTGGTGCTGAACCTCCGGTTGCCATTTTTAAATTTAATTCACCAAAGCTATTTATTAAATCTTCCAGATTGTTTCTTTATTATTTATTAAATCTAGATTGGCGATTAAACTTACTGTTTTTATCAATGTTTCAATCTTATATATTTTTTTGCAATTCCCTAATCTTAAATTATAATCTTTATTTTTTTTATTATTGTACATTTATTCCTCACGAAACTGTCCGGATGGGGTCTTCCTGGATTCAGCGAAGATTGATGGCGAGAGAATGGCCTTCCTTACTTCTTTATTTTTTTTTTTGTTTCAGCGTGTTGTCTTTTTTTTTGTTGTGTGAGGAGTCATAAACTCCCCACAAATCTCGATGCAGGAGATCGGCCTAGCAACAGCGGAGGAGGCGAGAAAACCGGAGAAATGAAGGGCATCCAGGTCAAACGGGAAACATTCGGACCTTGGACCCTCATATGGCAAGGGCAATGAGGTCATACGGTGAATTGGCGGACTTCGGACCCGCACAAAGAGGACACACCGTGAATTAACGGTACCTCAGTGGACCTTGGATCCGAGGGAAATAACGGCACCTACAGCGCCTATAAAAAGGACGGCGCAAGCGCAGCTGGGGACAGTACGAGTGCGAGAATCAGAGCGAGTGCGTGAACGCGGAATAAGTAAACATCGAAACCGAAGTGGTGGCAAACGACAGCCCGTAGACGGCGGTGTTGGAACACTGACAGCAGCCTGAATGGGCTGGGAGGCGGCCTTGTCTATTATGTCCTGTAGTTGGACCAAACATCTCGAATATACGGAGTAGCAGTAACTGTACTTGGATTCAAGCACTGTCGAGGTGGCAGAACTGTCGGTGGACGCGGAAAGAAGATCGGAGCAACTTTCATAGCTCTTCTCCACCTTTTCCCACAAGGCCCGGATTTGGTCCCGATGGACTTGGCACATGCCATGGGAAAGTCGTTCTGGTTCAGCGGCGCTCGGAGTATGAATATCCGCTTGAAATTGGCTAACCCGGTCTGTTGTGGCAATAAACTTTTTGAGGGCGATGTCTATCGCAGTTTGAGCCATCTTGGACACCGACCGAGAAAGCCTTGACGGGGGACCGGAGATAGTCTCGACGGACTCGTCGCTTTTTGCCCTTGGAATGGCTATGGCCGCCTTTGGTGTTAATTGAGACGGCCGCGGAGACGCGGATTGGGACCTGTCCAAACGGATAGATGGGATCGACCTCGGTTTCTTGTCGTCTCCCGTGGGCATTCTTGGACTCGAACTTTGCGGATCAGCTCTTGTCGACTGACCTGAGCAAGGAGCGTCTCGTTCAGAACGTGAGGATATTCACCGTTAAGCTCTCGGCGCGATCTGAGTCGCCAACGAGTTGGTCGTCGCTGCCAATGAACGCACGCAAAAGAAAAGAAAGCCCCAGAGAACGGTCACACTGTTAATTTGTGCGGAGTAGAAAGCACAGTGCCATATACAACGGGAAGAATCGGAAGAAAATATTTGGAAATCGATGAAACTGTATTGATTGTTTATATATTTGTATATCTTGTTACTCCCTTTGTTGACTTCTGTTTTTTTTTTATTCTAATTTTTCCCTTAGTTAGTGTTGCCAAATAATTTTATTGTATTAAGGTTTTTATTTATTTTTTTTGGATTTGGAAAATATCTTTGATTGCAAAAAAAATCCGGAAAACCGCAATAAAAAATAAATTAATTAATCCATTAAATAAATTAATTACTTTGCCGGAAATAATTAAATAATATTTATAATTAAATAGTAATTATAATTATGAATTAATAATTTCTATATTTAAATAATAATTATAATTATAAATACTTATTATTTTTTACGGAGCCGGAATGGTGGAATTAAAAACCTTGACTTTGGTTCGGGAGAAGCGTTCACTGGGTTACGCCGGTCGGCAGAGCAGTGCATGCGTGAGGGCGCGGTAGAGAGAGAGAAGAAAAAAACAGCAACAATAACAACACGGCAGGTGCGGTGGTTAATGCGGCAATTTGGCGAAAAAACAATCACGGTCACACCCGTGTGGATTTGAATTTATTTTATTTTATGTTCCTGTATGTGGAGGCAGAAAATATATTTATGTAGATATGGGCATGCATGCGTTTATGGATATGTGTATGTTTATATCGGTACAGTAGAGCGTCGAGGAGTGGACTGTATTTGAAGTGACGGAACAGATGAAATTATGTGGAGAGAAAAAATCACAAGACAAAAAAAATATCTCGACAGCGGCGGACTGTACGGCGAACTGGGAAACTCCGAAATTCCTTCCCACCGAGTGGCTGATATTAGTTATGCCTTTTTATTTTCCACCACACAATTTCACTTTTTGTCGTATTTTTTGGAGGCGGAATTGCACTGCACTATGTACACAAATTGTCACGCGCGTGTATGTGTATGTCTGGATGCACATATGCCTTGACCGTTGGCAAGTTGATGTACAACGGGGAACAAAAAGGAAAACGGCAAGACACGGCAAATGGCGACGCACACAAAGCGGAGACGGATAGAAAATTTTTGGAATTGAAGGAATGTTAAATTTCTCGACTGCCTTTGTGTCGGGAAAACTTGGACGTGGAGTTGACACGAAAAAAAATTGATCTTACTGCATTGTGAACGAAATTCAATGTTCGAACCACTGCTAAAGACCGGCAGCGAGAGGGAGTCGGAAAATGCTCGTACATATCTTTTTTGCGGAAAAATCACAGGAGCTGCTGATCGAATGGCAGAAGGATATCCTGATCCGGCTCGAAGGACCAAAATGGTTGTAGGTCCTTCCACAAAAAGAATTGAAGGCACAATAAAATTCCCACGGCGCAAACGAAAAATGAAGAAGTCGGGGGCGTCGTGGTGTACTTCACTGTCTTTTATTCAGATGCATACATGAGACTAAAAACTTAAAACTAAAACCGCGCTCCCGCCCGCTTTACTCCGTTGAAGCGAGAGCGGGAGATCGGCAACGGCCGTCCGAGGAGTTCGGATGCGAAACCCGAAGCTCGCACTCTGGAGCGCGGACGTTGCGAGAAGCGAGCGAGGGAGTGCAAGAGAGGCGAGAGCGAAAGCTCGGAGAGCTCAGTGAGGCAATAAAATATTTTTCACTTTGAAATTTATAAATACTCATTACAGTTTCTGCAGCTTCCCTCCAACCAACATATTTTGTTGGTTCCCCGGTGAATTTCCTTCCTTCAAAACCGTCTATTTTGCTGGTCTCTTCATTATACTGAACATTTATTAATCTATTTATTAGTTCCACTGTTAAGCCGCCCGCTGTGGCTTTACTAAAGGGTGGCTCACGAAAGCTTTGCGTTTTAAAATCGCTATAAAAAGCAACGAGTATATATTTTTCAAAAATTGTTTTATCATTTGAATTTTCATTAGGGCTTCAATCGTGTCTGGGTGGTTGGCGTAACACTTATCCTTGACGGCACCCCACAAAAAATAATTCAACGGGGTCAAATCGCAGCTGCGAGGGGGCCAGTTGACAGCGCCGTTTCGCCTGATTATGCGATTTTCAAAGCCAAAATTATCGATAGTTCAAAAAACAAAAGCTTGATCGGCCACCCTTTATCTGCAGAAAAATTTGGTGCTGAACCTCCGGTTGCCATTTTTAAATTTAATTCACCAAAGCTATTTATTAAATCTTCCAGATTGTTTCTTTATTATTTATTAAATCTAGATTGGCGATTAAACTTACTGTTTTTATCAATGTTTCAATCTTATATATTTTTTTGCAATTCCCTAATCTTAAATTATAATCTTTATTTTTTTTATTATTGTACATTTATTCCTCACGAAACTGTCCGGATGGGGTCTTCCTGGATTCAGCGAAGATTGATGGCGAGAGAATGGCCTTCCTTACTTCTTTATTTTTTTTTTGTTTCAGCGTGTTGTCTTTTTTTTTGTTGTGTGAGGAGTCATAAACTCCCCACAAATCTCTAGCAACAGCGGAGGAGGCGAGAAAACCGGAGAAATGAAGGGCATCCAGGTCAAACGGGAAACATTCGGACCTTGGACCCTCATATGGCAAGGGCAATGAGGTCATACGGTGAATTGGCGGACTTCGGACCCGCACAAAGAGGACACACCATGAATTAACGGTACCTCGATGGACCTTGGACCCGCGCCCGGCAAGGGCAACGGGGTCATACAGTTAATTGGCGGACTTCGGACCCGCACAAAGAGGACACACCGTGAATTAACGGTACCTCAGTGGACCTTGGATCCGAGGGAAATAACGGCACCTACAGCGCCTATAAAAAGGACGGCGCAAGCGCAGCTGGGGACAGTACGAGTGCGAGAATCAGAGCGAGTGCGTGAACGCGGAATAAGTAAACATCGAAACCGAAGTGGTGGCAAACGACAGCCCGTAGACGGCGGTGTTGGAACACTGACAGCAGCCTGAATGGGCTGGGAGGCGGCCTTGTCTATTATGTCCTGTAGTTGGACCAAACATCTCGAATATACGGAGTAGCAGTAACTGTACTTGGATTCAAGCACTGTCGAGGTGGCAGAACTGTCGGTGGACGCGGAAAGAAGATCGGAGCAACTTTCATAGCTCTTCTCCACCTTTTCCCACAAGGCCCGGATTTGGTCCCGATGGACTTGGCACATGCCATGGGAAAGTCGTTCTGGTTCAGCGGCGCTCGGAGTATGAATATCCGCTTGAAATTGGCTAACCCGGTCTGTTGTGGCAATAAACTTTTTGAGGGCGATGTCTATCGCAGTTTGAGCCATCTTGGACACCGACCGAGAAAGCCTTGACGGGGGACCGGAGATAGTCTCGACGGACTCGTCGCTTTTTGCCCTTGGAATGGCTATGGCCGCCTTTGGTGTTAATTGAGACGGCCGCGGAGACGCGGATTGGGACCTGTCCAAACGGATAGATGGGATCGACCTCGGTTTCTTGTCGTCTCCCGTGGGCATTCTTGGACTCGAACTTTGCGGATCAGCTCTTGTCGACTGACCTGAGCAAGGGGCGTCTCGTTCAGAACGTGAGGATATTCACCGTTAAGCTCTCGGCGCGATCTGAGTCGCCAACGAGTTGGTCGTCGCTGCCAATGAACGCACGCAAAAGAAAAGAAAGCCCCAGAGAACGGTCACACTGTTAATTTGTGCGGAGTAGAAAGCACAGTGCCATATACAACGGGAAGAATCGGAAGAAAATATTTGGAAATCGATGAAACTGTATTGATTGTTTATATATTTGTATATCTTGTTACTCCCTTTGTTGACTTCTGTTTTTTTTTTATTCTAATTTTTCCCTTAGTTAGTGTTGCCAAATAATTTTATTGTATTAAGGTTTTTATTTATTTTTTTTTGGATTTGGAAAATATCTTTGATTGCAAAAAAAAATCCGGAAAACCGCAATAAAAAATAAATTAATTAATCCATTAAATAAATTAATTACTTTGCCGGAAATAATTAAATAATATTTATAATTAAATAGTAATTATAATTATGAATTAATAATTTGTATATTTAAATAATAATTATAATTATAAATACTTATTATTTTTTTACGGAGCCGGAATGGTGGAATTAAAAACCTTGACTTTGGTTCGGGAGAAGCGTTCACTGGGTTACGCCGGTCGGCAGAGCAGTGCATGCGTGAGGGCGCGGTAGAGAGAGAGAAGAAAAAAACAGCAACAATAACAACACGGCAGGTGCGGTGGTTAATGCGGCAATTTGGCGAAAAAACAATCACGGTCACACCCGTGTGGATTTGAATTTATTTTATTTTATGTTCCTGTATGTGGAGGCAGAAAATATATTTATGTAGATATGGGCATGCATGCGTTTATGGATATGTGTATGTTTATATCGGTACAGTAGAGCGTCGAGGAGTGGACTGTATTTGAAGTGACGGAACAGATGAAATTATGTGGAGAGAAAAAAATCACAAGACAAAAAAATATCTCGACAGCGGCGGACTGTACGGCGAACTGGGAAACTCCGAAATTCCTTCCCACCGAGTGGCTGATATTAGTTATGCCTTTTTATTTTCCACCACACAATTTCACTTTTTGTCGTATTTTTTGGAGGCGGAATTGCACTGCACTATGTACACAAATTGTCACGCGCGTGTATGTGTATGTCTGGATGCACATATGCCTTGACCGTTGGCAAGTTGATGTACAACGGGGAACAAAAAGGAAAACGGCAAGACACGGCAAATGGCGACGCACACAAAGCGGAGACGGATAGAAAATTTTGGAATTGAAGGAATGTTAAATTTCTCGACTGCCTTTGTGTCGGGAAAACTTGGACGTGGAGTTGACACGAAAAAAAAATTGATCTTACTGCATTGTGAACGAAATTCAATGTTCGAACCACTGCTAAAGACCGGCAGCGAGAGGGAGTCGGAAAATGCTCATACATATCTTTTTGCGGAAAAATCACAGGAGCTGCTGATCGAATGGCAGAAGGATATCCTGATCCGGCTCGAAGGACCAAAATGGTTGTAGGTCCTTCCACAAAAAGAATTGAAGGCACAATAAAATTCCCACGGCGCAAACGAAAAATGAAGAAGTCGGGGGCGTCGTGGTGTACTTCACTGTCTTTTATTCAGATGCATACATGAGACTAAAAACTTAAAACTAAAACCGCGCTCCCGCCCGCTTTACTCCGTTGAAGCGAGAGCGGGAGATCGGCAACGGCCGTCCGAGGAGTTCGGATGCGAAACCCGAAGCTCGCACTCTGGAGCGCGGACGTTGCGAGAAGCGAGCGAGGGAGTGCAAGAGAGGCGAGAGCGAAAGCTCGGAGAGCTCAGTGAGGCAATAAAATATTTTTCACTTTGAAATTTATAAATACTCATTACAATTTCTGCAGCTTCCCTCCAACCAACATATTTTGTTGGTTCCCCGGTGAATTTCCTTCCTTCAAAACCGTCTATTTTGCTGGTCTCTTCATTATACTGAACATTTATTAATCTATTTATTAGTTCCACTGTTAAGCCGCCCGCTGTGGCTTTACTAAAGGGTGGCTCACGAAAGCTTTGCGTTTTAAAATCGCTATAAAAAGCAACGAGTATATATTTTCAAAAAATTGTTTTATCATTGGAATTTTCATTAGGGCTTCAATCGTGTCTGGGTGGTTGGCGTAACACTTATCCTTGACGGCACCCCACAAAAAATAATTCAACGGGGTCAAATCGCAGCTGCGAGGGGGCCAGTTGACAGCGCCGTTTCGGCTGATTATGCGATTTTCAAAGCCAAAATTATCGATAGTTCAAAAAACAAAAGCTTGATCGGCCACCCTTTATCTGCAGAAAAATTTGGTGCTGAACCTCCGGTTGCCATTTTTAAATTTAATTCACCAAAGCTATTTATTAAATCTTCCAGATTGTTTCTTTATTATTTATTAAATCTAGATTGGCGATTAAACTTACTGTTTTTATCAATGTTTCAATCTTATATATTTTTTTCCCTAATCTTAAATTATAATCTTTATTTTTTTATTATTGTACATTTATTCCTCACGAAACTGTCCGGATGGGGTCTTCCTGGATTCAGCGAAGATTGATGGCGAGAGAATGGCCTTCCTTACTTCTTTATTTTTTTTTTGTTTCAGCGTGTTGTCTTTTTTTTTGTTGTGTGAGGAGTCATAAACTCCCCACAAATCTCGATGCAGGAGATCGGCCTAGCAACAGCGGAGGAGGCGAGAAAACCGGAGAAATGAAGGGCATCCAGGTCAAACGGGAAACATTCGGACCTTGGACCCTCATATGGCAAGGGCAATGAGGTCATACGGTGAATTGGCGGTCTTCGGACCCGCACAAAGAGGACACACCATGAATTAACGGTACCTCGATGGACCTTGGACCAGCGCCCGGCAAGGGCAACGGGGTCATACAGTTAATTGGCGGACTTCGGACCCGCACAAATAGGACACACCGTGAATTAACGGTACCTCAGTGGACCTTGGATCCGAGGGAAATAACGGCACCTACAGCGCCTATAAAAAGGACGGCGCAAGCGCAGCTGGGGACAGTACGAGTGCGAGAATCAGAGCGAGTGCGTGAACGCGGAATAAGTAAACATCGAAACCGAAGTGCCCAAGGATCAAGATCGCAAAGTCGAGACGCCGAACGACGACAAGTCTACAAGGCTGAGGCTACAACGCTGAGATCCAACTGTGCTAGGTCGTGGTAAAGTCAAGCTTAGGGAGTCCTTGTGCGGTGTCAGGCGATAAAGGTGGCTAGGCGATAAGGGAGAACTCTGTTCTACCTGCTAGGCGATACACCTTGCCGACAAAGTCCAGGCTGAACTCCGGAAGCCAGGCGATAAAGGTGGCTAGGCGATAAGGCGTAACTTCGGTTCACCTGCTAGGCGATACACCTTGCCGGCCCCGGTAGGGAAGCTCGCATAACATCCAGGGTTTTGGTGGAGTCGTTCCGATCTCAGTCACCCGGAGCAGCAAGCCGAAGCAACACAGCGGTAAGCCAGGAGCGACGCAGAAGCACACCAGGAGCAGGCAACGGGCAGCAGGATAATAGCAATAAGGCTATATTTAGAGAGTCAATAAACCAGCACCAACCTAATCATTTCTGGCGTTATCCTTTGGTCACGGGCGGTCACTCAATATAAATTTGGTGGAACGAACTCACGACCTCTCTGAGCTAGCCGCACGATTACGTAGCGAGCAGAAATAAAGAAACAGGTCGTTACATCAGGCGCCCAAGAGTGATTGTCCTGACCAAGGAAACAAAAGTTCCGAGATGGAAAAGTCCTGGATTTATAATCTCAGGAAGGAGGACTTCGACGAGGTGAGTCAAGTTCTGGGAATAGAACTGGAGGGCTCAGTCGATTCGATGAGGAAGACTCTGGGAGACTTCGTCGACCAGACAGCAGAGGAGCCAGACATCGCCGATTTGGTAATGGGCCTGGAAAAGAAATTCCGGAAAATGCCCACGCCAAAATTCAAAATCACAACCGCAAGTGCCGAGGGCCTGATAGCGCGCTTGGATGTGTCGAGCATCGCAAGCCACGCAAGCCGGCAGCGGGAAAATAGCCGGGAAAGAAAGGATAGTTCCAGGACGCACACGCAGGACTACGCGAAGGTGGCCAAGCAAGTCCGGGAGTGGAATTTCCGCTACGACGGAAACGACAAGCCGCTGGAATTTTTGGAGCAAGTAGAGTGGTCAGTCGTGACTTACGGTCTCGACATAAACCAGATCCCACGAGCAATGCCGGAGCTGCTCCAAGGCAGAGCCTTGAAGTGGTTCATCGCCAACAATCGGCACTGGGAGACCTGGGGAGACTTCATCTACAGCTTCCAAAACTACTTTCTGCCCCGAGGATACATGGCGAAGCTGGCGGACCAGGTCAGACAGAGGAAGCAAGCCTACGGGGAGAGCTTCAAAGATTTTATGGTGGATATGCAGACCCTGATGCGGCCACTGAATATGTCAACCAAAGAAACACTGGAGAGGATAAAAGAAAACAGCACGCCGGCACTCAGAATGTTCGTTCGCCCATATGAATGTCGAAATTTGGATACATTGATGGCGCTGGCAGACGAATTTGAGGAGCTCGACCAGCAGAGGGAGAAATTCGAGCTGGAAAACAATCCCCACAAGCAGCAATGGCAGTGCCATCCAGTACCAAGGCCAAGATCAGACCAGGGTGCGGTGTGCAGGCGATGCCAGGAGGACCCGGACGCACAACCACGAAGTACGCCGCGCGGCCACGAGCAAACAATCGCGGCGGATACGTAGCAAATCCTACCCAGGCCTGCCGCAGATGCGAGGGCCCAGACCACTGGGCGAAGGAATGCCGAAACCAACGGCTTACATTCTGCTGGCGATGCGGAAAAATAGGAGTTCGGACGGTTCAGTGCTGTTCCGGGTCGGGAAACGCCCAGCGACCCCAGCCTCCGAGGGGCGGCCAGGGATCGCAAGGTGCTGCCTCTCGAAATTAATGGGCGACCTGCAGGCGGAAGAAATGCAACTGTCCGCCACGGTGCTCATAGGTGAAAGTAAGATTAAGGCCACGGTGGATACCGGCGCCACGGCGAGTTTCATCAGCGAAGAGCTGGCGGACAGGCTGCAGGCGGCAGGAAGGGTCGGACCCACGAGAAGGCAAGTACGGATGGCAGACGGTCGCTGCGGGGAAATAAGATCACAGCTGGAGACCAAAATTGGACTGGGAACGAAAACAATTTCAATGGAGCTGCTGATTTTACCAGGACTGATCGACGCCCTGGTGTTGGGATGGAATTTCCTCACCAGAATCGGGACCGAAGTCGAGTGCGCAGGACACAGCGCGTCGATACCGGCAAAGAATAGACGAGGAGGATGGCTGGAGGAAAAACTGTCAGTGGCAATAGTTGAAACACCCAAGAGATTTACGGAAAAGGATTTGGAGGGATTTTTTAAAGCCGAGTTGGACGAACTGGAAGGAATAAATGGTACATCCAACGTGGCCGTACATAGGATTACCATGAAGGACGACCAACCAGTCAAACAACGGTATTACCCTAAAAATCCAAAAATGCAGGGTGAGATAAATGCCAAGGTAGACGAGCTGCTGGAAAAAGGATGTATCGAGCCGTCCAGGAGTCCCTACAGCTCACCAATAGTCATGGTGAGAAAGAAGACTGGAAAGTGGAGGCTGTGCGTGGATTTCCGGCAAATAAATGCAAGGTCCATAAAGGACGCATACCCGATGCCGATGATGAATTACATCCTGGACCAGCTGCGAGAGGCGAAGTACATCAGCAGTCTCGATCTAAATGACGGTTACTGGCAGATCCCCTTGGAGGCAGACAGCAGGCAGTATACGGCGTTTACTGTACCAGGGAAGGGCCTGTTCCAATGGAAGGTGATGCCATTTGGCCTACACTCCGCGTCGGCAACATTCCAGCGGGCATTGGATCAAGTCATTGGACCAGAAATGATGCCGCATGCCTTCGCGTATCAGGACGACATTATCGTCATCGGACGAACGCTCGAAGAGCATATGGAAAACCTGAAGGAAGTGTTTAGGAGACTACGGGCTGCCAACCTGAAAGTAAATGCGGAAAAATGCAAATTTTTTAGAAAGGAACTGCAATACTTGGGGCACCGCATAACAGACCAAGGCATCGGAACAGACCCAGAAAAAGTGTCTGCAATTGCCTTAATAAAACCACCGGCCAACGTTAAGGAGTTACGACAATATTTGGGAGTGGCGTCGTGGTACAGGCGTTTTGTGCCAGATTTTGCAACGTTGGTGCATCCGTTGAATAGCCTGCTCCGGAAAAGCACAAAATGGGAATGGACAGATGACCATCAACAGGCGTTTGAAGCTGTCAAGGCCAGGCTAATCGCAGACCCAATCCTAGCATGCCCAGATTTCACAAAGACATTTGTGCTGCAGACCGACGCCAGCGATTACGGGCTCGGTGCTATTCTCACACAGAATTCCGACCAAGGCGAGAGGGTGATCTCGTATTCCAGTAGGTCCCTAAATGGTTCGGAAAGAAATTTCTCAGCGACTGAGAAGGAATGCCTGGCAATGGTGTGGGCCATACGCAAGTTAAGGCCATACTTGGAGGGCTACCACTTCAAAGTGATCACGGATCATATGGCACTGAAGTGGTTGAATAGCATCGAGAGCCCAACCGGAAGAATCGCCCGATGGGCGCTGGAACTGCAGCAATATGACTTTGAGATCGCGTACAGAAAGGGCCAGCTGAATATAGTAGCAGACGCACTATCACGACAGCCACTGCCGGAAACGTGTCGACGGGTAAAAACACAGGAACAGCACAAGGAAACCGGCGAGTGTAACTGGATAAGGGATATGCGGAGCAAAATTTCCCAAAATCCCCAAAAATATCCAGACTACATGACAGAAGCCGACCAGCTATATCGCCACATACCACACAGAGCAGGCAACGAGAATGTCACATCATGGAAGCTGTGCGTGCCATCAGGATCCAGGCGGCGGGTAATGTCGGAGAACCACAACTCACCGACAGCTGGCCACATGGACAGTCGGAAAACAATTGCCAGAGTCGCAGCAAGATACCATTGGCCGGGAATGCACCGCGACATAAGGAAATACGTGCAAAACTGCGAGAGCTGCCTACGATATAAGCCAAGCCAACTACAGGCGGCCGGAAAAATGCTGACCCAAGTACCGGAAGAGCCGTGGGCCACTGTGTGCGCAGATTTCGTCGGACCACTGCCCCGCTCCAAACACGGGAATTCTATGCTACTAGTGCTGGTAGATAGGTTCTCCAAGTGGACCGAAATGGTGCCAATGCGCAGGGCAACGACGGAAACTCTGGAAAAGGCGATCCGCGAGCGGATCCTCGCAAGATACGGCGTGCCCAAGGTACTGATTACAGACAACGGCGTTCAGTTCACCAGCAGGGCGTTTAAAAAATTCCTGGGTGAATTAGGCGTCCGACACCAGTTCACGGCCCCATACACGCCCCAGGAAAACCCGACGGAGAGAGCCAACAGGACGGTGAAAACTATGATCGCCCAGTTCACCGGGGCAGACCAGAGGACTTGGGACGAAAAGTGGCCGGAACTGCAGTTGGCCGTGAATACGAGCGTGGCTGAATCCACGGGATATTCGCCTGCTTTTATTACGCAAGGGAGAGAGCCTAGGTTACACAGCGCACTGTACGACGAAGGAACAATCGGCACAGGAAGGGAAACGCAAACTCCGGCCGAGAACGCACGGAAGCTGAAAGAAATCTTCGAGCTGGTGAGGCGAAATATGGAAAAGTCAGCGCAGGATCAGGCACGCCACTACAATCTGCGTAGACGCCCATGGAGACCGAACATTGGTGACACGGTCTGGGCTAAAGAACATCATCTGTCCAAGGCCGCAGAAGGATTCGCTGCAAAATTGGCACCAAAATATGACGGGCCTTTTAAGATAATAAATTTTAATTCGCCTGTTATATGCAATTTGCTGCACGAAAAGGCTGGCAAAGAAAAAACCGCCCACGTTAGCCAATTAAAAAAACAATTTATTGATGGCCAAAACAAAGGATCGAAGTCGGACTTAGCGGGGGCGCACTGTGAATCCGAAGAGAGGGAGAGGACGATACACAGTATCGAACTCACACAGATGCAAATAGGAGCGCGAGAGCGGGAGAGAGAGGGTCATAGGAGGCGGATACCGTTACCGGGTAACGCACACCAGAGAGAGGACCCGTCGGAGCCCCGTAGCAAAGGAGAGTCCAAAGGCTGCCGCGGACAACGGAACCGGGAACCATCGGAAACCGAGGTTTCCTCAGCGCGCGAGCGCCACAAGACGGGCCTATTTAAATCAGGTCGCCAAGATGCCAGCACGCAGCAGCAGCAACAGTCAAGTCGTGAGGGGAGAGGGGCGGGGAGGCAGCACCGGGCAACAGCCAGCGGCGAGAAGGAGGCGGGACTCAGGTTCCGCACTCCAGCTGCTGGCGTCCCCCCTGGTGTCGCGGTCCCCGTCGCCGAACCCCGAATGGGAGGACGAGGAACGGATCACGGATGGTGGTGCGGCGAGTGTTCGCGCAGCGGGCGGTGGCACGGGCAGCCGCAGCAGCCAGGGAGTGGCAAAAGCGGCTGGACGAGGCTGAGGCCGAAGAGGCAGCGATATGGGCACGGCCAGGCCCTCCGGAGCAGCCGCCGCTGGAAGCACCTCCACCGGCGTCGCCACCGCTGTCGCCCCGGGCATCAACGCCGCCACCGCCACCACCGTCACCGCCGCAGGCACCACGGCACGGAGCGGAGACACCACCGCCTCCACCGCCGCCGTGGGTGCCAACGCCTTCGCCGTTGCCAGCAAAACGGCTCGGTGGGGACCCGGCGGGTCTGGAGAAGGGACCCTGGGTGTGGCCGCCGCCAGGGGAGCCAGCCGCACGGCCGTCAAAACTAGCCCGGCTGTCGTCATGCCCGGAGCCTCGGTCCCCTCCAGCAAGGCCGCATGTGAGTCGCCAGCAGTCGGCGGACAGCAGCCGCTGGGAGGAGGTGGCCGAGGGAGGGTGGCCGCCGAGGGTGGCATCCGAGGCCAACAGGCAGCGGAAGAGAGCCCGTAGCAGCCGCTGGGCCAAGCTGCTGGTGGTAGACGGCGTCCGCTACCGCATCCGGGTGGCACAAGGAGTGGTGAGAGTCCTGAGGGGACAATAAAAGCCTTTAAAGGTTTTTTTTTTATACACCAATTGGTTTGTTTATTTACATTTGGGAGAAATGGGTTGCCGGACATTGGCAATAGGGACGGGGGCGCCGAGATAGGCGGTCGATCGATAGTTGCGATCGATGGGTTGACAAAAGTGGTTATTTCTATGTTCAAGAATTCAAATGGCAACTTAAGACAAGGAAAAGGCAACGACGATGGCAACACTGGAACCCACAATCGATAAACGCGATCGTGGTGAGATTCCAGGGAGTTGCCGGACCGAGGGAAAGCGAAACGGTGACTTTTAGTTTGGGGAAATGTCTGGGCGGGAAAATTCGAATTCCACGCAGGGGAACTGGGAACTGTCTTGAGAACTGGGAACTGTCTGGGAAATGGGAACTGGAAACTATCTGGGGAACTGGGAACTGTCTGGGGAACGGGGAACTGTCTGGGGAACAGGGAAACAGTCTGGGGAAATAATCTTTCAAGGAGCTGCATGGAAAAGTCTTTTAGGGAAACAGTCGCGGGAAAGTTCAAGTCTTTCAAGGAGCTGTACGGGTAAAGTCTTTTAGGAGAACAGTCTGGGGAAAGGTTAAGTCTTTCGGGGAACTGTCTGGGGAACATCTAACACGCAAGTCAGGCGGGGAATTCTTGTAGTCTCAACATAAAGGGCGGGGAAAGTCACCACTTTCATTACGTTTCCGAAGGAAGGGGGAAATGTGAGGAGTCATAAACTCCCCACAAATCTCGATGCAGGAGATCGGCCTAGCAACAGCGGAGGAGGCGAGAAAACCGGAGAAATGAAGGGCATCCAGGTCAAACGGGAAACATTCGGACCTTGGACCCTCATATGGCAAGAGCAATGAGGTCATACGGTGAATTGGCGGACTTCGGACCCGCACAAAGAGGACACACCGTGAATTAACGGTACCTCGATGGACCTTGGACCCGCGCCCGGCAAGGGCAACGGGGTCATACGGTTAATTGGCGGACTTCGGACCCGCACAAAGAGGACACACCGTGAATTAACGGTACCTCAGTGGACCTTGGACCCGAGGGAAATAACGGCACCTACAGCGCCTATAAAAAGGACGGCGCAAGCGCAGCTGGGGACAGTACGAGTGCGAGAATCAGAGCGAGTGCGTGAACGCGGAATAAGTAAACATCGAAACCGAAGTGCCCAAGGATCAAGATCGCAAAGTCGAGACGCCGAACGACGACAAGTCTACAAGGCTGAGGCTACAACGCTGAGATCCAACGGTGCTAGGTCGTGGTAAAGTCAAGCTTAGGGAGTCCTTGCGCGGTGTCAGGCGATAAAGGTGGCTAGGCGATAAGGGAGAACTCTGTTCTACCTGCTAGGCGATACACCTTGCCGACAAAGTCCAGGCTGAACTCCGGAAGCCAGGCGATAAAGGTGGCTAGGCGATAAGGCGTAACTTCGGTTCACCTGCTAGGCGATACACCTTGCCGGCCCCGGTAGGGAAGCTCGCATAACATCCAGGGTTTTGGTGGAGTCGTTCCGATCTCAGTCACCCGGAGCAGCAAGCCGAAGCAACACAGCGGTAAGCCAGGAGCGACGCAGAAGCACGCCAGGAGCAGAGCAGCAGCGAGCCAGGACAACGCCAGGAGACAGCGACAACGGGCAGCAGGATAATAGCAATATGGCTATATTTAGAGAGTCAATAAACCAGCAAACCACCTAATCATTTCTGGCGTTATCCTTTGGTCACGGGCGGTCACTCAATATAAATTTGGTGGAACGAACTCACAACCTCTCTGAGCTAGCCGCACGATTACGTAGCGAGCAGAAATAAAGAAACAGGTCGTTACAGTTGTTGTAAGTTCTTGTTAGTTTAAAATTGATTTAGTTTAATGCGTTTTTGGTTGTTAAACGTTTTTTTTTATTTATTCTATGTTCTTGTACTTTTTTGTTTAAGATTTCGATACATCTTTATTTTAAATTCACATTTAAATGGATATAAATGGAATAATCCATAATATCCATTTAATTGTTGTTAACGATCACTGCCACTTTGTTTTGCCGTCTGGTAGATGTTTTAATAGTACTAAAAATGTAGAGTTGTTGGCCGCGCGAGCCCCGGTTATATTTTTCATAAAATAATTTTGTGGAACTTTTTAAGACGCTGATCCACGTTGGGCGCCATTTTAACTTCTTGTTACTCGATGATTTAAAAAATATAATTTTTATATTATTATATTACTTTGGTGATAAACCTTTATTCTTAAACACTTTAAACACGAGAAACTTTAAGTTTACTTTTTAATTTTTTAATATGATTGACTGCTTACCCAGATTTGACGTTAATCCGTACTTTTTAAGACTTTTAGGATCCTCACAAGGTTCTCGTACTTCTCATCAAATGTTTGGCTTCCAATAAAGATCCCTCTGTGGTGATGAGC
The DNA here is from genome assembly GCA_018153365.1 of Drosophila fuyamai. Lineage (NCBI taxonomy): Eukaryota > Metazoa > Arthropoda > Insecta > Diptera > Drosophilidae > Drosophila > Drosophila fuyamai. The sequence goes on along the minus strand of JAECXW010000591.1, from coordinate 174,381 downwards.
GCGGTATAATTTCGGCTCTCTGGTGGTATCTCTATCTGATAGTATCCACTTTTTAGATTCAGGGATGAGAAATACTGAAATTTTTTCGTCTCCTGCAGACGCTTTTCGATGTTCGGCACTGGGAAATTCTCCTTCTTGATCAGCTTATTCAGGCTGCGGTAATAGACGCACATTCGATCGCTACAATTCGGGTTCTTGATGAGCACCACCAGGCTGGCGTACTCTGACGTTGACAACATGATGATATCCTGCTTTAGCAGCTCGTCGACCATTCTGCTAACGATTTCCTTTTTTGGCTCGGAAACTCGGTATTGGGCTTGTGCTACTACCTGACAGCTTTCGACGGTGATGTTTTCTTTGACCACGCTTGTCTTTCCTATGCCTTCCAATCCTGTCAAGAAAACGTCGGCGAACTCCTCCAGTAAGCTGCGCACTTGCTCACTTTCCTTGACGTTCTTAAACTTTTCCAGAAGCTTTGCGATCTTGGTAGCACTTACAGGGGTTGTCGACTGATGGACTGTTTGTTGGATTATTGAATCGCCTGACTCAAAGTTGAGCTCGTGATGAGCAGAGATGATGACAACAGAAAATCCTCTTGCATTAAATCGTCGTCCGCTATATTCACTTTCGCTGTGATCGTCTTCCCATCGATCCCTATATCCACAGTCATCGCTTCTGTGAGGATTCGTGAACCTCCTCAAATGCCTCTAATTTTCATAGAGCACTTGTGGCGCTTGGCGTTAATTTGCTCGGCAACTGATTGACGGATAAGACAGGCTTGACTACATGTGTCGATGAAGGCGCTGTAATCGTGCGAGTGTACGCAGATTTTCCTGGTTAATAGATTGTCCTGATTTGCGGCTTCGAAACGCATGAAATTCGTATCTTGGCAGCTTCCATTTAGCTCGTGGAACTTGTTGCATTTTGTACAGCGTGACTTTTTCCTGTCCTTTGGACACGAATTAGCAAAGTTTCCCATTTCTCCGCAATTGGCGATTTAACTTCGGTGTCCTGCTTCTGCTCGAAGTTGCTGGCTTTCGTTGAATATTCTTTCCTGTTCATACTTGACCGACCTTTGTAAGCAAAATAAGACTCGGCTGCATCACGCAGTTGTTTCATTGTTGAGAAATGAATTGCTGCAATACTCTTTTGCAATTCTCGATGCTGTAGACCTGAGCGAACATATCTGATGATCGCTGCCTCGCTGAGCTTGGACCGCACCCCAAGGGCTGACATCCTGAAACAGTACTCCTTCACCGTCTCCTTTGATCGCCTAATTGCATTGGCCATGTTGAAATGCACTTCTGCTTCGTCTGAAGTGTGCGAAGTGCTGCCACGAAGTGTGTAGTACTGGTGATGAATCTATCCACATGTTGGCTGGAACTTTAGCCTGGTATAAATGGTGAGTAACAGGAACTTCTCGTCCCACTGGTAGGCATCAACCACTTTGTTGACACGATCGATAAACTGATTGACTGAAATGGAGCTGTCATCGCTAGGACCATATTCTGTCAAAATTTCCTTGACAGAAGCTTGCCTGTACAGGAATGCTCCTCTCGTTGTTGCTCTCGTCGATGTCCAAATCGATTATTGGCTGCCGTTGCTGCTGATAATTTTCTACCTGTGCAGGTGCTGCGTTTCCCATTTAAACGGTAACCTTTTGATATATCATGTCCTTTAGTTCCTTCATTTCGTTTTACAATTGAGAAATTGCCGCTGACTGAGCTGACATCGCTTCTCCTTGTTTCATGGTGAGCCCCACTGATGATGGCAGCTCGATGTCCTCCGATTGTTCAAACGCTACTAGTCTTTAAACCAATTCGGCTCTCGTGCCAGAAACTGACACGTTTCTTGATCTTAGCAGCAATCTTAACACGTCGCATTTAAGTTATGCTATCTTCGGCATTTTTGTCAATTCCTGGTATTTTTCACTATTGGGGTGGCAGTCCTCTTTGCAAGCGAGTCAACTATGTATATGTATCTCACAAAGTTCTGCCTGTTCACTCTACGAATACACATAAACTCCTTGTATGCTTCTAGAGAACTGTGGCTTCTAGAAAATTCTTATTTTCATCGAACTGTGAAATACACCAATACTCACAACTGCTTTCTGTGTATGTGCTCTGGCTTCTAGAGAATTCTTGTTCGCATCGAATTGTGAATTCATAACTACTCACAACTGCTTTTTGTGTATGTGCTCTGGCTTCTCTTGAGACTTCTGCGGCCTCTGGCTCACTTAGAATCCTCTTATTCTTTTGCTTGAGTCCACGGGTTCTCTAAGATTCCCGATCTGTTTTGCATGAATCCGCCTGCCACGCAGAACTGGAACACATCCGTAATCTGCAATTTCCGTTGTCACATAGTCCTTTGGGAACACACCCCATTGCAAAATTTCCACGCCGACGATACTCTCTGATTTTCTTTACAGTTCTTGGCTCAACTCCTCCGCTTTACACAAAGGTGTAGGTTTATTTGGGATTATTAGGTTGAATATATTAATACATTTTGACTGCTTATAATTACAGAGTCTGGTAACACTACCAGAAGAACCTTAAGCCTAGTATCCAGATCGACGAAAACCGTACGCCAGTCATGAGAGAGAGCGAGAGGCAAACAGCTGGCGTTCACTTTTCGTCGGGCCTTTTTTTCACGTCGGTTTCCTGATCGACGAAAAAAATACCAGAAAATTCCATAGCGTTGCCAGTCTGCGGAAATGAACTTTGGGTGAACCCTAGCGCAAAGATTAAAAAATTTAATCTTTCGGCGTGGGCTTCTCACTGAACATATTAAAAAATGGAGGGAAAAAATCCAAAAACCCGCAAAAGTCGATTGCAGGAGTTTACATGTGAAGAGAAAATAACAATTATACTTCTGGGGTGCCTCTTGTCAGAGCAAAATTTTTCATATGTCAAAAACGTACGAAAAACACAATAAAAGTGCAGCTATGAACTTTAAATTAGCGAATAATTATCAGTAAATTAAAATAAGCAAGTGTTAAATTTAAATTGAATAGTTTTTTAATTTCTTTGTATAGCGGCAGACTTGTCTTGCCAAGGTATTTGATAATATCTTTTAAAGGCTCTTTCCCGCAAATACGATATTTGAATTTTAACTGCTTGTCAACAAGCCCAGCTGATTGACAGTACGACCGTAGCACGCTTAAATATGATGAACTCTCAAACTTTTGGTCACACTGCAAAGATTAAAGTTTTTACGCTAGCGTAATCGTTTGTCGATCTGGATACTAGGCTTTATCAATACTATTATGTATATATTCAGAATAGTATTGATAAGTCCCATCTGGTAGTGTTACCCGACTCTGTAATTATAACCAGTCGAAATGTATTAATATATTCAACCTAATAATCCCAAATAATAAATTAGGCACTGTTCACACCAGAATAGAAAATACATAGGAGAAAAAATAACACTTTTCAAATTATAATACTAACTATTTTAATTGTAATAATTATAATTTTAATTCTTTACTTTTGTCGCGGAACGGATTAACCCAATTATCGATTGTCGGGCAATTCAAATGTAGCGCCACATATTAGAGATTATATTTAGTTCAATGTAACCGGTTGAGGATTCTCGCTGTTTTGTGAATGCGGTCACACAGTTTGAATTTAGGAAAAGCTAAGCTTCCCGCTTCCAAGTTATTCCAATCAACGAGGTCAGAGAAGCTGGGAGGCGAGACTGCGGTAATGTTAACTTATATATGTAGGGATAAATCATAAACTTGTAATGTTCCTACAGAATAAAATCCGTCTGTTCAATACCATTTTACGCTACAAGATCTGGCTATTTCTTGTTTCGGTGCGGTATATCGGGTTAAAGGCAACTCCCAGTGACCGTCGTTTGAGCGGCGTCATTTCTTTTATTCGCACTCTTCATTCGCACTACGTGCTCACATCTTCATCGTGCTATGCCAACTTCACATTCACCCCGGCGAAGTCCTCGGCTTGGGCAGCCAGAGACTTCCGCAGCTGCAACCACTGGAAATCAACCAGCCGGCACTCCGAGAGCCATAACGGATGCCGCGGCTGGCGGTAAGGTGCAGCGCGCACAAGCTCCTAAGGACAGCGGGCAAAAGGGGAAGAAACCGAGTGCAGATCTACAGCCAGCTGGAGGATCACGCCAGGGCACGGTTTCCACATCCGCACAAGTTACGGCTCTAATGGAAAGGATCGCAAGCTTGGAAGAGGAGCTACAAAGGGCAAGGGCAAGTGAAGGGCAAGATGCAGCCGCCAGGAATCCCGTTGGAATCGGGTCGAGCGGTAATAGAGTGTGCGAGACGGCGATTGCGCTGCCATGTTTGAGTGCACATAATTTGAGTGAAGAACTTGTGACTCAATCTTTACATGGACAGTTGCCGCCATATTTGAGTGGAAATTTGCTGCCACAATTGAGTGGACATTGGGCAATAGGGCAACCAGTCACGAGTAGCGCAAATTGTACAACGGCAAGCTATTCCACGCAAAGATGTGTAACGGCCGAACTGCAGCCAGCGCATTGTAACGTGCAAGCATTTCGGGAGCCTCAACACATAACCATGGTACCCACACAGTCGGCTGGGTCATATGGAATAGCATCGCCGAGCCTAAATGGATGGACGCCGCGCAGACTGCTTGATCTCCCCGAGTTTGATGGTCAGCCTAAGGATTGGCCAATATTCCAATGCGCGTTCACGGAGACAACAGTGGCGTACCATTGTACAGCTTTAGAAAACAACCAGAGACTAGTCAAGGCCCTGAAGGGTGAAGCCCGAGCATCCGTCAAGTCGTTGCTTATACACCCGAGTAATGTTCAGGCTGTAATGGAGCAGCTACGCTCCCGATATGGTCGTCCGGAGCAGCTGATACGCAGCCAGCTGGAAAACGTGCGAAATGTGCAGCCGATCCAGGAGCACAACATCAGCAAGATCGTGCACTTTTCCACACGGGTCAGCAATCTCGCTGCGTTTCTACAGGCAACCCCGAACGGAGAGCAGCACCTGGGAAACCCCATCCTGATGGAGGAGCTGATCGCCAAGCTACCGCTGAGCAAAAGGTTGGACTGGGCCAGGCATGCCACTGGAATAGGATGCTTCCCCACGGTCGTACACCTCAGCGGATGGCTGGAGGAACTCGCCAGGCTGGTGTGTACTATGTCGGACTTCGAAAGCAAGGAACCCAAGCGAAGGGTGCTGCACGCCAGCGCAGGCCAAAGGAACCTGGACCGGTATGACAACCAAGTTAGGAGTTGCCCAGTGTGCGAGGGGTAACACTTTATCAAGGATTGCAAGGACTTCAACCATGCGTCTCCAACTGTGCGAATCGATATCGCGAAGAAGCATCGGATATGTTTTTTGTGTCTGGAAAGTGGACATATGGCAAGGTTCTGGAAAAAATATGTTAGCTGCAAGGTATATGGATGCCAGAGGAGGCATCACTACCTACTTCACGAGCAACACTCACGGCCACCACAGGCATACGGTGGTCCTCGGAGGGATCGAATGAGCAACCGCAACCGGGCACTGCAAACTGGCAGTGGTCGACGGAAAGGCGAGGCACACATACCTCAGCCAGCGGCACCGAGTAGTTTCCCCACGCCACAAGCGAGTCAAGATGCTTGGCGCGAGGATGAGGGACGTTTGCGCAGCGGTGATACAGAAAGACCACATCGGAACCTAAGCTGCGTCGAGTCAGACGGTGGTAACTTACTTTTCCGTATTCTGCCCGTGACTCTGTACGGGGAATGCAAGCAAGTGGATACCTACGCGCTTTTCGACGAGGGATCTTCCGTAACCATGATAGATGACGAGCTCATTCGAAGCCTAGACCTGAAAGGTGAGAATCGGCAGCTCAATATCCAGTGGTTTGGTGGCAAGTCATCCAGCGAGCGCACCAAAATGGTAAGCCTGCGATCAGTGGAGCGGGCAAGCCAAAACGCCATGGACTAACTAACGTGTTTGCAGTCCCAAACCTCAATCTGCCGATGCAAAGTCTGCGTCGAGAAGATGTCAAGACGGAGAAGGCTGGTGCACGCCTGCCTATGCGGCCCTACAGTAATGCGGCCCCGAGGATTTTGATTGGACTGGACCATGCACACTTGGGAATACCTATGAAAAATAGGAGCCTTGGAACAGGAGGACCATATGCAGCCGCCACCACGCTTGGATGGGTGGTGTTCGGGCCGGTGAAAGGACAAGTAAGTTCACCGACTCATACATCGTGCCTCTTAGCCATCCCACAGGATCATCTTCTGGACAAGATGGTCACCGACTACTTCGAAAAAGAAAACTTTGGAGTAAAGCCGGCGCCACCAGTCGCAGCTAGTGGCGACGCACGGGCCTTGGGAATACTTAACGGGACGACTCTCAAGAGACTCGTTAACATCGAACGAAAAATGAAGCGCGACGTGGAATTCGCGCAGGCCTACAATAGGATTATGAAGGACTATGTCAAAAAAGGGTATGCACGACGACTAGAGCCGCAGGAAGTCACTCCAGCCAACGACATGGACTGGTATCTACCGCATTTCGGGGTCGAGAATCCAAATAAACCTGGTAAGATCCGACTAGTCTTCGACGCCGCAGCAAAGGTCGGCAACATATCCCTCAACTCAGCGCTGCTCAAAGGCCCACAGCAGTACAAGTCTCTGCCAGCCGTGCTCTTCCACTTTCGGGAAGGAGCAGTCGGGGTCTGCGCAGATATTAAGGAGATGTTTCATCAGGTTTTGATACAGCCTCAAGACAGATGCGCCCAGAGATTCCTGTGGAGAAATGGAGATGACCAGCGGGATCCAGATCTGTATGAAATGATGGTGATGACGTTTGGAGCAGCTTGTTCGCCGTGCTCAGCGCATCATGTGAAAACAGTCAATGCTTCAAGGTACGCACGTACGGACCCCCGCGCAGCCCTGGCCATCAACAAGTACCATTATGTAGACGACTACGTAGATAGCTTCTCAAACGATGTCGAAGCTATTTCTGTATCAACCCGGATCAAGGAAATTCATGCTAGTGCTGGGTTCGATTTGTGCCGGTTTTCTTCTATTTCGGAAGGTGTGTACAGAGCGTTGAACCCACTAGGATCCAGCGAGAACGTCGAGTGGACCGAAGCTGAGGAGAAGATTTTGGGCATGTACTGGCAGCCGGCTACTGACGACTTTAAATTCAGTATAAAGTACCACAGGGTACCCAGCAGCGTGATGACTGGGCAACGTGTCCCCACCAAAAGAGAATTCCTCAGCCTCGTTATGTCAACATTTGACCCGCTTGGATTTTTGAGCTGCTACATGGTGACCGCCAAATTGTTGATGAGGGAAACCTGGAGGAGATCAGTGGAATGGGACGAGCCCCTGCCTGATGAGCTAGCCACAGCATTCGAGAGCTGGCGGCTGGAGATGAACTACGTGAGAGAGTTCCGGTGTCCGCGCCACTATTTCAGCGTAGGACGAGTGCGTGAGCTACAGCTGCACATTTTCGTGGATTCGAGCCAATCGGCGTTCGCCGCGGTGGCCTATTGGAGAACCACTTATGACGACGGCGACGTGCGGGCACATTTCGTGTGTTCGAAAACCAAATGTGCCCCGATGAGGACGATGTCGATCCCGCGACTGGAACTCCAAGCAGCTGTATTGGGAACCAGGCTGAAGGACACCGTAAAACAGATGCACGGCATGACGATCAGCGGCTGCGTCCTTTGGACTGATTCGAAGACTGTGCTGCACTGGATTAGCAGCACCCACCGGCGGTACAAACAGTTTGTGGGAAACCGGGTGGCGGAGATCTTAGAGTCCACTGAGGCGTCCCAATGGAGATGGATACGGTCTTTCTGCTGCTGAGTGTGCTGAGGCAGAGCGCTTATTAATCCGGCGGGCGCAATCGGAGGCGTTCGCGGATGAGGACTTTCGCCATACTTTGACGACGATGGAATTATACGTGCGTTTGGAAGAATCGATGCCGCCGCTTGTGTCCCAGTTAACACACGGCGCCCCATCATACTGTCGCACCAGCACGCACTGTCAGAGATGATCACCGATCACTACCACAGGAAGATGAAGCACCAAAACCTAGATGCGACCATTAGCGAAATCCGGACGAAGTTCTGGATAACAAATTTAAGGAGACTTTTACGGAAGGTTATAACCAGATGTCAATTATGTAAACTTTGGAGAGCGCAACCAGCTCCGCCACTGATGGGTCCCTTGCCAAAGGACCGGCTCGAGGCCAACGGGTGGCCATTTAAATACACCGGCCTGGACTATTTTGGTCCACTGCAAGTGACGATTGGACGTCGGACAGAGAAAAGGTGGGGGCTATCCATTTGGAAATGGCCCACGATCTGTCGACAGATTCCTGCATAATCGCTATGAGGAACTTTATGTGCCGCCGAGGACCAGTGATTAGATTGAGAAGCGACAACGGGAAGAATTTCATCGGAGCCAACCGTGAAGCCAGAAGGTTCGATGAAGTTTTCGAGCCAGAGAGGATCAAGGGTGAACTGTCATCCAAAGGAATCGAATGGATCTTCAACTGCCCGGCTCACCCGTCCGCGGGAGGCGTATGGGAACGGATGGTCCAATGCGTTAAGAAGGTGTTGGCGCATACCGTGAAGGAGGTGGCCCCTAAGGAACACGTGATGGAAAGCTTCCTTATCGAGGCGGAGAATATTGTCAACTCTCGTCCGCTTACCCATCTGCCAGTCACGGTGGACCAGGAGGCTCCATTGACGCCGAACGACCTGCTGAGAGGAGTAGCAAACGTTCCGGACCTCCCTTCAAATCGCGGATACCCGCCAGAGAAGTGCGCCACAAGGAAGCAGTGGCGTATAGCGCGGATGCGAGCAGCGGTGCGAATTACCAGCGACGACCGAACTAGATTAATTATGCGTCCCGTCTCCAAGTTAGCTGTTTTGGACGTGGTGAATGCAGCTGCTTCACGGGGGTGGGGATGTCGCGGAACGGATTAACCCAATTATCGATTGTCGGGCAATTCAAATGTAGCGCCACATATTAGAGATTATATTTAGTTCAATGTAACCGGTTGAGGATTCTCGCTGTTTAGTGAATGCGGTCACACAGTTTGAAGTTAGGAAAAGCTAAGCTTCCCGCTTCCAAGTAATTCCAATCAACGAGGTCAGAGAAGCTGGCAGGCGAGACTGCGGTAATGTTAACTTATATATGTAGGGATAAATCATAAACTTGTAATAAAATCCGTCTGTTCAATACCATTTTACGCTACAAGATCTGGCTATTTCTTGTTTCGGTGCGGTATATCGGGTTAAAGGCAACTCCCAGTGACCGTCGTTTGAGCGGCGTCAACTTTATTTATAAATTTAAGAGCATTCCGAAAAACATTGTAATTAAACATAAAAATCAAAAGAAGAACAATACTAAGAACCCAGAAAATCTAACAGAATCAATCAATATTGCACCAAATGAAAATATTGAATCAATATTGAACCACCCTACAATAAAATTTTACAAACTAATATACCCACTTTCATATACCCTAATATATCCGCCTGAACACAGGCTCTTTTCTAATGGATGGGGAAGTTACATACATGTATCTACACCCATACACAAATTTACACTACGCATTTGTCACAGTAAGCAAAGAATCCTAATTCATCGGTTCCCACGAGTCGTCAATTAATATGAACAACCTTTTGCGTTATAAGCCTAGTATCCAGATCGACGAAAACCGTACGCCAGTCATGAGAGAGAGCGAGAGGCAAACAGCTGGCGTTCACTTTTCGTCGGGCCTTTTTTTCACGTCGGTCTCCTGATCGACGAAAAAAATACTAGAAAATTCCATAGCTTTGCCAGTCTGCGGAAATGAACTTTGGGTGAACCCTAGCGAAAAGATTAAAAAATTTAATCTTTTGGCGTGCGCTTCTCACTGAACATTATAAGAAATGGAGGGAAAAACTCACAAAAGTCGATTGCAGGTTGTTCGCTCAAAATTGAAATTTGAAATGTATTGAAAAAAATAAAAACTTGAAGTTTAGTGTAAGTTAGTTTAGGGCGAAGGCGGGAGCACAATAAAGTTTTCTCTCGCTCTCGGCGAAGTCGCCCGTCTTCGCCAACCTTCGTTAAGCTAGGCTCTAAGTACTTTGTCGAAAAATATAGAAGCATTCGTTGAAATTGATTTGAGCCGTCGACACCTTTTCTTTTTCGTTTTCGTTTTTCGCTGTTAATAATTTTAGCCACCGCCAAGTTTTTTTCGGTTTTAATAATTAGAAAACTCTCTAATTTTTCATGGCGCCCCCGGGTGGACGTTAAAGTTATTAATTTATTTGGAAACTAGTGACAGTGACACATAAACCAAAAATATAAAGTGCAAGTGGAGTTCAAAGCACTCAATTACATACCTACATAGTGTTTTTTTTGTTGCCCGCGGCGTGTCGGTGTGGACAGAAAATACACAGCAGCTCCTGCTTAAAATATCGTGCCGGTCGCGAAATACCCTGTTCGCCACAAAAGAACTGCTGCCAGAGGGATGCCCTGCGACTGCTCAATGTGCAAAAGGAAAGTGGCAGCTGGATTGAAAGACCCTAAAGCAGAACCTGAGGTATTTGTGCAAAAAATTGAAAGCTTGAGTTTATAAGAAAAACAATTTAATTGTTTATTGTCTTGTGCTGAAAAATTGCACCTCGCTTTCAATTCTTGGCACAGACGTATCGATATAGTAGAGCTAGTTGTGCATGCATTTATTTATAATAAATAAAAATAAAAAATTATATTAAAATTTATTTGAACCTCCGTTGGACGCAACATTTACATAATTGTGTTATATTATTGCAATCACTGTCGCCCCCAATTTATTTATTGAAACTCGAAAATTAATAGTTGGTAAAATTATCCCAGCCGCTATATATAACCAATACATAAGTCCTCATATACAAGCAGCTGCAGCGGTTAACTTTTTTCGTTTTCCTTTTTCGCTTCGCTTGTCTGCCGTTAGCATCGTTGTAATTGTTGTTGGACTTTTGGTTTGGCGCGCTGAAGATCAAAGTGACGCGCTACCCTGCATTCGGACGGGTATACTGATTTTTGCCGTCATTTGCAACCACTGTTAATTTTGATACCTCGTGGCTCGATATTCAATTTAATATTTTTTTTTTCGTCGTTTTCGTAGTGGATAATTATTAAAATAATTTTTTCGAACAAATTTAATAATTAAATTAAATTGTTATTTACTCTTAGTATTTTGTTTCGAAAATTTATTTAACATTTTGTCGTAGTTCTAATTGAACAATTATCCTCTTTTAAAACTTATTTATTTTATTACTTATTATTCTTGGATAAATAATTTATTTATATATATATATTTATTTATTTTCGTGGTTTATATATAAAAAATAAAAAATAAATTAAAATGAGTCCAGATAAGCCAAAATCTGTTGAACTTCTTGCGGATCTTAAAAACAAGCTCAAAAAACCAGTGATGAGCATCCGCCGATTAAATGATCGAATAGAAGCCGGCCAGATTCCGATCCAAGAAGTAGAACTAACTTGTCGGCTAGAGATTTTAAATGCTTCTATTATTAAGGCAACTCAAATACAAGAACAGATCGAAGATTTAGATGATGGCGATGAGTTCGGAGAAGAGTTGGAAGAGCTTTCAATAACCAAGGCAAAAATAATGTCGCTTATCTCAGCCTTGAAGACGGCAAGCGAAACCAAAATAATTGGATCAGCTTCTGTAGCCCCAACTCGAGCTCGACTTCCGAATTTGGCATTGCCGAAATTCAGCGGCAAATATTCGGAGTTTAAGAATTTCATTAGCCTTTTCGAAACTCTTGTTCATCAAGACGACAGCATTTCCGTCATAGAAAAATTCCATCACTTAATTTCTTGTCTTTCTGGTGAAGCTTTGGGAACTATTAAGGCCTACCAAGTCACCGAGAGCAATTATGAAAAGGCTATGATCAGCCTGAAAAAAGTGTATGATAACGAATGTTTAATTTTTATGAATAATATTTCAACATTGTTTAGTCTTCCGAAAATAACGCAACAGTCAGCTTCGTTTTTAATAAATATTATCGACACCGTATCATCTATATACGGTTCTTTGTTATCGATAGTAGACGACACCAAGATTTCAAATGCAATGTTGATCTATCTTGTTTTAAACAGAGTAGACCCAGTGACCAAACAAAAAAGGGAAGAACAATTAGATTATGAAAGGTTACCGCTTTGGTCCGATTTTGAAAAAATGTTAAACCGCCGATACCAGCATTTATCCGGTGAAGAATCGACGAAACCAAAGCAAGATAAAGTTATGTCGAGCAAGCCACATAATCGCAGCTCATTTTCTTGTTCTTCGTCCAACAGTAAATCCCAGCAAAGTTGTAGCTATTGCAATGCAGGAGACCATATCCTAGCGAACTGTGGTCCGTTTGGTCGCCTTTCGGTAATGCAAAGGTTTGACTTTGTAAAATCTGCTTCCTTATGCATCAATTGTATGCGAAAGGGTCACACTGTTTCAAAATGCAAATTTAATAAATGTCGAGTTTGTGGCCGCTCGCATCACGTTTTACTGCATAGATATACAGTGTCCGAAAATAGTTTAGCGTTGCCACCACCCCAAGAGATTCTTTCTCCCTCTTTAAATCAAGATCAGCCTTCCACGTCACATGTTATGCATGCGACATCATTGGACAGAGTGATTTTAGCCACGTCGATCGTAAGTGTAAGAACTAAAAACGGTGAATATATTTGGGCCCGAGCACTTCTTGACTCTGGGTCCCAAACGAATTTTTATAACAGAGGACCTTACTCACCGCTTACAGATCCGTAAAGAGGAGTCGTGTATAAACTTACTTGGTATTGGCGAGTCCAATTCTCAAGTTAAGAAAAAGGTACACACAATGGTGAAGTCGCGTATAAATGACAGTGAGTTCTCCTTCGATTTTTGGATTTTGAAATCAATATCAGGATATCATCCTGACCAGTCGGTCAATATCAATGACTGGAAAATTCCAAAGAACCTACTACTAGCAGACCCCTATTTCTACAAGCCACAAAGAATAGATATGTTAATAGGAGCAGAATCATTTTTCGAATTATTAGCTGTTGGACAAATTAGACAAGGTCCTGACTTTCCAACTCTGCAGAAAACCCTCTTCGGCTGGGTTGTATCGGGTAGATATAAGGCATCTTCCCCTACAGAAGTTGTGAAAAGTTTCAGTTGTAGTGAAGAGATTTTAGTGTCTATTGACAGCACACTACTTAAGTTTTGGTCACTGGAAGAAATGCCATCTCTAAAGAAAATTCTGTCACCTGAGCAAAAGTTATGTGAAGAACACTACCGGAAGACTACTCAGGTTTTGCCATCAGGTCGGTTTGAAGTAAGACTGCCGTTTAAATCGGATCCAAATGAGTTAGGCAACTCTTTTGAAGTTGCAAAACGGCGGTTTTTGTCGCTTGAAAGAAGGCTGTCTCGAGACCCTGAGATGAAGGAAATGTACCTAGAATTTATGGAGGAGTACCTTTCTTTAGGTCATATGTCTCTTACAGATAAACTTCCTTCTGCTCCACATTATGTTATCCCACATCAATGTGTTCTGAGACCCCAAAGTACGTCAACCAAGTTACGTGTCGTTTTCGATGCGTCTTGTAAATCGTCAACTCAGAAGTCTCTAAATGACATTTTGATGGTTGGGCCGACAATCCAAGATGAGTTGTACTCAACGTTACTGCGCTTCCGGCTGCATAGGTTTGCCTTGACCGCCGATGTAAAGAAAATGTATCGCCAAGTGATGGTGAATGAAGCAGATAGGCAGTTTCAACTTATAGTGTGGAGAAGAGACCCCTCTGAGTCCTTGAGATTATACAAGCTCAACACCGTAACATATGGTACTGGACCAGCCCCGTTTTTGGCTATTCGGTGTTTAAAAAGGTTAAGTGAGTCTGCCAAAGTTTCTTTTCCTAGAGCTGCTAAGGTTATTGGATCCGACTTTTATGTCGATGATATGTTGACTGGTGCTGCACGCGTAGAGGAGTTAAAGACTATTAAGTCTGAAGTATCTCAGGTTCTTCAAACTGCAGGTTTTGAATTGACAAAGTGGTTTTCAAACTCACCTGACGTTACCGCATCTGAGAGCACAGTTAAATCCATACCCATCTTTTTAAGTCCTATTGTAATTAGAGGAAAGATCCTATTGCAGGAACTTTGGCTTAATAAGTTAGATTGGGATGAGTCGATTCCTATTCATTTGGAAACAGCTTGGAATATGATAAAAATTACATTGTCTAAATTAGAGGAAATATCTATTCCCCGGTTTGTGCATACCGATCCGATGTCACCGGTCCAATTACATGCCTTTGCTGACGCATCCTTAAGAGCTTATGGAGCTTGCGTCTACATTCGTAGCACAACTGCAGAAGGTTATAAAATATCGCTGTTGACTTCAAAGTCTAAAGTAGCGCCGCTCAAGACTAAAACACTCCCAAGGCTTGAGTTATGTGCCGCTCACCTTCTCGCAGATCTCTGCCACAGAATCAAGCCCCTATTAAAGGTACCTATCGAACGGATTGTTTATTGGTCGGATTCTGAAGTTACGCTTCATTGGATCCGGTCTCATCCATCTTCATTATCCACATTCGTATCGAATAGAGTAGCGGAGATTCAAGAGTGGTCAGGTGAAGCTACGTGGCGGCATGTTCCAACGAAACAAAACCCAGCAGATATTGTATCAAGAGGTTGTGATGTCGACGAAATTATACAGTCAATATGGTTTACTGGACCTGCGTTTTTAAAAGAGGAAGATGCAAACTGGCCCCAGAATGCACACTTTGAACTAGATGAAGAAGTCCTACTACAAGAATCGAGGAAGACTGCGGTCGGACTGACCGCTGCTGTAAGAAATTTGGATTTGGTAGATGTCATCGAAGGATTTTCGTCACACCTTAAACTGCTTCGGGTATTCGTTTATATGTTCCGCTTCATAAGAAAATGCAAGGACAAAAGTATGGTATTTGAAAAAACTTTGTCGCCGACTGAATATAATGAAGCTTTTCTAAAAATTGTCGAGATATTACAGAAGCACGAGTATCATGAAGAAAGAGAAAAAGTTCGTAAAGGATCCAGAGTTGGCCCAAGTCTTCAGCGATTGAATCCATTCATCCATGAAGACAAGGGGACTTGGTGTCACTTTTCTTTGTTGCGAGTTGGGGAGCGTCTAGCTAATGCTCCTATATCATACAATGCCAAGTTTCCATTGTTGTTGTGCATAGCTATATTCGGCATCTTCACCATTCCAACTTTCATGTTGGTCCACGAGCCCTTGTGAGTCTCCTTCGACAGCGTATTTGGATCGTAAACGCTCAGGAGGTCTGCAGTCAGATAGTTCGATCATGCATACGCTGCTTTAAGTGTAAGCCTCGACTAATGACACAAATTATGGGAAATTTACCCGCGGATCGTCTCCGTGCTCTCCGCCCATTTGCTATATGTGGCGTCGATTTTTGTGGCCCTGTCCATACGACATTAAAATTCGTGGTCGGCCTCCGTATAAGTCCTACATTGCGCTCTTCGTTTGTTTTGCGTCCAAAGCGGTTCACCTAGAAGTTGTTTTAGATTTAACCACAGATTCCTTTTTATTGGCTTTTCAAAGGTTCGTTGGGCGCCGAGGATGTCCCCAAGTCGTCCATTGCGACAACGAGACGAACTTCGTCGGAGCGAGTCGCCACTTCCTTCGAGAGAGGATAGAGGACGAAGCCGACGCGATACGCGAATTCGCATCAAAAAGCGGATGCGAATTTGTCTTCACACCACCGCGGGCTCCGCACATGGGCGGACTATGGGAGGCAGGTGTCAAAACTGCCAAGAACCTACTCCTACGGGCGGTGGGCAGCGCGCTCCTAAGCGCAGAAGAGCAGGGGACAGTCCTCGTGGGAATCGAGGCGGTGATGAACTCCCGGCCGCTCGGAGCAATCAGCAGCGACCCAAGCGACGGAGAGGCGCTGACACCCGGGCACCTACTGACAGGCGGGCCGCTACTCGCCACACCAGCACTCCGGACCCCGGACCAGGAGGGTCTCAACTGCTTGCGGCGATGGCGGCTTGTCTCGTCAGTCAGGCAAACGTTCTGGCGGCGATGGTCCCGGGAATATGTCCTGGGCCTCCAAATACGGGGCAAGTGGCACCAGCAGCAGCCCAACATCAGCGAGGGAGATCTCGTCCTCGTGGCCGAGGACAACCTGCCGCCCCAACAATGGCTCCTCGGCAGAATAGTCGCCAGGCACGCAGGGGAGGACGGCATGGTCAGGGTCGTCGACGTGCGAACTAGTGGAGGAGGCCTTTTTCGGCGGGCCATTCATAAGTTGGCGCCGCTTCCATTGTGTTAAAGCCCGATGGGTGTTCAACGGGGCCGGTGTTCGCTCAAAATTGAAATTTGAAATGTATTGAAAAAAATAAAAACTTGAAGTTTAGTGTAAGTTAGTTTAGGGCGAAGGCGGGAGCACAATAAAGTTTTCTCTCGCTCTCGGCGAAGTCGCCCCGTCTTCGCCAACCTTCGTTAAGCTAGGCTCTAAGTACTTTGTCGAAAAATATAGAAGCATTCGTTGAAATTGATTTGAGCCGTCGACACCTTTTCTTTTTCGTTTTCGTTTATCGCTGTTAATAATTTTAGCCACCGCCAAGTTTTTTTCGGTTTTAATAATTAGAAAACTCTCTAATTTTTCATGTAATTTCTAATTTTCATCATGTTTACATGTGAGGACAAAATAACATTAATACTATCTGTGGTGCCTCTTGTCAGAGCAAAATGTTTTTTAGGTCCAGAATGTACGAAAAACACAATAAAAGTGCAGCTATGAACTTTAAATTAGCAAATAATTATCAGTTAATTAAAAAAAAACAACTGTTAAATTTAAATTGTATTGTTTTTTAATTTCTTTGTACAGCGGCAGACTTGTCTTGCCAAGGTATTTTATAATATCTTTTAAAGGCTCTTTCCCGCAAATACGATATTTGAATTTTAACTGCTTGTCAACAAACCCAGCTGATTGACAGTACGACCGTAGCACGCTTAAATCTGATGAACTTTCAAGCTTTTGGTCACACTGCAAAGATTAAAGTTTTTACGCCAGCGCAATCGTTTGTCGATCTGGATACTAGGCTATAAGCAAATGAAAGAACCACAAATAATCGGGTCCCAAGAGTGACCAATTAATGTAAACATCCTCTTGCGTTATAAGCAAATGTCTTCAAACTCTAATGCCCTCTTCCCATAGAGTCCATCCGTTTGAAACGGTTGGGATTTTTGACAAATGTGACAGTTAGTCTCTGACTTTCAAAGTGAACGGTCGTGTTTTTTTTCTGCGCTTCGAATTTTGTATTTTGTTTTCGTTTATTCCCATCGGTGGGTGTTATCAAAACAATTTTAATTTTCTTCCGCGTTTATTTAAACATATGTAAATTTAAACTCCGTTCGCTTCGCGAGTGCACTTTGTATTTAATACTAATTAATTGTTTTATTTTCGTAATTCTTATCTGTGTTTTCTTTTCTTTTATCCACACCGTTTTCTCTTTTGTGCATGCACTTTAACTTAGTTAAGCTCCCGCTCTCTTGCTATCTTTGCTTTGAAAGTTCTAAGCGTGCAGTTTCTGCGCTCTTGCGGTACTTATAACTGCTCGCTTATAAATTTCAATTCGCTTTCTTGGTACAGTGGTCCCAATAAATACAATGAATAATAAAAATTTAGTCTGCTTCTGCAAGAAATGCAGCCTCGTAATCAGGGCTGACCAGTGGAATATGACTTGCTGGCTGTGTGAAAATATGGTGCACACCAAGTGCGCCGGTTTTACTGGCCGTACAAGTGATGACCTATCAAAGGGGCCCATTTTGCAGTTTTGTTGTGATGCTTGTGTCGAGGTTGCGAACGAGATGAAATCGTTCATGCGCCAAACTAAAGGCGGCCTGATGGGGCTGATTAGCTGTTTCGGTGTTGCTAGAGATAGTTTTCGCCGAGCTGATGATCTCCTCTCTGCGCTGGACTCGCAGTTTAATAGTCGTAAGCTATTAGAAGAGTCCCCTAAGCGCAAAAAGGCCGCTGGTGGTAAGGAGCAAAAGGGGAACACCCCGCAACCGAAATCAAAAGAACAAAAGAGCTTTCCGGCGGATCAGCAGCCGATTTCAGCAAACCCTCAAATGTTGCTAAGATCGGCAGCTAAAAAAGATTCGGTATCCGAACAATCCGTTTCAGAATGCATGCAACCAGGGACTTCTAAGAATTCCGATTTGTCCGTAGTGGTTTCACAATTAGTGGATCCACCTATCTCTCAGAATATAGCATCTCCTCCACAAGGGACTACTGAGTCCGGACAACCGGCTCAAGTTGGTTTGGCAGAAGCAATGTCTGCTCGGGAGCGTAACTAAGTTAAAGTGCATGCACAAAAGAGAAAACGGTGTAGATAAAAGAAAAGAAAACACAGATAAGAATTACGAAAATAAAACAATTAGTTAGTATCAAATACAAAGTGCACTCGCGAAGCGAACGGAGTTTAAATTTACATATGTTTGAATAACGCGGAAGAAAATTAAAATTGTTAACACCCACCGATGGGAATAAACGAAAACAAAATACATAATTCGAAGCGCAGAAAAAAAACTCGACCGTTCACTTTGAAAGTCAGAGACTCTTATGCTAGAGACATTTCATCTTTCAAGATAACTGTCCCTAACGAGCTTTTTGAAGCCATATGCTCGGGCGACTTTTGGCCGGATAATATGGTTGTAAAAGAGTTCGAGGCTAAGATAAAGAAGAAGGGGCCCGTGGGAGTAAAACTTCCTAGTCGAGGCCAAACCAGTGTACCAATTTCAAAAAACTAACTTCTAACCTCCTACTTTCCTATCAGAATGCAAGAGGTTTGCGCAGCAAACTTACTAAATTGTATTCCGATAGCCTTTCCTTTGCATCTCATATTATTGTGTTCACAGAAACCTGGTTAAAGCCGGAGATCTTTAGCTCCGAAGTTTTTCCAAGTAAGTACACAATAAATAGGTATGACCGTCCCTCTAGACAGGGAGGTGGAGTCTTAATTGGAGTTGATTCAAACCTCCCGTCTGAGCAGTTATTTTTTGATGAATTCAATACCATTGAATTTATTTGTGTAAAGTTATCGCTTCCTGGTAACTTTATATACATAACTTGCTCATATATTCCGCCGTTGTCTGAACTTCCTGATTATTTAAATCACCTATCCGTCATTAAGTCCGTTGCAAATAAGCTTTCCGATAGGGATCAGTTGATAGTTCTAGGTGATTTTAATATACTTGATTTTAATTACTTGGTCCACTGAGGATGGATCGAATGTCTTACTACCTATAGCACAGCATGATTTTATTGATGGCCTGCTTGACATATCTCTATCTCAAGTAAACCATGTTCGAAATTCATTAGGTCGCCTACTGGATTTGTGTTTTGTATCAAATCCTGAAGGTGTGTTTCTGTCCAGAGTAGCACCACTCACGCAACCTGAAGATCCATATCACCCAACATTCGAACTTTCATTTGATACGGGTAGAGTTATAGAAGAAAAATCAGAAAAATCCAAACGAATACATTGTTTTCGCAAGGCAGACTTTCTGAGGCTAAATAATTTTATTTCTGGCTTTAATTGGTCTGATCTTTACCTATGCATTAATATGTCCGATGCAGTTAATGTTTTTTACACTGCAATAAACTCATTTTTTAATTCCTGTGTTCCGTGGTACTATCCGTCAACTTCCAATAAATCACCTTGGTTTATCAAAGAGTTGACACACTTAAGAAATGTAAAGTCCAGACTTTTTAGGAAATATAAAAATACCGGTTCTCAGTCTGTTTTTACTAGATATTTAAGTGCTCGGTCAAGATTTACCGTGCTTAATGCTCAGTGTTATAATAGTTACTTAAACCGTTGTAAGGTCCAGTTCTCTCAGGACCCGAAACAGTTTTATAATTTTGTTAACACCAAGCGTAAATCTAATTCCTTTCCTTCCTCGCTATCGTTCGAAAACATGACGGCAACCACAGATCAGGCAATAGCCGATTTATTTGCCCCATTTTTTCAAACGACTTACTCTACTTTAGATTATTCATCTCAGCCTTATTCTTACAACATATCCAAGTCAAACCTCATATTCTGTCCCACTTTAACAGAAAGCTCTCTTCTTTTGGATCTTCGTATTAAACCTGTTTATTCGCCAGGGCCCGATGGTATTCCTGGGTGCGTGCTTAGGTATTGCGCTAAGGCCCTGTGCAAACCTCTTCACAAGTTGTTTACCTTATCTATAGAAACCTCCCAATTCCCAAATATTTGGAAGGAATCATTTGTTATTCCTCTTTTCAAAAAAGGTAACAAGTTAGAAGCCAGTAACTACAGAGGTATTTCTAAGTTGTCAGCTATTCCTAAGCTTTTTGAAAAAATTATTACTCCTCATTTGCTGCACCTTTGCAGATCAATCATTTCTCCGTGTCAACACGGATTTATTAAACGTAGATCCACAATCACAAACCTTCTAGAGCTCACTTCATTTGTGATAAAAGGCTTCAATAGTAGTTTTCAAACAGACGTCATTTACACTGACTTTAGTAAAGCATTTGACTCTGTAAATCACTTACTTCTCATTCAAAAACTTGACCTTTTAGGTTTTCCAGTTGATCTGCTTAAATGGATTTCAAGTTATCTGAATGGCAGGTCACAAAGGGTCCTTTTTAAAAATTCAATTTCTGAAATTCTCCGTGATACCTCCGGTGTCCCACAAGGGAGCCATCTGGGTCCGTTACTTTTTACATTATTTATTAATGATCTTCCCTCAATTATAAGTCATTCTCGCGTACTTATGTACGCAGATGATGTTAAGTTGTGCCTGCAGTATAAGGACATTTCCTGCCATTTAGGCTTGCAATCCGATCTAGATAATTTTCAAAACTGGTGCCGAGATAATTTACTAAATTTAAACGGTTCCAAGTGCAAGCTGATGACTTTTTATCGGGCCAATCCGATATACGCGACTTACACGTTAAGTGGCAGCTCTTTGGATAGAATAACTCTTGTAAACGATCTGGCGTTCTCTTGGACCCCAAACTAAAATTTTCTAATCACATTTCGTCCATGGTTAATTAAGCCAGAGGAGTGCTTGGATTTTTTAAAAGGTGGTCAAAAGAATTCGAGGATCCTTATTTGACTAAAACTTAATTTATTTCGCTAGTCCGTCCGATTCTGGAGTATGGGTCTCCCGTCTGGAGTCCACAATACGGAATACATATTGGTCGTATTGAATCTGTACAAAAAAACTTCCTTCTTTTTTGCTTTACGGCGCCTAAACTGGGATGCAAATCTTATCTTACCTTCTTATTCTAGTAGACTTCTTTTGATTAATTTACCATCCCTAGCCAACCGTAGAACGATGCTTGGTACTATCTTTATTTATAACCTTATACATGGTGATATTGACTGCCCCGACTTGTTAAGTCGGCTAAACTTTTCTGTGCCAAGTAGATTAACCAGAAATTAAATTCCCCTAAATTTAAATCATTGTAGATCTAACTATGCCTTGCATGAGCCTTTCAGAGTATTATGTTCTGACTATAATAGACTTTTTCCTGTAATATCAAATCTTGACTCTCTGCCGCTCCTAAAACGATTAATACTTGCTTCATTGGCACAAGATTGATCTAACTATTACTTTTTTCCCCGGACCTTTACCTTTATTTTCCTATCTCGCGTCTATCTTATCGCGAATCGTGCCGTACGATACACGGCTGCGCCCCTCGGTCGGTTGGGCGGGTAAGTGGGCCGTGGGACTCCGCGCGAAGAAAGAACCACAAATAATCGGGTCCCAAGAGTGACCAATTAATGTAAACATCCTCTTGCGTTATAAGCAAATGTCTTTAAACTCTAATGCCCTCTTCCCATAGAGTCCATCCGTTTGAAACGGTTGGGATTTTTGACAAATGTGAAACTCCGATTCCCACAGAGCACATCCACCATTCGATGACAGCTGATCTGAACAGCTGTGGCTCATCATTTTAGCCCGTTGCATTTTGCACAATATTTAAAATGAGCACAACAGAGTTATAAATGATACTTGGTGACAGACTGCAAGTGATATACGCGAACAACCAAATCGAACTAATATGTCTGCAGATTTTTGCCAGCCTGCAGAAAAAATATGAACCACTTTTGCCCTATATTGTCTAAATGGTAACAAATCAAGTTCATTGTATATAAATGTTTGTTTTTTGTTCTCTCGTTCTCCAAGGTGCTCCAGGTTGTGAGTACGGTATGCAAAATTGTAAAATTGCAGACGCAGCTCAAACCTAGATTGCTTTCATGCTCATTGCTCTCTTTTGGACACTCTCAATTTATCAATCGCGTTCCTTCTCCCAATCGAAGGTTTTATAAGTTTGACTTTTAGGGTGAATATTGTAAGGAGCAGACCTATCTCTCCCAGTTCGCGTTTACACTACTTTGATCAATAAAGAAATTTTTTTTTCTAAGTGTTAAATACCGAATTTGGTACTATATTTATATGTTGGGTACGACATTTATTAAAAATCAATTATTTTATGGTCATTTTGTTCTTCTTCTCTTCTCTTCTTTTATATTATATATATATATTAAAACAAAAATATCACTTAAGCTAAGTAAGACTCACATTTTCGTTACATATCTAGTTATTGCTTATATCTCAGGGTCCATTTATTACAAAATTACGAAAAAAGAACAGAACCTATTACTAAGTTAAGGAAAAATAATACCGTCAATTTGACGACTATCACTGCTATAATTAGGGATTTTGAGGATTTTCTCGTTCCAATTTTGCAGATAATTAATTTGGATATATTTCGTTTTCGGCAATATATTTTGGAAAAGGAATTCACCTTCAGGGTTAGCCTTATCTTTATTGCAGAGGCGACTCTGCAATAACTTTTAATGGATAAAGGATGGACGCCAAAACTTACGAGTATTAGGAATGTCATGCTGGGCGACTGGGCGAGCACTGGTTTTACAACTAACACTCAGGATAAAAACCCCTTAAAGTTGAACTTCCTATCCAGTTTGCTTCTTAGTTGAGATCTCGTCATGAAATGCTTGTTCCAATTTCGCCGTCCTGACTTTGCGATCTTCTTCTAACTCGGTCCTAGTACTATTAAAATTTTCTTTCAATATTTCCAAAGATTATTCCAATGGAGTCCTTTACGTTTTTGATGTGCCTAATGTTACTACTCTTAATGAATTTCTCAAATTCATAAGATGTAAAAAACTTCCACGATCTGATTTCATACATATACCTAGGCATGCTGTAACCTCGTAAATAATCGTTAATACCATTATTACCACATTTAAATTGGTCATTTTCGTTTTATAAGGCCTTTCAAATTTTGTAAACGCATTCACAATAGCGAATATATATTACTTTGATATACTATTATCCACAGTCCCATAATGATATCTAAGAATAATCTCCGAACGATTATCGCCTGGGCTACCGAGTAAACGTCCGCCTCCTTTGCCTATTTTTGGCAATAATTAATTTTGAATATGATCCGACCTTTATCCTTTTCATTTGGATTCCAATATCTTTAATGTGTTATGGAGGCTACTTTTATGTCCTGAAACGAATGGAAGAGCATTGGATATGCTACAAGCATGAATATGGTCATGTTGGGAGGGATACAAATTGCCACTGCAATGCTTTTAATTTTTTTAATCAACAGAAATCTAATTTAGCTGTCTTAAAGGTTATAAAGCTTAACAATGTTCTCCAATTTTGCGATCCAGGATCGAATGGGAATTTTACTCAAAAACTCCATTAGAATGTCCTTAGCCAAATTAAACTTATTAAAAGTCGTTTTGATGGTTGCCTCTACCACCGTCAATACTGCTGACGTCGTCTTATCTGCCGCCCAGTTTCTGTTTAAAATTTTCAGTGCCGTTAGTATGGTCGGCGTTTACTTTTTCTCTCTGGATTGCACCCGAAGATTAATAGATTTTTTTGCCTTCTCGCTGTTGCTTCTATGTTTTGGGAATTTTCTGCCGACAAAGTCAACCTGAAGTGGAAAATTATCCAGAAGTTTAAATTAAAATTTTGTACACGTTAGTTGGACTAAAAATTTCAGAAATCCAAAACCCTTCCCTATAATTTGGGAGAGTACGTGAGCCCATCTCAATTAAGTGACACCGGAACGCACTAAAGACGTTCGTGAATTTTGTACATATTCTGATATTCTGATAGTTCCGAAATGCGTGAAGCATATCCGTGGTTTAGATTTTATTTAAATATTATCATAGACAAGACGCGAGGAACATGTGGAACAACCTATAAAGCCCTCCATTCGTCCCGCTATTTCTCGATTTATTTTGGGATTGGGGAGTTCTGATTGTTTGTGACAGACAGCGAAAGTTTTCTTCGATTGGCGGCTCATGTGCAATCCAGGAGGTCGGCATGAGAGTTGCATCGACAAAACATTCTAGTGTGGAAGTGACGAAGCTCTGGCAAATGCAAGTCACGTTGGCCAGCACTAGGATATTTCACCCATATTGGCGACGACGAAAATGTTGGATCAGTTGATTTCGGACATTGACAAAAGTTCGCCTGATAAAGAAGGATCAGGACGCTGCGCTGAAATAAGTGTACAATTGGTTCTCCTTTCCGAATTGATAATAGTCAACGTTTTGCGTTACACAATGGACGATATATTATACATTTTAACTAGAATAACTTATAACAAAACTAGAAGAAATAATAAGGGGGTGTTAGCGCACTTGCCGCGCTTCTTAAAATTCTATAGTTTTAAGGCTTTTAAGCTTTCATTCGCTCTTGCGAATTCGCCCCCCTTAGCTAAGCATAGCTCTAAGAGATGTTTATTTGAAATTAAAATACAAAACTGTATTAAAAATTCATGGTGACCCAGACGTGATCGATTGGAAAGCGTTCGCGATTGTGCCAAATTTCTATTTTTTTTACAATAAACTCGAGTCGGTACGGCGCATCTTTCAATTTATTGCATTCGTGTAAAAATCGGTAGATAGTGAGCATTCTACACATTCATACAAAAATATTTTCATTGAAAAAAAAATAATGTCGTTCGCAGTCAAGCCGTAGGGCTTCCAAGAAAAAAAGGTTTTGCGGTGAACAAAATAAAATAAATTATTAGTTAAGATGTTTTTAAAGTTACTTTTACAGTTTTTTCCTTTATTCAATTTTTAAATTTTTGGAATAATCAATAACAAAAAAAACTCGACTCGTGGACTTAGGTACAGAAATAGTGTGCAAAATTTCAAAACGATTCATCCAGTAGATTTTGCAGTATCGTGCTTATTGACTTTGAAATGACAACTTTTAAGGAGAGCGTTTTAAAGTCCTGTCAATTTTAAAAAAGGCTGAACAAAATACCGTCGAAAAATCCGCCGGCAAATGCCCGCCTCAATACCGCCTGCCGAGCGTCGCTCTTCCAACATTTAGCGGAAAACACTCCGAATTTCAAAATTTTATAAGCCTTTTTGAAAGTTTTGTTCACAAAGATGATACTCTACACGATATTGAAAAATTTAATCATTTCATTTCGTGTTTATCTGGAGACGCTATAGGAACAGTTAAGGCATTTCAAGTGACTGCGGTAAATAGTCCCAAAGACCTTGCTAGCCTGATGCGGGTTTACGATAATGATCGCTTTATTTTTATACCCGTTACTCATAGAGTAAAAGGGTATATTATATTCGTGCAAAAGTATGTAACAGGTAGAAGGAAGCCGAGTCGATCTAGCCATGTCCGTCTGTCCGTCTGTCCTGTCTGTCCGTCTGTCCGTCTGTCCGTCTGTCTGTCCGTATGAACGCTGAGATCTCGGAAACTATAAAAGCTAGAAGATTGGCATTTTACATTTAGATTTTAGGAGTTCCTACGCAGCGCAAGTTTGTTTCAAAATGGTGCCACGCCCCCTCTGACGCCCACAAGCCACAAGCTGTGGCGACAGTTTTGATGCTATTATAAAAATTTTAATTGATATGTATTTGTTTCGTCAATACCTATCGATTGTCCTAATAAAAGTTTGCCACGCCCACTCTAACGCCCAAAAACCCATTAAACGCTTAAGTCTGGCTAGCGCCTACATTTCCGCCTTTCATGGCGCCATCTAACGGATGACTTTGGAACAGCTGGCCAAAGTGCTCAACAGAGTCAACGTTAATTCTCGATAAGGATTTCTAGTAAAGGAAATTGCGATGGTTTTCATTTGTCAATACCGAACTACATATATCCCAAGAACTATGCAAATCAAATCAAGTTAGCCAAATTGGAGGTCTGAGTCAAACAATGGCGTATGTGTGTATGTATGTAAGCATTGCACTCAAAAACATAAACATAAACACAGCTGTTGGTGCAGGACAAAAGCTGCCTGCGCTAAAGAAGCGCTCGTGCTGATGCTCGTGCTGTAAAGCTGCCAGCTCTAAGAGATCGCCGAATTCAAATTGATAATTTGAACTGAGTAACGGGTATCTAATAGTCGAGGCACTCGACTATAGCGTTCTCTCTTGTTTTTGACTACATAGTTCAGCAACGATTCGATTTTGATTAAAAAGCAACCTTGTGCATTAACTGCCTGTAAAAAAATGTAAATCGAACAGATGCAGAGTGTGCATTCTTCACACCATACGTTGCTACATATATATTCCCCAAAAACAAATCTCGCGTTGCCACCCCCTTCTCAGCCCACGCTTTGGAGACTCCTGCCGCTTTGCATATTTTGCATGCGCCAGCATCGGGTAGAGTCATTCTTGCAACTGCCCTTGTGAGCGTTGAAACAAAAAGCATTGCTCGATTCTGGATTTAAATTAAACTTTGTGACCCATGAGCTCGCTCAAAAACTCAAAATTGTACTTTCGAATCATTGGAAGGACTATTCGCGAGTAGGGATCTGGATCAAGCGGTGAGCACCAGCGGGTGGAGAGTGCCTAAAAATATTTAATTGGCAGATCCACTTATTGGTGCAGATACGTATTTTAAACTTAAATCTGTTGACCAGATAAAGCGGGGGCCTGTGCTTCCCATCTATCAAAAATTAGTTTTTGGCTGGATAGTGTCTGGGAGATATGCCTCTGAAAATAAAATAAAGGCTGACAAAATGGTACATCTGAGCTGCCAGAAGGAAGCGTTGGAGTCATTGACACAACCCTGCAGATATTTTGGTCTGTGGAGCATTTTCCGCACATACTCCTAAGCAGAAACATTGTGTATTAAAAATAAATAAAATATAAAAACTAAACTTGTGTATTACAAAATAAGCAAAAATACGCTAAGACAAAAAAAAATATAAATAAAAATAAAACAAGTCCATAATTATTTTAAAATAGTGACACGCACAAGTTCAATGAGCGACGAACCAAATAAAGAGCACATAAGCTCCATGAGCCTATGAACCGGTAACTTCTCGTATATCTTTACGCGCGATAGTGAAGTCCAAAAAACGTGTACAAAGAGTAAACCGGCTCTATTGACAGTCGTTACCCAAAAAGCAGGGTCTTGTTCACCCTCTATACTCACTCTTACTCCTACTTCTACAGCGAAAAATTCTGCAATCATCAAAAGAAACAGCAACAACTGCTGCAACTCAGGCAAAATCAACAACAACTACAGCAACGGCTCTTATTGCGGAATCGTCTGCGATGTCATCGAATGCAGCGCCAAATACAACGTCAACAAAAAATATGACAACAAAACAAAAACAAAACTTTATTCAACATACCGGCATCGATCGCTACATCCAAATTAAGTGAAAGCTTATCCTGCAGAACACCGTGATGGAAAATAAGCCAAAATAAACCGTGTCCAAAGAGACAACGAATTACCCGGGAGGTCCAGCAACAACAGATTTGCTCTCCCAGCTAAAACTTAACCAGAACTGGGTCAAGAGACCTAACCCAAAAAAAAAAACCCAACCAATTTACATTAGGGAGAGGTGCTCAAACGCCCTTGACAACAAAATGGTTTTACTCACTAAAGGGAATATTCACCAAACCAAACTTTAGATTTAGATTTGGTCTACTACTATAGGGGCTGTGTGGTCTACAAGGAGTTGAAAAACCGCTTACGACACCTGCAATATACTCATTTGGTCAGCTAAATACCCAGAAAGGATTCTCATTCGCCCATGCCTTTCGCTCAGAAACGGAAAATACACTCCAGTCTAATCTAGGAAACGTTTAGCAAGTCCCAGGACAGTCACAAAGCACACTGTTAGCTATGATGGTTACTATGCAACAAGGTATGATGAAATTTATGTCCTTCATGAAAATGACCATGCAAACACTGGTGCAAAACCAAAACATGGTGTTACAGTTGCTTACAACCAAGCAGTCTAAATAACTGATGGCAAATCTACGAATAACCATGTGGAACTCCACTGGCACAAACTTGAATGAAAATAATATCGACATTAATCTACTTATAGAGACGCACCTCACTTGCCAGGGCGGAACCAATCCTAATCAGGGAACGCTTAAACACCAACATTCCCCCAATATAACAAGCGCCAAAGCGCTTTCGGACCTTTCAGCAGACCAATATAACAAGCGCCAAAGCGCTTTCGGACCTTTCAGCAGACCATTCGCCAGTTTACCTCCAGAAACTGTCATCGCACAGAACATACTGGTTAAAATATAAAAAGAATGTAAGTTCTCACATCGAACTAACCCCGTAGCTTAACATAGAAGCGGACATCGGCTGCTCTATTTCAAAACTAATCTGCAGTTGGAACAGCTTGTACTGGAAAAGAGGTGTCTGCTACGTGCTTGGCAAACAAACAGATCGCCATCTTCAAAACAACGTCTTAAGGAAGCAACTCGCACACTAAGCCGAGCCCTAAAGAGTGGAAACTTTGCTTCACAACTCCGAATCGTTTTCCAGACGAACTGGGTTATTTGTCATACCACATATCGAATCGTAAACTACATCGTTACCAACATTGTTTCAGCCAAAGGGGATTGCGAAATCATCGGCCATCTGAAACCCCAAAAAGGCTCCGGGCTGTGACTTAAAAACTCGCTGCTGTTGAGGCTATTTGGAAACTCTTGAATGGGATCCTACGTTTCGGCTACTATCCGAGCAAATGGGAAAAATCTACTATCATAATGATAGCGAAGACCGGAAAAGACCACAAAATTCCGTCATTCTACAGACCAATAAGTTTATTATGGTGACTGTATAAATTGTTCGAAAAATGGCTTCGAGAACGAAAGCACACAATGTTAGCCCGGCATATCAATTTGGCTTCCGTCAAAGCAATGGAACAATCGAACACTGCCTTTGAGCAAGCTTTCGAGCAGCTAACAACATCTACGTTCGCGGACGAGCAACAACACAACTAGCCGATCAAATTATCGGTGTTAAGAGGGGGCTATCTGATTCGCGTAGTAAATTTATGAACCAAAATGTAAACATATAACGTTACTCTTGCCAAACTTGCCTTTCACTATCATTAAATAGTATTCCTATTCCCCAAGTCGACAAAGTATTAAATCTCGGCGCCCACCTCGGCAGACTACTAACCTGGAAAGCACATCAAATGCAAGAAAATACATCTAAAATTAATAGCCAGCAGCTTCCACCGGATCCTAAGAATTCGATCGCCCCTGCGTCTTTTTCGATATTGAAGTTCTGGAGGGGTATTATAATTTTACAACTGGGATCCTACAACTGGTTTTCAATACAATTTAAAGGAAAATGGCTTAAATACTTGTTGGATTCGTTTAGTTTTTTCTTTCGGATCTTTTAGTAAACCTTTTTATAAATAAAGAATTCAAAACAAGTTAAAGGTAAGCTAACTAAAATAAAATAGATAAGGACACTTCGTGTGCCTTCGGGTATTTTTCGCCCCAACCCCTAATCTTCAATCGTATGTAGGGTATGCAGGCACCATCCGCTCGCAGAACAACAACCACAGCTGATTTGGTTTGATGTTTTCTGAACCACTTAAAAGCACCGACTTCGATATGCCCTGTTCGTATCTCAGTAGATTGATTTCTATTTATTGGAATACATGCATATAAGAAAAACATTTTACTGCTACCACTGATATGAATTTGTAAACCAAATTGAAATTTATGCTGAAATATAAAAAAATATACTATAACATATAATATTCTTATTTTTATCATTAACCTAATAGTGAATACGCTCCTATTGTTAGGGTACCACGTGTAAAAAGTAGCAAAAGACAAAATATTCTTGCTGCATTGAAATGAAATGATCGCACACATGCACATTGCATTTGTGTACAATACTTTGACAATAATACTCCGGGAAAAGTTGAAATCAGTGGATGTATTAAAGAGAAATAAAATATAAAAACTAAACTGGTGTTTTACAAAATAAGCAAAAATACGCTCACAACATCAGTGATATGATTAAAATAAGTCCATAATTATTTTAAAATAGAGCGACGAACCAAATAAAGAGCACATAAGCTCCATGAGCCTATGAACCGGTTACTTCTCGTATATATGTATGTATTTAAGCGCGATAGTGAAGTCCAAAAAACGTGTACAAAGAGTAAACCGGCTCTACTGACAGTCGTTACCCAAAAAGCATGGTCTTGTTCACCCTCTATACTCACTCTTACTCCTACTCCTACAGCGAAAAATTCTGCAATCATCAAAAGAAACAGCAACAACTACTGCAACGCAGGCAAAATCAACAACAACTACAGCAACGGCTCTTATTGCGGAATCGTCTGCGATGTCATCGAATGCAGCGCCATATATATCGTCAACAAAAAATATAACACATAACCAAAACAAACCTATATTCAACATACCGGCATAGATCGCTAAATCCAAATTAAGTGTAAGCTTATCCCGCATAACACCGTGGTTGGAAATAAGTCAAAATAAGCCGTGTCCAAAGAGACCACGAATTACCAGGGAGGTCCAACAACAACAGATTTGCTCTCCTAGCTAAAACTCAACCAGAACTGGGTCAAGAGACCTAACCCAAAACAAAGCCCCCACCAATTTACATTGGGGAGAAAAGCTCAAACGCCCTTGACAACAAAATGGTTTCGCTCACTAAAGGGACTATTCACGAATCCAAACTTCAGAAAAAATCTGAATAACATTTTCGAGCTGTGACCAAATACCTGAGGAAGCTAAGAAAATTTAATACACGTATCAACCAAGAAGCATCAAGAGTTTGCAAGTTGTACTAAAAGGACTCAAGCCCGCGGTAGCCCCCAATTAAGTTATCGATGCCCTGAAGGAAAACGGAACGTTAGTAACATGATAAACAGATACAAAAACAACAGAAAGGAAAGCAAGCTTCGAGCGGAGCCGAAGTTGATATACCCCTGATCTCAACTTCCTTACTTTACAAACACCAAAGTTATGGCATTTCCGATCGATCAGTTATATGGCAGCTATAGACTATAGACGGCTGATCCTTATGAAATTTGGTAGGTCGGATTGATTAACCAAAAATAAAACCCACTAGAAATCCCAATTTCCTAACTTTAAAAACACCAAAGTTATGGCATTTGCGATCGTTCAGTTATGTAGCAGATATAGGATATAGTCGGCTGATTCTTATGAAATTAGGTACGTCGGATTGATTGTCCAAAAATAAAACCCTTAGAATATCCTAACTTTACAAACAGCAAAGTTATGGCATTTGTGATCAATCAGTTATATGGCGGCTATAGGATATAGTCGGCCAATCCCGGCCGTTCCGACTAACTGCGTGCAAAGGAACAAAGGATATATGCAAAGTTTCAATTCGATATCTTTTTAACTGAGAGACTAGGTCGCGTAGAAACAGACAGACGGACAGATACATAGTGGGCGATATGGTCTCGCTAGCGGCATTTAATTAATAACTTCTAAACTAAAATAGATGTCTTCAGTCGGTTTTTTCACTGATCAGAAAAAAAACATAGAATTTTTTAAGTTAAAAAATTTTTTATTTTTATTTTAATATTATTAATTAAATTTTTTTATTAAAAAAAAAATTTTGAATATAAAATTTTGTTTTACTTTATTTTTTTTTTAATTTCAATTAACATATTTCATAAATAAACTTTATCTAAAAAGGCTAGAATATTATTCGGAATCATCGGCATCATTAGATGCACTAGAAGCAAACTCTTAACATCATCGTCCATAATAATTGTTTTTGTAGAAGAAATTGCAGACCCATTTGACAATAAAGTTGTAAATTGGGTGTTATTATTGTTTTCAATATGGATTGAAAAACTTTGTGGGTGTGCTTTGATAATCCTAGAAATCGTATGGTCCACTAAGCTTTGTAGTGACCAGTGACCGTGATGACACTGAGATGACTTTTTTTTTTGCAGAACGCAGTTTATCGTGGCATGGATAGATATCAGCGTTTTGTCCTTTGGCGGCTCTCTTCGACAAATTCCATTTGTACTTGGTGTGTCCAACATCTACAAATAGGGCCAGTGCTTTTTCATCAGAAAATTTTGACGGTAGACGGTGACCCCATAGAGTCAACGTTTTCATTATATTACCGCTAAACTCTTTGCCGGCGTTTACCATTGAAACTAACTGTGAAGCACTGCGTTTTCCAGCTTTATACAAGCTGTAACTTGCAGCTACCAACAAAGCATCTGAAGGGACATCTTAGTTAGGTCTGACATTTCGTTGACTTGCGTTTTTTTTGCAACAATCCGCAAAATCTTTTTGTGGACGTCCAACATTTACTAAAAAAGATCCTATTTTGCTACTGACATTTTGCCTTAAAAGTACCATAGTTTGAAGGCTAGCAGGTAATAGCAGTTGATACTACACATTTTAGACGCTACTGACTCACACTTTCAGCTAATAAAAGAGTTAGACTGAATCCACTTGAATCCGGTAAATTCAACTCCACGAAAGACATGTGTGAATTACCACTGAATAACCACTACGTTTTATGAGCTACACATTTACAAACATTAATTTTTTTTGTAATACTAAACAAAACTTAAAGATAATAAAAAGTAAAACTTTTAATAAATTTAATAAGAATTGTAAATTTTCGAGGAACTCGAAATCAATGCGCGTAAAAAGAAAGAAGAAATCGCCCTCTGTGAGACAGACGGACATGCTTATCTCAACTCAGGACGCGATTCTGATCAAGTCTATATATATTTTATAGGGTGGGAGATGTCTTCTTTAATGCGTTATAGGGTATAAGGGTATAATCACTAACCATGCAACATATAGACTGGTCATTTCATACAAGCAATATGGACACTCAAAAATCTTTGCGGGAGGCCCCAGAGCTGTTACCGGAAGGCCCCGGACACTTCGTGTGCCTTCGGGTTTTTTTCGCTCTCATTCTTTTTCTCACTTTGACGCTCGCGCGCTCATTGCGCGAGTTCGGTCGTTCAGTCGCAGAGAAGCGCATTTTGAAGAAGGTTGCCCTGCTCTTGAATTGGGCTTTGTATGTGTGCGATCATTTCATTTCAATGCAGCAAGAATATTTTGTCTTTTGCTACCACGTACCCTAACAATAGGAGCGTATTCACTATTAGGTTAATGATAAAAATAAGAATATTATATGTTATAGTATATTTTTTTATATTTCAGCATAAATTTCAATTTGGTTTACAAATTCATATCAGTGGTAGCAGTAAAATGTTTTTCTTATATGCATGTATTCCAATAAATAGAAATCAATCTACTGAGATACGAACAGGGCATATCGCAGTCGGTGCTTTTAAGTGGTTCAGAAAACATCAAACCAAATCAGCTGTGGTTGTTGTTCTGCGAGCGGATGGTGCCTGCATACCCTACATACGATTGAAGATTAGGGGTTGGGGCGAAAAATACCCGAAGGCACACGAAGTGTCCTTATCTATTTTATTTTAGTTAGCTTACCTTTACTTGTTTTGAATTCTTTATTTATAAAAAGGTTTACTAAAAGATCCGAAAGAAAAAACTAAACGATTCCGACAAGTATTTAAGCCATTTTCCTTTAAATTGTATTGAAAACCAGTTGTAGGATCCCAGTTGTAAAATTATAATACCCCTCCAGAACTTCAATATCGAAAAAGACGCAGGGGCGATCGAATTCTTAGGATCCGGTGGAAGCTGCTGGCTATTAATTTTAGATGTATTTTCTTGCATTTGATGTGTTTTCCAGGTTAGTAGTCTGCCGAGGTGGGCGCCGAGATTTAATACTTTGTCGACTTGGGGAATAGGAGTACTATTTAATGATAGTGAAAGGCAAGTTTGGCAAGAGTAACGTTATATGTTTACATTTTGGTTCATAAATTTACTACGCGAATCAGATAGCCCCCTCTTAACACCGATAATTTGATCGGCTAGTTGTGTTGTTGCTCGTCCGCGAACGTAGATGTTGTTAGCTGCTCGAAAGCTTGCTCAAAGGGAGTGTTCGATTGTTCCATTGCTTTGACGGAAGCCAAATTGATATGCCGGGCTAACATTGTGTGCTTTCGTTCTCGAAGCCATTTTTTGAACAATAAACTTATTGGTCTGTAGAATGACGGAATTTTGTGGTCTTTTCCGGTCTTCGCTATCATTATGATAGTAGATTTTTCCCATTTGCTCGGATAGTAGCCGAAACGTAGGATCCCATTGAAGAGTTTCCAAATAGCCTCAACAGCAGAGTTTCAAAATTTAATTATCTTTTTTTCGAGTTTTTAAGTCACAGCCCGGAGCCTTTTTGGGGTTTCAGATGGCCGATGATTTCGCAATCCCCTTTGGCTGAAACAATGTTGGTAACGATGTAGTTTACGATTCGATATGTGGTATGAGAAATAACCCAGTTCGTCTGGAAAACGATTCGGAGTTGTGAAGCAAAGTTTCCACTCTTTAGGGCTCGGCTTAGTGTGCGAGTTGCTTCCTTAAGACGTTGTTTTGAAGATGGCGATCTGTTTGTTTGCCAAGCACGTAGCAGACACCTCTTTTCCAGTACAAGCTGTTCCAACTGCAGATTAGTTTTGAAATAGAGCAGCCGATGTCCGCTTCTATGTTAAGCTACGGGGTTAGTTCGATGTGAGAACTTACATTCTTTTTATATTTTAACCAGTTTGTTCTGTGCGATGACAGTTTCTGGAGGTGAACTGGCGAATGGTCTGCTGAAAGGTCCGAAAGCGCTTTGGCGCTTGATATATTGGGGGAATGTTGGTGTTTAAGCGTTCCCTGATTAGGATTGGTTCCGCCCTGGCAATTGAGGTGCGTCTCTATAAGTAGATTAATGTCGATATTATTTTCATTCAAGTTTGTGCCAGTGGAGTTCCACATGGTTATTCGTAGATTTGCCATCAGTTATTTGGACTGCTTGGTTGTAAGCAACTGTAACACCATGTTTTGGTTTTGCACCAGTGTTTGCATGGTCATTTTCATGAAGGACATAAATTTCATCATACCTTGTTGCATAGTAACCATCATAGCTAACAGTGTGCTTTGTGACTGACCTGGGACTTGCTAAACGTTTCCTAGATTAGACTGGAGTGGATTTTCCGTTTCTGAGCGAAAGGCATGGGCGAATGAGAATCCTTTCTGGGTAGTTAGCTGACCAAATGAGTATATTGCAGGTGTAAGCGGTTTTTCAACTCCTTGTAGACCACACAGCCCCTATAGTAGTAGACCAAATCTAAATCTAAAGTTTGGTTTGGTGAATATTCCCTTTAGTGAGTAAAACCATTTTGTTGTCAAGGGCGTTTGAGCACCTCTCCCTAATGTAAATTGGTTGGGTTTTTTTTTTTTGGGTTAGGTCTCTTGACCCAGTTCTGGTTAAGTTTTAGCTAGGAGAGCAAATCTGTTGTTGCTGGACCTCCCGGGTAATTCGTTGTCTCTTTGGACACGGTTTATTTTGGCTTATTTTCCACCACGGTGTTCTGCAGGATAAGCTTTCACTTAATTTGGATGTAGCGATCGATGCCGGTATGTTGAATAAAGTTTTGTTTTTGTTTTGTTGTCATATTTTTTGTTGACGTTGTATTTGGCGCTGCATTCGATGACATCGCAGACGATTCCGCAATAAGAGCCGTTGCTGTAGTTGTTGTTGATTTTGCCTGAGTTGCAGCAGTTGTTGCTGTTTCTTTTGATGATTGCAGAATTTTTCGCTGTAGAAGTAGGAGTTAGAGTGAGTATAGAGGGTGAACAAGACCCTGCTTTTTGGGTAACGACTGTCAATAGAGCCGGTTTACTCTTTGTACACGTTTTTTGGACTTCACTATCGCGCGTAAAGATATACGAGAAGTAACCGGTTTATTTGGTTCGTCGCTCATTGAACTTGCGCGTGTCACTATTTTAAAATAATTATGGACTTGTTTTATTTTTATTTATATTTTTTTTTTGTCTTAGCGTATTTTTGCTTATTTTGTAATACACAAGTTTAGTTTTTATAATTTATTTATTTTTAATACACAATGTTTCTGCTTAGGAGAATGGACGGCAAATGCTCCACAGACCAAAATATCTGCAGGGTTGTGTCAATTGACTCCAACGCTTCCTCCTGGCAGCTCAGATGTACCATTTTGTCAGCCTTTATTTTATTTTCAGAGGCACATCTCCCAGACACTACCCAGCCAAAAACTATTTTTTGATAGATGGGAAGCTCAGGCCCCTGCTTTATCTGGTCAACAGATTATAGTACGTATCTGGACCGATAAGTGGATATGGCAATTGAATATTTTCAGGCAGTTTCTACCTGCTGGTGCTCACCGCTTTATCCGGATGATTCAGGATTAAAAAATAGGAAGACAGATAGCTATTCCCTACTCGTAAATAGTAAAAACAATTTTGAGTCTCTGAGCGAACTCATCGGTCACAAAGCTTTTTTAAAATCCTGAGTCGAGCAACGCTAACTGCTTCTAAAGCGTTTCCAGGTAAACACGAAATTAAATGAGTTAATTTCTCAATATCGTGTAGCCCGAGAGCTTAAAAAAGGAGTATGTATACAATTTTTCAATTTGGAGTGTTTTTTGCAAAATGTGGGAAGAGCGACGCTTGGTGGGGGCATTCAGCCGATTATTCGACAGTATTTTTTTGAGCCTTTTTATACCCGTTACTCGTAGAGTAAAAGGGTATATTGTATTCGTGCAAAAGTATGTAACAGGTAGAAGGAAGCGTTTCCGACCCTATAAAGTATATATATTCTTGATCAGGGTCACTAGCCGAGTCGATATAGCCATGTCCGTCTGTCCGTCTGTCCGTCTGTCTGTCTGTCCGTATGAACGCTGAGATCTCGGAAACTATAACTAGCTAGAAGATTGGCATTTTGCATGCAGATTCTAGGAGTTCCTACGCAGCGCAAGTTTGTTTCAAAAAGGTGCCACGCCCCTTTTAACGCCCACAATCGCTAATATACGATTTTAAAAATTTAAATATTTCGGAAAAGTAAAAATGCAGTTTTATTGTGTTTATCAATACCTATCGAAATGTAGAAGAAATTTTTCAAATCGGACCATTCGTTAAGAAGTTATGCGTGATCAAAGTTTCTATCTCCATCTCCCTCGCACTCCCTTTACCTGAGTAACGGGTATCTGATAGTCGGGGCACCCGACTATAGCGTTCTCTCTTGTTTAAAATTGAAATCAGTAATGATTTTGTTAAAACCACACTCTCTTGCAAATCTTCGAGGAAAACATCTTGTGCATCTCTCACTTCAATTCTATTTTGACTTATTGAACCATTTTTAATGTGCGTAGGTAGGTTGTCTAAACGACACTCTAGCTCAACCAGATTAACTCTCTTTTAAGTTGCGATGCGTTCGGTTTATGCTTTTCATGCAAATACTTTGTTTGTGCTTGAGGTCTTCGATATCCTTGGTTGCCATTGCGTTTATATTATTAATTTTTGTTAATATTGGTATTGTTAATATTATGTTTTTGTTTAATAATAAATAACAAATATAACGAGTAATATGCCGAACTCATGGAGTGTAGGGGAGCTGAGTGCCGAAAGAAGTACCATTTACGGTTCTTATATTTTTATAAAATCCGTAAGGCAGTAAAAAATTATTTGGCAAACTGCGGCACAGGTTTTTTGCTGCGATTTTCTCGAATTAACACTTTTTACAATTCGAATATTTTGTTTGCTATTTTAATGATCCAAAGCGATTCACATATAATTTGAAATATTTATGTATCTGACGGAATTATATTTGTTAGTACGTGCAACTTTATTTCTTAGTTACTATGCTCACAATCTACCGATTTTTACACTAATGCAAAACGTTGCAGGATGGGCCAAAACACAATTAACAAGACGCCACAGATCAACTTTCAACTTTTAGCACATTCTCTTTTGGGAATTTAGAATTCCTTTAAATCCATTTCCCAATCACCAGCAGCAACAAAATGAGCGGCAGAAACTTCCAACGGCGAAATTATTATTATTGATATTGTTATTGTTTGTGTCTTTATTTTAAAACTTCCTAAGTTATAAGTAATACCGTTTTGACCGCTGCCCAGTTGTTGTTGTTTGCAAACAACTGAGACCAATAAACAGGTTAAGATTATCCAGCAGTTTCTGAGTATTCCTAATTTCGACATAGTTTCCAGGCCCGGATAAAGCTCACTGCAACTTTTATCTTCAAGATTCTCAAAATCTCTAAAATCTGTGGAACCTCCGGCACCGCCCCCAACCGAATACTATTAGAAGCGCTGCTACGGCATGCGAAGAACGAAATGTACAGCGAAAGTTTTATTCGACAGTCCGCTAGCTCTTGTGAAATATTGGATGTCGGCAAAGAGTGGCATCGGCCAATCGGTCTAGTGCGGATGTGATGAAGTTCTGGCGAACGCAAGTCACGTTGGCCAGCACTAGGATATTTCACCCATATTGGTGATGAGGACCATGTCGGACACAAGAGTGGTGTGATTGAGCCACTTTCAACTGGCAACCTGTTTACAGCTGAAGTCATCAAGAAGGATCGGGACGCCGCGCCGAAATAAGTATACAATTGTGATCACAAGGCAAGATAAAATGAAGGTTGACTCGAGAGCGCCACAAAAGACTCACGAGTGTCACTAAGTAACTAGCCTTAATCGCCTTCTACTTGAAATAAGACTTCAGGTGCCAACGTGGTAAAGCCATTCAAGAGGGTCAAGGGCCGATATACTGAAAATTTTAGCAAGGGTAACATATAACAAAACTATGAAAGAGATATGAAAGTATAGGTAAAACTCCAAGGAAAACGTAAGATCAATTTGGCTCTAATGAAGTAAGTATTAATCATTTTAAAAAGTCAGATTTCAGATTATTTAAAAAAGTCTATTATAGTCAAAACATAATACTCCAAAAGGCTCATACAAGGCATAGTTAGATCTATGCTATGATTTAATATAAGGGAAATATAATTTCTTCTTAATCTACGTGGCACAGAAAAGTTTAGCCGACTTACCAAGTTGGGACTGTCAATCTCACCATGAATAAGGTAATAAGTAAAGACGGAACCAAGCATCGTTCTTCGGTTGGGTAGGGAGGGTAAATTAATTAACAGTAGTATACTAGAATAAGAAGGTAAGATAAAATTTGTTTTAAATTAAGTAAATTAAGTAAATTCTAAGTCTAAATGGCAGGAAATGTCCTTATACTGCAGGCATAATTTGACATTATCTGACTGAGAATATACATAATTGAGGGAAGACTGTTTTTAAATATTGAAGCCCTTTATCACAAATGTAGTAAGCTACAAAGCGTAAGTGTTTGTGGATCTATGTTTAATACATTCGTGTTTATACGGAAAAATAATTGATCTGCAAAGATGCTGCAAATGAGGACTAATAATTTTTTAATATGCTTTAAAATAGCTGACAACTTAGATTTACCCCTGAATGATATGGATCTTCAGGTTGCGTGAGTGGTGCTACCCTGGACAGAAACACACCTTTAGGATTTGATACAAAACACAAATCACGTAGTGAATTTTAAACATGGCTTACTTGATAAATCATACTTATTAAAATATGTTGTGCGTAGGTAGTTAGACATTCGATCACTCCTCTCCCTATCGAAAAGTATTATTGTAGCAGACTTAATAAGGAAACGGTGATTTAAATAATCAGAAAGTGTATATATAAAGAGTTACCAGGAAGCGATAGCTTTACACAAATAAATTCAATGGCATTCAATTCCTTAAAAGTAGCTCTTTTGACGAAAGGTTTAATTTCCCTTCAATTAAGACTCCACCGCCCCGTCTAGAGGGACGGTCTTACCTATATATTGATCTCCGGTTTAACCATGTTTTTGTGAACATGATAATATGAGATGTAAAGGAAAGGCTATCAGAATACAATTTATAATGATAATTTATAATTATAATTTATAATCCGGCCAAAAGTCGATTAAGCATATATTAAGCATACAGTTATCTTGAAAGATTAAATGTATTTAGCGTAAGTAAACTTAAACTTTTCCACCTTTACACTATTACAATCGGCTTTAGTTTTGTCTTGCATATAAGACAATACATCAGAAGATGTTTGATCAGGGGAAAGCCGAGAAACGAAAATTTGTTTTTTTAGTGAAACCACTGAAAGAAAGTTTGGTGGAGCAGACATTGTTTCTGCAGAAACAACTTGAGCCGGTTGTGCAGACTCAGTAGTCCCTTGTAGGGGTGTAGCTAAATTTTGAGGGATTAAAATATATAGGAGCGATTTGATTCTACTTCTCTATCATTGGCCGTTTGTTTTACTTAATTTTTTTCTTTAAAATTGGACGTCACCTCGAACAGGCTTATGTAATGCATAGCCAAACTCTTCAAATACTAAAACATTACAATTTTATTTAAATACTATGAATAAATTTTGTTCTTCTCTTGTTTATTTTCTATATAAGGGACATATACTTAAATACTGTTCGCTCAAAATTGAAATTTGAAATATGTATATTGAAAAAATAAAAACTTGAAGTTTAGTGTAAGTTAGTTTAGGGCGAAGGCGGGAGCACAATAAAGTTTTCTCTCGCTCTCGGCGAAGTCGCCCCGTCTTCGCCAACCTTCGTTAAGCTAGGCTCTAAGTACTTGTCGAAAAATATATATAGGCATTCGTTGAAATTGATTTGAGCCGTCGACACCTTTTCTTCTCGTTTTCGTTTCTCGAAATTAATAATTTTAGCCACCGCCAGTTTTTTCGGAAATTTATAATTAGAAAACTCTCTAATTTTTCATGGCGCCCCCGGGTGGACGTTAAAGTTATTAATTTTTTAATTATTAATTTGGAAACTAGTGACAGTGACACGTAAACCAAAAAATAAAGTGCAAGTGCAAGTGGAGTTTAAAGCACTCAATTATATATATACATAGTGTTTTTGTTGCCCGCGGCATGTCGGTGTGGACAAAAAATACACAGCAGCTCCTGCTTAAAATATCGTGCCGGTCGCGAAATACCCTGTTCGCCACAAAAGAACTGCTACCAGAGGGATGCCCTGCGACTGCTCAATGTGTAAAAGGAAAGTGGCAGCTGGATTGAAAGACCCTAAAGCAGAACCTGAGGTATTTGTGCAAAAAATTGAAAGCTTGAGTTTATAAGAAAAACAATTTAATTGTATTGTCTTGTGCTGAAAAATTGCACCTCGCTTTCAATTCTTGGCACAGACGTATCGATATAGTAGAGCTAGTTGTGCATGCAATTATTTATAATAAATAAAAATAAAAAATTATATTAAAATTTATTATATACACATACATATACACATACACATTATAACCTATTTGAACCTCCGTTGGACGCAACATTTACATAATTGTGTTATATTATTGCAATCACTGTCGCCCCCAATTTATTTATTGAAACTCGAAAATTAATAGTTGGTAAAATTATTCCAGCCGCTATATATAACCAATACATAAGTCCTCATATACAAGCAGCTGCAGCGGTTAACTTTTTCGTTTTCCATTTTCGCTTCGCTTGTCTGCCGTTAGCATCGTTGTAATTGTTGTTATACTTTTGGTTTGGCGCGCTGAAGATCAAAGTGACGCGCTACCCTGCATTCGGACGGGTATACTGATTTTTGCCGTCATTTGCAACCACTGTTAATTTTGATACCTCGTGGCGCGATATTCAATTTAATATTTTTTTTTTCGTCGTTTTCGTTGTGGATAATAATTAAAATATTTTTTCGAACAAATTTAATAATTAAATTAAATTGTTATTTACTCTTAGTATTTTGTTTCGAAAATTTATTTAACAATTTGTCGTCGTTCTAATTGAACAATTATCATCTTTTAAAACTTATTTATTTTATTAATTATTATTCTTGGATAAATAATTTATTTATATATATATATTTATTTATTTTCGTGGTTTATATATACAAATAAAAAATAAATTAAAATGAGTCCAGATAAGCCAAAATCTCTTGAACTTCTTGGGGATC
This sequence comes from Drosophila fuyamai, assembly GCA_018153365.1. Taxonomy (NCBI): domain Eukaryota; kingdom Metazoa; phylum Arthropoda; class Insecta; order Diptera; family Drosophilidae; genus Drosophila; species Drosophila fuyamai. The sequence goes on along the minus strand of JAECXW010000591.1, from coordinate 132,047 downwards.
TTAAAAATAAGCTCAAAAAACCAGTGATGAGCATCCGCCGATTAAATGATCGAATAGAAGCCGGCCAGATTCCGATCCAAGAAGTAGAACTAACTTGTCGGCTAGAAATTTTAAATGCTTCTATTATTAAGGCAACTCAAATACAAGAACAGATCGAAGATTTAGATGATGGCGATGAGTTCGGAGAAGAGTTGGAAGAGCTTTCTATAATAACCAAGGCAAAAATAATGTCGCTTATCTCAGCCTTGAAGACGGCAAGCGAAACCAAAATAATTGGATCAGCTTCTGTAGCCCCAACTCGAGCTCGACTTCCGAATTTGGCATTGCCGAAATTCAGCGGCAAATATTCGGAGTTTAAGAATTTCATTAGCCTTTTCGAAACTCTTGTTCATCAAGACGACAGCATTTCCGTCATAGAAAAATTCCATCACTTAATTTCTTGTCTTTCTGGTGAAGCTTTGGGAACTATTAAGGCCTACCAAGTCACCGAGAGCAATTATGAAAAGGCTATGATCAGCCTGAAAAAAGTGTATGATAACGAATGTTTAATTTTTATGAATAATATTTCAACATTGTTTAGTCTTCCGAAAATAACGCAACAGTCAGCTTCGTTTTTAATAAATATTATCGACACCGTATCATCTATATACGGTTCTTTGTTATCGATAGGAGACGACACCAAGATTTCAAATGCAATGTTGATCTATCTTGTTTTGAACAGAGTAGACCCAGTGACCAAACAAAAAAGGGAAGAACAATTAGATTATGAAAGGTTACCGCTTTGGTCCGATTTTGAAAAAATGTTAAACCGCCGATACCAGCATTTATCCGCTGAAGAATCGACGAAACCAAAGCAAGATAAAGTTATGTCGAGCAAGCCACATAATCGCAGCTCATTTTCTTGTTCTTCGTCCAACAGTAAACCCCAGCAAAGTTGTAGCTATTGCAATGCAGGAGACCATATCCTAGCGAACTGTGGTCCGTTTGGTCGCCTTTCGGTAATGCAAAGGTTTGACTTTGTAAAATCTGCTTCCTTATGCATCAATTGTATGCGAAAGGGTCACACTGTTTCAAAATGCAAATTTAATAAATGTCGAGTTTGTGGCCGCTCGCATCACGTTTTACTGCATAGATATACAGTGTCCGAAAATAGTTTAGCGTTGCCACCACCCCAAGAGATTCTTTCTCCCTCTTTAAATCAAGATCAGCCTTCCACGTCACATGTTATGCATGCGACATCATTGGACAGAGTGATTTTAGCCACGTCGATCGTAAGTGTAAGAACTAAAAACGGTGAATATATTTGGGCCCGAGCACTTCTTGACTCTGGGTCCCAAACGAATTTTATAACAGAGGACCTTGCTCACCGCTTACAGATCCGTAAAGAGGAGTCGTGTATAAACTTACTTGGTATTGGCGAGTCCAATTCTCAAGTTAAGAAAAAGGTACACACAATGGTGAAGTCGCGTATAAATGACAGTGAGTTCTCCTTCGATTTTTGGATTTTGAAATCAATATCAGGATATCATCCTGACCAGTCGGTCAATATCAATGACTGGAAAATTCCAAAGAACCTACTACTAGCAGACCCCCTATTTCTACAAGCCACAAAGAATAGATATGTTAATAGGAGCAGAATCATTTTTCGAATTATTAGCTGTTGGACAAATTAGACAAGGTCCTGACTTTCCAACTCTGCAGAAAACCCTCTTCGGCTGGGTTGTATCGGGTAGATATAAGGCATCTTCCCCTACAGAAGTTGTGAAAAGTTTCAGTTGTAGTGAAGAGATTTTAGTGTCTATTGACAGCACACTACTTAAGTTTTGGTCACTGGAAGAAATTCCATCTCTAAAGAAAATTCTGTCACCTGAGCAAAAGTTATGTGAAGAACACTACCGGAAGACTACTCAGGTTTTGCCATCAGGTCGGTTTGAAGTAAGACTGCCGTTTAAATCGGATCCAAATGAGTTAGGCAACTCTTTTGAAGTTGCAAAACGGCGGTTTTTGTCGCTTGAAAGAAGGCTGTCTCGAGACCCTGAGATGAAGGAAATGTACCTAGAATTTATGGAGGAGTACCTTTCTTTAGGTCATATGTCTCTTACAGATAAACTTCCTTCTGCTCCACATTATGTTATCCCACATCAATGTGTTCTGAGACCCCAAAGTACGTCAACCAAGTTACGTGTCGTTTTCGATGCGTCTTGTAAATCGTCAACTCAGAAGTCTCTAAATGACATTTTGATGGTTGGGCCGACAATCCAAGATGAGTTGTACTCAACGTTACTGCGCTTCCGGCTGCATAGGTTTGCCTTGACCGCCGATGTAAAGAAAATGTATCGCCAAGTGATGGTGAATGAAGCAGATAGGCAGTTTCAACTTATAGTGTGGAGAAGAGACCCCTCTGAGTCCTTGAGATTATACAAGCTCAACACCGTAACATATGGTACTGGACCAGCCCCGTTTTTGGCTATTCGGTGTTTAAAAAGGTTAAGTGAGTCTGCCAAAGTTTCTTTTCCTAGAGCTGCTAAGGTTATTGGATCCGACTTTTATGTCGATGATATGTTGACTGGTGCTGCATGCGTAGAGGAGTTAAAGACTATTAAGTCTGAAGTATCTCAGGTTCTTCAAACTGCAGGTTTTGAATTGACAAAGTGGTTTTCAAACTCACCTGACGTTACCGCATCTGAGAGCACAGTTAAATCCATACCCATCTCGGACTCAGAGTCAACTAAGGCGTTAGGAATATCGTGGTTGCCTAACGAAGATGCCTTCAAATTTCAAATTGACACTGCTGTCATGGGTCTCCGAGCGACAAAACGGAACATACTATCGGTGACATCGAAGCTGTTTGACCCCCTCGGCTTATTAAGTCCTATTGTAATTAGAGGAAAGATCCTATTGCAGGAACTTTGGCTTAATAAGTTAGATTGGGATGAGTCGATTCCTATTCATTTGGAAACAGCTTGGAATATGATAAAAATTACATTGTCTAAATTAGAGGAAATATCTATTCCCCGGTTTGTGCATACCGATCCGATGTCACCGGTTCAATTACATGCCTTTGCTGACGCATCCTTAAGAGCTTATGGAGCTTGCGTCTACATTCGTAGCAAAACTGCAGAAGGTTATAAAATATCGCTGTTGACTTCAAAGTCTAAAGTAGCGCCGCTCAAGACTAAAACACTCCCAAGGCTTGAGTTATGTGCCGCTCACCTTCTCGCAGATCTCTGCCACAGAATCAAGCCCCTATTAAAGGTACCTATCGAACGGATTGTTTATTGGTCGGATTCTGAAGTTACGCTTCATTGGATCCGGTCTCATCCATCTTCACTATCCACATTCGTATCGAATAGAGTAGCGGAGATTCAAGAGTGGTCAGGTGAAGCTACGTGGCGGCATGTTCCAACGAAACAAAACCCAGCAGATATTGTATCAAGAGGTTGTGACGTCGACGAAATTATACAGTCAATATGGTTTACTGGACCTGCGTTTTTAAAAGAGGAAGATGCAAACTGGCCCCAGAATGCACACTTTGAACTAGATGAAGAAGTCCTACTACAAGAATCGAGGAAGACTGCGGTCGGACTGACCGCTGCTGTAAGAAATTTGGATTTGGTAGATGTCATTGAGGGATTTTCGTCACACCTTAAACTGCTTCGGGTATTCGTTTATATGTTCCGCTTCATAAGAAAATGCAAAGACAAAAGTATGGTATTTGAAAAAACTTTGTCGCCGACTGAATATAATGAAGCTTTTCTAAAAATTGTCGAGATATTACAGAAGCACGAGTATCATGAAGAAAGAGAAAAAGTTCGTAAAGGATCCAGAGTTAGCCCAAGTCTTCAGCGATTGAATCCATTCATCCATGAAGACAAGGGGACTTGGTGTCACTTTTCTTTGTTGCGAGATGGGGGCGACTAGCTAATGCTCCTATATCATACGATGCCAAGTTTCCATTGTTGTTGACAAAACGCTCCCAATTTGTGCAGAGCTATGTTCGGCATCTTCACCATTCCAATTTTCATGTTGGTCCACGAGCCCTTGTGAGTCTCCTTCGACAGCGTATTTGGATCGTAAACGCTCAGGAGGTCTGCAGTCAGATAGTTCGATCATGCATACGCTGCTTTAAGTGTAAGCCTCGACTAATGACACAAATTATGGGAAATTTACCCGCAGATCGTCTCCGTGCTCTCCGCCCATTTGCTATATGTGGCGTCGATTTTTGTGGCCCTGTCTATACGACATTGAAAATTCGTGGTAGGCCTCCGTATAAGTCCTACATTGCGCTCTTCGTTTGTTTTGCGTCCAAAGCGGTTCATCTAGAAGTTGTTTTAGATTTAACCACAGATTCCTTTTTATTGGCTTTTCAAAGGTTCGTTGGGCGCCGAGGATGTCCCCAAGTCGTCCATTGCGACAACGGGACGAACTTCGTCGGAGCGAGTCGCCACTTCCGGGCCCTTCGAGAGAGGATAGAGGACGAAGCCGACGCGATACGCGAATTCGCATCAAAAAGCGGATGCGAATTTGTCTTCACACCACCGCGGGCTCCGCACATGGGCGGACTATGGGAGGCAGGTGTCAAAACTGCCAAGAACCTACTCCTACGGGCGGTGGGCAGCGCGCTCCTAAGCGCAGAAGAGCTGGGTCCTCGTGGGAATCGAGGCGGTGATGAACTCCAGGCCGCTCGGAGCAATCAGCAGCGACCCAAGCGACGGAGAGGCGCTGACACCCGGGCACCTACTGACGGGCGGGCCGCTACTCGCCACACCAGCACTCCGGACCCCGGACCAGGAGGGTCTCAACTGCTTGCGGCGATGGCGGCTTGTCTCGTCAGTCAGGCAAACGTTCTGGCGGCGATGGTCCCGGGAATATGTCCTGGGCCTCCAAATACGGGGCAAGTGGCACCAGCAGCAGCCCAACATCAGCGAGGGAGATCTCGTCCTCGTGGCCGAAGACAACCTGCCGCCCCAACAATGGCTCCTCGGCAGAATAGTCGCCAGGCACGCAGGGGAGGACGGCATGGTCAGGGTCGTCGACGTGCAAACTAGTGGAGGAGGCCTTTTTCGGCGGGCCATTCATAAGTTGGCGCCGCTTCCATTGTGTTGAAGCCCGATGGGTGTTCAACGGGGCCGGTGTTCGCTCAAAATTGAAATTTGAAATATGTATATTGAAAAAATAAAAACTTGAAGTTTAGTGTAAGTTAGTTTAGGGCGAAGGCGGGAGCACAATAAAGTTTTCTCTCGCTCTCGGCGAAGTCGCCCCGTCTTCGCCAACCTTCGTTAAGCTAGGCTCTAAGTACTTGTCGAAAAATATATATAGGCATTCGTTGAAATTGATTTGAGCCGTCGACACCTTTTCTTCTCGTTTTCGTTTCTCGAAATTAATAATTTTAGCCACCGCCAGTTTTTTCGGAAATTTATAATTAGAAAACTCTCTAATTTTTCAAATACCCTGGACACCAAACCCAACATTCAACCTGTATATCCTGGGATACCTATTATTTAAATTGTCAATAACATAAGTCCAAATCAATCCGACATAAAAATGTAAGCCCCTTAGACATAAATCTTTCTGTCAGACTATTTTCCCTCTTACCCGTTTTAGATGGCGCTTCATGGATTTAACTCAAGCTTCCCAAATACTTCAGAATACCCCCGGTCCTGCCGGGGGATAAAATGTCAATCAATTCTATCTTTTTTAACTCGCATACCAACTTTTATTATATCATTCAGGTTAGTCTCTTATTACAGCCTGGTGCGGAAAAATGTACTTAACTTTGTTTTCCACTTCGACCATATGTCCTAAATTCATGATTAGTTTTTCATTTTTTATCATAATCGTTTCAACTCAGTTTTCATATAATTTTGTGTATTATAAACATTATTCCTTTTTATATTCTTGTACATAAGTATTTTCTACAATTTTTGTTGCTTGCTGAATTTGAAGTCCTTTAGGCAGGATCGTGTTCCTCTCTTAGAATGATGTTTATACCCGTTACTCGTAGAGTAAAAGGGTATATTGTATTCGTGCAAAAGTATGTAACAGCTAGAAGAAAGCGTTTCCGACCCTATAAAGTATATATATTCTTGTTCAGGATCACTAGCCGAGTCGATCTAGCCATGTCCGTCTGTCCGTCTGTCTGTCCGTCCGTATGAACGCTGAGATCTCGGAAACTATAAAAGCTAGAAAATTGGCATTTTGCGTGTAGATTTTAAGAGTTCCTACGCAGCGCAAGTTTGTTTCAAAATGGGGCCACGCCCCCTCTGACGCCCACAAGTCACAAGCTGTGGCCACAGTTTTGATGCTATTATGAAAATTTTTTTTGATATGTATTTGTTTCGTCAATACCTATCGATTGGCCTAATAAAAGTTTGCCACGCCCACTCTAACGCCCAAAAACCCATTAAACGCTTAAGCCTGGCTAGCGCCTACATTTCCGCCTTTCATAGCGCCATCTAACGGATGACTTTGGAACAGCTGGCCAAGGTGATCAACAGAGTCAACGTTAATTATCGAGGGATTTCTATTAAAGGAAATTGCGATGGTTTTCATTTGTCAATACCGAACTATATCCCAAGAACTATGCCAATCAAATCAAGTTAGCCAAATTGGAGGTGTTCCCTGGGTACCGATTTTAGCATAAAAATCGGGAGCTAATTCGAGCGGCGAAAAACATACAAGAAGGCATATTTATATTAAGTTGTTTAGCTGAGTAACGGGTATCTAATAGTCGAGGCACTCGACTATAGCGTTCTCTCTTGTTTTTTTTTGTTTTATGGTTACTCTTTTTTTTTTATTATTAAACCTGTAGTCGTTTATTTATTTGTTTTCATATTTTGAAATCACTTTTATTTTAATTTGCTGATATAGCGAGTCACCTTTTGTATATTTTTAAAAAAAGAAAGGAAAGCTATCTTCGGGCGGAGCCGAAGTTGATATACCCTTGCAGAAAATTCTGTAAATAACATTCTCCAAAATTATTCATATAATGCATTCTTAATACTCATTAAAAATTCCAATTTCCTAACATTAAAAACACCAAAGTTATGGCATTTCCTATCGTTCAGTTATATGGCAGCTATAGAATATAGTCGGCCGATCCCGGCCGCTCCAACTTATAAACTGCGTGCAAAGGAATGAAGGGTGTGTGCAAAATTATCTTTAAAACTGAGAGACTAGTTCGCGTAGAAACAGACAGACGGACTGACAGTCGGACAAACAGACTGACGGACAGACAGATGGACAAGCTGATATCAACTCAGGACGCGATCCTGATCAAGAACATATATACTTTATAGAGTCGGAGATGTCTCCTTCATTGCGTTGCACACTTTCGACCAAAATTATAATACCCTCTGCAAGGGTATAAAAATTGTCACAGTAATTTATATGACCGTTGGTAACTTAAATAATTTTTTCGATGATCTGGCTTCGAAGAGGCAGGATTTTATTAAATACATTTTCTGATGTAAAAGCCCTTGCAAACTCAAAAAAAAATTATTGCTCAATGAACAATTTAAAATATTTGTTAACATTTTTGTCGATTTTTCAACCAATTAACCAAAAATTGTTGACTTATTTTTTTTTGATTCAAAATTTGTTAATAAATAAATAGATTCTTTGTATCTTGTTTGCTTTATTAAATTTATACTCTGTCTCCTACCTCTATTGGGGAAGGGTCACTTATCCTCTGCAACCTTTAAAAAACTGAAATTTTTATAAGGTACTGCCCTGACTTTATCCTTTTCATTTGGTTTCCAATAGCTCCAAAGTGTTCCTAATTTCTTGAAGAAAGTGGCCTGAAATGAAGAATGGTGTTATGTACGTATAAAAAAAGTTCTGACAGGAAGCTACTTTTATGTACCGAAACGAATAGAAGAGCATTCATTACTATGAACTTGTTCGTGTTGGGAGGGATACAAATGAAGATGCTATTTTCATTTTCTTGATCAACAGAACTCTCATTTAGATGTCCTATAGTTTATAAAGCTTGACGATGTTTTCCAATTTTGCGATCAAGGATCGAACGGGAACGTTACACAAAAAACTCCATTAGGATTTCCTCAGCCAAATTAAACTAATGAAAAATTGTTTTAATGTTTGCTTTTACCACCAGCAACGCTGCTGACGTTTTGTCCGCCGTCAAGTTGCTGAAAATTTTCAGAACCGTTTGTATGGTCGGCGTCTACTTCGTCTCTCTGGATTGCTCTCGAAGATTTATCGCCTCTATCGCCATATCGCTCTGGAGGTTTCAAAATCTCTTAGAACCGTTGCTTCTATGAGCGTCCCGTTCTATCATGTTTTCGGAGTCCTTACACCCGTTGGTCTGACACCGATGGCTTTCTTGATGTTCAGTGAGAACCGACATTGTCAACCTACAGGTGATGATTATCCAGCTGTTTCTGTCTATTCTTAATCTCGACATGGTTTCCGGCCCCCGATTTAGCTCCCTGCAACTTTTATCGTCAAGATTTTCAAAACCTGGAAAATCTGTGGAATCTCCGGCACCAGACCTATTAAATAGTATTAAGCATTCTAGTTACACCTCACAAAATCATGCGTAAACAGCTGCCATGGATCCTTTCAAAACAAACTTCTGAGATTTTATTTTTTTATTTTTTTATTATTAACTGTTGTAGTTGCTTGTAGAAAAAAAATCACAAAATCTAAAAAAAATATGAAATATGAATGCAAAATTAAAAAAAAATGATCCTGGCTATAGATTGTAGTATTTGGTTTTTATTTAAATATATATTTTTATTAGACCACCGAAAGTGCTGCTTCAAGCTCTTAAGAGTTTCTGGTTTTACAATTACATCTTAGGAGCCAAAAAGGGCTAAGTCTCATATCGCTGCCAACAGCGGCAGCGGAGAGACGGCTGAAGCGCGAGGGAATATGCACATATACTTAAGTTCATATCAATGTAAAGTCCGCTTGTGACAATTGTGCTGACACTTGCACTTTCAGTTAGCCGTCCAAAGTATGCAGACCGGCTCGGATTTCGGCCACTTGGGTCTCAGAATTTATATTTTATATTTGTTTAAACGTATGCATGAATTTATGAGGTACAGTGTACATTCAATAAATGGGCATATTACATCTTCCTCCTTTTAAAAATTAATGTAAATGTAAATATTTATTAAACTAAAGATTTTAAGTATACTGATTATAAAATAAATTATGTTTACTGCTCAAGATTGTTATATTGTCTCTTGCTCCAGCTTCCGTTACTATATACGGGCCAGTATATTTAAAGTCTAACTTATGACCAGCTTCATGCTTTGATAAAACCTGGTCTCCTATTTTTAACTCAAAATCTATGATATTGTTATCGTATCTAATCTTTTGTTTTATTTTATTATTATCTAGCATTAGTCTAGCTCTTATATGTGCTAGTTCTAGTCTAATCTTAGATTCTTTAGCATAATCATCTAAGTTATATAGCGGATTTATAGTATCTACTCTATTAAATTGTATTGGCAGCCGAATTCCAGCTCCTATGGACAATAATCATGTGCTATAGAGGGTGTATTTTTTTTTTTTATTTTGTTAAGTCGCAGATTTGTTTCATTTATCTAATCTAGGTAGTAGACCTATTGTAAGCACAATTACCCAATCAAAGCCCTTTGTGGGGTTCAGTTATACTTAATGGAGTAAATAAGTCGTTTTCGACTTTTGACATTCGGGACATTTTCTAATATACTCTTTGATAGAGTCTCTGGACCTTGGCCAAGGATTTTTAATGCCTGTATGACCTCGTTGTAATGGATCGTCGCGGCATGTAGACAATATAGCTTCTTTTTCTTAAAACTATCAATTAAAAGATATTTTCCCAAGTTTCCACTTTGAGTTCGAAGATTTTGTTAATACCGACCTGCTTTTCAAGCCTTTGGCAGAATTTATCTAAGTCAAGGGTTCCATTAGTATACAAATCGCTAGCATCATATCTTTCTGTAGCTTGCTTTCCGTGTTTAAATAAACACAAATCATTACTTTACGTTGATTGTTACGTCATTGTTGATGGCGTTGTAAACGTTAGGTTAGAAGCTTTTTCTGTGGATTGCTTCGGCAATTCTATTTGTTTTTTTCCTGCGCAGGATTTTTGTCTACTTTGATTTCTGGTAGTGACTTTTAGAATCTTATTATCCTTTTGAATATTTTGTATGTCTTGGATTGTTATATATAGAGATAATGCATCTGCGCTATGATTGTCTATTTCCTTAAGACATTTAACAGTAAATTCGTATTTCTCTCAAGTCAAGTCTCATTCTGGTTACTTTTGTACTGTGGTTAGTCATGGAAAATAGATATGTTAGTGGTTTAATATGTTTAAGTGCCCAATGAATGGCTGCTAATTCTTGTTCTATCGTGTTTTTAATGCTTTCACCCTTAGTGAAAGAACGTGATGCGATAGTTACTCCATTATATTCTTGTGTTAGAACAGCTCGGCATGCTTGTTTTCTTGCATATGTTCTTATACAAAATTCCTTATTAAAATCGGTATACTGTTATAAAATTGGTTTCATCAGGATTCTTAGATACTCAAATGTTTTTTGACATTAATCTGTCCATTTGAATTTCACATTCTTTTTACATAATCGCCTTATGTGTTCTGAAAAAGCGGAAATATTTTTATTGAATTTTCGGTAATAATAGCAGAATTCAACTAATCTCCCAGCGTTGGGACTGGGTAGTTTTCTCTGACGTCATATTTCCAGTTGTCTTGTAGAACACCTTTGCCAGTACACTGTGTCCAAGGAAGGTTACTTCGTATCTGAAAATGAGCACTTTTCTGGGTACAATTTAAGGTTGTGTTTCCTGCATAAATCAAAAACGTTTGTAAGGTTTTTAATCATAAGCTTTTCTGAACAACCAAAGACAATTACGTGATCCATATATAAGAATGCAAGTGAAGGTTCGATACCTGAAAATGCAATTGTCATCATACTTTGAAAGGAATTTGGCGCTATTTATGTTTTTTTTTTTGGTGACCACGCCACAAAAGATGAACTATCTTTTCGTGTATTGACAAATTATTTCTAAAGATCCCAAAAAAAAGCGGGTAGCGGGTAGTGGGTAGCGGGTAGCGGGTACTTTATTCCTATGCAAATCAGGTGTGGTAATAGCCGGTGATAAGTTAATCAAGATGTGTGGTTATAGAACACGACCGTGTCTGTCACGGCCGATAATCCATAAGTTTGCCGGGTGTTGTTTGCGGAGACGCCGTCGACTCAGTGTTGTTGCAAGATGTCTTGATGTATGAGTAGACGTTCCCGGTATCGACTTGAGGAATTACAAATCGTCTCCATTACCGTCGGCAATCCCATGTCCTGGAACATAACTCGGTTTTCCACATAATGATGTCACTTCACCCCCAGCATCCTCCTGAGAGCCTTTGTAATGCACTTTTGTACATTTTTTAGTGATTAGTCAGCAAGTGATTCCCATGATTAAAATTGGAAAGATAATGGCCTTAAAGAGCCGCACCTTGGCTTCAAGGAATAGGCTGGTATCTAGACGAAGAAGCCAGCCCGTTTTGTCAAGTTTTGTTGTTGCTGATCCACAGACTCCATCAATTTGTCCCTTCCAACGAAGGCGACGGTCTAAGGCAACTCCGACATACGTTACCTTATCTTCGTGCTTGAGCCTATTCTCGTCAATGTAAAGGTACGCGAAGGCCAGGGCGGAGAGAATATGTGGCATGCTTCGTATTTTTAATATCTAGCGCAATGTTCCATCGAGAAGAACAGCACTTAAAATCGTCCAAGAATGTCTGGATACGTCGGGAGACGTAGTGGTGCTACCAGCTGCAAGAAATGCAGTGTCATCCACATATGTGGCCGGGATAAGGTAATCGCGTGAAACGATAAGAGCCATTGTTCGTGGAAAATAACGATATGTTCCGAGAGTTTTCTTCGAGTTCTATTTGGTGATCGAAAATATCGTCTTTTCTTGGTAATGGAAATTTATCGGATAAGATTTTCATATTGATTTGGCGGTAGTCAATTATTAAACACCATATTATATCGGTTTAATTGGGTAGTGTCTTTTTGGGTACCATTAATAATGGACTGTTATATTCTGAGACTGAAGGTTCTATGATTTTATCTTTGATTAATTTATTGACTTGTTTGTCTACTTCCTCTCTTTGACTGTGAGGAATTCTTTGGTTTTTAATATAAGCTGGTTCAACACCTTTCATTCTGTTTGTAAAAGTTATTGTTATTGTTGTGTCCATATATTTTGTTCATAATTAATTAAGTATTGTTTTAAATTAGGAAGGGAAATTATTCAATTTATTTAAAATTTCTGTATTGTTTTCATCTATATTTGGTTTTACTATTTCGTAGTCATCTAATGGTTACATTTTTAATTCGTTTAAGGGGGTGTAGTTAATTCGGTGCAAAATCGGTAATTTTTTAAAAATTTTTATTGGCGATACGGGTAGTCTCAGTTCAATTTTGCATGTGATAGGGCAACATTTAAACAACATGTGTGAATTCATGAATTCACCCAAAAATATTAAAAATTGAGTGAGATACAGGCAATCTCCGGCAGCGCCTCGAAGAAAACACGTTTTGCGGTGTACACGATATCTGGCCACAGAGTTATCTGAATTGAAAAAATCAAATTGCATTAGTTAAAGGAGAAGATTTCTCAGGTAACGCTGTCGAGTTTTTGGAACGAAGTTTCTTATGGCGCGGTGTGAGTTTGGCGGAGAAGGGCTAGCCGACAAAAACCGGAACGTAACGTTAAATTGAATTGACACTTAGTGCAAATGAAACTGGGTGGACTGATTTGCTCTAATTATTGTACAGGCTGAAATCATGGAGCAAATGTTTCTGATGAATTTCTATTGAAAATGTCATATGTACAGAAAGCTGAACTCGTCAACGAGGACGCAGTCACATGTTCAATTTACTTCAACAAATTGGTGAATTGTTTGTTGAAGATTTTGCAGTCAAAACGAGACAATCCATTTGGCAAATATAGAGTGAAACATTTCTTAAAACGAATAGAAATCCAGCACCGTGGAAGTCCCCATGCCCGCATACTTTTATTGTTGGAAAATGCTCCAGATAATCTATTAGGTAACAGCACGGGAGTCATAGATATGTTCGACAAGTAAGTTTCAGTATCAGAATCAAAAACTTCTGGAAATATCAAACTCATAACACAAAAACACACCTTCACGTGTTAAAATTACATTTACAGCGCTCATGGAATACCTCACCCAGATGTATCAGTGAATTTCGGGGCCGAAGAAAATATTGAAAAAAAAACAACACGAAAAACCGCCGCATAGTACCAATAAAAAATCGGAAACAGGAAAAACAAAAACATTCTTATAATCAGGAATCCATTCAAATAGAAATGCGCATCTCCAGCAAAATTTTCGAAAAGTAAGTTTCAGTATCAGAATTAGAAGCTTCTGGAAATATCAAACTCATAACACTTAAACACACCTTCACGTTTTACAATTACATTTACAGCGTTGATCTCCTACTACATGCCTGCACAAGAAGCTACTTGGTATTTGTTACGTGAACTAATGGCTAAAGCATCTTTCACCACTGTTTATATTTCAACAATATATCAAACTGAACGTCAGAGAATAAGGTAGACCTTGAAGGAACCTCAGGACCTAGATGATGACTGCACCAATGTATGGAAAGAAAATTGGTTCGATAGATATAGAAAAAGGCCCGCCATTATGGAAGATGTGACATTGATTCAGTTCGTTGCTAATTACACCATGAACACAAAAGGAGAGTACTATCATCGGAAAATTGCCAGAATTGTTAGATATAGTAATTATGAAATGACCAATAATTTCAACGATTACTGACGAGAGATGGTATTATTGAATATTCCTTTTAGAAGCGAAGATAACGACGTACTTGCTGAAAATAAGTTTATTCAAATATACGAAGACAGCAAAAAATTGATTTTATAGCGTAGGAAAGAGTTTGAATCGAATTTAGACATTGAGAAGACTCTTGAAATTTGCAGAGCGTTAGGTAAAGAAGATGAAGAAGAAGAGCAGCAGTTGAGGGAAGATGTGTTAGGTAGAGAAGATGAAGAAGAAGAGCAGCAGTTGAGGGAAGAAGCCAACGTCATCTTCAAAGCTGATCCTTATGAGCGATTAGTGAATGATCCTCATTCATACAATACGCAACGTTCAACAAATTTCGAGCCATACCGAAGAAAAATGAACATTTAATGGAAACTCAACGCTTCAACAAACTGATGAGGTCGGCTAACTGTGAGCAAAAGGAACTGTTAATGCACATTATATCTCATCTTCAAACTCCAAATGATTTACCATTTCAAATTTTTTTGACTGATCCAGCTGGAAGGGGAAAGACTTTTGTGATTAAAGTGATGATAGAAATCTATAACAGATTTAGTGATACGGACGGGTTCTGTAATGCCTACATAACTTGCGCTTCTACTTGTAAAGCTGCTGTGGCGATTGATGGTAAAACAGTGCATACTGCTCTAAAAATTTCGATTTCCAAATTGTTGCCTCTAACCTCAGAGATGTTGCATCTAAATAGATCGCTTTTTCGCTACATCAGGGTACTGATTATCGATGAAATCAGCATAATAGGTGCAGAATTGTTGGCTAAAATTGATTTGCGCCTAAAGCAAATTACGGGAAATCATAATCAGGATTTTGGAGGTATAGACGTAATTTTAATTGGGGATTTACGCCAGGCGCCACCTGTAGAGCCACATTAAGATACAAGCCAATTACAATGGTTGGACCTCATCTGTGGCGAAGTCTCAAGTTTTACCAGCTCACTCAAGTTATGAGACAGGCGAATTCGCAATTTTTTTCAATACTGACGAAAATAGAAAACGGCGATATATTAGAGCCATCCAGACCTGCAGCTAATCGAATCAAGATTCTACACGAAAGAAGATGCTCTAAGATTGTGCCCTAATGGTGTTCGTTTATTTCACACAAATCACGCGGTCGATACCTACAACAATGAAATTTTGCAAGAAGATCCCGATAAAGTTATTTCAACAGCGACTGACATCATCACGGGAACTAACACGGCTGAACAAGAAGCTACTTGTCGCGTCAGATTGCACAAAAAGAGCGCTATCGATACCGGTGGACTACCGTACCATGTAACTTTCGTAAAAGGAAAATATTATTTAGGTACGACGAATATTGATGTGACTGATGGAAGACAATGAAGACAATGAAGACAACAACATTTGCCGAGTTTGGCTGGAATTTTGTGGTTCACCAAAAGTCGGTAGAAAAGTGAAGACAAAAAATGCTAGGTTAGCAACTCAAAGCAGAGTCAGTCCTCTTGCTGTGCCTATTGAATTGAGAACATCGACCATCCCTTTGACAACGGACAAAAAAGTCACTGTTAAACGAAAACACTTCCCAATAATTTCGGCTTGTGCGTTAACCATTCACAAATCACAGGGCGGGACATTCGATCAAATTGTCTATGAGTATGACAAGACTCATCCTCAGCAACTAGTTTATGTTGCACTTTTTCGTGTAACTAGCATCGATGGTTTGTTCATTGTTACACCTCATGATGACCCGACACAATTCAAATTTCATCATAATCGTAGACAAGCAACATCAACTTCTTCGTTATTGGCAGAGTTCAAGAGGCTATCCTTAAATACCCTTATTCTGAAGAGCAATATTTAATTGCTTACCGAAACATGGTTGGCTAATGGTCAGCAATGTAATATACCACACTTCAATTGCATTGTTCAGTTCAAACGTGATACCGTCCATGCAGGGGGTGTAGCAATATATCAGAACATAAGTTATATAACTAGAATCGTAACGCTGAACATGGAGATGACTTCCAAAAACATTCAGGACTTCTCTGTTCGACATACAAGCTTTGCGGACCTTTGTGCGGCTCAGTGTGTAATGGAAAACGGTATCACGGTGGTCATGGCAGTCATCTACGTTTGACCGAATCTGAAAATTGTGGATATTCATTCACAGAGTACTATTAGAATATACTAGAGAAGGTTCACGACTTCTTCAAAGATATAATACAAATTTGTATGACATTCCCCTAATCTTGGCCGGTGATTTTAACATCAACTTTTCTGATAAAAAATCAGAGCCACAGAGTAAATTATTGTTGTAAATCATTTTTCGGCTTCATTCACTCCTGTCTCTCCTTCATTGACCTCCATCTCGTCATGCCTGCTAAACGTACACATGAGGCACTTGAAAGTTAAAAACCTGATTTTCGCCCAAAAATTCGAGTTATTTGTTGCTCTAAAAATAATACATAAAAAAAATAAACTCAATAGCGTTACCTGAGGAATCTGGTAGAGGAATACTGTACAAAATCTCAAAACAATCAGTTCGATAGATCGGTAGATTATTATAATTATTATTATTATTATAATTATTATTATTATTATTAACGGACGAGCCGTAGAGCTTTGCATTGAGACGAGAGCGCATGCCGCGCAGGAGGCCCCACTTCGAAGTAATGCGAAAGCTTTTCCGAAGTGGATACAGGCCGGATGAGGAGGGGTTTTTAGTGGGTGCAAGCCCCACATACCACACATACGACGGTAGTGTGAGATGCAGAAGGCATTTACCCCCTCCACCCAAAAAAAAAAAAAAAAAATTATTATTATTATTATTATTATTATTATTATTATTATTATTATTATTATTATTATTATTATTATTATTATTATTATTATTATTTTTATTATTATAATTATTATTATTATTATTATTATTATTTTTATTATTATTATTATTATTATTATTATTATTATTATTATTATTATTATTATTATTATTATTATTATTATTATTATTATAATTATTATTATTATTATTATTATTATTATTATTATTATTATTTTTATTATTATTATTATTATTATTATTATTATTATTATTATTATTATTATTATTATTATTATTATTATTATTATTATTATTATTATTGTTATTAAGCCAGCTGTATTTACGCTGATGCGGAAGCCGACAACGCAGAACACACAGTGTTTTATTGTACCAAATTCGCGCAGCAGCGAAATATCCTGTCTCGAGCGATCGGACAGATTACGCCGGAAACTATAGTCGCCAAGATGTGCGAAAGCGAAGAGAACTGGAGAGCAGTAGCCGCTTTTATCGGAGACATTCTGCGATTGAAGAAATTAGACCTTGATGAAAGGGTATAAAAAGGGCAGGCTGGACGCAGACAATCAGACGGGCTCTGGGGATCGCCTCTCCTTGGGTGCCAATGGATATCTACTGCGGTATAAATTGGCATTGAAGTAGAGACGAGCCTTGGAGCTTTGTATGAGTAGATGAACGCGCATCGCGCGCAAGAGGCCCCACTTCGAAGTAATGCGAAAGCTTTTCCGAAGTGGATACAGGCCTGATGAGGAGGGGATTTTTGTGGGTGGAAGCCCCACATACCACACATACGACGGTAGTGTGAGATTTCCCCCCCTCCACCCAAAAAGAAAAAAAAAAATTAATTTTATTATTAATATTATTATTATTATTATTATTATTATTATTATTATTATTATTATTATTATTATTATTATTATTATTATTATTATTATTATTATTATTATTATTATTATTATTATTATTATTATTATTATTATTATTATTATTATTATTATTATTATTATTATTATTATTATTATTATTATTATTATTATTATTATTATTATTATTATTATTATTATTATTATTATTATTATTATTATTATTATTATTATTATTATTATTATTATTATTATTATTATTATTATTATTATTTTCATTATTATTATTGGGACCGGGAGCTGTTTCTGCATGGCAAAGTGTCTGGTTGCCTTTAACATAGCAAAACCCAGCATGATCCATGCAGAACTACTTCAAGTATCTCACCGCCTCCACGTGGCGTCCCGGTAACTTGTATCTCTGTCAACCGACAAGGTACTTGCTAAGGTGAGAAGGCGGCTTTTAAATCCCGTTCGCGTCTGTTCCCTAAGAGGGCGGCGTCTGGGTTTGCGTCTGTCCCATATTGGGCGGCTACACAATTGTCTTTTCTTCAGATCGGCAGACACTAAAGAAGGTCCCCCGCTGATGACAGCGGCATTCCAACACCTGAGTACCCAGATTGAAACCCTGGTTAAATGGCGTTCTAATCACATCATCTCGGAACCGATGGTACAGGTACAGGTTGAGACAACTCCTGCTTAACATCCGTCCTGGCTCTGAACGCAGGTACCCATAAAGACCTGCGTCAACCCTCGCATGAACCTCACTGCTTGATAGGGACCCATGGGGGCATCGTGAGGGACTGTACATATGTGAGGAGATAGCGACTTAAAGTTTGGACCCATATAGCATGCAGAACAATAGTAAAACCCAAGAAGAAGAGAGAGGAGCATTCCAGAAGAGTAGAAAAATGATGAGGTCGCCAGATTAAGGCGTTACAGAAGAAGGAAAGACGGCGCAAGAGGTTCATCTGGAGGAACAACCAAACCCATCTACGGCAATACTGCACGAGGATCAGCAAACCCCTGCTTCATCCCAAGATGTCAGACCTGCGGTAGGCTCCCCAAGACAAGAGCTCATCTATAAAATGAGAGCACTAGAAGAGGAAACGATCGAGAAATGCAGAGCAGTGCTTCGAAAAATGAATCATGCTATGCTAAAGCAGCGAAATATCAGTATGGATGTGAAAGACGAAGCGTCAGAACTGAGCGAACTCCTTGATATTGTCGGAAACTACAGGAAAAGCTGGGTGACAGCCGAAACTGAGAGAGTCAAGGAAACGAACTCAGCGGCTGAAGCCAACAAAAAGCTGCAGGAAACTGACACACCAGTTTCGACCCGCAAAAAGCGGGCTGCTTCTAGCCCGGCCGAGCAAGAGGCATTTAAAAAGCCGAAAAGTAAGGAAGCGAATGACGGCTTTAAAATAGCGACCAGGAAGAAGGGAAAACCCAAAACATCTCAAACAGAGGAAACGAACAAAGCAGTTAATGTTAACCCTGAGAGGAAAGGAGAAAACTCTAAAGTACGGTCAAGATCCCGCCCAGAAGCTGTATTGGTCAAGCCCGCAGAAGGCAGGAGCTACGCCGAGGTGTTGAGGGAACTTAGGGAAAACTTGAAGCCTGACGAGACCGAATCAGCCATCCGATCAGTCAGGAAAACCAAGTCAGGGGATTTGCTTCTCGAGTTATCAAATGAAGTAAGCCCGACAAGCTTTGCAAAAGCATTAAGCACACGCTCAGTGAAGACTATCAGGCCGTTGAGCAAGTTGGAGATACGAGACCTAGAGAGTCTGACAAATGAGGAGGAAGTCATAACTGCAATCAAGTTCATTATAGGCGAGCAGAGTCAGGAAGTCGAAGTGAGACTAACTGGCGCAAACAGTTCTGAGCAAAAACGTGCATTCGTTATATTGCCAACAGAAGAAGCAGCTAAAATTCTTAAGGAGCCAAGAATCAAGATTAGATGGACGCGATGCCGAGTGAAACGGTGCATTGAAGTTACACGCTGCTTCAGATGCTTTGGGGTAGGCCATCGTACGATTCGTAGGAATCGTAACGCTGAACATGGAGATGACTTCCAAAAACATTCAGGACTTCTCTGTTCGACATACAAGCTTTGCGGACCTTTGTGCGGCTCAGTGTGTAATGGAAAACGGTATCACGGTGGTCATGGCAGTCATCTACGTTTGACCGAATCTGAAAATTGTGGATATTCATTCACAGAGTACTATTAGAATATACTAGAGAAGGTTCACGACTTCTTCAAAGATATAATACAAATTTGTATGACATTCCCCTAATCTTGGCCGGTGATTTTAACATCAACTTTTCTGATAAAAAATCAGAGCCACAGAGTAAATTATTGTTGTAAATCATTTTTCGGCTTCATTCACTCCTGTCTCTCCTTCATTGACCTCCATCTCGTCATGCCTGCTAAACGTACACATGAGGCACTTGAAAGTTAAAAACCTGATTTTCGCCCAAAAATTCGAGTTATTTGTTGCTCTAAAAATAATACATAAAAAAATAAACTCAATAGCGTTACCTGAGGAATCTGGTAGAGGAATACTGTACAAAATCTCAAAACAATCAGTTCGATAGATCGGTAGATTATTATAATTATTATTATTATTATAATTATTATTATTATTATAATTATTATTATTATTATTAACGGACGAGCCGTAGAGCTTTGCATTGAGACGAGAGCGCATGCCGCGCAGGAGGCCCCACTTCGAAGTAATGCGAAAGCTTTTCCGAAGTGGATACAGGCCGGATGAGGAGGGGTTTTTAGTGGGTGCAAGCCCCACATACCACACATACGACGGTAGTGTAAGATGCAGAAGGCATTTACCCCCCTCCACCCAAAAAAAAAAAAAAAAATTATTATTATTATTATTATTATTATTATTATTATTATTATTATTTTTATTATTATAATTATTATTATTATTATTATTATTATTTTTATTATTATTATTATTATTATTATTATTATTATTATTATTATTATTATTATAATTATTATTATTATTATTATTATTATTATTATTATTATTATTATTATTATTATTATTTATTATTATTATTATTATTATTATTATTATTATTATTATTATTATTATTATTATTATTATTATTATTATTATTATTATTATTATTATTATTATTATTATTATAATTATTATTATTATTATTATTTTCATTATTATTATTGGGACCGGGAGCTGTTTCTGCATGGCAAAGTGTCTGGTTGCCTTTAACATAGCAAAACCCAGCATGATCCATGCAGAACTACTTCAAGTATCTCACCGCCTCCACGTGGCGGTCCCGGTAACTTGTATCTCTGTCAACCGACAAGGTACTTGCTAAGGTGAGAAGGCGGCTTTTAAATCCCGTTCGCGTCTGTTCCCTAAGAGGGCGGCGTCTGGGTTTGCGTCTGTCCCATATTGGGCGGCTACACAATTGTCTTTTCTTCAGATCGGCAGACACTAAAGAAGGTCCCCCGCTGATGACAGCGGCATTCCAACACCTGAGTACCCAGATTGAAACCCTGGTTAAATGGCGTTCTAATCACATCATCTCGGAACCGATGGTACAGGTACAGGTTGAGACAACTCCTGCTTAACATCCGTCCTGGCTCTGAACGCAGGTACCCATAAAGACCTGCGTCAACCCTCGCATGAACCTCACTGCTTGATAGGGACCCATGGGGGCATCGTGAGGGACTGTACATATGTGAGGAGATAGCGACTTAAAGTTTGGACCCATATAGCATGCAGAACAATAGTAAAACCCAAGAAGAAGAGAGAGGAGCATTCCAGAAGAGTAGACAAATGATGAGGTCGCCAGATTAAGGCGTTACAGAAGAAGGAAAGACGGCGCAAGAGGTTCATCTGGAGGAACAACCAAACCCATCTACGGCAATACTGCACGAGGATCAGCAAACCCCTGCTTCATCCCAAGATGTCAGACCTGCGGTAGGCTCCCCAAGACAAGAGCTCATCTATAAAATGAGAGCACTAGAAGAGGAAACGATCGAGAAATGCATAGCAGTGCTTCGAAAAATGAATCATGCTATGCTAAAGCAGCGAAATATCAGTATGGATGTGAAAGACGAAGCGTCAGAACTGAGCGAACTCCTTGATATTGTCGGAAACTACAGGAAAAGCTGGGTGACAGCCGAAACTGAGAGAGTCAAGGAAACGAACTCAGCGGCTGAAGCCAACAAAAAGCTGCAGGAAACTGACACACCAGTTTCGACCCGCAAAAAGCGGGCTGCTTCTAGCCCGGCCGAGCAAGAGGCATTTAAAAAGCCGAAAAGTAAGGAAGCGAATGACGGCTTTAAAATAGCGACCAGGAAGAAGGGAAAACCCAAAACATCTCAAACAGAGGAAACGAACAAAGCAGTTAATGTTAACCCTGAGAGAAAAGGAGAAAACTCTAAAGTACGGTCAAGATCCCGCCCAGAAGCTGTATTGGTCAAGCCCGCAGAAGGCAGGAGCTACGCCGAGGTGTTGAGGGAACTTAGGGAAAACTTGAAGCCTGACGAGACCGAATCAGCCATCCGATCAGTCAGGAAAACCAAGTCAGGGGATTTGCTTCTCGAGTTATCAAATGAAGTAAGCCCGACAAGCTTTGCAAAAGCATTAAGCACACGCTCAGTGAAGACTATCAGGCCGTTGAGCAAGTTTGAGATACGAGACCTAGAGAGTCTGACAAATGAGGAGGAAGTCATAACTGCAATCAAGTTCATTATAGGCGAGCAGAGTCAGGAAGTCGAAGTGAGACTAACTGGCGCAAACAGTTCTGAGCAAAAACGTGCATTCGTTATATTGCCAACAGAAGAAGCAGCTAAAATTCTTAAGGAGCCAAGAATCAAGATTAGATGGACGCGATGCCGAGTGAAACGGTGCATTGAAGTTACACGCTGCTTCAGATGCTTTGGGGTAGGCCACCTACAAAGGGATTGCTCGGGACCAGACAGGAGAGATCTCTGTATTACGTGTGGAGAGACGGGGCACAAGATGAGAAACTGCACGAAGACACCGAAATGTTGCCTGTGAGCATATGAAAACCGCACGGATCTCAATCATTTCCCTGGGACGAGTAACTGCGCAGCCAGTACCCGTAAAACCCAAATATGAAAATCCTACAAGCAAACCTTCACAGAAGCCGTATAGCAGATGACCTGCTGTCCCAAATAGTACTGGAACATTGCGTGGATTTGGTTTTAATCTGCGAACAATATCGAGTGAAACAACCTGGTATCTGGCTAGAAAATGAATATAAGACTGCAGCTATATGGATCCCAGCTGCGGGTGACACACGATGTCTCGGTGATGGCAGAGGTAGCTGCTACGTATATGTACAACTTAAGGAATTCACCATATTCAGTTGTTATCTAACCCCGAACTATACAATAGAAGCTTTCCAATATAAAATCGATGAGATTGCAGACATAGCTCGGCAAATGCATGGAAGACTTATAGTAGCTGGTGACTTCAATTCTAGAGCAGAAGAATGGGGCATGCCAATAACCAACAGCAGAGGCCGAAAAATTCTTAATATGTCAGCAAGAGTTGGACTGGTAGTCGCTAACGTGGGCAGAGCTCCTAAGTTTCCGCGAATGGGCTAAACAGGCACAATACCTGATATAACGCTAGTATCAGAGAACTCTGCGCACAGAATATTAGACTGGAAAGTTTTAGACATCTACAATGGAAGCAACCATGAGTACATATCTTTTAGTACTGAAGGATGTACGGTTCACCATGTAGGAAATCAAATACGAACTAGTCACCGATGGAATGTTAACCGACTAAACAAGAACCTCTTAATAGGAGAAATTGACAGGAGTCAAATCGATAGCAATGAGAGAACTAGCGTGGAGAGCGTTGTTAGCAGCACTATGCCCACCATAAAAAGAGCTTGTTATGCTGCTATGCCAAAGTCTGGCAATCCCCACAGGCGAGGAGCAGAGGTATACTGGTGGGCGGACGATATAAATGCTTTAAGGGAGAATAGCCTCCGCTATAGGGGTCATCTCACACGAGCTAGGAGAAGCGGAAACTTCGCTTCACAGGAGGAGGAGTACAAGAAGGCGAAAAAGCTTCTTAATATTGCCATTCGCATAAGTAAACGAAATAAGTGAAAATCCCTCTGTAATGACGTTAACAAGGACCCATGGGGTCTGGGGTACAAACTCGTTATGAAGAAGCTAAGATCAAGAAGTACTCTGCCAGATATAGACGACGAGCACATGGATAAAATTGTCAAAACTCTGTTTCCGCCCCATCCGATCAGACCAGCTTACACTGCACTCCAGGCATCTGAGGAACACTTCGAGTTATTCAGTGAGGATGAATTAACTAAGGCAATAGGCAGCATGAAGAATAGGAAAGCACCGGGACCCGACGATATACCGACCGAAGTTCTTAAAGTCATCGCAAAGAGCAGACCTGATGTACTATTAAATATGTACAACAAGTGCCTGCAGTATGGAATATTCCCCGATCCGTGGAAGACACAGGGGTTGGTCTTGATAAGCAAAGGAAAGGGGAACCCTGCAACCCAATCAGCCTATCGAACGCTCTGCATGCTCAACACGACTGGAAAGCTACTGGAAAAGCTGATCAAGCCACGACTAGCTGCTGCTGTCGAGGTATCAGGTGGCCTCTCCAGCAGGCAATACGGGTTCCGACCAGGGAGGTCCACAATCGGAGCAATACAGGAAGTCGCTAATGCAGCACTGGCAAGCCAAGTGGGCAACCATGCATCAGGACCCATCGTGCTTTTGGCGACACTAGACTTCAAAAATGCGTTTAATAGTGTCAGGCGGTCGGACATGATCGAGTCGCTAAACAGACGTTTCCACATCCCAGAATACCTGATGCGGGTAATAGACAGCTATCTAAAGAATCGAAAACTGATTTATCTGACAAGAAGAGGCGAAAAACGGGTGGACATCACCTTGGGAGCAGCTCAAGGATCCATACTAGGACCGGAACTGTGGAATATTAGTTATGACGATATCCTCAGCACAGAAATGCCTGACGATGCATTTCTCGTAAGATATGCGGATGACATAGTCGCAATGATTCCAGCACGCAATACTGAGTACGCCCAACGAATACTAAATCAAGTAATGATTCGTGTAAACGATAGGATGGACTCTCGTGGCTTACAGCTGGCCTCAGAAAAAACTGAGCTATTGCTAGTCACCAGAAAGCAGATGCCACTGGAAAAAGAATTAAGGCTCACTGAGACAACTATTCGGACACAGAAGTCAATAAAGTACCTTGGGGTCAGGCTGGACTATAAGCTGACCTTTGGACCTTAAATTAATAACGCTAGAACCAAGGCTGCAGAGACAACAAGGTCTCTTAGTAGACTTATGGCAAACATCGGTGTACCAATAGAGTCTAGACGAAAGCTGTTAATGAATACAAACAACTCCATTCTTCTGTATGGATTTGAAGTGTGGGCTGATTCGCTAAAAACAAATTGCAGACTGAAGACTTTATTGGCTAAACAAAGAACCTCTGCCTTACGTATAATTAGCGCATATCGCACGGTGTCGTGTGCTGCAGCACAAGCTGGAGAAGCATCTAGACAATCGATTCTGGCCCTAAAAAGAGAGACCATCAATGCCTGGCAAGAAAGATGGGAACGCGAAGGCACTGGAAGATGGACAAGAAGACTTATCCCCGACCTTAAAAGCTGGGTTGAGAGACGACACAGGGATGTAGACTACTACGTCACCCAAGTGCTCAAAGGTCACGGTTATTTTAGATTCTTTCTAAATAAGATGGATGCACGGAAGCCAGCTGTATTTACGCTGATGCGGAAGCCGACAACGCAGAACACACAGTGTTTTATTGTACCAAATTCGCGCAGCAACGAAATATCCTGTCACGAGCGATCGGACAGATTACGCCGGAAACTATAGTCGCCAAGATGTGCGAAAGCAAAGAGAACTGGAGAGCAGTAGCCGCATTTAACGGAGACATTCTGCGCTTGAAGAATTTAGACCTTGATGAAAGGGTATAAAAAGGGCAGCCTGGACGCAGACCATTAGACGGGCTCTGGGGATCGCCTCTCCTTGGGTGCGAATGGATATCTACTACGGTATAAATTGGCATTGAAGTAGAGACGAGCCTTAGAGCTTTGTATGAGTAGATGAACGCGCATCGCGCGCAAGAGGACCCACATTGAAGTAATGCGGAAGCTTTTCCGAAGTGGATACAGGCCTGATGAGGAGGGGTTTTTAGTGGGTGCAAGCCCCACATACCACACATATGTGAGATGCAGAAGGCATTTTCCCCCCTCAGCCCAAAAAAAAAAAAAAATTATTATTATTATAATTATTATTATTATTATTATTATTATTATTATTATTATTATTATTATTATTATTATTATTCTTATTCTTATTATTATTATTATTATTATTATTATTATTATTATTATTATTATTATTATTATTATTATTATTATTATTATTATTATTATTATTATTATTATTATTATTATTATTATTATTATTATTATTATTATTATTATTATTATTATTATTATTATTATTATTATTATTATTATTATTATTATTATTATTATTATTATTATTATTATTATTATTATTATTATTTTTATTGTTCAGAGGAGAATTCCGACCGCCCGAGTGAACATTAAATATGGAAGCGTTGTTTTTTAATTAATAAAAATGATTATTTATTAATCGCGACTCTGTGCGGTGAGCGACTTGCGATGGCTAGCTTTAGTCGACTCCCCGAGTGTAACATAACAGCTTGTTCTCTCAAAGTTCGCTCCTCAGATGTTATTCTTATATTCTGTTATGTACATATGTTAATATACGGGAACATTGGAACTAATTTCAACACCTCTCCTCAATGTTACCATGTTTATATTTCTTGGTACAATATTTACATAATATTCATAAGTTTAACAAATTTCTCATGTCTTACTTTTGACAAATTCTTAGTTAACAAATCAGCTATCATATCGTTGGTTGATACATACTTTAATTTTACATCGCCTTGCTGGATAACAAAATGATACCTGATATCAATATGCTTCGAACGTGCATGATAAACTGGATTTTTTGCCAAATTCTGTGCGCTAAGATTGTCTCCGTAGATAATTGTGGGTGTATCCTCTCGTCCACAACCGATCTCAATGATTAAATGTCTCAAATGTAGCGCCTCTTTTACAGCTGACGACAGCGCCATGTATTCAGCTTCCGTGCTGCTCAAGGCAATACTGTCTTGATTCTCCGACTTCCAAGAAATGGGTCCTCCTGCCATAAGGAAAACAAATCCTGTATACGACCGTCGGTGGCTGACGTCGCCGGCCCAGTCGGCATCCACGTAACCCACTAGTGTCAAGTCTCCTGC
The DNA here is from genome assembly GCA_018153365.1 of Drosophila fuyamai. Taxonomy (NCBI): domain Eukaryota; kingdom Metazoa; phylum Arthropoda; class Insecta; order Diptera; family Drosophilidae; genus Drosophila; species Drosophila fuyamai. Next base: position 105,102 of record JAECXW010000591.1, on the reverse strand, counting down.
GCAATAGCTTAACATGTTGGTGGCCGTTCCTGCCAAGTACCGAATAACATGCTTCATGGCCAAGACATGTTCGCCATGAGGGTCCTTATTTCGTTGCGCCAACTTAACCACAGAGAGGTAAATATCTGGCCTTGAGATTAATGCAAGCCACATTAATTCTCCTATCGCTGACTAATATGCAGTTGGATCCTGAGCAACACAACGCTCGTCGTTGCATACCACCTGAAATCCTGCGTCTAACGGTGTTTTCGTCTGCCTGCACTGCTCCAGACCATGTCGCTGCAGCATATCCTTGATGTACAACGTCTGTTTCATCGTTATACTGCCCAACTCGCCTTCACGTTCAATCTGCATGCCCAAAAACATATTCAGCTGGCCTTTGTCCACGCATTCAAATCTCGAAGCTATCATCGATTTGATCTGCACTAGGTCCGCTTTGTTTTGACACGCTACAAGAAGATCCTCGACATAAATTAGTACAAGACACAAGTTACCGTTTGTGTCCTGCTTATGCAAGCATGCTTCATATTGACAGGGCACGAATCCAATCTCTCGAAGTGCTGCATCCAAAGTAGCGTTCCACTCTCGGCCTGCCTGTTTTAGACCGTATATCGCCTTGTTGAGGCTTAGCACCTTGCCCATGCACGCTTCGTCCTCGAAACCCTTCGGCTGCTTCATGTTCACACACTCGCTCAAATCACTATTGAGATAAGCTGTGCACACATCCATCTGGTGTAGGTACATCTTTAGCTCCGCTGACAGCGCCAAAACTAGACGGATTGTCTCATATCCGCACACTGGTGAGAAAGTTTCTCCATAATTAACTCCGAATTTTTGGGAGCAACCCTTTGCTACCAAACGGGACTTATATCGCTCGGGATTCCCTTCGCTGTCTCTTTTTATGGTAAAAACCCATCGGCATCCTATCGCCTTTTGTCCCTTGGGCAACTCGGTAAGGGTCCATGTATTATTTGCCACGAGCGAGTCATACTCCGACTTCATGGCTGCCTTCCAAAATGTAGCCTGCTGGCTACTTAGCGCTTCAGTACAGCTTTGCGGAAGTTGAATTTCTGCTTTGGTCATTGCGTTGATCACGTTAAATTCCTTCCTTGGTCGCCCTGACTTGCCGGTCCGAATAATTCTAGGCCTCCCTGGCCCAATTCTGACGGCCTCTCCTTCAGGGTGCGCCGGCTCCTCATCCTGCTGATCACGATCTGTGTCTCCTTCAGATTCGTCCTGCTGATCATCTCTATCGCGCTGCAACTCTGGCTTTGAGTACATTTGTTGGTTCCCTCGACGACGCTTGTGCTACTGGGAATTCAAAAATCTTAGGCTCATCTTGCTGTATCTCATTAAATAGTACGTCGCGTTTCACAACGACCTGTTGTGTCACCGGCTCGTACAACCTGTACTTTTTGGACTCCAGTGAATACCCGACGAACCGATACTCCTTGCCTTTGGCCTTGAATTTACAGCGGTGACATTTGTTTAGTCCTAAGGCTGACGATCCAAAAACACTCAAGTGGCTCACATTGGGTTTTTTTCCCACTCCAAGCCTCATACGGAGTGATTCCAACAAGAGCTGCTGTGGGTGATCGATTTCTGATCTAACTAGCTGTCATCACCGCCTCTGCCCATAAACTCTCTGGCATTCCTAAGTGTATAAGCCATTTCCACAAGCGTTCTGTTGGCTCGCTCTGCCACGCCGTTTTGCTGCGGACTATATGGCTGCCGTACAATGCTATTTTCCTGGAACAATTTGTCAAAACGTTTGATAAAAAACTCACGCCCATTATCACTGCGTACTGCTTTTATCTTGTGTCCAAGCTGACTCTCTGCCATGTTTTTAAACAGAAGAAATTTGTCGTATACATTGTCTTTGGATTTTATAAAATAAACAAACACACGGCGGGTCATATCGTCAATAAATGTGACAAAATATGATGCTCCTCTAATAGATCTTTTTTCCATTGGCCCGCACACATCTGTATGGATCAGCTCCAGCTGATGTTTGGCTCTGTTCTCGGACACTGGATACGGCTGTGTGAGTATCTTGCTCTTCATACATGACAGGCACTGGCTTCTTTCTGCAAAATTTACACCATTAATAAAAACATCTCATTTCCCACTTATTTGGAAGGAGTCATTTGTCATTCCCCTTCATAAGAAAGGAAATAAATGCAATACAAGTAATTACAGAGGCATATCCTAATTATCCGCCATCCCAAAGCTTTTCGAAAATACTATTGCACCCCATTTGCAGCATCTTTGTAGATCGATTATATCTCCATGTCAACATGGATTTATAAGGCGAAGATCTACGACGACAAACCTCTTGGAGCTAACGTCTTTTGTAATAAATGGCTTTAGAAAGAACATGCAGACTGACGTAGTTTACACTGGTTTTAGTAAAGCGTTTGATTCAGTAAATCACTCGCTTCTTGTATTAAAGCTAGACTTATTAGGGTTTCCATGTGATCTTCTAACATGGATCTCAAGTTATCTGAGTGGTAGGACTCAACGAGTGCTCTTTAAAAACTCGATCTCGGATTTGATCCGAGTTACTTCAGGGGTCCCACAAGGAAGCCACCTTGGCCCACTTCTTTTTACTTTATTTATAAACGATCTCCCTCTAGTCTTGACAAGGTCGCGTGTCCTTATGTACGCAGATGACGTTAAGTTATGCCTGCAATATAACGAAATTTCTAGCAGTTCCGACTTACAATCTGACCTAAATGCTTTTCAAAAATGGTGTTGTGAAAATCTTTTGGATTTAAATAGCGCTAAGTGCAAAGTAATGACATTTTTTCGGGTGAACCCACAATACGCAACGTATACGCTGGGTGGTTGTGCGTTGTCTAGAATTACGCAAGTTGATGACCTTGGCGTCCTCCTTGACCCAAAACTTAAGTTTTGTGACCATATTACTTCTATAGTAAATAAAGCCAGGGGAGTACTTGGATTTATAAAAAGGTGGTCAAAGGAATTCGATGATCCCTATGTTACAAAGACTCTGTTCATTTCACTAGTCCGTCCAATCCTTGAGTACTGTTCAGCAGTTTGGAGTCCTCAGTATGGTGTACATATAGACCGGATATTATTTGCTCTACGGGGCCTTAACTGGAATGCAAGCCTTATTTTACCATCCTACTCTAGTAGACTCCTCCTAATTAATCTACCATCCTTAGTAAACCGTAGTACGATGCTTGGCACAACTTTTATCTATAAACTTATTCACGGGGATGTGGAGAGTCCCGAGTTACTGGGTCGCATAAGCTTCTCCGTGCCTAATAGAATTACCAGGAACTATGTTCCTCTTACATTAAATATTTGTAGATCTAACTTTGACATGCATGAACCGTTTAGAGTACTGTGTAACGACTATAATAGACTATACCACATTATTTCTACTACCGACTCTTTGCCAAGCTTAAAAGCATTAATTTTATCTTACTTAGCACAAAATTAGTATTAGTATTTAGTCTCGTACGTATTTCTAATCTTAGTCTGTCCGCTTCTACATTGTGCTTTTTAACTTCTCGCGATCTCGTTTTTACGCCTATAAGGCTCCGCGCGTAACAAGCACTGCTTGGTGTCGTAAGGGCCACTTGTTTGCGCTGATCTTAGTGCATCAACGTCCGAATTAATGCCTTGAACCATTGAATGTCTTACCAAATCGTTTAAACTCGAATAGTTTAAATGTCCATATCGGTTATGCCATAGACTCGCACTAGTATGCAATGCGCCGAAACAAGTATTTCTTTTGCTCTCAAAAACAAACAATTTGTTTTGCCTGTGCGCTTTCAAAACTTCTTCTCCGTCTTGGTGTACAATCGCACAGTCTTTGCGAAAAGTAACTTTACAACCACGGGAAACTGCACAATTAATGGACATGGAATTTCCTTTCATTGCTGGTACGTGCAAAACATTCTGCAGTGTCAAATTGCAATAATCTGTTTTCACTGACACGTCACCTTTTCCAACTGCTCTCATTACGTTGTTATCGACCAAAATAATATCCTCCACTCGCGGCACATAATTCATAAAAAGACTTCGAACGCAGCACATATGAGCTGTAGCCTCACTATCAAGACACCAGCTAACTTCTAACTCTTGTACGTCACTTGCAGGTACTACTGTATACGATCTGTTCTTGTACTGTTGTGGCTCATTTGCCAATTCGTTCTTGCCTTGCTTTTTACACTGATTCTTATAGTGGCCCCGCTGTCCGCAATTATAGCACTCCACGTTGGATTTGTCTTTTCTCTTATTCCTTGTGTTCTCCGGCTGCGACTTTGCATGATAAGCTAACTGTTCATATTCTGCTCTTTCTTTGACTTCGCTGCTTCTTCTCTCTCCTTCTGCAAGAAGTTTAACCTTCAACCCATCCAACAAGGGCAAAGTATCCCGCGTTTCCATGGCTATGACGAAATTCTCGAACTCATTGCATAAACTCGACAACAACTTCGCTAAGTTTGTCCACTGTCGAGCAGAACGCATTTATGTGCGTTACTATTTCGTCACCTTCTGTCATACGCATCCCAAGTAACTTTTTGTAAAGAGAGACTTTACGCACTGGCCCGCTTGGCTGGTGAACATCTTTAAGTTTTTGCCAAGCGCTGCTGGCCGTTGCACAGCTTTTAAAGTAACCCAATTGAGTTTGCTTCACGCTCAACGTAATCATAGCTAAAGCCTTTTGATCGAGTCCGTCCCATGTTCCGTCATCTCCATCTGGCCGCTGTCCCTGGATCACCTTCCAGACCTCTGCATGGACCAGCACACTGCGCATTTGGATTATCCTGGTGTCATGATTTTGTGAGACCAGTTTATCTATCTGGTACATGGCGCTCATGATGACCGAAAAAATATGTATTCCACATAACTCCCGTTATCCCGCGGTGTAGACCGAACTACCTTTTTTTAATGCACTTTACGCAGCAAAACTATGCTCTGGGCCCATAACCTGTTCAGAGGAGAATTCCGACCGCCCGAGTGTACATTAAATAAGGAAGCGTTGGTTTTTAATTAATAAAAATGATTATTTATTAATCGTGACTCTGCGCGGTGATCTACTTGCGATGGCTAGCTTTACTCGACTCCCCGAGTGTAACATAACAGCTTGTTCTCTCAAAGTTCGCTCCTCAGATGTTATTCTTATATTCTGTTATGTACATATGTTAATATACGGGAACATTGGAACTATTTTCAAGAATTACTATTATTATTATTATTATTATTATTATTATTATTATTATTATTATTATTATTATTATTACTATTATTATTATTATTATTATTATTATTATTATTATTATTATTATTATTATTATTATTATTATTATTATTATTATTATTATTATTATTATTATTATTATTATTATTATTATTATTATTATTATTATTATTATTATTATTATTATTATTATTATTATTATTATTATTATTATTATTATTATTATTATTATTATTATATTTCCGAAAAAAGGAAAGGATTCTGAAGCACCACAGCAGATTGACCTTCATACTCCTGCTACACACAGGAAAGAGGCAGCACCGACAACACAGCGAAGCGACAGGAACTAATATACAAGTTGAGAACATTAGAGGAAGAATCTCTGACCAAGTGCAAGGCAATAATAAGGAAGATGAAGCATGCGATGCAAAAACAAAGAAATATCAGCATGGAAGTCAAGGACGGTACAGCTGAACTCACGGAGCTTTTCGATGTAATAGAAAGCTACAGAGCGAGCTGGAAGAAAGCTGAAATCGAAAAACTAAATGACATGAGTAAGGCAATACCGAAGGCCTTGAAGATAGTCGATACCCCGCTATCGTCAACCCAAAAGAGAGCAGCTACCAGCCCGGCATTACGGAACGCAAGCAATAAAGGCAGAGATAAAGAATCAAATGATGGCTTTTAAATGGTAACTAACAAAAAACGGAAAAAAGAGGCAAAATCGGATAACGAAATATAAAAAGAGACGTTAATGATGAAAAGAGAGATAAACCTAGGACAAAATTAAGATCTCGACCAGATGCTGTGCTTGTAAGGCTAACTAAGGAAAGAGCTATGCACAGGTTCTGGGGGACCTACGAAATAGCGTGAAGCCAGAAAAAGATGTCAGCAATATCCTGTCAATTAGAAAAACAAGATCAGGTGACATGCTCCTAGAACTGTCTAGAGGAAGCAAAGCCGAATTATTATGCGAGACTATCAAGACCACGCTCAAGGGTGATGCAATGGTTGAGACCATGAAACAGCAAACCAAACTGGAAATTCGAGATATTGATAGTATTACAGAGGAAAGCGAGATCATTTCCGCAATTAAAGCCGGGATAGGAGATACTACCGAAGGAATCAGAATTCATCTGACTAGCGACAGAAGATGCAGCGAAAATACTGAAGGACCCAAGAATCAGAATTGGCCGGACCCTGTGTCGAGTAAAAGAATGCATCGACACTATGTGATGCTTCAAATGCTTTAGAGGGGGACACACGCAAAGGGACTGTAAGGGGCCAGATCGAAGAAACCTGTGTATCAGATGCGGAGAGGCTGGGCACAAAATAAAAGAATGCAAAAACCCAGTAAGATGTTGTATTTGCGCAGCGGAAAAAAGGAAAGAGTTAAACCACCTTCAGGGGACAAACAAATGTCATAGCGGCGCAAGTAAAAGCAGAGAATGAAAGTCCTACAAGCAAATATGCACAGAAGCAGAACGGCCAATGATCTGCTGCTCCAAATAGCATTGGAGCATCATGTAGATCTAGCCATTATCAGCGAACAATACAAAAGTCGGGAGGACGGTCTGTGGATAGAAGATGAGACGAAAACCGCGGCTTTATGGATCCCAGTATTCAGCACCGTTACACACCATACCCCCATTAGACGGAATTGTTACGTATCAGCACAAGTTGCGGACTGGACCATTATTAGCTGCTACCTAACACCCTCCGATGACATTACGACTTTCCAAAGAAAACTCAAAGACATCGAAGATGCTGCCAAGCAAGCTCAGGAAAAAGTCCTATTAGCAGGTGACACTAACTGAAGAGCGGAAGAATGGGGCATGTCATCAACCAACTCCAGAGGCAGAAAAATTCTAAACATGGCGGCAAGGCTGGGAATGGGAGTTGCAAACATAGGATCAACCGTTACATTTAGACGACCAGGAAATGAAGGAACAATCCCGGACATAACGCTAGTGACGGAAGAAATGGCAAACAAGGTTGCCGAATGGAAAGTATTAGTGATCTTTAACGGAAGCGATCACGGGTATATATCCTACAAGCTGACACAAGGCGATCAAAATCGTTCTGAAAATCGCCTTAGCCTAGGAAAAAGGGGATGGAACGTAAATAGACTGAGCAAAACAACTCTCATCAACGAAATTGATAGAAAAGCTAATACTATACGGCAAAACGACGAGAATATAGTCAACGACACTATGTCAATTATAAAAAAAGCGTGCAACGTCGCAATGCCAAAACGGGGAAACCCACACAGGCAAGGTCAAGAAGCATACTGGTGGACAAATGAAATAAAAATCTTAAGAGAGAAGTGCCTTAAAACTAGACGCCGCTTCACCCGAGCAAGACGTACAGGAATATTTACTACCCAGGAGCAGGAGTACAAAAAAGCTAAGAAGGATCTTAATATTGCTATCCGGAAATCCAAGATTAATAAATGGAAGTTCCTTTGCAATGATGTCAACTCTGACCCATGGGGACTAGGCTACAAAATCGTCATGAAGAAACTTAGGTCCCGGAGACCCTTGCCGGAGCTACAAGTAGATCAGATGGACAATATCGTCAGAACACTCTTCCCTACTCATGAGATTAGGCCGTCGAGAAGAACGGGGTCCGACCTTGAAGAACGAGTAGACATGTTTACATTGGAAGAACTTGTCAGGGCAACAAAAAGCTTTAAAAGTGGGAAAGCCCCGGGACCCGATAACATACGTGAGAGGCGACCTAATCTTCTACTCGATATGTTTAATGCTTGCATCCGAAAAGGACTATTTCCCGAGCAATGGAAACTGCAACGTCTGGTTAGAGGTGCAGAAACATCGAGTGAAACATCGATAACATCGATTTTTTCAAAACATCGAAACCATCGATGGTTCGTGACCACCATCGATGTTTTCACTAACAACTCTGCGCTCTGTGCGAACAAATTGTAAGTAAATTAATTTCTTAATTTTTTTCTAACAACTAACAAAAATTGTTGATAATATTTATGATTTCTAGTTGGTGGTGTTGGTGGACGTTGATGGATGACGAAGGCAAGATGGAGAATTACCTGAAAAGTAAGTTATATATCTTCTTTACAAGCCCACGCTTCCCTTAGATATGTGTGCATGTATGTGTATGTACACACATACATTCATATTGGCGAAAAATAACTAATGCCGCAAAAATTTGGCGCCAGCCTTAAAATATAGTAGCTCTTGTTTGATTATGTTGTTTAGTGAATATTGTAAATTACATACAGTTTAGTAACATCCTTTTTTTATTTATTGGTGTAAAAGGAGCGGAACCGACAGAGGAAGTGGAGACGGAGTCAGGACAAAAACGTAAAAGGGAGCAATGGGTGGTTTGGGACCACTTCAAAAAGAGCAGGGACAAAGCGTACGGCATTTGCAACTACTGTGGAAAGCATCTTAAGACAGCTGGCAATACATCAAACTTGCTGGACCATCTTAAGCGCTTGCATCCGAGTCGCATGACCGGTGATAAGGAACCAATGCCTAAAGCGATGGCAACTTTTTTGAACAGGGAACCGTTCTATGGCAGTGACTCAAATATAAAAAAAAGACTGGATAAAAAAGTGATGGATATGATTGCCAAAGACGTGCGTCCGTTTAGTTGCGTTCATGACGAAGGATTTGTCGAACTCATGCGAGAAGCGGTCCCGCGCTACAAGTTGCCGAGCAGAACGTATTTTCGCGATGTGATGCTTCCAACGGAATATGATCAGCTAAGCCTTAAGTTGCGTGCAGCTTTGGAGACCGTTGAGCATGTTGGGTTGACAACCGATCTTTGGACATCTGCAGCTAACGAAGGCTACATCACAATCACTTGTCATTTTATAACAGAAAACTTTAAATTGACGTCTGCACTGCTATCGACAGCACCATTGATGACCACCACAAATCATAACGCCCAAAACATCGCAGACTCAATAAGTTCAATGTTTGCTAAGTGGGGTCTTCTGTCGAAGGTTGTCACCGTTACAACGGACAATGATATAACCATGAAAAAAGCGTGCGATATATTAACATTCAAGCATTTACCCTGTTACCCACACAATAAATCTGCTTGCTCAGGACATTTTAAAAATGGCAGCAGTAAATGTGATCATCTCAAAATGCAAACGAATAGTAACTTACTTCAAGCAAAGCACAATAGCCACAGCTAAATTACAAGAAGCCCAGAATACAAATGAGCCGCTTTTCTTAATTCAGGAAGTAAGCACTAGGTGGAACAGTGCATACGCAATGATCAAAAGAATTTTACAAATAAACGAATATGTTACATTGACATTGCTAACATTGCGAAATGGCCTTTCACCGATCACAAATGAAGAACTCGACGTCTTGAATGACCTGTCGGACTTGCTGTCACCTTTTCAGGAAGCGACTCTTTCGGTGTCGACTAACACAAAAGTTTCCGTGTCGCTAATCATTCCCGTCATTGCCGAGATTCATCATAAAATGAATCAATTAAATGCAAAGTTACGAACACAGGAAGGAAAACATATATATGACCTTGTTAAGAAACGCTTAGTCGAAAGACTGGATTCTTTTGAAACGCGCACAATTCCTCGCATCTCTACTCTCGTTGATCCTCGCTTCAAAAAAGATGGCTTTCTCAGACCTTCAAATGCAAATCAAGCAGCCAAAGCATTGGAGCTAGAATTGCTCTCGTTTAAGTCCACAACTCCACGACGTTCACCAACACCACCAGAACCAACGTCAAACGATCCAAAATGCACATTTTCATTTTTGCAAAAGAAATCAAAAGTGAAGTCCACCCGAGCCGATGCCATTATTGCCACAAGGCAATTTATGGGAAAGGAAAACATTCCTGACACTTGCGACCCCTTAAAGTATTGGGAGGTATGATTTTCAAATAATTATGACAAACATGTTAAATAAGAAATACTTTTTACAGATTACTGATGACAACGAATTAAAATAGGTTGCAAAAAAATATTTCTGTGTACAAGCCTCGTCCTGTGAGTCTGAAAGGGTGTTCAGCAAAGCTGGACAAACTATATCTGATCGCAGAACAAGGCTTAAGCCTGAAGTTGTTGATCAACTTCTTTTCATCAACAAAAATAGACACTTAAAATGATCTCAAATAAACCTCATTGTTATCGTTTGTACTGTTTTGCCTTTTATTTTATTTTTTTTTTAAACATCGATGTTTCACTCGATGTTTTTTTTGAAAACATCGAAAACATCGATGGGCACGAACATCGATGTTTCTGCACCTCTTTGTCTGGTTCTGATAAGCAAGGGCAAAGGAGATCCCTTATCGCAATCAGCATATCGACCATTATGTATGTTAATATTCACTTCAATTCGGCTACGTGCAACGCTACTATTAACGCTCCGGAAAAACAATTAGCCAATCAGTCGTAAACGTTCGAAAAAATTAATAAGCGCGAGGTTTTGCGTTTCGCGATGCAAATCGCATATCGTAAACTAAAGTTTTAATTAATTAAATAATTAATCTTTACGCCCTAACTATACTATAAAACCAGAGAGCTAACTCTTGCTCTCCCGCCCTGCTCTTCACCGCTCGAACGCCATGGAGTGAGCAATGCAAAACTCCAACAGAGCTTCTGCCGCCTAGCGGCAGAAACTAATACGACTACTACAACGGTCTCTGTCGCCAACAATGCAATAACGACTCCAACCTCTTCTTGTGCTGCGGGTAAAGCAACAACACAACCAATTGCAAAAATCGGTGCAAACGGCAAAAACAAAGCTACGGTAGAAGAAATGACAATTCTGCAAGCGGGTTCGACCATGCAGACAGGCATGGATCGCTACATAAATATCTCCAAGCGCAAGCTAACACCGCCAAAAAACTCGGACGGCAAAAAGCCCAAAATAAATCGTTCCAACAAAGGCGCTGTAAATCCCGGGCCATTAGATGAAAATAGATTTTCCATTCTGGCGGAGCCTGAAACAGAGTCTGAACAATTAGCCCCAAGGAAACTAAAGCCCCCACCTATTTTTATTCGGGAGAAGAATGCCCTAGTCAACAAAGTAGTTGAGCTCGTCGGAAAAGATGACTTTCATGTTATTCCGCTTATGAAAGGGAATATAAGCGAAACTAAACTCCAAACCAAAACCGAAGACGATATCCGAGCAGTGTCGAAGTACTTAAACGATGCCAAAAAGAATTACTACACGTACCAGCTGAAAAGATGCAAAGGTTTGCAAGTTGTGCTTAAGGGAATCGAACCCGATGTGACCCCCTGCGAAATTACAGAGGCCTTAAAAGAAAACGGTTTTTGCGCAAAAAATGTTATAAACATTATGAACAAAAACAAGAAGCCGCAACCTCTCTTCAAGGTCGAGTTGGAGCCAGACAGCAGAACTTTGAAAAAAAAACGCAGTGCACCCGATCCACAAGTTGCCGTACCTTCTGCACCGTAGGATCACAGTGGAAGAGCCGCACAAACGGACCGGGCCAGTGCAATGCACAAACTGCCAGGAATACGGTCATACCAGGGCTTACTGCACCCTCAGGTCAGTATGTGTAGCTTGTGGAAACTGCCACGTCTCCGAACCCTGCCCTGCCAACAAGGAAGACTCTCTCACTAAAAGTGTGTAAACTGCCAAGGAAACCACACAGCTAACTACAGAGGCTGTCCAGTCTACAAGGCGATGAAAAGTCGGATGCAACGAGCAACAACGGCACGCTCCCTGAACACACAAAACACTTACATGAGATCACAAACGACACCGGAAGTTTTCTTCGCAAAAGCAGCCAGATCATCATTTGGCCCTTCAATTACCACCAACGGAATTTCTTATGCCAGTGCTCTAAGATCAGGCACAGCTCACATAGAGCCGAAAATTGATAACATCCAGCAGGCCATGGGACTGCCACAAAGTAACATGGAATCTATGATGATTACTTTGCAACAAAATATGATGGAATTTATGTCCTTCATGAAAACCACCATGCAAACCCTTATGCAAATCCAAAATATCTTACTACAAATGCTTGCAGCTCAGCAGTCCAAATAAACCATGCCTAGCCTTCGAATAACTCTGTGGAACGCCAACGGTGTTTCACGGCATAAACCTGAAATAACTCAATTTCTGAACGAAAACCACATCGACGTTATGTTGCTGGCAGAAACGCATCTCACCAGCAAATATAACTTTCAAATACGGGGATACACGTTCTATGGCACCGATCATCCAGATGGTGAAGCGCATGGCGGAACTGGAATCTTAATAAGAGACCGCTTCAAACACCAACGGTTTGCTAAAAATCATCTGCAAGCTACATCGATAAAATTACAGTTGGGCAACTGCAACCTTGCCATTGCCGCTGTCTACTGCCCACCCCGCCTTACAGTCTCCGAAGACCAATTCATGGACTTCTACAATTCGCTTGGAGGGCGATTCATAGCAGCAGGAGATTACAACGCCAAGCACACGCACTGGGGATCCCGCCTTGTGACCCCCAAAGGAAGGCAATTATATAATGCACTCATTAAAACTCATCAATCTAATATCAGCAAAATCGCTTTTGGATCTATCATCGGACCACTCACCTGGGCTAATAACTCTTCTTCAAAGTCCGGAATTAATCGAACACCCTCGCAGGCTGACGTCGCATAGAACCAACTGGCTGAAGTTCAAAAAGTACGTAAGTACTAAGAAGTAAAAGCACAACGCCAGTACATTGTGTAACTTTCACCCACCAGCACTAAGCATCGCTTGTGGAGGGCCCACCCAAATCTAAGTGCACCGGCCGAAACAGTAATTCCCATAAGAGACTCTTCAGGCAGCTGGGCCAGGATCGAGCGAGCAATTGAAACTAAAAAAGGCCCCAGGCGGGGATCAAATAACTCACAAAATATTAATCGAACTTCCAAACTGTGCAGTTGAGGTTACTTGTAAATTCTTTAACGGGATTACACGACTTGGCTATTTTCCAAAAAAAATGGAAAAAGTCGGTAATCATAATGATCCCAAAGCCAGAAAAAGATAACACAATACCAGCTTCGTACAGACCGATAAGTTTACTCTCGTGTCTGTCAAAACTGCTAGAAAAATGCCTTTTGACGCGCATCATTCCATATCTGAAAGAGCACAACGTTATTCCAGCACATCAATTTGGTTTTCGAGAAAGCCATGGAACAATAGAGCAAGTCCACAGATTAACAACAGAAATAAGGACTGCATTCGAGCTTCGGGAATACTGCAGTGCGGTATTGCTTGACGTTGCACAGGCTTTTGACCGAGTCTGGCTTGATGGCCTTATCCATAAAATCAGAACGATCCTGCCGGGAAACACTCACAGGATACTTGAATCGTACCTTTACAACAGAGCCTTCGCCGTGAGATGCAACACCACAACATCCGATGACTACGCTATAGAGGCTGGAGTTCCCCAAGGTAGCGCTCTTGGTCCAACTCTATTTCTCCTCTACACCGCAGATATTCCCACGAACGAGCGGCTAACTACTTTTAAATTCGCAGACGATACCGCGATCATAAGTCGGTCCAAATGCCCAACTCAGGCAACAGCACTACTAGTTGATCATCTCGTTGTAGTAGAGAGGTGGTTATCAGACTGGCGTATAAAAATAAATGCGCAAAAGTGTAAACACATAACGTTTACTCTTAACGCCACTTCCACAAGCTGACGTTGTAACGTACCTTGGCATCCACCTAGACAGGAGACTTACATGGCGGAGATATATCGAAGCTAAGAAAATTCACCTAAAACTAAAATCAAACAGTCTCCATTGGCTTATAAACGCGCGCTCCCCCCTCTGCCTGGACTTCAAGGTCCTGCTCTACAATTCAACGCTTAAGCCAGTCTGGACCTACGGCTCCCAATTGTGGGGAAACGCGAGCAGCAGCAACATCGACATTATTCAGCGAGCACAATCAAAAATCCTGAGAACTATCACCGGGGTCACCTTGGTACGTTCGGAACGACAACATCCACAGAGATCTTGGCATTCTACCCGTAAAAGATGAAATATCAAAACAAAAAGCGTCCTACCACACCAAGCTAACTTCTCATCCAAACCAGCTCGCCAGGGGCTTAGCCATCCGGACCCGATTGCAACGCAATGACCTTCCAGCTCAGAAATAGTTATTAGAGCCCCTAAATTTTCGCGCCAGTCACCTTGACTGTCAGATAGTTTTTTAATTTAAGATTCTATATACTTATTGTTAGTCTCAATTCAGAGAAGATCCAATAAATAAAATGCAATGTTCAAAAAAAAAAAGAAATGTATGTAAAATACTACAGGAAAGCTCCTAGAAAAGATGATCAAACCTCGTCTAGCAGCAGCAGTTAACAGAGCCGGAGGACTCTCTCCTATGCAGTTTGGTTTCAGGGAGGTCCACAATAGGGGCAATTCAAAAGGTACATTACGAAGCACTACGAAGTCAACAAGGAAATCACTACTCGAGACCTATAGTACTCTTAGCAACACTGGATGTCAAAAACGCTTTTAACAGCGTTAAATGGGAAAATATTACAGACGCACTAGAACAGAAATTCAAAATCGGTGGATACCTCTTGAAAATATTACAAAGCTACCTCGAAAACAGGAAGCTACTGTACCAAACAAAGGCAGGCGAGAAATGTGTAAAGGTAACATCAGGAGCAGCGCAAGGATCAATACTGGGACCCGAGCTATGGAATATTAGCTACGACGAAATACTGCGCATAGAAATGCCGGAAGACACGACCTTAGTAGGATACGCAGACGATATAGTTGCAGTTATCTCGGCTCGTAACCCCGAAAACATATAGCGTAAGCTAAACCAGGTGATGCGCCGGGTGAAAGGATGGATGGACAATAACGGTTTGCAGCTGGCCACGGAAAAAACCGAGTTTTTGCAACGAAGCAGTTTCCACTAGAAATAGATATGAGAGTAGGAGAAAATATCATTAGGACGCAGAAAGTGATAAAATATCTAGGAGTTCGTCTTGAGCCAAACTGACGTTTAAGGCTTTATTCAGCACGCTAAAAGCCGAGCGACCGACACTGCAAAATCACTTAGCAGACTCATGGCAAACATAGGTGAACCAATCCAGTCGAAACGCAAACTCCTAATGGAAGTGAACCACGCAATCCTGCTTTATGGATGTGAGGTTTGGGCTAACACCCTACGCGTAAAGTGCAGACTAATTCCCTTGCTCGAAGTTCAAAGGACAATAGCATTGAGGATAATCAGCGCCTATAGAACGGTATCAGGATTAGCAGCTCTAGTCACTGCGGGTGTAATACCGATCGATCTCTTAGCAAGAGAACGCCAAAAAGTCTACCAGCTAAAAGAAAATGGAATAGCGACAAGACAAACAAAAGAGCTGTGCAGAGAAGAGACCCTGAACTTGAACATAGTGTCTGGTTGGCTTTAACATAGCAAAACCCAGCATGATCCATGCAGAACTGCTTCAAGTATCTCACCGCCTCCACGTGGCGGTCCCGGTAACTTGTATCTCTGTCAACCGACAAGGTACTTGCTAAGGTGAGAAGGCGGCTTTTAAATCCCGTTCGCGTCTGTTCCCTAAGAGGGCGGCGTCTGGGTTAGCGTCTGTCCCATATTGGGCGGCTACACAATTGTCTTTTTCAGATCGGCAGACACTTAAGAAGGTCCCCCGCTGATGACAGCGGCATTCCATCACCTGAGTAGCCAGATTGAAACCCTGGTTAAATGGCTGCTGGGCTAATGCTAAAGTTACCTCCGTCCTTTTAAAACTTGGCGAGTCTTTAAATACGTTCTAATCACATCATCGCGGAACCGATGGTACAGGTGCAGTTGAGACAAATCCTGCTTAACATCCGTCCTGGCTCTGAACGCAGGTACCCATAAGGACCTGCGTCAACCCTCGCATGAACCTCACTGCTTGCATAGGACTACATATGTGAGGAGATAGCGACTTAAAGTTTGGACAAATATAGCATGCAGAACAATAGTAAAACCCAAGAAGAAGAGAGAGGAGCATTCCAGAAGAGTAGAAAAATGATGAAAGACGGCGCAAGAGGTTCATCTGGAGGAACAACCAAACCCATCTACGGCAATACTGCACGAGGATCAGCAAACCCCTGCTTCATCCCAAGATGTCAGACCTGCGGTAGGCTCCCCAAGACAAGAGCTCATCTATAAAATGAGAGCACTAGAAGAGGAAACGATCGAGAAATGCAGAGCAGTGCTTCGAAAAATGAGGCATGCTATGCAAAAGCAGCGAAACATCAGTATGGATGTGAAAGACGGAGCGTCAGAACTGAGCGAACTCCTTGATATTGTCGGAAACTACAGGAAAAGCTGGGTGACAGCCGAAACTGAGAGAGTCAAGGAAACGAACTCAGCGGCTGAAGCCAACAAAAAGCTGCAGGAAACTGACACACCAGTTTCGTCCCGCAAAAAGCGGGCTGCTTCTAGCCCGGCCGAGCAAGAGGCATTTAAAAAGCCGAAAAGTAAGGAAGCGAAGGACGGCTTTAAAACAGCGACGCATATCGCACGGTGACGTGTGCTGCAGCACTCGTCTTAGCATGCGTGATTCCGAAAGACCTGCTAGCGAAAGAACGCAAGAGCCTCTACGACCTCCGACAAGCTGGAGAAGCATCTAGACAATCGATTCTGGCCCTAAAAAGAGAGACCATCAATGCCTAGCAAGAAAGATGTGAACGCGAAGGCACTGCAAGATGGACAAGAAGACTTATCCCCGACCTTAAAAGCTGGGTTGAGAGACGACACGGTGATGTAGACTACTACGTCACCCAAGTGCTCACAGGTCACGGTTATTTTAGTTTCTTTCTAAATAAGATGGGCAAAAGCACGGAAGCCAGCTGTATTTACGCTGATGCGGAAGCCGACAACGCAGAATACGCAGTGTTTTATTGTACCAAATTCGCGCAGCAACGAAATATACTGTCAGGAGCGATCGGACAGATTACGCCGGAAACTATAGTCGCCAAGATGTGCGAAAGCGAAGAGAACTGGAGAGCAGTACCCGCTTTTATCGGAGACATTCTGCGCTTGAAGAAATTATACCTTGATGAAAGGGTATAAAAAGGGCAGGCTGGACGCAGACCATCAGACGGGCTCTGGGGATCGCCTCTCCTTGGGTGCCAATGGATATCTACTGCGGTATAAATTGGCATTGAAGTAGAGACGAGCCTTAGAGCTTTGTATGAGTAGATGAACGCGCATCGCGCGCAAGAGGACCCACTTTGAAGTAATGCGGAAGCTTTTCCGAAGTGGATACAGGCCTGATGAGGAGGGGTTTTTAGTGGGTGCAAGCCCCACATACCACACATACGACGGTAGTGTGAGATGCAGAAGGCATTTTCCCCGCTCAGCCCAAAAAATATATATATATATATATTATAATTATTATTATTATTATTATTATTATTATTATTATTATTATTATTATTATTATTATTATTATTATTATTATTATTATTATTATTATTGTTATTATTATTATTATTATTATTATTATTATTATTATTATTATTATTATTATTATTATTATTATTATTATTATTATTATTATTATTATTATTATTATCATTATTATTATTATTATTATTATTATTATAATTATTATTATTATTATTATTATTATTATTATTATTATTATTATTATTATTATTATTATTATTATTATTATTATTATTATTATTATTATTATTATTATTATTATTATTATTATTATTATTATTATTATTATTATTATTATTATTATTATTATTGTTATTATTATTATTATTATTATTATTATTATTATTATTATTATTATTATTATTATTACTACGGACGTTGATGCACTAAGATCAGCGCAAACAAGTGGCCCTTACGACACTAAATACTAATACTAATTTTGTGCTAAGTAAGATAAAATTAATGCTTTTAAGCTTGGCAAGGAGTCGGTAGTAGAAATAATGTGGTATAGTCTATTATAGTCGTTACACAGTACTCTAAACGGTTCATGCATATCAAAGTTAGATCTACAAATATTTAATGTAAGAGGAACATAGTTCCTGGTAATTCTATTAGGCACGGAGAAGCTTATGCGACCCAGTAACTCGGGACTCTCCACATCCCCGTGAATAAGTTTAGATAAAAGTTGTGCCAAGCATCGTTCTACGGTTTACTAAGGATGGTTGATTAATTAGGAGAAGTCTACAAGAGTAGGATGGTAAAATAAGGCTTGCATTCCAGTTAAGGCCCCGTAGAGAAAATAATAAAAAGTTCTTTGCACACACTCTATCCGGTCTATATGTACACCATATAAAGGACTCCAAACTGCTGAACAGTACTCAAGGATTGGACGGACTTGTGAAATGAACAGAGTCTTTGTAACATAGGGATCATCGAATTCCTTTTACCACCTTTTAATAAGTACTCCCCTGGCTTTATTTATTATAGAAGTAATATGGTCACAAAACTAAAGTTTTGGGTCAAGGAGGACGCCAAGGTCATCAACTTGCGTAATTCTAGACAACGCGCAACCAACCAGCGTATACGTTGCGTATTGTGGGTTCACCCGAAAAAATGTCATTACGTTGCACTTAGCGCTATTTAAATCCAAAAGATTTTCACAACACCTTGTTTGAAAATTTCGTTATATTGCAGGCATAACTTAACGTCATCTGCGTACATAAGGACACGCGACTTTGTCAAGACTAGAGGAAGATCGTTTATAAATAAAGTAAAAAGAAGTGGGCCAAGGTGGCTTCCTTGTGGGTCCCCTGAAGTAACTCGGATCAAATCCGAGATCGAGTTTTTAAAGAGGACTCGTTGAGTCCTACCACTCAGATAACTTGAGATCCATTTTTGAAGATCACATGGAAACCTTAATAAGTCTAGCTTTAATACAAGAAGCGAGTGATTTACTGAATCAAACGCTTTACTAAAATCAGTGTAAACTACGCCAGTCTGCATGTTCTTTCTAAAGCCATTTATTACAAAAGACGTTAGCTCCAAGAGGTTTGTCGTCGTAGATCTTCGCCTTATAAATCCATGTTGACATGGAGATATAATCGATCTACAAAGATGCTGCAAATGGGGTGTAATAGTATTTTCGAAAAGCTTTGGGATGGCGGATAATTTGGATATGCCTCTGTAATTACTTGTATTGCATTTATTTCCTCTCTTATGAAGGGGAATGACAAATGACTCCTTCCAAATAAGTGGGAAATGAGATGTTTTTAAAGACAAAGTAAACAATTTGTACAAAGGTCTACACAGAGTTTCAGCACAGTATTTAAGCACGCAGCCTGGAACTCCGTCCGGACCCGGTGAATAGACTGGCTTAACTTTATGGAGATCCAAAAGAAGGGAGCTTTCGATTAATCTCGAACAAAAAATCAAGTTTGACTTGGGTATGGCATTTGAATAAGACGGATTTGGACGGGATGAAACAGAATATGTTGTCTGGAAGAACTGGGCAAATAGATCGGCAATTTCCTGATCAGAGTTTGCCGTAGAGTTTGCAAATGATAGCGATGAAGGGTAACAGGCTGATTTACGCTTAGTGTTAACAAAATTATAAAACTGTTTTGGATCTTGTGAAAATTGGACCCTACAACGAGTCAAATAGCTTTTATAACACCGGGCGTTAAGCACGATCAAATTTGACCGAGCCCTTAGGTACCAAGAGAAGGCAGATTGTGAGCCGCACATTTTAAATTTATTTAGAAGTCTGGACTTTATATTTTTTAGGTGTGACAACTCTTTATTAAACCACGGAGGTTTATTTGAAATTGACGGATAGTATAACGGAACACACAGATAAAAGAAGGAATTCAATGCATAATAAAATATATTAACGGCCTTTGCTACGTCAGTGCATGAATAAAATTCAGACCAGTCATAGCCGTATATAAAAGTATTTAAAAGAGGAAAGCAGCGGATTCGTTTAACCGACTTTTCGGATTTTTTATTCAGCTCTGTTCTTACGTCTACAGTCAGTTCTAGAGTTGGATGATAAGGATCTTCCGGTTGTGTAAGTGGTCCCGTTCTTGATAGGCAAACGCCTTCTGAATTTGAAACAAAACACAAGTCCAGTAAACGCCCTAATGAGTTCTTAACATGGCTCACTTGGGATAGCGCAATGTCAAGCAAGCCGTCAATAAAGTCATGCTGCGCTAAAGGAAGTAAAATGTTAGAGGACCATGTCGCACTAGGTATATTAAAATCACCCAGTACTATTAACTGATCTCGATTTGACAGTTTTTTGGAAATTGACTGAATACAGGAAAGGTGATTTGCGTAAATAGGGAACTCAGATGATGGTGGGATATATGAACACGTAATATACCGGGAAACGATAATTTTATACCTCGGAATTCGATTTCATAAAATTCTTCGAAAGTTAGTAATTCAGACGAAGAGATTGTGTACTTACCCGGGAAAATTTCGGAGCTAAGAATATCCGTCCTTAACCAGGTCTCTGTACATACCATAATATTATATGGGAAAGAAAAACTATCCGAATACAATTTAGTCAGCTTACTAAGTAAGCCTCTTGTATTCTGATAGCAAAGAAGAAAAGAGGAGGCTAGTTTTTTGGGACAGAAGAGGATGTGGAGGGCGCTGGGGATGGTTCTTTACCGGTATTTTCCATTTCCCTGAACTATTCTTTTTTTCTCTTAGCTTCGTACTCTTTTACAAATATGCCCTCAGGCCAGAAACTGGTGGAACACACAGATGCAAAAAGAGCACAAGGAATACCAATCTTAAATGATGATACTTTCCTAGCATAAGAAAATTTAAATTGTTCGACCTTCAAATCATCAACTTGGATTTTGTTACGGATATAAACCGTAATATCCAGTGATGAGAGGTCTGGGACGAGACGTGAAACAAATACATGTTTTAGCTGGGGCACCCGAACACATGTAACCGTTATTGCTACAACACATGCAACCCTTTTTGGTACTACAGAATTTGTATCTGTACTACCAGTATCGGCCGGTAATCCGGACGTTAAGTCTACATGAGGTGTTGGGGCCACTACTTTATGTTGATCGGACAGAGCGGAAGTACATAGCGGAGCCACATCGATTCCGGCAACTTCGGATACCGAATCACTTTTTGCCCCCGATCTTAGTACCATTTGAGTGGCGCCTAAGATTGGCAGCTGAGCTGGAATCGAATCGCGGGCAGTAGGCTGCACGGCACCTGCCATAGAATGCCCACCGACCGCGACTTTTTTGCGCTTTGGGGAATCGGGCTCAGCTAGCATGCGACTAGTGAGCTGCGATTCAAGCGCCACGAGCAGGTCCGTATTTTTACGGGAGTTCCGGATTAATTCCGTAACACTGCTTTTCGTGAGCCGCCTAATAGTTATTGCCTGGTTCTCATATACAATGCATTCATCGCAGTAGTAGCGTAGGCCACTCCTCTTATCGATGGCATCACGAACCAGGCCAGAATAGCCAAGGCACTTTGCGTGATAAATCTTATCACATTTATGGCAGGGAATACTTTGCTGTCCAGCCGAGATAACTTTCTTACAATTTTTTAATGAACAGAAAGCCATTATCGCTGACCACGGACCACTGTGCACTATAGCGGACAAAAAAATCGAAAGCGCTCAAGAACTTTTTAATGAGAGATCAATCAGAGCGACAGAGCGGGAGCGAAACACCGAATAACTTTGATGTTAGGCACCACGAAACGAAATAGAAAACGAAAAGAGAGAGAGCGGGAATATTAACCGATTAACTCCGGTATAAAACACCTCAGACAGAGTGCGTTGGAGTGCGTGCCGTTCCCACAGCGCTCAACCACGAAGAGAAAGACTGAAAAGAGAGACTGTGAAGACGCACTATCATGTTATTATTATTATTATTATTATTATTAATATTATTATTATTATTATTATTATTATTATTATTATTATTATTATTATTATTATTATTATTATTATTATTATTATTATTATTATTATTTTTATTATTATAATTATTATTATTATTATTATTATTAATATTATTATTATTATTATTAGAGCTCCGACTTTTCAGCGAATGGGCCAAACAGGCACAATACCTGATATAACGCTAGTATCAGAGAACTCTGCGCACAGAATATTAGGCTGGAAAGTTTTAGACATCTACAATGGAAGCGACCACGAGTATATATCCTTCAGTACTGAAGGATGTACGGTTCATCATGTAGGAAATCAAATACGAACTAGTCACCGATGGAATGTTAACCGACTAAACAAGAACCTCTTAATAGGAGAAATTGACAGGATTCAAATCGATAGCAATGAGAGAACTAGCGTGGAGAGCGTTGTTAGCAGCACTATGTCCACCATAAAAAGAGCTTGTGATGCTGCAATGCCAAAGTCTGGCAATCCCCACAGGCGAGGAGCAGAGGTATACTGGTGGACGGACGAGATAAATGCTTTAAGGGAGACTAGCCTCCGCTATAGGCGTCATCTCACACGAGCTAGGAGAAGCGGAAACTTCGCTACACAGGAGGAGGAGTACAAGAAGGCGAAAAAGCTTCTTAATATTGCCATCCGCATAAGTAAACGAAATAAATGGAAATCCCTCTGCAATGACGTTAACAAGGACCCATGGGGTCTGGGGTACAAACTCGTTATGAAGAAGCTTAGGTCAAGAAGTACTCTGCCAGATATAGACGACGAGCACATGGATAACATTGTCAAAAGTCTGTTTCCGCCCCATCCGATCAGACCAGTTTACACTGCACTCCAGCCATCTGAGGAACACTTCGAGTTATTCAGTGAGGATGAATTAACTAAGGCAATAGGCAGCATGAAGAATAGAAAAGCACCGGGACCCGACAATATACCGACCGAAGTTCTTAAAGTCATCGCAAAGAGCAGACCCGATGTACTATTAAATATGTACAACAAGTGCCTGCAGTATGGAATATTCCCCGATCCGTGGAAAACACAGAGGTTGGTCTTGATAAGCAAAGGAAAGGGGAACCCTGCAACCCCATCAGCCTATCGACCGCTCTGCATGCTCAACACGACTGGAAAGCTACTGGAAAAGCTGATCAAGCCTCGACTAGCTGCTGCTGTCGAGGTATCAGGTGGCCTCTCCAGCAGACAATACGGGTTCCGACCAGGGAGGTCCACAATCGGAGCAATACAGGAAGTCGTTAATGCAGCATTGGCAAGCCAAGTGGGCAACCATGCATCCAGACCCATTGTGCTTTTGGCGACACTAGACGTCAAAAATGCGTTTAATAGTGTCAGGTGGTCGGACATGATCGATTCGCTAAACAGACGTTTCCACATCCCAGAATACCTGATGCGGATAATAGACAGCTATCTACAGAATCGAAAACTGATTTATCTGACAAGAAGAGGTGAAAAACGGATGGACATCACCTCGGGAGCAGCTCAAGGATCCATACTAGGACCGGAACTGTGGAATATCAGTTATGACGATATCCTCAGCACAGAAATGCCTGGCGACGCATTTCTCGTAGGATATGCGGATGACATAGTCGCAGTGATTCCAGCACGCAATACTGAGTACGCCCAACGAATACTAAATCAAGTAATGATTCGGGTAAACGAATGGATGGACTCTCGTGGCTTACAGCTGGCCTCAGAAAAAACTGAGCTATTGCTAGTCACCAGAAAGCAGATGTCACTGGAAATAGAATTAAGGCTCACTGAGACAACTATTCGGACACAGAAGTCAATAAAGTACCTTGGGGTCAGGCTGGACTCTAAGCTGACCTTTGGACCTCAAATTAATAACGCTAGAACCAAGGCTGCAGAGACAACAAGGTCTCTTAGTAGACTTATGGCAAACATCGGTGGACCAATAGCGTCTAGACGAAAGCTGTTAATGAATACAAACAACTCCATTCTTCTGTATGGATGTGAAGTGTGGGCTGATTCGCTAAAAACAAATTGCAGACTGAAGACTTTATTGGCTATACAAAGAACCTCTGCCTTACGTATAATTAGCGCATATCGCACGGTGTCGTGTGCTGCAGCACTTGTCTTAGCATGCGTGGTTCCGATAGACCTGCTAGCGAAAGAACGCAAGAGCCTCTACGACCTCCGACAAGCTGGAGAAGCATCTAGACAATCGATTCTGGCTCTAAAAAGAGAGACCATCAATGCCTGGCAAGAAAGATGGGAACGCGAAGGCACTGGAAGATGGACAAGAAGACTTATCCCCGACCTTAAAAGCTGGGTTGAGAGACGACACGGGGATGTAGACTACTACGTCACCCAAGTGCTCACAGGTCACGGTTATTTTAGTTTCTTTCTAAATAAGATGGGCAAAAGCACGGAAGCCAGCTGTATTTACGCTGATGCGGAAGCCGACAACGCAGAACACACAGTGTTTTATTGTACCCAATTCGCGCAGCAACGAAATATCCTGTCACGAGCGATCGGACAGATTACGCCGGAAACTATAGTCGCCAAGATGTGCGAAAGTGAAGAGAACTGGAGAGCAGTAGCCGCTTTTATCGGAGACATTCTGCGCTTGAAGAAATTAGACCTTGATGAAAGGGTATAAAAAGGGCAGGCTGGACGCAGACCATCAGACGGGCTCTGGGGATCGCCTCTCCTTGGGTGCCAATGGATATCTACTACGGTATAAATTGGCATTGAAGTAGAGACGAGCCTTAGAGCTTTGTATGAGTAGATGAACGCGCATCGCGCGCAAGAGGCCCCACTTTGAAGTAATGCGGAAGCTTTTCCGAAGTGGATACAGGCCTGATGAGGAGGGGTTTTTTAGTGGGTGCAAGCCCCACATACCACACATACGACGGTAGTGTGAGATGCAGAAGGCAATTTCCCCCCTCAGCCCAAAAAAAAAAAAAAAAAAAAAAAAAATATTATTATTATTATTATTATTATTATTATTATTATTATTATTATTATTATTATTATTATTATTATTATTATTATTATTATTATTATTATTATTATTATTATTATTATTATTATTATTATTATTATTATTATTATTATTATTATTATTATTATTATTATTATTATTATTATTATTATTATTATTATTATTATTATTATTATTATTATTATTATTATTATTATTATTATTATTATTATTATTATTATTATTATTATTATTATTATTATTATTATTATTATTATTATTATTATTATTATTATTATTATTATTATTATTATTATTATTATTATTATTATTATTATTATTATTATTATTATTATTGGGACCGGGAGCTGTTTCTGCATGGCAAAGTGTCTGGTTGGCTTTAACATAGCAAAGCCCAGCATGATCCATGCAGAACTGCTTCAAGTATCTCACCGCCTCCACGTGGCGGTCCCGGTAACTTGTATCTCTGTCAACCGACAAGGTACTTGCTAAGGTGAGAAGGCGGCTTTTAAATCCCGTTCGCGTCTGTTCCCTAAGTGGGCGGCGTCTGGGTTAGCGTCTGTCCCATATTGGGCGGCTACACAATTGTCTTTTCTCAGATCGGCAGACACTAAAGAAGGTCCCCCGCTGATGACAGCGGCATTCCAACACCTGAGTACCCAGATTGAAACTCTGGTTAAATGGCTGCTGGGCTAATGCTGAAGTTACCTCCGTCCTTTTAAAACTTGGCGAGTCTTTAAATACGTTCTAATCACATCATCGCGGAACCGATGGTACAGGTGCAGTTGAGACAAATCCTGCTTAACATCCGTCCTGGCTCTGAACGCAGGTACCCATAAGGACCTGCGTCAACCCTCGCATGAACCTCACTGCTTGCATAGGGACCCATGGGGCCATCGTGGAGGACTGTACATATGTGAGGAGATAGCGACTTAAAGTTTGGACCCATATAGCATGCAGAACAATTGTAAAACCCAAGAAGAAGAGAGAGGAGCATTCCAGAAGAGTAGAAAAATGATGAGGTCGCCAGATCAAGGCGTTACAGAAGAAGGAAAGACGGCGCAAGAGGTTCATCTGGAGGAACAACCAAACCCATCTACGGCAATACTGCACGAGGATCAGCAA
This sequence comes from Drosophila fuyamai, assembly GCA_018153365.1. Classification (NCBI taxonomy): domain Eukaryota; kingdom Metazoa; phylum Arthropoda; class Insecta; order Diptera; family Drosophilidae; genus Drosophila; species Drosophila fuyamai. The sequence goes on along the minus strand of JAECXW010000591.1, from coordinate 78,868 downwards.
ACCCCTGCTTCATCCCAAGATGTCAGACCTGCGGTAGGCTCCCCAAGACAAGAGCTCATCTATAAAATGAGAGCACTAGAAGAGGAAACGATCGAGAAATGCAGAGCAGTGCTTCGAAAAATGAAGCATGCTATGCTAAAGCAGCGAAACATCAGTATGGATGTGAAAGACGGAGCGTCAGAACTGAGCGAACTCCTTGATATTGTCGGAAACTACAGGAAAAGCTGGAAGACAGCCGAAACACAGAGAGTCAAGGAAACGAACTCAGCGGCTGAAGCCAACAAAAAGCTGCAGGAAACTGACACACCAGTTTCGTCCCGAAAAAAGCGGGTTGCTTCTAGCCCGTCCGAGCAAGAGGCATTTAAAAAGCCGAAAAGTAAGGAAGCGAAGGACGGCTTTAAGACAGTGACTCGGAAGAAGGGAAAACCCAAAACATCTCAAACAGAGGAAACGAACAAAGCAGTTAATGTTAACCCTGAGAGGAAAGGAGAAAACTCTAAAGTACGGTCAAGATCCCGCCCAGAAGCTGTATTGGTTAAGCCCGCAGAAGGCAGGAACTACGCCGAGGTGTTGAGGGAACTTAGGGAAAACTTGAAGCCTGACGAGACCGAATCAGCCATCCGATCAGTCAGGAAAACCAAGTCAGGGGATTTGCTTCTCGAGTTATCAAAAGGAAGTAAGTCCGAGAAGCTTTGCGAAAGCATTAAGCACACGCTCAAAGAAAACGCCACAGTGAAGACTATCAGGTCGTTGAGCAAGTTGGAGATACGAGACCTAGACAGTCTGACAAATGAGGAGGAAGTCATAACTGCAATCAAGTCTATTATAGGCGAGCAGAGTCAGGAAGTCAAAGTGAGACTAACTGGCGCAAACAGTTCTGAGCAAAAACGTGCATTCGTTATATTGCCAACAGAAGAAGCAGCTAAAATTCTTAAGGAGCCAAGAATCAAGATTGGATGGACGCGATGCCGAGTGAAACGGTGCATCGAAGTTACACGCTGCTTCAGATGCTTTGGGGTAGGCCACCTACAAAGGGAATGCTCGGGACCAGACAGGAGAGATCTCTGTATTAGGTGTGGAGAGACGGGGCACAAGATGAGAAACTGCACGAAGACACCGAAATGTTGCCTGTGTGCATATGAAAACCGTAGGGATCTCAATCATTTCCCTGGGACGAGTAACTGCGCAGCCAGTACCCGTAAAACCCAAATATGAAAATCCTACAAGCAAACCTTCACAGAAGCCGTATAGCAGATGATCTGCTGTCCCAAATAGTACTGGAACATTGCGTGGATTTGGTTATAATCTGCGAGCAATATAGAGTGAAACAACCCGGTATCTGGCTGGAAAATGAATATAAGACTGCAGCTATATGGATCCCAGCTGCGGGTAACATACGATGTCTCGGTGATGGCAGAGGTAGCTGCTACGTATATGTACAACTTAAGGAATTCACCATATTCAGTTGTTATCTAACCCCGAACGATACAATAGAAGCTTTCCAACATAAAATCGATGAGATTGAAGACACAGCTCGGCAAATGCATGGAAGCCTTATAGTAGCTGGTGACTTCAATTCTAGAGCAGAAGAATGGGGCATGCCAACAACCAACAGCAGAGGCCGAAAAATTCTTAATATGTCAGCAAGAGTTGGACTGGTAGTCGCTAACGTGGGTAGAGCTCCGACGTTTCAGCGAATGGGCCAAACAGGCACAATACCTGATATAACGCTAGTATCAGAGAACTCTGCGCACAGAATATTAGACTGGAAAGTTTTAGACATCTACAATGGAAGCGACCACGATTATATATCCTTCAGTACTGAAGGATGTACGGTTCATCATGTAGGAAATCAAATACGAACTAGTCACCGATGGAATGTTAACCGACTAAACAAGAACCTCTTAATAGGAGAAATTGACAGGAGTCAAATCGATAGCAATGAGAGAACTAGCGTGGAGAGCGTTGTTAGCAGCACTATGTCCACCATAAAAAGAGCTTGTGATGCTGCAATGCCAAAGTCTGGCAATCCCCACAGGCGAGGAGCAGAGGTATACTGGTGGACGGACGAGATAAATGCTTTAAGGGAGACTAGCCTCCGCTATAGGCGTCATCTCACACGAGCTAGGAGAAGCGGAAACTTCGCTACACAGGAGGAGGAGTACAAGAAGGCGAAAAAGCTTCTTAATATTGCCATTCGCATAAGTAAACGAAATAAATGGAAATCCCTCTGCAATGACGTTAACAAGGACCCATGGGGTCTGGGGTACAAACTCGTTATGAAGAAGCTTAGGTCAAGAAGTACTCTGCCAGATATAGACGACGAGCACATGGATAACATTGTCAAAACTCTGTTTCCGCCCCATCCGATCAGACCAGTGTACACTGCACTCCAACCATCTGAGGAACACTTCGAGTTATTCAGTGAGGATGAATTAACTAAGGCAATAGGCAGCATGAAGAATAGAAAAGCACCGGGACCCGACAATATACCGACCGAAGTTCTTAAAGTCATCGCAAAGAGCAGACCCGATGTACTATTAAATATGTACAACAAGTGCCTGCAGTATGGAATATTCCCCGATCCGTGGAAAACACAGAGGTTGGTCTTGATAAGCAAAGGAAAGGGGAACCCTGCAACCCCATCAGCCTATCGACCGCTCTGCATGCTCAACACGACTGGAAAGCTACTGGAAAAGCTGATCAAGCCTCGACTATCTGCTGCTGTCGAGGTATCAGGTGGCCTCTCCAGCAGACAATACGGGTTCCGACCAGGGAGGTCCACAATCGGAGCAATACAGGAAGTCGTTAATGCAGCATTGGCAAGCCAAGTGGGCAACCATGCATCCAGACCCATTGTGCTTTTGGCGACACTAGACGTCAAAAATGCGTTTAATAGTGTCAGGTGGTCGGACATGATCGATTCGCTAAACAGACGTTTCCACATCCCAGAATACCTGATGCGGATAATAGACAGCTATCTACAGAATCGAAAACTGATTTATCTGACAAGAAGAGGTGAAAAACGGATGGACATCACCTCGGGAGCAGCTCAAGGATCCATACTAGGACCGGAACTGTGGAATATCAGTTATGACGATATCCTCAGCACAGAAATGCCTGGCGACGCATTTCTCGTAGGATATGCGGATGACATAGTCGCAGTGATTCCAGCACGCAATACTGAGTACGCCCAACGAATACTAAATCAAGTAATGATTCGGGTAAACGAATGGATGGACTCTCGTGGCTTACAGCTGGCCTCAGAAAAAACTGAGCTATTGCTAGTCACCAGAAAGCAGATGTCACTGGAAATAGAATTAAGGCTCACTGAGACAACTATTCGGACACAGAAGTCAATAAAGTACCTTGGGGTCAGGCTGGACTCTAAGCTGACCTTTGGACCTCAAATTAATAACGCTAGAACCAAGGCTGCAGAGACAACAAGGTCTCTTAGTAGACTTATGGCAAACATCGGTGGACCAATAGCGTCTAGACGAAAGCTGTTAATGAATACAAACAACTCCATTCTTCTGTATGGATGTGAAGTGTGGGCTGATTCGCTAAAAACAAATTGCAGACTGAAGACTTTATTGGCTATACAAAGAACCTCTGCCTTACGTATAATTAGCGCATATCGCACGGTGTCGTGTGCTGCAGCACTTGTCTTAGCATGCGTGGTTCCGATAGACCTGCTAGCGAAAGAACGCAAGAGCCTCTACGACCTCCGACAAGCTGGAGAAGCATCTAGACAATCGATTCTGGCTCTAAAAAGAGAGACCATCAATGCCTGGCAAGAAAGATGGAAACGCGAAGGCACTGGAAGATGGACAAGAAGACTTATCCCCGACCTTAAAAGCTGGGTTGAGAGACGACACGGGGATGTAGACTACTACGTCACCCAAGTGCTCACAGGTCACGGTTATTTTAGTTTCTTTCTAAATAAGATGGGCAAAAGCACGGAAGCCAGCTGTATTTACGCTGATGCGGAAGCCGACAACGCAGAACACACAGTGTTTTATTGTACCCAATTCGCGCAGCAACGAAATATCCTGTCACGAGCGACACGAGGACAGATTACGCCGGAAACTATAGTCGCCAAGATGTGCGAAAGTGAAGAGAACTGGAGAGCAGTAGCCGCTTTTATCGGAGACATTCTGCGCTTGAAGAAATTAGACCTTGATGAAAGGGTATAAAAAGGGCAGGCTGGACGCAGACCATCAGACGGGCTCTGGGGATCGCCTCTCCTTGGGTGCCAATGGATATCTACTACGGTATAAATTGGCATTGAAGTAGAGACGAGCCTTAGAGCTTTGTATGAGTAGATGAACGCGCATCGCGCGCAAGAGGCCCCACTTTGAAGTAATGCGGAAGCTTTTCCGAAGTGGATACAGGCCTGATGAGGAGGGGTTTTTAGTGGGTGCAAGCCCCACATACCACACAAACGACGGTAGTGTAAGATGCAGAAGGCATTTTCCCCCCTCAGCCCGAAAAAAAAAAAAAAAAAAAAATTATTATTGTTATTATTATTATTATTATTATTATTATTATTATTATTATTATTATTATTATTTTTATTATTATTATTATTATTATTATTAATATTATTATTATTATTATTATTATTATTATTATTATTATTATTATTATTATTATTATTAATATTATTATTATTATTATTATTATTATTATTATTATTATTATTATTATTATTATTATTATTATTATTATTATTATTATTATTATTATTATTATTATTATTATTATTATTATTATTATTATTATTATTATTATTATTATTATTATTATTATTATTGTTTACGCCGCTCTCCCCTCTTTTAAACTGCCCGCGCTTCCCTCGTAGCGAATGCCCACTCGCCCGCACTGGATGCTCGCGACTCCAGGCTCTCCCGCTCTCCCGCACTGGACGCTTGCGATTCCAGGCTCTCCCGCCTTCCCGCTCCCAGAATCTCTCCACTGCGCTTTGAAACGCAGCGCTCAATTAGGTTTAAGTTAGACTTTCTATGTCACACTAATGAAATACATCGCCCGGCCGGTCCGCGCTATTACCGAAAACCACATCGAGTTTTTTTCCTTCCTTTGCGTACCGCGATCGTCGAGTGTTTTTTTTCACCCTCTCTTCCAGCTTGCTACCCGGCTACGTGCAACAGCCGCAACGTCCGACGAAGCTGCCCCCAAACGACGATCACCCCCGACGCCCCAACTATACATTTTTTGGTCCATTCGAGCCAGATAAGTGCCAATTTATTAATTTTCTTTATTAACTGCCGGTCGACAGTCAGCCATTCGAAGAACATAATTCGTTTGACTTTCTGTACGATTTGTCTAAAATCCAAGTCCGATTTAATCCGACGACGGCAGTTAGTAAATTACGATTCCAATTCCGTCTTTCATTTCTTCGTTCTCTTTTAACGTGCGGCCATATTGCCTATTTTCCAATTCCTTTTCGTGTGCATATTGATGTACAAGTTTCATATTCGCATTTGGCCGTACATCCACTAAATATACATCCAACATCAAATCGAAGAAAATAAAAAATATAAATCCAAATTAAAGTGTGCAAATAAAAAGTCAAGCTTACAGTGAAAAATAAATTAATTTCAAAATTGAGTTCCAATTAATTTTCCACAAAAAAGTGAAACAAAAATTAAGTGTTCCGCCAATTTCGGCCCACAATTATTTTTGATATTAATTTTTTATTGTACATCCGCTGTGACAATATTTGCTTACATTATTAAAAATCCAAATACAGTCCACAATAAATCGAAAATTTACAACACATACCCGCCGGCAAAATTTTCAATAAAATTTTCCGCCATATTGATTACATATATTACATCCATATTACATATATTACACCATATTACATATATTACATCCATATTACATATATTACATATTCCATATATATATACATACATACATTTATACATATTTTACTACACCCCAATTCCGAAAGCTCAAGTATTTCCGTCGGCCATCCAATAAATATATATTAAATAAATTCCTAAAGCCGACGTGAAATAACGTTTGTGTCTCAGTGTGTTTTTTCTTAGTTACATATTTTGGGCACTATCCATCCATACATCTACACATACACGCGAATTGCAGTACCGCAAAAAGCTCGATAATCCCGCGCATTCCAGCGTCACCAATACACAGCCCGCAAAAGTTCGGGCAGTTGTTTTTTCAATCATCCCATAAATAAATTCCAACAAAATTAATAAACACCAAGTTCAACTCCAATAAAATTAAATAAATACTGAGAATTACTGCCAGTTCCAAAAAAGGGAAAAAAAGGGGAGAAATATAAAATACTGTCGCCCTCGCGGAACTAGTGGAATCAATTTATTAATTTATTGATTTATTTGTTTCTGCGGTTTCACATTTTTTTTTTCAAAAAAAAAAAACGCCCTTTCCAGTATTTTTTCGTATTTATTGAGCTTGGTAAATCTGCATATATATCGATACTCAATATTTTCAAAAATTCGAAAAAATACCACCCGCATACCACTGCAAGGTATTTTTTTTTGTTTTTTTTGTCTCCAAATATTTTTAAAATAAAGAAAAACAAAACCAATAAACTCCAAACACTGCCGGGGACATCCAATCCCATCCTAATTCGGCCAGCTACCCCCTATAAAATACTAAACGACAAATACCTCATCAAATACCGTATTTTTTCAGTATTTTTATTTTGTGGTATTCTTTTTCCCATTCTTGCTCCATCGTTCCACCAAAAGCCTGGGGAATCTTTTAACAATAATTCAGCCACGCATATCGACTATTGTCGATACCCTATTTCCACCGGTCCATAAGTAGGTCCGTAATTGTTTCTCTGATTTTTGTCCGAAATATCAGCGCGCACATTCCATCCTAACAGCATCCTATTTTGGTATGTCCAGGGAAAGTTCCAACAAAATATCCCCTGTTCCATCACCGAAAATACCAAAAATCACGGTGAGGACGCCCACACCTAAAAAGGTCAAGACGCCACCTCCCAAAAAGGCTCCTTCTTCCATCGAAAGAACCATGCGAGCCAGCACAAAAATGGTTGCAACGGCTGCCGACCTCGCTATGAGCCAGTTTATTGAAGTCTCGGATCGACTGTCCGAATTGGAATCGCGAATAAATATGCCCTCGGCGGTCCCTCCTACGTTATCCGTCCTCAATATTCGCCGAGACGAAATCCGAGATGTATGGGTCCGCATCAAAAAAGAATACGATGCCTGTACCGCATGCCTTGTAGCAGCCGGAGAAGGTGCAGCTGACAGCTTGCCAGTCCTGAAGGCTAAGTACGGGTATTGCTACAGCGCGTACGAAAGGTGCGGCGCCCAGATAGCAGATATGATAGCGCAAGCTCCGCAACTTCCGCAACCTCCCCCAACGCCAGCTGATCCTTCTCAGACATACATTCCGTCAGGCTGCCGGCTTCCGCCGTGCGATACCGAAGTTTTTACCGGCGACTATCTTCGTTGGCCAACCTTTAGGGATCTATTCACGGCAATTTATATCAACAATCCCAGACTCACTCCTGTCGAAAAATTATTTCACCTTAATGCTAAAACGAGTGGCGACGCTCACAATATAGTTTCAAATTCACCCCTTACTAATGATGGCTTTCGATCAGCGTGGGATAACCTCACTGAGCGTTTCGAAAACAAGCGATTGTTAGTAAACAGTCAATTAAAGATACTTTTCAATGTACCGTCCGTCACACAGGAGTCTGGGTCAGCTTTGAAAGAACTTCAAAGTACCATCCAGGGTTGCCTTACTGCACTAGAAATGTCCGGTATTCAGGTCGAAACTTGGGATTGCCTCTTGGTGTATATGTGCTTGGCCAAACTCCCAAAGCTTACGCTTTCCCTATGGGAGCAGTCCCTCCATAACAAAGCCGAGATCCCTACGTGGCACGAGCTGAACGTTTTCCTAACGGAGCGTCACAGGACACTAGAAGCCATAGATGATGTTCGACCATCAGGTTCTAGTCAGACTCAGCCCAGGGCATCCACTTCCAACTCGGCGTCTCGAAGAATAAATTCATACGAGACAAGGGTAGCACCTAGGCAACCTAGAGGGTGCGATCTCTGTAATAGAGAGAACCATCCTGTACGCACATGCGCCAAATTTCTCCAGATGACGGTCGACCAACGCATCGCATATATAAAAAGAAAACAGCTGTGTTTAAACTGCTTTGCGCGGACACATCAGTTGCGCGACTGCGAAAGCGCACATAACTGCTTCACGTGCCGCGGCCGCCATCACACCCTCCTACACCGAGGCAGCCCATCCCCAGCGCGCGCAAATCCAATGCCAACGCCCAGATCCAGACCAAATACTCTCGGTCCCTCGGCTGCCAGTGGCACGCAGTCAACGCTTCAGAATTATTTTGCGGCAGGCACTAGGTCAGTCCTCCTAGGCACCGCTATAATTAATATATGCCATCGAGGTTCCAATTTCCAAGCGCGAGCCTTAATAGACTCCGGATCTGAGGCGACCTTCATCACTGAGCGCCTTTTCAACCTGATTAAACTGCCGTTCCAGGTTATCCGAGCACAGGTCTCAGGACTTAATCAAACGGTCTCCGCTGAGACCAAAAAGATCTGTCAATTCACGATCCGTTCTCCGACCCGGCCTAGCTTGCAGTTAAACACCACTGCCTACGTGCTTCCACAAATAGCCGGAAATCTTCCTTCATGTCCGCTTCCGCAACATTTCCTGCGAGACCTTCCCGAACTTCCGCTAGCGGATCCAAAGTTTTATGAGAGCGCACAAATAGATATTCTAATCGGGGCCGATATACTTCCATCCATTCTACTAAGCGGTACCCGAGCGAACATCTGTGGCTCGCTTCTCGGTCAAGAGACCATTTTCGGCTGGATTCTAACAGGACCAGTACCCGCTCCGAGGCATGATCAAATATCATCCTTTTCCACGCAAGTTGCACACACGTATGAAGCGTCTCTCGATAAACTCCTCACCAAATTCTGGGAGGTGGAGGATCTGCCAGTAAAAGTGGCAAAAGAATCCGACGTGATTTGTGAGGATAATTTCCTTCGGACCACCACAAAAGACGAGACCGGCAGGTATGTCGTGAGTCTTCCTTTTCGAGATCCTGAGAACATTAATTGCTCCCTAGGACATTCCAGATCCCAGGCGCTGGCTCAATTCTTAAGAAACGAGCAGCGGCTAAAAAGGGAAAGTACGTTAAAATCCAAGTACGACTCAGTTATTGAAGAATACCTCGACCTCAATCACATGAGAGAAGTCCTTCCTACCCACGATTCAGCATGTTACTACCTGCCACACCATGCAGTGTTAAAACCGGAGAGTACGACCACCAAGCTTCGAGTGGTATTCAACGCCTCCAGCCCTTCAGACAATGGGGTCAGCTTAAATGATATCCTTCATGCTGGCCCGGTCCTACAGTCCGATCTAACCATCCAGATCCTGAAGTGGCGATATTTCCGATTTGTGTATAGTGCTGACATCGAGAAAATGTACCGGCAGATCTGGGTAGATCCGAAGCAGACAGCGTTCCAACGTATCTTATTCCGCGATAGGGAAGGATACATTCGAGATTTTGAGCTAAAAACTGTTACGTTTGGGGTCAATTGTGCGCCGTTCCTGGCAATTCGGGTACTGCAACAGCTGGCGACCGACGTGCAACAAACCCATCCAAGGGCGAGTAAAGTTATTCGTGGTTGCATGTATGTCGATGATGTCCTTTCGGGAGCTGACTCTGCAGAAGAGGCTCACCTCACCATTCGCGAGTTGCAGAGTGCCCTCGATTCGGCTGGTTTTCCATTGAGGAAATGGACCTCCAACCACAAAGAAGTTCTGGCTCATATCGGAGCTGATCATCTTTTGACTGCCGATTTCCTCGAAATAGATACGGAAAGCACGGCGAAAACTCTCGGAGTCCGTTGGAAAGCAACATCCGATGAGTTTTTCTTCGCCCTCCCCGACCTATCCACCGAAGCTACACTCACAAAACGGCATGTTCTCTCCCAAATTGCGAAGCTGTTTGATCCAGCAGGCTGGCTCGCTCCTTTCGTGGTCTGTGCCAAGATTTCCATGCAGGAGATCTGGCTGCGTGATCTAGGGAGGGATGATGAACTTCCAATTGAACTGTGCCAAAAGTGGCGTGATTTCCTTAAAAGCTACTCAGTCCTAGATCAAGTCCGAATTCCCAGATGGGTTTCCTTCCGCCCAGAATTCCGAGTGGAACATCACGGATTCTGTCACGGATGAAGTACGCTATGTACTTCCGCTCTGTCCGATCAAAATACAGTAGTGGCCCCAACACCTCATGTAGACTTAACGTCCGGATCACCGGCCGATACTGGTAGTACAGGTACAAATTCTGTAGTACCAAAAAAGGTTGCATGTGTTGTACCAAAAACGGTTACTTGTGTTCGGGTGCCCCAGCTAAAACATGTATTTGTTTCACGGCTCGCCCCAGACCTCTCATCACTGGATATTACGGCTTATATCCGTAACAAAGTCCAAGTTGATGATTTGAAGGTCGAACAATTTAAATTTTCTTATGCTAGGAAAGTATCATCATTTAAGATTGGTATTCCTTGTGCTCTTTTTGCATCTGTGTGTTCCACCAGTTTCTGGCCCGAGGGCATATTTGTAAAAGAGTACGAAGCTAAGAGAAAAAAGAATAGTTCAGGGGAAATGGAAAATACCAGTAAAGAACCATCCCCAGCCCCCTCCACATCCTCTTCTGTCCCAAAAAACTAGCCTCCTCTTTTCTTCTTTGCTATCAGAATACAAGATGCTTACTTAGTAAGCTGACTAAATTGTATTCGGATAGTTTTTCTTTCCCATATAATATTATGGTATGTACAGAGACCTGGTTAAGGACGGATATTCTTAGCTCCGAAATTCTCCCGGGTAAGTACACTATTTATAGGCTTGATCGTCAGTCCAGACTGGGAGGTGGAGTCCTGATTGCTGTCGACTCCACCTTTTCCTCTGAATTACTAACTTTCGACGAATTTTATGACATCGAATTCCTAGGTATAAAATTATCGTTTCCCGGTAGTTTTGTATACATTACTTGTTCATATATCCCACCATCATCTGAGTTCCCTATTTACGCAAATCACCTTTCCTGTATTCAGTCAATTTTCAAAAAACTGTCAAATCAAGACCAGTTAATAGTATTGGGTGATTTTAATATACCTAGTGCGACATGGTCCCCTGACGAAAACTCTAATATGTTGCTTCCTTTAGCGCAGCATGACTTTATTGACGGCTTGCTTGACATTGCGCTATCCCAAGTGAACCATGTTAAGAACTCATTAGGGCGTTTACTGGACTTGTGTTTTGTTTCAAATTCAGAAGGCGTTTGCCTATCAAGAACGGGACCACTTACACAACCGGAAGATCCCTATCATCCAACTCTAGAACTGACTGTAGACGTAAGAACAGAGCTGAATAAAAAATCCGAAAAGTCGGTTAAACGAATCCGCTGCTTTCGTAAGGCAAACTTTCATCTTTTAAATACTTTTATATCCGGCTATGACTGGTCCGAATTTTATTCATGCACTGACGTGGCTAAGGCCGTTAATATCTTTTATAATGCATTGAATTCCTTCTTTTATCTGTGTGTTCCGTTATACTATCCGTCAATTTCAAATAAACCTCCGTGGTTTAATAAAGAGTTGTCACACCTAAAAAATATAAAGTCCAGACTTTTCAATAAATTTAAAATGTGCGGTTCACAATCTGCCTTCTCTCGGTACCTAAGGGCTCGGTCAAATTTTATCGTGCTTAACGCCCGGTGTTATAAAAGCTATTTGACTCGTTGTAGGGTCCAATTTTCACTAGATCCAAAACAGTTTTATAATTTTGTTAACACTAAGCGTAAATCAGCCTGTTACCCTTCATCACTATCATTTGAAAACTCTACGGCAAACTCTGATCAGGAAATTGCCGATCTATTTGCCCAGTTCTTCCAGACAACATATTCTGTTTCATCCCGTCCAAATCCGTCTTATTCAAATGCCATACCCAAGTCAAACTTGATTTTTTGTCCGAGATTAAGCGAAAGCTCCCTTCTTTTGGATCTCCATAAAGTTAAGCCAGTCTATTCACCGGGTCCGGACGGAGTTCCAGGCTGCGTGCTTAAATACTGTGCTGAAACTCTGTGTAGACCTCTGTACAACTTGTTTACTTTGTCTTTAAAAACATCTCATTTCCCACTTATTTGGAAGGAGTCATTTGTCATTCCCCTTCATAAGAAAGGAAATAAATGCAATACAAGTAATTACAGAGGCATATCCAAATTATTCGCCATCCCAAAGCTTTTCGAAAATACTATTACACCCCATTTGCAGCATCTTTGTAGATCGATTATATCTCCATGTCAACATGGATTTATAAGGAGAAGATCTACGACGACAAACCTCTTGGAGCTAACGTCTTTTGTAATAAATGGCTTTAGAAAGAACATGCAGACTGATGTAGTTTACACTGATTTTAGTAAAGCGTTTGATTCAGTAAATCACTCGCTTCTTGTATTAAAGCTAGACTTATTAGGGTTTCCATGTGATCTTCTAACATGGATCTCAAGTTATCTGAGTGGTAGGACTCAACGAGTGCTTTTTAAAAACTCGATCTCGGATTTGATCCGAGTTACTTCAGGGGTCCCACAAGGAAGCCACCTTGGCCCACTTCTTTTTACTTTATTTATAAACGATCTCCCTCTAGTCTTGACAAAGTTGCGTGTCCTTATGTACGCAGATGACGTTAAGTTATGCCTGCAATATAACGAAATTTCTAGCAGTTCCGACTTACAATCTGACCTAAATGCTTTTCAAACATGGTGTTGTGAAAATCTTTTGGATTTAAATAGCGCTAAGTGCAAAGTAATGACATTTTTTCGGGTGAACCCACAATACGCAACGTATACGCTGGGTGGTTGTGCGTTGTCTAGAATTACGCAAGTTGATGACCTTGGCGTCCTCCTTGACCCAAAACTTAAGTTTTGTGACCATATTACTTCTATAGTAAATAAAGCCAGGGGAGTACTTGGATTTATAAAAAGGTGGTCAAAGGAATTCGATGATCCCTATGTTACAAAGACTCTGTTCATTTCACTAGTCCGTCCAATCCTTGAGTACTGTTCAGCAGTTTGGAGTCCTCAGTATGGTGTACATATAGACCTGATAGAGTCTGTGCAAAAGAACTTTTTATTATTTGCTCTACGGGGCCTTAACTGGAATGCAAGCCTTATTTTACCATTCTACTCTAGTAGACTCCTCCTAATTAATCTACCATCATTAGTAAACCGTAGAACGATGCTTGGCACAACTTTTATCTATAAACTTATTCACGGGGAAGTGGAGAGTCCCGAGTTACTGGGTCGCATAAGCTTCTCCGTGCCTAATAGAATTACCAGGAACTATGTTCCTCTCACTTTAAATATTTGTAGATCTAACTTTGATATGCATGAACCGTTTAGAGTACTGTGTAACGACTATAATAGACTATACAACATTATTTCTACTACCGACTCTTTGCCAAGCTTAAAAGCATTAATTTTATCTTACTTAGCACAAAATTAGTATTAGTATTTAGTCTCGTACGTATTTCTAATCTTAGTCTGTCCGCTTCTACATTGTGCTTTTTAACTTCTCGCGATCTCGTTTTTACGCCTATAAGGCTCCGCGCGTAACAAGCTCTGCTTGGTGTCGTAAGGGCCACTTGTTTGCGCTGATCTTAGTGCATCAACGTCCGAAAATAAAAGGCGTACGGTGCTGCGATCTATGTGCGCGTCGAGATGGGGCACACGACGCTAGTGCATCTTCTCACGGCCAAGACGCGCGTGGCGCCAGTAAAAACTGTGTCGCTTCCCAGACTAGAGCTGTGTGGAGCTCTATTGCTATCCGAGATGGCCGAATCCATCCTCCCCCATATGCCGATGCTGTCCTCGAAACTCCATTGTTGGACCGATTCCACGATTGTGCTTGCATGGCTACCCAAACCAGCATGCCAGTGGACAACGTTCGTTGCCAATCGGGTATCAAAGATCACCCACTCCACAGAGGCAGCCAATTGGTCGCATGTTCAATCCGAACACAATCCAGCTGACTTGGCCAGTCGGGGCGTGCCATTACAAGAACTGGTCGACAACTCCCTTTGGTGGCATGGGCCCACTTGGTTGCAAAAGCCACGAGATCAGTGGCCTGCCCAGAGCACCGACTTACAGGTGACCGAAGTGGAAAGGCGTCCTGTCAAGGCCCATGTTGCGTCCATTCCGACAGAAGACATCCTTGATCGCTTTTCCAAGTTAAATAGATCTTTACGGGTCTTTGAGTATGTCCACCGTTTTGTCCAGCGATGTAGGAAACAGTCGCCGATTCCGGAAGTCCATCTAGAAGCCCAAGAACTTGTCGCCGCTGAACGGCTCATGGTCATTAGCACTCAGCGCAGATATTTTGCTAATGAATATCGCTGCTTGAGTCAAAAGCGTCCTGTGTCCGCGACCAGTTCCATCCTCTCATTGAACCCCTTTCTAGATGAGAAAGGGCTTATAAGGGCGTGCGGCAGAATAACGGCCTCCGAAAATTTGCGATATGATGAACGACATCCTATAATCCTCCCGTACGAATGTGCACTCTCGCGACTACTGGTAAACTTTACGCATCTCATAACGTTGCACGGAGGTAACCAGTTAGTCGTACATCTCACCCGGTCAAAATATTGGGTTCCGAAAATAAAGAACTTGGTAAAGGCCGTTATTAACTCCTGCAAGGTCTGCGTTATCCATAAGAAGCGATTGCAAGTTCAGATGATGGGAAGTTTTCCGAAAGAGCGAGTCTCTTTTTCCCAGCCATTCACATACACAGGGATGGACTACGCTGGCCCTTTCGACATAAAAAATTACACAGGCAGAGCTGCCTAATTACAAAAGGTATGTGTTGGTTTTCGTGTGTTTCTCTACAAAGGCCATCCATCTAGAGCCCACATCCGATCTGACGACCGAGAAATTTCTCGCCGCTTTCGCTCGGTTCGTATCCAGAAGAGGTTGTCCCCGTCAAGTGCAGTCCGACAATGGGAAAACCTTTGTCGGCGCTGCCACCCTGCTCTCCCGAGATTTTCTACAAGCCGTAAAAGAGTCTGTGACGGATGCGTATAGTCATCAGCAGCTCAACTGGCAATTCATTCCTCCGGCGGCACCCCATATGGGAGGCCTGTGGGAAGCGGGGGTCAAAAGCTTCAAAACCTTGTTTTACAAGTCCACCGCTACTCGAATGTACACTTTTGAAGAACTTTCAACCCTCCTAGCGAAAATTGAAACTTGTCTAAATTCCAGACCGCTATCTCCTATGTCTGAAGATCCCACTGATCTCTTAGCATTGACACCAGGGCATTTTCTAGTCGGCGGACCTCTTTTGTCCATAGTGGAACCCGAATTAAAAGGGGAATCCAAGTCCATTGTGAATCGGTGGCAACACTTAAAGGCGCTCCATCAACAATTCCAAGCTCGATGGAAAGAGGAGTATCTCAAAGAGCTCCAAAGCGTAACAAGTGGTAGTCCCCGACCGCAAATCTCCGCGTTGGCGACATGGTAGTCGTCAAGGAGGACAATCTGTCAGAATCGACTCTGTCTTTCCGGGAGCTGACGGCAATGTCCGTGTCGTCAGCATTCTCACGGCACGCAGGATTATCAAGCGTCCCGTGACCAAGGTGGTTCTTCTGCCAGGAGAACACTCCAACCGTCTTCCTCAACCAACATCCTCCACATAATTCCCCAACAATCCTCGCCATTTAAGCAGTTTCAAATCATCATTTTTTTATCCATTACTCCCCACCAGATCACATCATGGTTCCTCGTCCACGCAGCGCTCAGGCATTGGAAAGCAGACGTACTCGAGGTATACATTCCTACCGATGCCGAGTCTGCCGTGGAATCCATCCGCTTCGAAAGTGCTAGAGGTTCCTAAAGCTGAGCGCAGAGAAGCGGCTTCGGGCAGTGCTTATTAATAAGTACTGCTCAAATTGTCTCGCCCACGAGCACTCCGACGGGAGTTGTCGCAGTGGCGACAAATGCAAAACGTGCAACGGGAAGCACCACACGCTCCTCCATATGCACGAGCGTCCCCTGCCGTCGGCTACTCAACAGCGTTCGCGCCGGCAGAATCCGCCAACTCGCCAAGCGCTAGCCCCGGCAAGGCGCTCGGCCTCCGCCGCTTCTCAGCAGCGCTCGCGCCGGCAAGATCCGCCAACTCGCAGAGCGCTTGCCTCTCCGCCGCGCTCAGCCACCTCGGCACCGGCTCCGTCACTTGCGTCCATCCATCAACGTCCTGTCCTGCCGACGGCCATGGTCACTTTGGAGACCGGGCTGAAGACCTTTGACACGGCCGCCCTCATTGACCCGTGTACGCCGACAAGCTGCATCGACGCATCATTGGCGTCCGCATTCCGCTTGCCGACTACGACCGTCGGCACGAGAGCATCTGCACGGCGACAATTCGGTCGAAGTGCGACAACGGCTTCAAGCTAGAGGTAGTCTTGAAAGTGGAGCCGAACGTCCGCATCCGCACCCCCATCCGAGAGCTCTCGGACACCGTGGTCGGCAGATACGGAGACCTCCCGTTGGCCGACAAACGTTTTTACTTGCCGGCAACCATCTCGGTAGTCCTGGGTGCGGATGTCTACGCCAAGGTCATCCGACCGGGCTTCCATCTGGTCGAAGACGGCATTCGGGTGGATCCTGTCCGGCGCCTGCAGTCAAGCCTAGACGACAGAAGTGGGCTTGTTTTTTTTCTTTTGCAACGCTAGCGATTGCAAGGGGGGCGGAATGTTTACGCCGCTCTCCCCTCTTTTTAACTGCCCGCGCTTCCCTCGTAGCCCGCACTGGATGCTCGCGACTCCAGGCTCTCCCGCTCTCCCGCACTGGACGCTTGCGATTCCAGGCTCTCCCGCCTTCCCGCTCCCGGAATCTCTCCACTGCGCTTTGAAACGCAGCGCTCAATTAGGTTTAAGTAAGTCTTTCAACAATTATTATTATTATTATTATTATTACTATTATTATTATTAATAAGAGACAGCAAGGTCTCTTTGTAGACTTATGGCAAACATCGGTGGACCAATAGCGTCTAGACGAAAGCTGTTAATGAATACAAACAACTCCATTCTTCTGTATGGATGTGAAGTGTGGGCTGATTCGCTAAAAACAAATTGCAGACTGAAGACTTTATTGGCTATACAAAGAACCTCTGCCTTACGTATAATTAGCGCATATCGCACGGTGTCGTGTGCTGCAGCACTTGTCTTAGCATGCGTGGTTCCGATAGACCTGCTAGCGAAAGAACGCAAGAGCCTCTACGACCTCCGACAAGCTGGAGAAGCATCTAGACAATCGATTCTGGCTCTAAAAGAGAGACCATCAATGCCTGGCAAGAAAGATGGGAACGCGAAGGCACTGGAAGATGGACAAGAAGACTTATCCCCGACCTTAAAAGCTGGGTTGAGAGACGACACGGGGATGTAGACTACTACGTCACCCAAGTGCTCACAGGTCACGGTTATTTTAGTTTCTTTCTAAATAAGATGGGCAAAAGCACGGAAGCCAGCTGTATTTACGCTGATGCGGAAGCCGACAACGCAGAACACACAGTGTTTTATTGTACCCAATTCGCGCAGCAACGAAATATCCTGTCACGAGCGATCGGACAGATTACGCCGGAAACTATAGTCGCCAAGATGTGCGAAAGTGAAGAGAACTGGAGAGCAGTAGCCGCTTTTATCGGAGACATTCTGCGCTTGAAGAAATTAGACCTTGATGAAAGGGTATAAAAAGGGCAGGCTGGACGCAGACCATCAGACGGGCTCTGGGGATCGCCTCTCCTTGGGTGCCAATGGATATCTACTACGGTATAAATTGGCATTGAAGTAGAGACGAGCCTTAGAGCTTTGTATGAGTAGATGAACGCGCATCGCGCGCAAGAGGCCCCACTTTGAAATAATGCGGAAGCTTTTCCGAAGTGGATACAGGCCTGATGAGGAGGGGTTTTTAGTGGGTGCAAGCCCCACATACCACACATACGACGGTAGTGTGAGATGCAGAAGGCATTTTCCCCCCTCAGCCCAAAAAAAAAAAAAAACAAAAAAATTATTGTTATTATTATTATTATTATTTTTATTATTATTATTATTATTATTATTATTATTATTATTATAATTATTATTATTATTATTATTATTATTATTATTATTATTATTATTATTATTATTATTATTATTATTATTATTATTATTATTATTATTATTATTATTATTATTATTATTATTATTATTATTATTATTATTATTATTATTATTATTATTATTATTATTATTATTATTATTATTATTATTATTATTATTTTTCATTAATATTATTATTATTATTATTATTATTGGGACCGGGAGCTGTTTCTGCATGGCAAAGTGCCCAGCATGATCCATGCAGAACTGCTTCAAGTATCTCACCGCCTCCACGTGGCGGTCCCGGTAACTTGTATCTCTGTCAACCGACAAGGTACTTGCTAAGTTGAGAAGGCGGAACCGATGGTACAGGTGCAGTTGAGACAACTCCTGCTCAACATCCGTCCTGGCTCTGAACGCAGGTACCCTTATCCTGCGTCAACCCTCGCAAGAACTTCACTGCTTGCATAGGGACCCATGGGGGCATCGTGGAGGACTGTACATACATATATGAGGAGATAGCGACTTAAAGTTTGGACCCATATAGCATGCAGAACAATAGTAAAACCCAAGAAGAAGAGAGAGGAGCATTCCAGAAGAGTAGAAAAATGATGAAAGACGGCGCAAGAGGTTCATCTGGAGGAACAACCAAACCCATCTACGGCAATACTGCACGAGGATCAGCAAACCCCTGCTTCATCCCAAGATGTCAGACCTGCGGTAGGCTTCCCAAGACAAGAGCTCATCTATAAAATGAGAGCACTAGAAGAGGAAACGATCGAGAAATGCAGAGCAGTGCTTCGAAAAATGAAGCATGCTATGCAAAAGCAGCGAAACATCAGTATGGATGTGAAAGACGGAGCGTCAGAACTGAGCGAACTCCTTGATATTGTCGGAAACTACGGGAAAAGCTGGATGACAGCCGAAACAGAGAGAGTCAAGGAAACGAACTCAGCAGCTGAAGCCAACAAAAAGCTGCAGGAAACTGACACACGAGTTTCGTCCCGCAAAAAGCGGGCTGCTTCTAGCCCGGCCGAGCAAGAGGCATTTAAACAGCCGAAAAGTAAGGAAGTGAAGGACGGCTTTAAAACCGCGACCAGGAAGAAGGGAAAACCCAAAACATCTCAAACAGTGGAAACGAACAGAGCAGTTAATGGAGGAAAGGAGAAAACTCTAAAGTACGGTCAAGATCCCGCCCAGAAGCTCTATTGGTCAATCCCGCAGAAGGCAGGAGCTACGCCGAGATGTTGAGGGAACTTAGGGAAAACTTGAAGCTGACGAGACCGAATCAGCCATCCGATCAGTCAGGAAAACCAAGTCAGGGGATTTGCTTCTCGAGTTATCAAAAGGAAGTAAGTCCGAGAAGCTTTGCGAAAGCATTAAGCACACGCTCAAAGAAAACGCCACAGTGAAGACTATCAGGCCGTTGAGCAAGTTAGAGATACGAGACCTAGACAGTCTGACAAATGAGGAGGAAGTCATAACTGCAATCAAGTTCAAGTATAGGCGAGCAGAGTCAGGAAGTCAAAGTGAGACTAACTGGCGCAAACAGTTCTGAGCAAAAACGTGCATTCGTTATATTGCCAACAGAAGAAGCAGCTAAAATTCTTAAGGAGCCAGGAATCAAGATTGGATGGACGCGATGCCGAGTGAAACGGTGCATCGAAGTTACACGCTGCTTCAGATGCTTTGGGGTAGGCCACCTACAAAGGGATTGCTCGGGACCAGACAGGAGAGATCTCTGTATTAGGTGTGGAGAGACGGGGCACAAGATGAGAAACTGCACGAAGACACGGAAATGTTGCCTGTGTGCATATGAAAACCGCACGGATCTCAATCATTTCCCTGGGACGAGTAACTGCGCAGCCAGTAGCCCTAAAACCCAAATATGAAAATCCTACAAGCAAACCTTCACAGAAGCCGTATAGCAGATGACCTGCTGTCCCAAAAAGTACTGGAACATTGCGTGGATTTGGTTATAATCTGCGAACAATATAGAGTGAAACAACCCGGTATCTGGCTGAAAAATGAATATAAGACTGCAGCTATATGGATCCCAGCTGCGGGTGACATACGATGTCTCGGTGATGGCAGAGGTAGCTGCTACGTATATGTACAACTTAAGGAATTCACCATATTCAGTTGTTATCTAACCCCGAACGATACAATAGAAGCTTTCCAACATAAAACCAATGAAATTGAAGACATAGCTCGGCAAATGCATGGAAGCCTTATAGTAGCTGGTGACTTCAATTCTAGAGCAGAAGAATGGGGCATGCCAACAACCAACAGCAGACGCCGAAAAATTCTTAATATGTCAGCAACAGTTGGATTGGTAGTTGCTAACGTGGGCAGAGCTCCGACGTTTCAGCGAATGGGCCAAACAGGCACAATACCTGATATAACGCTAGTATCAGAGAACTCTGCGCACAGAATATTAGATTGCAAAGTTTTAGACATCTACAATGAAAGCGACCACGAGTACATATCTTTCAGTACTGAAGGATGTACGGTTCACCATGTAGTAAATCAAATACGAACTAGTCACCGATGGAATGTTAACCGACTAAACAAGAACCTCTTAATAGGAGAAATTGACAGGAGTCAAATCGATAGCAATGAGAGAACTAGCGTGGAGAGCGTTGTTAGCAGCACTATGTCCACCATAAAAAGAGCTTGTGATGCTGCTATGTCAAAGTCCGGCAATCCCCACAGGCGAGGAGCAGAGGTATACTGGTGGACGGACGAGATAAATGCTTTAAGGGAGACTAGCCTCCGCTATAGGCGTCATCTCACACGAGCTAGGAGAAGCGGAAACTTCGCTACACAGGAGGAGGAGTACAAGAAGGCGAAAAAGCTTCTTAATATTGCCATTCGCATAAGTAAACGAAATAAATGGAAATCCCTCTGTAATGACGTTAACAAGGACCCATGGGGTCTGGGGTACAAACTCGTTATGAAGAAGCTTAGGTCAAGAAGTACTCTGCCAGATATAGACGAAGAGCACATGGATAACATTGTCAAAACTCTGTTTCCGCCCCATCCGATCAGACCAGTTTGCACTGCACTCCCGCCATCTGAGGAACACTTCGAGTTATTCAGTGAGGATGAATTAACTAAGGCAATAGGCAGCATGAAAAATAGGAAAGCACCGGGACCCGACGATATACCGACCGAAGTTCTTAAAGTCATCGCAAAGAGCAGACCCGATGTACTATTAATTACGTACAACAAGAGCCTGAAGACACATAGGTTGGTCTTGATAAGCAAAGGAAGGGCATGCTCAACCTGACTGGAAAGCTACTGGAAAAGCTGATCAAGCCTCGACTAGCTGCTGCTGTCGAGGTATCAGGTGACCTCTCCAGCAGGCAATACGGGTTCCGACCAGGGAGGTCCACAATCGGAGCAATACAGGAAGTCGTTAATGAAGCACTGGCAAGCCAAGTGGGCAACCATGCATCCAGACCCATTGTGCTTTTGGCGACACTAGACGTCAATGGACATCACCTCGGGAGCAGCTCAAGGATCCATACTAGGACCGGAACTGTGGAATATCAGTTATGACGATATCCTCAGCACAGAAATGCCTGACGACGCATTTCTCGTAGGATATGCGGATGACATAGTCGCAGTGATTCCAGCACGCAATACTGAGTACTCCCAACGAATACTAAATCAAGTAATGATTCGGGTAGACGAATGGATGGACTCTCGTGGCTTACAGCTGGCCTCAGAAAAAACTGAGCTATTGCTAGTCACCAGAAAGCAGATGCCACTGGAAATAGAATTAAGGCTCACTGAGACAACTATTCGGGCACAGAAGTCAATAAAGTACCTTGGGGTCAGGCTGGACTCTAAGCTGACCTTTGGACCTTAAATTAATAACGCTAGAACCAAGGCTGCAGAGACAACAAGGTCTCTTAGTAGACTTATGGCAAACATCGGTGGACCAATAGAGTCTAGACGAAAGCTGTTAATGAATACAAGCAACTCCATTCTTCTGTATGGATGTGAAGTGTGGGCTGATTCGCTAAAAACAAATTGCAGACTGAAGACTTTATTGGCTATACAAAGAACCTCTGCCTTACGTATAATTAGCGCATATCGCACGGTGTCGTGTGCTGCAGCACTCGTCTTAGCATGCGTGATTCCGATAGACCTGCTAGTGAAAGAACGCAAGAGCCTCTACGACCTCCGACAAGTTCCTACGCAGCGCCTGTTTGTTTCAAAATGGTGCCACGCCCCCTCTGACGCCCACAAGCCACAAGCTGTGGCCTCAGTTTTGATGCTCTTATGAAAATTTTTATTGATATGTATTTGTTTCGTCAATACCTATCGATTGGCCTAATAAAAGTTTGCCACGCCCACTCTAACGCCCAAAAACCCGTTAAAGGCTTAAGCCTGGCTAGCGCCTACATTTCCGCCTTTGATGGCACAATAGCGCCATCTAACTGATGACTTTGGAACAGCTGGCCAAGGTGCTTAACAGAGTAAACGTTAATTCTCGATAAGGATTTCTGTTAATGGAAATTGTGATGGTTTTCATTTGTCAATACCGAACTACATATATCCCAAGAACTATGCAAATCAAATCAAGTTAGCCAAATTGGAGGTCTGAGTCAAACAATGACGTATGTGTGTATGTATGTAAGCATTGCACTCAAAAACATAAACATAAACACAGCTGTTGGAGCAGGACAAAAGCTGCCTGCGCTAAAGAAGCGCTCGTGCTGTAGAGCTGCCAGCTCTAAGAGATCGCCGAATTCAAATTGATAATTTGAACTGAGTAACGGGTATCTAATAGTCGAGGCACTTGACTTTAGCGTTCTCACTTGTTATTATTGTTATTATTATTATTATTATTATTATTATTATTATTATTATTATTATTATTATTATTATTATTATTATTATTATTATTATTATTATTATTATTATTATTATTATTATTATTATTATTATTATTATTATTATTATTATTATTATTATTATTATTATTATTATTATTATTATTATTATTATTATTATTATTATTATTATTATTATTATTATTCCCGCAGGGGCACCCACAACCGGGTGACGGGCTTGACATACCCGCGGTCCCCCAGTCACGATTATGCACAAAAAAGACGATTTGATGATATCGGGCTTGACGAATGCAGCATTCTGACACCTTAGTACGCAAGAGTGACATTTTGGAGAAACGGCTATCGGGATAATGTTAGGTTCGCCTCCGTCCAGTTAAAACTTAGCAAGTCTCTCCGTACGTTCAAATCACATCGCCGTTGACTCGGCGCTACAGGTGCAGTTGAAATGATTCCTGCTTCGCGTCTG
The DNA here is from genome assembly GCA_018153365.1 of Drosophila fuyamai. Taxonomy (NCBI): domain Eukaryota; kingdom Metazoa; phylum Arthropoda; class Insecta; order Diptera; family Drosophilidae; genus Drosophila; species Drosophila fuyamai. The sequence continues at coordinate 55,303 of JAECXW010000591.1, read as the reverse complement.
TCCTGGCTCTGAACACAACCGCCCATGAAGCTTTGTGTCAACCCTCGCATGGACCTCACTGCTTGCATAGGGACCCATGGGGATATTTCGGACAACTGTACATAGGTGAGGAGTAGCGGCGTAGAGTTTGGACCCACTCATGCAAGATGACAACCCAATTAACACCAAACAATATAGAAGAAGCTTTCCGGAAGAGCAACTTGATGGGTAGGTCGCCCCAAGGAAACACGACCATTGAAAGGAAGGACAATAATGAACTTGCTGAACAGAACACTCCGAAAAAAGGAAAGGATTGAGAAGCACCACGGCAGATTGGCCTTCAAACACCTGCTACACACTGGAAAAAGAAAGCACCGACAACATAGCGAAGCTCCCCGCGACAGGAACTAAAATACAAGATGAGAACATTAGAGGAAGAATCTCTGACCAAGTGCAAGGCAATAATAAGGAAGATGGAGCATGTGGTGCAAAAACAAAGAAGTATCAGCATGGAAGTCAAGGACGGTACAGCTGAACTCACGGAGCTTTTCGATGTAATAGAAAGCTACAGAGCGAGCTGGAAGAAAGCTGAAATCGAAAAACTAAATGACATGAGTAAGGCAATACCGAAGGCCTTGAAGATAGTCCATACCCCGCTATCGTCAACCCAAAAGAGAGCAGCTACCAGCCCGGAATTACAGAACGCAAGCAAAAAAGGCAGAGATAAAGAATCAAATAATGGCTTTCAAATGGTAACTAACAAAAAACGGAAAAAAGAGGCAAAATCGGATGAACGAAATATAAAAAGAGACGTTAATGGTGAAAAGAGAGATAAACCTAGGACAAAATTAAGATCTCGACCAGATGCTGTGCTAGTAAGGCTAACTGAAGGAAAGAGCTATGCACAGGTTCTGAGGGACCTACGAAATAGCGTGAAACCAGAAAGAGATGTCAGCAATATCCTGTCGATTAGAAAAACAAGATCAGGTGACATGCTCCTAGAACTGTATAGAGGAAGCAAAGCCGAATTATTATGCGAGACTATCAAGACCACGCTCAAGGGTGATGCAATGGTTAAGACCATGAAACAGCAAACCAAACTGGAAATTCGAGATATTGATAGTATTACAGAGGAAAGCGAGATCATTTCCGCAATTAAAGCCGGGATAGGAGATACTACCGAAGGAATCAGAATTCGAAGGAATCAGAATTCAGAAAATACTGAAGGACCCAAGAATCAGGATTGGCTGGACCCTGTGTCGAGTAAAAGAATGCATCGACACTATGCGATGCTTCAAATGCTTTAGAGGGGGACACACGCAAAGGGACTGTAAGGGGCCAGATCGAAGAAACCTGTGTATCAGATGTGGAGAGGCTGGGCACAAAATAAAAGAATGCAAAAACCCAGTAAGATGTTGTATTTGCGCAGTGGAAAAAAGGAAAGAGTTAAACCACCTTTCGGGGACAAACAAATGTCATAGCGGCGCAAGTAAAAGCAGAGAATTAAAGTCCTACAAGCAAATATGCACAGAAGCAGAACGGCCAATGATCTGCTGCTCCAAATAGCATTGGAGCATCATGTAGATCTAGCCATTATCAGCGAACAATACAAAACTCGGGAGGACGGTCTGTGGATAAAAGATGAGACGAAAACCGCGTCTTTATGGATCCCAGTAATCAGCACCATTACACACCATACCCCCATTATACGGAATTGTTACGTATCAGCACAAGTTGCGGACTGGACCATTATTAACTGCTACCTAACACCCTCCGATGACATTACGACTTTCCAAAGAAAACTCGAAGATATCGAAGATGCTGCCAAGCAAGCTCAGGGAAAAGTCTTATTAGCAGGTGACTTTAACTCAAGAGCGGAAGAATGGGGTATGTCAACCAACCAACTCCAGAGGCAGAAAAATTCTAAACATGGCGGCAAGGCTGGGAATGGTAGTTGCAAACATAGGATCAACCGCTATAACATAACGCTAGTGACGGAAGAAATGGCAAACAAGGTTGCCGAATGGAAAGTATTAGAGATCACGAGTATATATCCTACAAGCTGACACAAGGCGATCAAAATCGTTTTGAAAAACGCCTTAGCCTAGGAAACATATAACATTTAACATATCGACCATTATGTATGTTAAATACTACAGGAAAGCTCCTAGAAAAGATGATCAAACCTCGTCTAGTAGCAGCAGTTAACAGAACCGGAGGACTCTCTCCTATGCAGTTCGGTTTTAGACCAGGGAGGTCCACAATAGGGGCAATTCAAAAGGTATATTACGAAGCACTACGAAGTCAACAAGAAAATTACTACTCGAGACCTATAGTACTCTTAGCAACACTGGATGTCAAAAACGCTTTTAACAGCGTTAAATGGGAAAATATTACAGACGCACGGGTGAAAGGATGGATGGACAATAACAGTTTGCAGCTGGCCACGGAAAAAACCGAGTTGTTGCTAGTAACAACGAAGCAGTTTCCACTAGAAATAGATATGAGAGTAGGAGAAAATATCATTAGGACGCAGAAAGTGATAAAATATCTCGGAGTTCGTCTTGAGCCCAAACTGACGTTTAAGGCTCAAATTCAGCACGCTAAAAGCCGAGCGACCGACACTGCAAAATCACTTAGCAGACTCATGGCAAACATAGGTGGACCAATCCAGTCGAAACGCAAACTCCTAATGGAAGTGAACCACGCAATCCTGCTTTATGGATGTGAGGTTTGGGCTAACACCCTACGCGTAAAGTGCAGACTAAATCCCTTGCTCGAAGTTCAAAGGATAATAGCATTGAGGATAATCAGCGCCTTTAGAACGGTATCAGGATCACTGCGGGTGTAATACCGATCGATTTAAGGTCAAAGAAAAACGATCTTGATAGACGAGAAACGGACGAGCCGTAGAGCGTTGCATTGAGACGAGAGCGCATGCCGCGCAGGAGGCCCCACTTCGAAGTAATGCGAAAGCTTTTCCGAAGTGGATACAGGCCGGATGAGGAGGGGTTTTTAGTGGGTGCAAGCCCGACATACCACACATACGACGGTAGTGTGAGATGCAGAAGGCAGTTTCCCCCCTCACCACCAAAAAAAAAAAACAAAATTATTATTATTATTCTTATTATTATTATTATGATTATTATTATTATTATTATTATTATTATTATTATTATTATTATTATTATTATTATTATCCCCGCAGGGGCACCCACAACCGGGTGACGGGCTTGACATACCCGCGGTCCCCCAGTCACGGCAAGACACAGGAACGATAAATTGACTTACGATTATGCACACAAAAGACGATTTGATGATATCGGGCTTGACGAATGCAGCATTCTGACACCTTAGTACGCAAGAGTGACATTTTGGAGAAACGGCTATCGGGATAATGTTACGTTCGCCTCCGTCCAGTTAAAACTTAGCAAGTCTCTCCGTACGTTCAAATCACAGCGCCGTTGACTCGGCGGTACAGGTGCAGTTGAAATGATTCCTGCTTCGCGTCTGTCCTGGCTCTGAACACAACCGCCCATGAAGCTTTGTGTCAACCCTCGCATGGACCTCACTGCTTGCATAGGGACCCATGGGGACATTTTGGACAACTGTACATAGGTGAGGAGATAGCGGCGTAGAGTTTGGACCCACTTATGCAAGATGACAACCCAATTAACACCAAACAATATGGAAGAAGCTTTCCGGAAGAGCAACTTGATGGGTAGGTCACCCCAAGGAAACACGACCATTGAAAGGAAGGAAAATAATGAACTTGCTGAACAGAACACTCCGAAAAAAGGAAAGGATTCCGAAGCACCACAGCAGATTGACCTTCAAACTCCTGCTACACACAGGAAAGAGACAGCACCGACAATACAGCGAAGCTCCCCGCGACAGGAACTAATATACAAGATGAGAACATTAGAGGAAGAATCTCTGACCAAGTGCAAGGCAATAATAAGGAAGATGAAGCATGCGATGCAAAAACAAAGAAATATCAGCATGGAAGTTAAGGACGGTACAGCTGAACTCACGGAGCTTCTCGATGTAATAGAAAGCTACAGAGCGAGCTGGAAGAAAGCTGAAATCGAAAAACTAAATGACATGAGTAAGGCAATACCGAAGGCCTTGAAGATAGTCGATACCCCGCTATCGTCAACCCAAAAGAGAGCAGCTACCAGCCCAGCATTACAGAACGCAAGCAAAAAAGGCAGAGATAAAGAATCAAATGATGGCTTTCAAATGGTAACTAACAAAAAACGGAAAAAAGAGGCAAAATCGGATGAACGAAATATAAAAAGAGACGTTAATGGTGAAAAGAGAGATAAACCTAGGACAAAATTAAGATCTCGACCAGATGCTGTGCTAGTAAGGCTAACTGAAGGAAAGAGCTATGCACAGGTTCTGAGGGACCTACGAATTAGCGTGAAACCAGAAAAAGATGTCAGCAATATCCTGTCGATAAGAAAAACAAGATCAGGTGACATGCTCCTAGAACTGTCCAGAGGAAGCAAAGCCGAATTATTATGCGAGACTATCAAGACCACGCTCAAGGGTGATGCAACGGTTAGGACCATGAAACAGCAAACCAAACTGGAAATTCGAGATATTGATAGTATTACAGAGGAAAGCGAGATCATTTCCGCAATTAAAACCGGGATAGGAGATACTACCGAAGAAATCAGAATTAATCTGACTGGAGTAAATAGCTCGGAGCAACGACGAGCCTTCGTTACCTTAGCGACAGAAGATGCAGCGAAAATACTGAAGGACCGAAGAATCAGGATTGGCTGGACCCTGTGTCGAGTAAAAGAATGCATCGACACTATGCGATGCTTCAAATGCTTTAGAGGGGGACACACGCAAAGGGACTGTAAGGGGCCAGATCGAAGAAACCTATGTATCAGATGCGGAGAGGCTGGGCACAAAATAAAAGAATGCAAAAACCCAGTAAGATGTTGTATTTGCGCAGAGGAAAAAAGGAAAGAGTTAAACCACCTTCCGGGGACAAACAAATGTCATAGCGGCGCAAGTAAAAGCAGAGAATGAAAGTCCTACAAGCAAATATGCACAGAAGCAGAACGGCCAATGATCTGCTGCTCCAAATAGCATTGGAGCATCATGTAGATCTAGCCATTATCAGCGAACAATACAAAACTCGGGAGGACGGTCTGTGGATAGAAGATGAGACGAAAACCGCGGCTTTATGGATCCCAGTATTCAGCACCATTACACACCATACCCCCATTAGACGGAATTGTTACGTATCAGCACAAGTTGCGGACTGGACCATTATTAGCTGCTACCTAACACCCTCCGATGACATTACGACTTTCCAAAGAAAACTCGAAGATATCGAAGATGCTGCCAAGCAAGCTCAGGGAAAAGTCCTATTAGCAGGTGACTTTAACTCAAGAGCGGAAGAATGGGGCATGTCATCAACCAACTCCAGAGGCAGAAAAATTCTAAACATGGCGGCAAGGCTGGGAATGGTAGTTGCAAACATAGGATCAACCGCTACATTTAGACGACCAGGAAATGAAGGAACAATCCCGGACATAACGCTAGTGACGGAAGAAATGGCAAACAAGGTTGCCGAATGGAAAGTATTAGAGATCTTTAACGGAAGCGATCACGAGTATATATCCTACAAGCTGACACAAGGCGATCAAAATCGTTCTGAAAATCGCCTTAGCCTAGGAAAAAAGGGATGGAACGTAAATAGACTGAGCAAAACAACTCTCATCAACGAAATTGATAGAAAAGCTAATACTATACGGCAAAACGACGAGAATATAGTCAACGACACTATGTCAATTATAAAAAAAAGCGTGCAACGCCGCAATGCCTAAACGGGGAAACCCACACAGGCAAGGTCAAGAAGCATACTGGTGGACAAATGAAATAAAAATCTTAAGAGAGAAATGCCTTAAAACTAGACGGCGCTTCACCCGAGCAAGATGTAGAGGAATATTTACTACCCAGGAGCAGGAGTACAAAAAAGCTAAGAAGGATCTTAATATTGCTATCCGGAAATCCAAGATTAATAAATGGAAGTGCCTTTGCAATGATGTCAACTCTGACCCATGGGGACTAGGCTACAAAATCGTCATGAAGAAACTTAGGTCCCGGAGACCCTTGCCGGATCTACAGGTAGATCAGATGGACAATATCGTCAGAACACTCTTCCCTACTCATGAGATTAGGCCGTCGAGAAGAACTGTGTCCGACCTTGAAGAACGAGTAGACATGTTTACATTGGAAGAACTTGTCAGAGCAACAAAAAGCTTAAAAAGTAGGAAAGCCCCGGGACCCGATAACATACCTGCGGAGGTCCTGCAAGCAATTGCAGAGAGGCGACCTAATCTTCTACTCGATATGTTTAATGCTTGCATCCGAACGGGACTATTTCCCGAGCAATGGAAACTGCAACGGCTGGTTCTGATAAGCAAGGGCAAAGGAGATCCCTTATCGCCGTCAGCATATCGACCATTATGTATGTTAAATACTACAGGAAAGCTCCTAGAAAAGATGATCAAACCTCGTCTAGCAGCAGCAGTTAACAGAGCCGGAGGACTCTCTCCTATGCAGTTCGGTTTTAGACCAGGGAGGTCCACAATAGGGGCAATTCAAAAGGTATATTACGAAGCACTACGAAGTCAACAAGGAAATCACTACTCGAGACCTATAGTACTCTTAGCAACACTGGATGTCAAAAACGCTTTTAACAGCGTTAAATGGGAAAATATTACAGACGCACTAGAACAGAAATTCAAAATCGGTGGATACCTCTTGAAAATATTACAAAGCTACCTCGAAAACAGAAAGCTACTGTACCAAACAAAGGCAGGCGAGAAATGTGTAAAGGTAACATCAGGAGCAGCGCAAGGATCAATACTGGGACCCGAGCTATGGAATATTAGCTACGACGAAATACTGCGCATAGAAATGCCGGAAGACACGACCTTAGTAGGATACGCAGACGATATAGTTGCAGTTATCTCGGCTCGTAACCCCGAAAACATACAGCGTAAGCTAAACCAGGCGATGCGCCGGGTGAAAGGATGGATGGACAATAACGGTTTGCAGCTGGCCACGGAAAAAACCGAGTTGTTGCTAGTAACAACGAAGCAGTTTCCACTAGAAATAGATATGAGAGTAGGAGAAAATATCATTAGGACGCAGAAGGTGATAAAATATCTAGGAGTTCGTCTTGAGCCCAAACTGACGTTTAAGGCTCAAATTCAGCACGCTAAAAGCCGAGCGACCGACACTGCAAAATCACTTAGCAGACTCATGGCAAACATAGGTGGTCCAATCCAGTCGAAACGCAAACTCTTAATGGAAGTGAACCACGCAATCCTGCTTTATGGATGTGAGGTTTGGGCTAACACCCTACGCGTAAAGTGCAGACTTAAACCCTTGCTCGAAGTTCAAAGGACAATAGCATTGAGGATAATCAGCGCCTATAGAACGGTATCAGGATCAGCAGCTCTAGTCACTGCGGGTGTAATACCGATCGATCTCTTAGCAAGAGAACGCCAAAAAGTCTACCAGCTAAAACAAAGTGGAGTAGCGACAAGACAAACAAAAGAGCTGTGCAGAGAAGAGACCCTGAACTTGTGGCAAAATAGGTGGGAGCATGAATGCTCGGGAAAATGGACAGCTAGGCTTATACCCAATCTCAAGGGGTGGACAAAAGGAAACACGGAAACGTTGATTACTACCTAACTCAAATGCTGACCGGCCATGGCTATTTCCGGGCCTTTTTGCACACTATCGCGAAAAGCTCACAAGCTACGTGCATTTATGAAGACGCCGAGAGGGACAGTGTAGAACACACTATATTCCATTGTGAGCGGTTTCGATCAGAACGCACCGGACTAACGGATGCCATTGGAGAAATATCGCCTGAAAACATAGTTGATCGAATGATAAGCAGTGAGGCGGCCTGGAATCACGTAAAAGCCTATGTTGGAACGATCTTAAGGTCAAAGAAAACGATCTTGATAGACGAGAAACGGACGCGTCGTAGAGCTTTGCATTGAGACGAGAGCGCATGTCGCGCAGGAGGCCCCACTTCGAAGTAGCCAAGATGTGCGAAAGCGAAGAGAACTGGAGAGCAGTAGCCGCTTTTATCGGAGACATTCTGCGCTTGAAGAAATTAGACCTTGATGCAAGGGTATAAAAAGGGCAGGCTGGACGCAGACCATCAGACGGGCTCTGGGGATCGCCTCTCCTTGGGTGCCAATGGATATTTTCTACGGTATATATTGGCATTTAAGTAGAGGCGAGCCTTAGAGCTTTGTATGAGTAGATGAACGCGCATCGCGCGCAAGAGGCCCCACTTTGAAGTAATGCGGAAGCTTTTCCGAAGTGGATACAGGCCTGATGAGGAGGGGTTTTTAGTGGGTGCAAGCCCCACATACCACACATACGACGGTAGTGTGAGATGCAGAAGGCATTTTCCCCCCTCAGCCCAAAAAAAAAAAAAAAAAAAAAAAAAAAAAAAATTATTATTATTATTATTATTATTATTATTATTATTATTATTATTATTATTATTATTATTATTATTATTATTATTATTATTATTATTATTATTATTATTATTATTATTATTATTATTATTATTATTATTATTATTATTATTATTATTATTATTATTATTATTATTATTATTATTATAATTATTAATCTTATTATTATTATTTTCATTATTATTATTATTATTATTATTGTGACCGGGAGCTGTTTCTGCATGGCAAAGTGCCCAGCATGATCCATGCAGAACTGCTTCAAGTATCTCACCGCCTCCACGTGGCGGTCCCGGTAACTTGTGTCTCTGTGAACCGACAAGGTACTTGCTAAGGTGAGAAGGCGGAACCGATGGTACAGGTGCAGTTGAGACAACTCCTGCTTAACATCCGTCCTGGCTCTGAACGCAGGTACCCATAAGGACCTGCGTCAACCCTCGCATGAACCTCACTGCTTGCATAGGGACCCATGGGGGCATCGTGGAGGACTGTACATATGTGAGGAGATAGCGACTTAAAGTTTGGACCCATATAGCATGCAGAACAATAGTAAAACCCAAGAAGAAGAGAGAGGAGCATTCCAGAAGAGTAGAAAAATGATGAAAGACGGCGCAAGAGGTTCATCTGGAGGAACAACCAAACCCATCTACGACAATACTGCACGAGGATCAGCAAACCCCTGCTTCATCCCAAGATGTCAGACCTGCGGTAGGCTCCCCAAGACAAGAGCTCATCTATAAAATGAGAGCACTAGAAGAGGAAACGATCGAGAAATGCAGAGCAGTGATTCGAAAAATGAAGCATGCTATGCTAAAGCAGCGAAACATCAGTATGGATGTGAAAGACGGAGCGTCAGAACTGAGCGAACTCCTTGATATTGTCGGAAACTACAGGAAAAGCTGGATGACAGCCGAAACAGAGAGAGTCAAGGAAACGAACTCAGCGGCTGAAGCCAACAAAAAGCTGCAGGAAACTGACACACCAGTTTCGTCCCGCAAAAAGCGGGCTGCTTCTAGCCCGGCCGAGCAAGAGGCATTTAAAAAGCCGAAAAGTAAGGAAGCGAAGGACGGCTTTAAAACCGCGACCAGGAAGAAGGGAAAACCCAAAACATCTCAAACAGAGGAAATGAACAGAGCAGTTAATGTTAGCCCTGAGAGGAAAGGAGAAAACTCTAAAGTACGGTCAAGATCCCGCCCAGAAGCTGTATTGGTCAAGCCCGCAGAAGGCAGGAGCTACGCCGAGGTGTTGAGGGAACTTAGGGAAAACTTGAAGCCTGACGAGACCGAATCAGCCATCCGATCAGTCAGGAAAACCAAGTCAGGAGATTTGCTTCTCGAGTTATCAAAAGGAAGAAAGTCCGAGAAGCTTTGCGAAAGCATTAAGCACACGATCAAAGAAAACACCACAGTGAAGACTATCAGGCAGTTGAGCAAGTTGGAGATACGAGAACAGAAGAAGCAGCTAAAATTCCTAGAAGCCAAGAATCAAGATTGGATGGACGCGATGCCGAGTGAAACGGTGCATCGAAGTTACACGCTGCTTCAGATGCTTTGGGGTAGGCCACCTACAAGACAGGAGAGATCTCTGTATTAGGTGTGGAGAGACGGGGCACAAGATGAGAAACTGCACGAAGACACGGAAATGTTGCCTGTGTGCATATGAAAACCGCACGGATCTCAATCATTATCCTGGGACGAGTAACTGCCCAGCCAGTACCCGTAAAATCCAAATATGAAAATCCTACAAGCAAACCTTCACAAAAGCCGTATAGCAGATGACCTGCTGTCCCAAATAGTACAAATAGAACATTGCGTGGATTTGGTTATAATCTGCGAACAATATAGAGTGAAACAACCCGGTATCTGGCTGGAAAATGAATATAAGACTGCAGCTATATGGATCCCAGCTGCGGGTGACATACAATGTCTCGGTGATGGCAGAGGTAGCTGCTACGTATATATACAACTTAAGGAATTCACCATATTCAGTTGTTATCTAAGTCCGAACGATACAATAGAAGCTTTCCAACATAAAATCGATGAGATTGAAGACATAGCTCGGCAAATGCATGGAAGCCTTATAGTAGCTGGTGACTTCAATTCTAGAGCAATTGTCTCTGACTTTCAAAGTGAACGGTCGTGTTTTTTTTCTGCGCTTCGAATTTTGTATTTTGTTTTCGTTTATTCCCATCGGTGGGTGTTATCAAAACAATTTTAATTTTCTTCCGCGTTATTTAAACATATGTAAATTTAAACTCCGTTCGCTTCGCGAGTGCACTTTGTATTTAATACTAATTAATTGTTTTATTTTCGTAATTCTTATCTGTGTTTTCTTTTCTTTTATCCACACCGTTTTCTCTTTTGTGCATGCACTTTAACTTAGTTACGCTCCCGCTCTCTTGCTCTCTTTGCTTTGAAAGTTCTAAGCGTGCAGTTTCTGCGCTCTTGCGGTACTTATAACTGCTCGCTTATAAATTTCAATTCGCTTTCTTGGTACAGTGGTCCCAATAAATAAAATGAATAATAAAAATTTAGTCTGCAACTGCAAGAAATGCAGCCTCGTAATCAGGGCTGACCAGTCGAATATGACTTGCTGGCTGTGTGAAAATATGGTGCACACCAAGTGCGCCGGTTTTACTGGCCGGACAAGTGATGACCTATCAAAGGGGCCCAATTTGCAGTTTTGTTGTGATGCTTGTGTCGAGGTTGCGAACGAGATGAAATCGTTCATGCGCCAAACTAAAGGCGGCCTGATGGGGCTGATTAGCTGTTTCGGTGTTGCTAGAGATATTTTTCGCCGAGCTGATGATCTCCTCTCTGCGCTGGACTCGCAGTTTAATAGTCGTAAGCTATTAGAAGAGTCCCCTAAGCGCAAAAAGGCCGCTGGTGGTAAGGAGCAAAAGGGGAACACCCCGCAACCGAAATCAAAAGAACAACAGAGCATTCCGGCGGATCAGCAGCCGATTTCAGCAAACCCTCAAATGTTGCTAAGATCGGCAGCTAAAAAAGATTCGGTATCCGAACAATCCGTTTCAGAATGCATGCAACCAGGGTCTTCTAAGAATTCCGATTTGTCCGTAGTGGTTTCACAATTAGTGGATCCACCTATCTCTCAGAATATAGCATCTCCCCCACAAGGGACTACTGAGTCCGGACAACCGGCTCAAGTTGGTTTGGCAGAAGCAATGTCTGCTCCACCAAAATCCCTTTCAGTGGTTCCACTCAAGAAACAAATTTTCGTTTCTCGGCTTTCCCCTGATCAAACATCTTCTGATGTATTGTCTTATATACAAGACAAAACTAAAGCCGATTGTAATAGTGTAAAGGTGGAAAAGTTTAAGTTTTCTTATGCTAGAGACATTTCATCTTTCAATATAACTGTCCCTAACGAGCTTTTTGAAGCCATATGCTCGGGCGACTTTTGGCCGGATAATATGGTTGTAAAAGAATTCGAGGCTAAGATAAAGAAGAAGGGGCCCGTGGGAGTAAAACTTCCTAGTCGAGGCCAAACCAGTGTACCAATTTCAAAAAACTAACTTCTAACCTCCTACTTTCCTATCAGAATGCAAGAGGTTTGCGCAGCAAACTTACTAAATTGCATTCCGATAGCCTTTCCTTTGCATCTCATATTATTGTGTTCACAGAAACCTGGTTAAAGCCGGAGATCTTTAGCTCCGAAGTTTTTCCAGGTAAGTACACAATATATAGGTATGACCGTCTCTCTAGACGGGGAGGTGGAGTCTTAATTGGAGTTGATTCAAACCTCCCGTCTGAGCAGTTATTTTTTGAAGATTTCAATACCACTGAATTTATTTGTGTAAAGTTATCGCTTCCTGGTAACTTTATATACATAACTTGCTCATATATTCCGCCGTTGTCTGAACTTCCTGATTATTTAAATCACCTATCCGTCATTAAGTCCGTTGCAAATAAGCTTTCCGATAGGGATCAGTTGATAGTTCTAGGTGATTTTAATATACCTAGATTTACTTGGTCCAGTGAGGATGGATCGAATGTCTTACTACCTATAGCACAGCATGATTTTATTCATAGCCTGCTTGACATATCTCTATCTCAAGTAAACCATGTTCGAAATTCATTAGGTCGCCTACTTGATTTGTGTTTTGTATCAAATCCTGAAGGTTTGTTTCTGTCCAGAGTAGCACCACTCACGCAACCTGAAGATCCATATCACCCAACATTCGAACTTTCATTTGATACGGGTAGAGTTATAGAAGAAAAATCAGAAAAATCCAAACGAATACATTGTTTTCGCAAGGCAGACTTTCTGAGGCTAAATAATTTTATTTCTGGCTTTAATTGGTCTGATCTTTACCTATGCATTAATATGTCCGATGCAGTTAATGTTTTTTACACTTCAATAAACTCATTTTTTAATTCCTGTTTTCCGTGCTACTATCCGTCAACTTCCAATAAATCACCTTGGTTTAGCACCTTGGTTTTAGAAATGTAAAGTCCAGACTTTTTAGGAAATATAAAAATACCGGTTCTCAATCTGTTTTTACAAGATATTTAAGTGCTCGGTCAAGATTTACCGTGCTTAATGCTCAGTGTTATAACAGTTACTTAAACCGTTGTAAGGTCCAGTTCTCTCAGGACCCGAAACAGTTTTATAATTTTGTTAACACCAAGCGTAAATCTAATTCCTTTCCTTCCTCGCTATCGTTCGAGAACATGACGGCAACCACAGATCAGGCAATAGCCGATTTATTTGCCCAATTTTTTCAAACGACTTACTCTACTTTAGATTATTCATCTCAGCCTTATTCTTACAACATATCCAAGTCAAACCTCATATTCTGTCCCACTTTAACAGAAAGCTCTCTTCTTTTGGATCTTCTTCGTATTAAACCTGTTTATTCGCCAGGGCCCGATGGTATTACTGGGTGCGTGCTTAGGTATTGCGCTAAGGCCCTGTGCAAACCCAATTCCCAAATATTTGGAAGGAATCATTTGTTATTCCTCTTTTCAAAAAAGGTAACAAGTTAGAAGCCAGTAACTACAGAGGTATTTCTAAGTTGTCAGCTATTCCTAAGCTTTTTGAAAAAATTATTACTCCTCATTTGCAGCACCTTTGCAGATCAATCATTTCTCCGTGTCAACACGGATTTATTAAACGTAGATCCACAATCACAAACCTTCTAGAGCTCACTTCATTAGTGATAAATGGCTTCAATAGTAGTTTTCCAACAGACGTCATTTACACTGACTTTAGTAAAGCATTTGACTCTGTAAATCACTTACTTCTCATTCAAAAACTTGACCTTTTAGGTTTTCCAGTTGATCTGCTTAAATGGATTTCAAGTTATCTGAATGGCAGGTCACAAAGGGTCCTTTTTAAAAATTCAATTTCTGAAATTATCCGTGTTACCTCCGGTGTCCCACAAGGGAGCCATCTGGGTCCGTTACTTTTTACATTACTTATTAATGATCTTCCCTCAATTATAAGTCATTCTCGCGTACTTATGTACGCAGATGATGTTAAGTTATGCCTGCAGTATAAGGACATTTCCTGCCATTTAGACTTGCAATCCGATCTAGATAATTTTCAAAACTGGTGCCGAGATAATTTACTAAATTTAAACGGTTCCAAGTGCAAGCTGATGACTTTTTATCGGGCCAATCCGATATACGCGACCTACACGTTAAGTGGCAGCTCTTTGGATAGAATAACTCTTGTAAACGATCTTGGCGTTCTCTTTTACCCCAAACTAAAATTTTCTAATCACATTTCGTCCATGGTTAATAAAGCCAGAGAAGTGCTTTGATTTATTAAAAGGTAGTCAAAAGAATTCGATGATCCTTATTTGACTAAAACTTTATATATTTCGCTAGTCCGTCCGATTCTGGAGTATGGGTCTCCCGTCTGGAGTCCACAATACGGAATACATATTGGTCGTATTGAATCTGTACAAAAAAACTTCCTTCTTTTTGCTTTACGGCGCCTAAACTGGGATGCAAATCTTATCTTACCTTCTTATTCTAGTAGACTTCTTTTGATTAATTTACCATCCCTAGCCAACCGTAGAACGATGCTTGGTACTATCTTTATTTATAACCTTATACATGGTGATATTGACTGCCCCGACTTGTTAAGTCGGCTAAACTTTTCTGTGCCAAGTAGATTAACCAGAAATTAAATTCCCCTAACTTTAAATCATTGTAGATCTAACTATGCCTTGCATGAGCCTTTCAGAGTATTATGTTCTGACTATAATAGACTTTTTCCTGTAATATCAAATCTTGACTCTCTGCCGCTCCTAAAACGATTAATACTTGCTTTATTGGCACAAGATTGATCTAACTATTACTTTTTTCCCCGGACCTTTACCTTTATTTTTTTATCTCGCGTCTATCTTATCGCGAATCGTGCCGTACGATACACGGCTGCGCCCCTCGGTCGGTTGGGCGGGTAAGTGGGCCGTGGGACTCCGCGCGAAAAAAAAAAAAGGTATGTACAGAGACCTGGTTAAGGACGGATATTCTTAGCTCCGAAATTCTCCCGGGTAAGTACACTATTTGTAGGCTTGATCGTCAGTCCAGACGGGGAGGTGGAGTCCTGATTGCTGTCGACTCTACCTTTTCCTCTGAATTACTAACTTTCGACGAATTTTATGACATCGAATTCCTAGGTATAAAATTATCGTTTCCCGGTAGTTTTGTATACATTACTTGATCATATATCCCACCATCATCTGAGTTCCCTATTTCCGCAAATCACCTTTCCTGTATTCAGTCAATTTTCAAAAAACTGTCAAATCAAGACCAGTTAATAGTATTGGGTGATTTTAATATACCTATTGCGACATGGTCCCCTGACAAAAACACTAACATGTTGCTTCCTTTAGCGCAGCATGATTTTATTGACGGCTTGCTTGACATTGCGATATCCCAAGTGAGCCATGTTAAGAACTCATTAGGGCGTTTACTGGACTTGTGTTTTGTTTCAAATTCAGAAGGCGTTTGCCTATTAAGAACGGGACCACTTACACAACCGGAAGATCCTTATCATCCAACTCTAGAACTGACTGTAGACGTAAGAACAGAGCTGAATAAAAAATCCGAAAAGTCGGTTAAACGAATCCGCTGCTTTCGTAAGGCAAACTTTCATCTTTTAAATACTTTTATATCCGGCTATGACTGGTCCGAATATTATTCATGCACTGACGTGGCTAAGGCAGTTAATATCTTTTATAATGCATTGTATTCCTTCTTTTACCTGTGTGTTCCGTTATAGTATCCGTCAATTTCAAATAAACCTCCGTGGTTTAATAAAGAGTTGTCACACCTAAAAAATATAAAGTCCAGACTTTTCAATAAATTTAAAATGTGCGGTTCACAATCTGCCTTCTCTCGGTACCTAAGGGCTCGGTCAAATTTTATCGTGCTTAACGCCCGGTGTTATAAAAGCTATTTGACTCGTTCTAGGGTCCAATTTTCACAAGATCCAAAACAGTTTTATAATTTTGTTAAAACTAAGCGTAAATCAACCTGTTACCCTTCATCGCCATCATTTGAAAACTCTACGGCAAACTCTGATCAGGAAATGGCCGATCAATTTGCACAGTTTTTCCAGACAACATGTTCTGTTTCAGATTAAGCGAAAGCTCCCTTCTTTTGGATCTCCATAAAGTTAAGCCAGTCTATTCACCGGGTCTGGACGGAGTTCCAGGCTGCGTGCTTAAATACTGTGCTGAAACTCTGTGTAGACCTCTGTACAAATTGTTTACTTTGTCTTTAAAAACATCTCATTTCACATTTACATAAGAAAGGAAATAAATGCAATACAAGTAATTACAGAGGCATATCCAAATTATCCGCCATCCCAGAGCTTTTCGAAAATACTATTACACCCCATTTGCAGCATCTTTGTAGATCGATTATATCTCCATGTCAACATGGATTTATAAGGCGAAGATCTACGATGACAAACCTCTTGGAGCTAACGTCTTTTGTAATAAATGGCATTAGAAAGAACATGCAGACTGACGTAGTTTACACTGATTTTAGTAAAGCGTTTGATTAAGTAAATCACTCGCTTCTTGTATTAAAGCTAGACTTATTAGGGTTTCCATGTAATCTTCTAACGTGGATCGAAAGTTATCTAAGTGGTAGGACTCAACGAGTCCTCCTTAAAAACTCGATCTCGGATTTGATCCGAGTTACTTCAGGGGTCCCACAAGGAAGCCACCTTGGCCCACTTCTTTTTACTTTATTTATAAACGATCTCCCTCTAGTCTTGACAAAGTCGCGTGTTCTTATGTACGCAGATGACGTTAAGTTATGCCTGCAATATAACAATATAGCAGTTCCGACTTACAATCTTACCTTAATGCTTTCAAACATGGTGTTGTGAAAATCTTTTGGATTTAAATAGTGCTAAGTGCAAAGTAATGACATTTTTTCGGGTGAACCCACAATACGCAACGTATACGCTGGGTGGTTGCGCGTTGTCTAGAATTAAGCAAGTTGATGACCTTGGCGTCCTCCTTGACCCAAAACTTAAGTTTTGTGACCATATTACTTCTATGGTAAATAAAGACAGGGGAGTACTTGGATTTATAAAAAGGTGGTCAAAGGAATTCGATGATCCCTATGTTACAAAGACTCTGTTCATTTCACTAGTCCGTCCAATCCTTGAGTACTGTTCAGCAGTTTGGGGTCCTCAGTATGGTGTACATATAGACCGGATAGAGTCTGTGCAAAAGAACTTTTTATTATTTGCTCTACGGGGCCTTAACTGGAATGCAAGCCTTATTTTACCATCCTACTCTAGTAGACTTCTCCTAATTAATCTACCATCCTTAGTAAACCGTAGAACGATGCTTGGCACAACTTTTATCGATAAACTTATTCACGGGGATGTGGAGACTCCCGAGTTACTGGGTCGCATAAGCTTCTCCGTGCCTAATAGAATTACCAGGAACTATGTTCCTCTTACATTAAATATTTGTAGATCTAACTTTGATATGCATGAACCGTTTAGAGTACTGTGTAACGACTATAATAGATATACCACATTATTTCTACTACCGACTCTTTGCCAAGCTTAAAAGCATTAATTTTATCTTACTTAGCACAAAATTAGTATTAGTATTTAGTCTCGTACGTATTTCTAATCTTAGTCTGTCAGCTTCTACATTGTGCTTTTTAACTTCTCGCGATCTCGGTTTTACGCCTATAAGGCTTGGCACTGCTTGGTGTCGTAAGGGCCACTTGTTTGCGCTGATCTTAGTGCAACAACGTCCGAAATTAGAAATTAGAAGCGAGTACATATCTTTCAGTTCTGATGTACGGTTCACCATATAGAATATCAAATACGAACTAGTCACCGATGGAATGTTAACCGACTAAACAAGAACCTCTTAATAGAAGAAATTGACAGGAGTCAAATCGATAGCAATCAGAGAACTAGCGTGGAGAGCGTTGTTAGCAGCACTATGTCCACCATAAAAAGAGCTTGTGATGCTGCAATGCCAAAGTCTGGCAATCCCCACAGGCGAGGAGCAGAGGTATACTGGTGGACGGACGAGATAAATGCTTTAAGGGACACTAGCCTCCGCTATAGGCGTCATCTCACACGAGCTAGGAGAAGCGGAAACTTCGCTACACAGGAGGAGGAGTACAAGAAGGCGAAAAAGCTTCTTAATATTGCCATTCGCATAAGTAAACGAAATAAATGGAAATCCCTCTGCAATGACGCTAACAAGGACCCATGGGGTCTGGGGTACAAACTCGTTATGAAGAAGCTTAGGTCAAGAAGTACTCTGCCAGATATAGACGACGAGCACATGGATAACATTGTCAAAACTCTGTTTCCGCCCCATCCGATCAGACCAGTTTACACTGCACTCCAGCCACCTGAGGAACACTTCGAGTTATTCAGTGAGGATGAATTAACTAAGGCAATAGGCAGCATGAAGAATAGAAAAGCACCGGGACCCGACAATATACCGACCGAAGTTCTTAAAGTCATCGCAAAGAGCAGACCCGATGTACTATTAAATATGTACAACAAGTGCCTGCAGTATGGAATATTCCCCGATCCGTGGAAAACACAGAGGTTGGTCTTGATAAGCAAAGGAAAGGGGGACCCTGCAACCCCATCAGCCTATCGACCGCTCTGCATGCTCAACACGACTGGAAAGCTACTGGAAAAGCTGATCAAGCCTCGACTAGCTGCTGCTGTCGAGGTATCAGGTGGCCTCTCCAGCAGACAATACGGGTTCCGACCAGGGAGGTCCACAATCGGAGCAATACAGGAAGTCGTTAATGCAGCATTGGCAAGCCAAGTGGGCAACCATGCATCCAGACCCATTGTGCTTTTGGCGACACTAGACGTCAAAAATGCGTTTAATAGTGTCAGGTGGTCGGACATGATCGATTCGCTAAACAGACGTTTCCACATCCCAGAATACCTGATGCGGGTAATAGACAGCTATCTACAAAATCGAAAACTGATTTGTCTGCCACGAAGAGGCGAAAAACGGATGGACATCACCTCGGGAGCAGCTCAAGGATCCATACTAGGACCGGAACTGTGGAATATCAGTTATGACGATATCCTCAGCACAGAAATGCCTGACGACGCATTTTTCGTAGGATATGCGGATGACATAGTCGCAGTGATTCCAGCACGCAATACTGAGTACGCCCAACGAATACTAAATCAAGTAATGATTCGTGTAAACGAATGGATGGACTCTCGTGGCTTACAGCTGGCCTCAGAAAAAACTGAGCTATTGCTAGTCACCAGAAAGCAGATGCCACTGGAAATAGAATTAAGGCTCACAACAAGGTCTCTTAGTAGACTTATGGCAAACATCGGTGGACCAATAGCGTCTAGACGAAAGCTGTTAATGAATACAAGCAACTCAATTCTTCTGTATGGATTTGAAGTGTGGGCTGATTCGCTAAAAACAAATTGCAGGCTGAAGACTTTATTGGCTATACAAAGAACATCTGCCTTACGTATAATTAGCGCATATCGCACGGTGTCGTGTGCTGCAGCACTCGTCTTAGCATGCGTGATTCCGATAGACCTGCTAGCGAAAGAACGCAAGAGCCTCTACGACCTCCGACAAGCTGGAGAATCATCTAGACAATCGATTCTGGCCCTAAAAAGAGAGACCATCAATGCCTGGCAAGAAAGATGGGAACGCGAAGGCACTGGAAGATGGACAAGAAGACTTATCCCCGACCTGAAAAGCTGGGTTGAGAGACGACACGGTGATGTAGACTACTACGTCACCCAAGTGCTCACAGGTCACGGTTATTTTAGTTTCTTTCTAAATAAGATGGTAGCCATGTCCGTCTGTCCTGTCTGTCCTGTCTGTCCGTCTGTCTGTCCGTCTGCCTGTCTGTCTGTCTGTCCGTATGAACGCTGAGATCTCGGAAACTATAAAAGCTAGAAGATTGGCATTTTGAATGTAGATCTTAGGAGTTCCTACGCAGCGCAAGTTTGTTTCAAAATGGTGCCACGCCCCCTCTGACGCCCACAAGCCACAAGCTGTGGCCTCAGTTTTGATGCTCTTATGAAAATTTTTATTGATATGTATTTGTTTCGTCAATACCTATCGATTGGCCTAATAAAAGTTTGCCACGCCCACTCTAACGCCCAAAAACCAGTTAAAGGCTTAAGCCTGGCTAGCGCCTACATTTCCGCCTTTGATGGCACAATAGCGCCATCTAACGGATGACTTTGGAACAGCTGGCCAAGGTGCTTAACAGAGTAAACGTTAATTCTCGATAAGGATTTCTGTTAATGGAAATTGTGATGGTTTTCATTTGTCAATACCGAACTACATATATCCCAAGAACTATGCAAATCAAATCAAGTTAGCCAAATTGGAGGTCTGAGTCAAACAATGGCGTATGTGTGTATGTATGTAAGCATTGCACTCAAAAACATAAACATAAACACAGCTGTTGGAGCAGGACAAAAGCTGCTTGCGCTAAAGAAGCGCTCGTGCTGTAGAGCTGCCAGCTCTAAGAGATCGCCGAATTCAAATTGATAATTTGAACTGAGTAACGGGTATCTAATAGTCGAGGCACTTGACTTTAGCGTTCTCACTTGTTATTATTGTTATTATTATTATTATTATTATTATTATTATTATTATTATTATTATTATTATTATTATTATTATTATTATTATTATTATTATTATTATTATTATTATTATTATTATTATTATTATTATTATTATTATTATTATTATTATTATTATTATTATTATTATTATTATTATTATTATTATTATTATTATTATTATTATTATTATTATTATTATTATTATTATTATTATTATTATTATTATTATTATTATTATTATTATTATTATTATTATTATTATTATTATTATTATTATTATTATTATTATTATTATTATTATTATTATTATTATTATTATTATTATTATTATTATTATTATTATTATTATTATTATTATTATTATTATTATTATTATTATTATTATTATTATTATTATTATTATTATTATTATTATTATTATTATTATTATTATTATTATTATTATTATTATTATTATTATTATTATTATTATTATTATTATTATTATTATTATTATTATTATTATTATTATTATTATTATTATTATTATTATTATTATTATTATTATTATTATTATTATTATTATTATTATTATTATTATTATTATTATTATTATTATTATTATTATTATTATTATTATTATTATTATTATTATTATTATTATTATTATTATTATTATTATTATTATTATTATTATTATTATTATTATTATTATTATTATTATTATTATCCCCGCAGGGGCACCCACAACCGGGTGACGGGCTTGACATACCCGCGGTCCCCCAGTCACGGCAAGACACAGGAACGATAAATTGACTTACGATTATGCACACAAAAGACGATTTGATGATATCGGGCTTGACGAATGCAGCATTCTGACACCTTAGTACGCAAGAGTGACATTTTGGAGAAACGGCTATCGGGATAATGTTACGTTCGCCTCCGTCCAGTTAAAACTTAGCAAGTCTCTCCGTACGTTCAAATCACAGCGCCGTTGACTCGGCGGTACAGGTGCAGTTGAAATGATTCCTGCTTCGCGTCTGTCCTGGCTCTGAACACAACCGCCCATGAAGCTTTGTGTCAACCCTCGCATGGACCTCACTGCTTGCATAGGGACCCATGGGGACATTTTGGACAACTGTACATAGGTGAGGAGATAGCGGCGTAGAGTTTGGACCCACTTATGCAAGATGACAACCCAATTAACACCAAACAATATGGAAGAAGCTTTCCGGAAGAGCAACTTGATGGGTAGGTCACCCCAAGGAAACACGACCATTGAAAGGAAGGAAAATAATGAACTTGCTGAACAAAACACTCCGAAAAAAGGAAAGGATTCCGAAGCACCACAGCAGATTGACCTTCAAACTCCTGCTACACACAGGAAAGAGACAGCACCGACAATACAGCGAAGCTCCCCGCGACAGGAACTAATATACAAGATGAGAACATTAGAGGAAGAATCTCTGACCAAGTGCAAGGCAATAATAAGGAAGATGAAGCATGCGATGCAAAAACAAAGAAATATCAGCATGGAAGTTAAGGACGGTACAGCTGAACTCACGGAGCTTCTCGATGTAATAGAAAGCTACAGAGCGAGCTGGAAGAAAGCTGAAATCGAAAAACTAAATGACATGAGTAAGGCAATACCGAAGGCCTTGAAGATAGTCGATACCCCGCTATCGTCAACCCAAAAGAGAGCAGCTACCAGCCCAGCATTACAGAACGCAAGCAAAAAAGGCAGAGATAAAGAATCAAATGATGGCTTTCAAATGGTAACTAACAAAAAACGGAAAAAAGAGGCAAAATCGGATGAACGAAATATAAAAAGAGACGTTAATGGTGAAAAGAGAGATAAACCTAGGACAAAATTAAGATCTCGACCAGATGCTGTGCTAGTAAGGCTAACTGAAGGAAAGAGCTATGCACAGGTTCTGAGGGACCTACGAATTAGCGTGAAACCAGAAAAAGATGTCAGCAATATCCTGTCGATAAGAAAAACAAGATCAGGTGACATGCTCCTAGAACTGTCCAGAGGAAGCAAAGCCGAATTATTATGCGAGACTATCAAGACCACGCTCAAGGGTGATGCAACGGTTAGGACCATGAAACAGCAAACCAAACTGGAAATTCGAGATATTGATAGTATTACAGAGGAAAGCGAGATCATTTCCGCAATTAAAACCGGGATAGGAGATACTACCGAAGAAATCAGAATTAATCTGACTGGAGTAAATAGCTCGGAGCAACGACGAGCCTTCGTTACCTTAGCGACAGAAGATGCAGCGAAAATACTGAAGGACCGAAGAATCAGGATTGGCTGGACCCTGTGTCGAGTAAAAGAATGCATCGACACTATGCGATGCTTCAAATGCTTTAGAGGGGGACACACGCAAAGGGACTGTAAGGGGCCAGATCGAAGAAACCTATGTATCAGATGCGGAGAGGCTGGGCACAAAATAAAAGAATGCAAAAACCCAGTAAGATGTTGTATTTGCGCAGAGGAAAAAAGGAAAGAGTTAAACCACCTTCCGGGGACAAACAAATGTCATAGCGGCGCAAGTAAAAGCAGAGAATGAAAGTCCTACAAGCAAATATGCACAGAAGCAGAACGGCCAATGATCTGCTGCTCCAAATAGCATTGGAGCATCATGTAGATCTAGCCATTATCAGCGAACAATACAAAACTCGGGAGGACGGTCTGTGGATAGAAGATGAGACGAAAACCGCGGCTTTATGGATCCCAGTATTCAGCACCATTACACACCATACCCCCATTAGACGGAATTGTTACGTATCAGCACAAGTTGCGGACTGGACCATTATTAGCTGCTACCTAACACCCTCCGATGACATTACGACTTTCCAAAGAAAACTCGAAGATATCGAAGATGCTGCCAAGCAAGCTCAGGGAAAAGTCCTATTAGCAGGTGACTTTAACTCAAGAGCGGAAGAATGGGGCATGTCATCAACCAACTCCAGAGGCAGAAAAATTCTAAACATGGCGGCAAGGCTGGGAATGGTAGTTGCAAACATAGGATCAACCGCTACATTTAGACGACCAGGAAATGAAGGAACAATCCCGGACATAACGCTAGTGACGGAAGAAATGGCAAACAAGGTTGCCGAATGGAAAGTATTAGAGATCTTTAACGGAAGCGATCACGAGTATATATCCTACAAGCTGACACAAGGCGATCAAAATCGTTCTGAAAATCGCCTTAGCCTAGGAAAAAAGGGATGGAACGTAAATAGACTGAGCAAAACAACTCTCATCAACGAAATTGATAGAAAAGCTAATACTATACGGCAAAACGACGAGAATATAGTCAACGACACTATGTCAATTATAAAAAAAGCGTGCAACGCCGCAATGCCTAAACGGGGAAACCCACACAGGCAAGGTCAAGAAGCATACTGGTGGACAAATGAAATAAAAATCTTAAGAGAGAAATGCCTTAAAACTAGACGGCGCTTCACCCGAGCAAGATGTAGAGGAATATTTACTACCCAGGAGCAGGAGTACAAAAAAGCTAAGAAGGATCTTAATATTGCTATCCGGAAATCCAAGATTAATAAATGGAAGTGCCTTTGCAATGATGTCAACTCTGACCCATGGGGACTAGGCTACAAAATCGTCATGAAGAAACTTAGGTCCCGGAGACCCTTGCCGGATCTACAGGTAGATCAGATGGACAATATCGTCAGAACACTCTTCCCTACTCATGAGATTAGGCCGTCGAGAAGAACTGTGTCCGACCTTGAAGAACGAGTAGACATGTTTACATTGGAAGAACTTGTCAGAGCAACAAAAAGCTTAAAAAGTAGGAAAGCCCCGGGACCCGATAACATACCTGCGGAGGTCCTGCAAGCAATTGCAGAGAGGCGACCTAATCTTCTACTCGATATGTTTAATGCTTGCATCCGAACGGGACTATTTCCCGAGCAATGGAAACTGCAACGGCTGGTTCTGATAAGCAAGGGCAAAGGAGATCCCTTATCGCCGTCAGCATATCGACCATTATGTATGTTAAATACTACAGGAAAGCTCCTAGAAAAGATGATCAAACCTCGTCTAGCAGCAGCAGTTAACAGAGCCGGAGGACTCTCTCCTATGCAGTTCGGTTTTAGACCAGGGAGGTCCACAATAGGGGCAATTCAAAAGGTATATTACGAAGCACTACGAAGTCAACAAGGAAATCACTACTCGAGACCTATAGTACTCTTAGCAACACTGGATGTCAAAAACGCTTTTAACAGCGTTAAATGGGAAAATATTACAGACGCACTAGAACAGAAATTCAAAATCGGTGGATACCTCTTGAAAATATTACAAAGCTACCTCGAAAACAGAAAGCTACTGTACCAAACAAAGGCAGGCGAGAAATGTGTAAAGGTAACATCAGGAGCAGCGCAAGGATCAATACTGGGACCCGAGCTATGGAATATTAGCTACGACGAAATACTGCGCATAGAAATGCCGGAAGACACGACCTTAGTAGGATACGCAGACGATATAGTTGCAGTTATCTCGGCTCGTAACCCCGAAAACATACAGCGTAAGCTAAACCAGGTGATGCGCCGGGTGAAAGGATGGATGGACAATAACGGTTTGCAGCTGGCCACGGAAAAAACCGAGTTGTTGCTAGTAACAACGAAGCAGTTTCCACTAGAAATAGATATGAGAGTAGGAGAAAATATCATTAGGACGCAGAAGGTGATAAAATATCTAGGAGTTCGTCTTGAGCCCAAACTGACGTTTAAGGCTCAAATTCAGCACGCTAAAAGCCGAGCGACCGACACTGCAAAATCACTTAGCAGACTCATGGCAAACATAGGTGGTCCAATCCAGTCGAAACGCAAACTCTTAATGGAAGTGAACCACGCAATCCTGCTTTATGGATGTGAGGTTTGGGCTAACACCCTACGCGTAAAGTGCAGACTTAAACCCTTGCTCGAAGTTCAAAGGACAATAGCATTGAGGATAATCAGCGCCTATAGAACGGTATCAGGATCAGCAGCTCTAGTCACTGCGGGTGTAATACCGATCGATCTCTTAGCAAGAGAACGCCAAAAAGTCTACCAGCTAAAACAAAGTGGAGTAGCGACAAGACAAACAAAAGAGCTGTGCAGAGAAGAGACCCTGAACTTGTGGCAAAATAGGTGGGAGCATGAATGCTCGGGAAAATGGACAGCTAGGCTTATACCCAATCTCAAGGGGTGGACAAAAAGGAAACACGGAAACGTTGATTACTACCTAACTCAAATGCTGACCGGCCACGGCTATTTCCGGGCCTTTTTGCACACTATCGCGAAAAGCTCACAAGCTACGTGCATTTATGAAGACGCCGAGAGGGACAGTGTAGAACACACTATATTCCATTGTGAGCGGTTTCGATCAGAACGCACCGGACTAACGGATGCCATTGGAGAAATATCGCCTGAAAACATAGTTGATCGAATGATAAGCAGTGAGGCGGCCTGGAATCACGTAAAAGCCTATGTTGGAACGATCTTAAGGTCAAAGAAAAACGATCTTGATAGACGAGAAACGGACGCGTCGTAGAGCTTTGCATTGAGACGAGAGCGCATGTCGCGCAGGAGGCCCCACTTCGAAGTAGCCAAGATGTGCGAAAGCGAAGAGAACTGGAGAGCAGTAGCCGCTTTTATCGGAGACATTCTGCGCTTGAAGAAATTAGACCTTGATGCAAGGGTATAAAAAGGGCAGGCTGGACGCAGACCATCAGACGGGCTCTGGGGATCGCCTCTCCTTGGGTGCCAATGGATATTTTCTACGGTATATATTGGCATTTAAGTAGAGGCGAGCCTTAGAGCTTTGTATGAGTAGATGAACGCGCATCGCGCGCAAGAGGCCCCACTTTGAAGTAATGCGGAAGCTTTTCCGAAGTGGATACAGGCCTGATGAGGAGGGGTTTTTAGTGGGTGCAAGCCCCACATACCACACATACGACGGTAGTGTGAGATGCAGAAGGCATTTTCCCCCCTCAGCCCAAAAAAAAAAAAAAAAAAAAAAAAAAAAAAAAAAAAAAATTATTATTATTATTATTATTATTATTATTATTATTATTATTATTATTATTATTATTATTATTATTATTATTATTATTATTATTATTATTATTATTATTATTATTATTATTATTATTATTATTATTATTATTATTATTATTATTATTATTATTATTATTATTATTATTATTATTATTATTATTATTATTATTATTATTATTATTATTATTATTATTATTATTATTATTATTATTATTATTATTATTATTATTATTATTATTATTATTATTATTATTATTATTATTATTATTATTATTATTATTATTATTATTATTATTATTATTATTATTATTATTATTATTATTATTATTATTATTATTATTATTATTATTATTATTATTATTATTATTATTATTATTATTATTATTATTATTATTATTATTATTATTATTATTATTATTATTATTATTATTATTATTATTATTATTATTATTATTATTATTATTATTATTATTATTATTATTATTATTATTATTATTATTATTATTATTATTATTATTATTATTATTATTATTATTATTATTATTATTATTATTATTATTATTATTATTATTATTATTATTATTATTATTATTATTATTATTATTATTATTATTATTATTATTATTATTATTATTATTATTATTATTATTATTATTATTATTATTATTATTATTATTATTATTATTATTATTATTATTATTATTATTATTATTATTATTATCCCCGCAGGGGCACCCACAACCGGGTGACGGGCTTGACATACCCGCGGTCCCCCAGTCACGGCAAGACACAGGAACGATAAATTGACTTACGATTATGCACACAAAAGACGATTTGATGATATCGGGCTTGACGAATGCAGCATTCTGACACCTTAGTACGCAAGAGTGACATTTTGGAGAAACGGCTATCGG
This sequence comes from Drosophila fuyamai, assembly GCA_018153365.1. NCBI lineage: Eukaryota > Metazoa > Arthropoda > Insecta > Diptera > Drosophilidae > Drosophila > Drosophila fuyamai. The sequence goes on along the minus strand of JAECXW010000591.1, from coordinate 27,708 downwards.
GATAATGTTACGTTCGCCTCCGTCCAGTTAAAACTTAGCAAGTCTCTCCGTACGTTCAAATCACAGCGCCGTTGACTCGGCGGTACAGGTGCAGTTGAAATGATTCCTGCTTCGCGTCTGTCCTGGCTCTGAACACAACCGCCCATGAAGCTTTGTGTCAACCCTCGCATGGACCTCACTGCTTGCATAGGGACCCATGGGGACATTTTGGACAACTGTACATAGGTGAGGAGATAGCGGCGTAGAGTTTGGACCCACTTATGCAAGATGACAACCCAATTAACACCAAACAATATGGAAGAAGCTTTCCGGAAGAGCAACTTGATGGGTAGGTCACCCCAAGGAAACACGACCATTGAAAGGAAGGAAAATAATGAACTTGCTGAACAAAACACTCCGAAAAAAGGAAAGGATTCCGAAGCACCACAGCAGATTGACCTTCAAACTCCTGCTACACACAGGAAAGAGACAGCACCGACAATACAGCGAAGCTCCCCGCGACAGGAACTAATATACAAGATGAGAACATTAGAGGAAGAATCTCTGACCAAGTGCAAGGCAATAATAAGGAAGATGAAGCATGCGATGCAAAAACAAAGAAATATCAGCATGGAAGTTAAGGACGGTACAGCTGAACTCACGGAGCTTCTCGATGTAATAGAAAGCTACAGAGCGAGCTGGAAGAAAGCTGAAATCGAAAAACTAAATGACATGAGTAAGGCAATACCGAAGGCCTTGAAGATAGTCGATACCCCGCTATCGTCAACCCAAAAGAGAGCAGCTACCAGCCCAGCATTACAGAACGCAAGCAAAAAAGGCAGAGATAAAGAATCAAATGATGGCTTTCAAATGGTAACTAACAAAAAACGGAAAAAAGAGGCAAAATCGGATGAACGAAATATAAAAAGAGACGTTAATGGTGAAAAGAGAGATAAACCTAGGACAAAATTAAGATCTCGACCAGATGCTGTGCTAGTAAGGCTAACTGAAGGAAAGAGCTATGCACAGGTTCTGAGGGACCTACGAATTAGCGTGAAACCAGAAAAAGATGTCAGCAATATCCTGTCGATAAGAAAAACAAGATCAGGTGACATGCTCCTAGAACTGTCCAGAGGAAGCAAAGCCGAATTATTATGCGAGACTATCAAGACCACGCTCAAGGGTGATGCAACGGTTAGGACCATGAAACAGCAAACCAAACTGGAAATTCGAGATATTGATAGTATTACAGAGGAAAGCGAGATCATTTCCGCAATTAAAACCGGGATAGGAGATACTACCGAAGAAATCAGAATTAATCTGACTGGAGTAAATAGCTCGGAGCAACGACGAGCCTTCGTTACCTTAGCGACAGAAGATGCAGCGAAAATACTGAAGGACCGAAGAATCAGGATTGGCTGGACCCTGTGTCGAGTAAAAGAATGCATCGACACTATGCGATGCTTCAAATGCTTTAGAGGGGGACACACGCAAAGGGACTGTAAGGGGCCAGATCGAAGAAACCTATGTATCAGATGCGGAGAGGCTGGGCACAAAATAAAAGAATGCAAAAACCCAGTAAGATGTTGTATTTGCGCAGAGGAAAAAAGGAAAGAGTTAAACCACCTTCCGGGGACAAACAAATGTCATAGCGGCGCAAGTAAAAGCAGAGAATGAAAGTCCTACAAGCAAATATGCACAGAAGCAGAACGGCCAATGATCTGCTGCTCCAAATAGCATTGGAGCATCATGTAGATCTAGCCATTATCAGCGAACAATACAAAACTCGGGAGGACGGTCTGTGGATAGAAGATGAGACGAAAACCGCGGCTTTATGGATCCCAGTATTCAGCACCATTACACACCATACCCCCATTAGACGGAATTGTTACGTATCAGCACAAGTTGCGGACTGGACCATTATTAGCTGCTACCTAACACCCTCCGATGACATTACGACTTTCCAAAGAAAACTCGAAGATATCGAAGATGCTGCCAAGCAAGCTCAGGGAAAAGTCCTATTAGCAGGTGACTTTAACTCAAGAGCGGAAGAATGGGGCATGTCATCAACCAACTCCAGAGGCAGAAAAATTCTAAACATGGCGGCAAGGCTGGGAATGGTAGTTGCAAACATAGGATCAACCGCTACATTTAGACGACCAGGAAATGAAGGAACAATCCCGGACATAACGCTAGTGACGGAAGAAATGGCAAACAAGGTTGCCGAATGGAAAGTATTAGAGATCTTTAACGGAAGCGATCACGAGTATATATCCTACAAGCTGACACAAGGCGATCAAAATCGTTCTGAAAATCGCCTTAGCCTAGGAAAAAAGGGATGGAACGTAAATAGACTGAGCAAAACAACTCTCATCAACGAAATTGATAGAAAAGCTAATACTATACGGCAAAACGACGAGAATATAGTCAACGACACTATGTCAATTATAAAAAAAGCGTGCAACGCCGCAATGCCTAAACGGGGAAACCCACACAGGCAAGGTCAAGAAGCATACTGGTGGACAAATGAAATAAAAATCTTAAGAGAGAAATGCCTTAAAACTAGACGGCGCTTCACCCGAGCAAGATGTAGAGGAATATTTACTACCCAGGAGCAGGAGTACAAAAAAGCTAAGAAGGATCTTAATATTGCTATCCGGAAATCCAAGATTAATAAATGGAAGTGCCTTTGCAATGATGTCAACTCTGACCCATGGGGACTAGGCTACAAAATCGTCATGAAGAAACTTAGGTCCCGGAGACCCTTGCCGGATCTACAGGTAGATCAGATGGACAATATCGTCAGAACACTCTTCCCTACTCATGAGATTAGGCCGTCGAGAAGAACTGTGTCCGACCTTGAAGAACGAGTAGACATGTTTACATTGGAAGAACTTGTCAGAGCAACAAAAAGCTTAAAAAGTAGGAAAGCCCCGGGACCCGATAACATACCTGCGGAGGTCCTGCAAGCAATTGCAGAGAGGCGACCTAATCTTCTACTCGATATGTTTAATGCTTGCATCCGAACGGGACTATTTCCCGAGCAATGGAAACTGCAACGGCTGGTTCTGATAAGCAAGGGCAAAGGAGATCCCTTATCGCCGTCAGCATATCGACCATTATGTATGTTAAATACTACAGGAAAGCTCCTAGAAAAGATGATCAAACCTCGTCTAGCAGCAGCAGTTAACAGAGCCGGAGGACTCTCTCCTATGCAGTTCGGTTTTAGACCAGGGAGGTCCACAATAGGGGCAATTCAAAAGGTATATTACGAAGCACTACGAAGTCAACAAGGAAATCACTACTCGAGACCTATAGTACTCTTAGCAACACTGGATGTCAAAAACGCTTTTAACAGCGTTAAATGGGAAAATATTACAGACGCACTAGAACAGAAATTCAAAATCGGTGGATACCTCTTGAAAATATTACAAAGCTACCTCGAAAACAGAAAGCTACTGTACCAAACAAAGGCAGGCGAGAAATGTGTAAAGGTAACATCAGGAGCAGCGCAAGGATCAATACTGGGACCCGAGCTATGGAATATTAGCTACGACGAAATACTGCGCATAGAAATGCCGGAAGACACGACCTTAGTAGGATACGCAGACGATATAGTTGCAGTTATCTCGGCTCGTAACCCCGAAAACATACAGCGTAAGCTAAACCAGGTGATGCGCCGGGTGAAAGGATGGATGGACAATAACGGTTTGCAGCTGGCCACGGAAAAAACCGAGTTGTTGCTAGTAACAACGAAGCAGTTTCCACTAGAAATAGATATGAGAGTAGGAGAAAATATCATTAGGACGCAGAAGGTGATAAAATATCTAGGAGTTCGTCTTGAGCCCAAACTGACGTTTAAGGCTCAAATTCAGCACGCTAAAAGCCGAGCGACCGACACTGCAAAATCACTTAGCAGACTCATGGCAAACATAGGTGGTCCAATCCAGTCGAAACGCAAACTCTTAATGGAAGTGAACCACGCAATCCTGCTTTATGGATGTGAGGTTTGGGCTAACACCCTACGCGTAAAGTGCAGACTTAAACCCTTGCTCGAAGTTCAAAGGACAATAGCATTGAGGATAATCAGCGCCTATAGAACGGTATCAGGATCAGCAGCTCTAGTCACTGCGGGTGTAATACCGATCGATCTCTTAGCAAGAGAACGCCAAAAAGTCTACCAGCTAAAACAAAGTGGAGTAGCGACAAGACAAACAAAAGAGCTGTGCAGAGAAGAGACCCTGAACTTGTGGCAAAATAGGTGGGAGCATGAATGCTCGGGAAAATGGACAGCTAGGCTTATACCCAATCTCAAGGGGTGGACAAAAAGGAAACACGGAAACGTTGATTACTACCTAACTCAAATGCTGACCGGCCACGGCTATTTCCGGGCCTTTTTGCACACTATCGCGAAAAGCTCACAAGCTACGTGCATTTATGAAGACGCCGAGAGGGACAGTGTAGAACACACTATATTCCATTGTGAGCGGTTTCGATCAGAACGCACCGGACTAACGGATGCCATTGGAGAAATATCGCCTGAAAACATAGTTGATCGAATGATAAGCAGTGAGGCGGCCTGGAATCACGTAAAAGCCTATGTTGGAACGATCTTAAGGTCAAAGAAAAACGATCTTGATAGACGAGAAACGGACGCGTCGTAGAGCTTTGCATTGAGACGAGAGCGCATGTCGCGCAGGAGGCCCCACTTCGAAGTAGCCAAGATGTGCGAAAGCGAAGAGAACTGGAGAGCAGTAGCCGCTTTTATCGGAGACATTCTGCGCTTGAAGAAATTAGACCTTGATGCAAGGGTATAAAAAGGGCAGGCTGGACGCAGACCATCAGACGGGCTCTGGGGATCGCCTCTCCTTGGGTGCCAATGGATATTTTCTACGGTATATATTGGCATTTAAGTAGAGGCGAGCCTTAGAGCTTTGTATGAGTAGATGAACGCGCATCGCGCGCAAGAGGCCCCACTTTGAAGTAATGCGGAAGCTTTTCCGAAGTGGATACAGGCCTGATGAGGAGGGGTTTTTAGTGGGTGCAAGCCCCACATACCACACATACGACGGTAGTGTGAGATGCAGAAGGCATTTTCCCCCCTCAGCCCAAAAAAAAAAAAAAAAAAAAAAAAAAATATTATTATTATTATTATTATTATTATTATTATTATTATTATTATTATTATTATTATTATTATTATTATTATTATTATTATTATTATTATTATTATTATTATTATTATTATTATTATTATTATTATTATTATTTATTATTTATTATTATTATTATTATATTATTATTATTATTATTATTATTATTATTATTATTATTATTATTATTATTATTATTATTATTATTATTATTATTATTATTATTATTATTATTATTATTATTATTATTATTATTATTATTATTATTATTATTATTATTATTATTATTATTATTATTATTATTATTATTATTATTATTATTATTATTATTATTATTATTATTATTATTATTATTATTATTATTATTATTATTATTATTATTATTATTATTATTATTATTATTATTATTATTATTATTATTATTATTATTATTATTATTATTATTATTATTATTATTATTATTATTATTATTATTATTATTATTATTATTATTATTATTATTATTATTATTATTATTATTATTATTATTATTATTATTATTATTATTATTATTATTATCCCCGCAGGGGCACCCACAACCGGGTGACGGGCTTGACATACCCGCGGTCCCCCAGTCACGGCAAGACACAGGAACGATAAATTGACTTACGATTATGCACACAAAAGACGATTTGATGATATCGGGCTTGACGAATGCAGCATTCTGACACCTTAGTACGCAAGAGTGACATTTTGGAGAAACGGCTATCGGGATAATGTTACGTTCGCCTCCGTCCAGTTAAAACTTAGCAAGTCTCTCCGTACGTTCAAATCACAGCGCCGTTGACTCGGCGGTACAGGTGCAGTTGAAATGATTCCTGCTTCGCGTCTGTCCTGGCTCTGAACACAACCGCCCATGAAGCTTTGTGTCAACCCTCGCATGGACCTCACTGCTTGCATAGGGACCCATGGGGACATTTTGGACAACTGTACATAGGTGAGGAGATAGCGGCGTAGAGTTTGGACCCACTTATGCAAGATGACAACCCAATTAACACCAAACAATATGGAAGAAGCTTTCCGGAAGAGCAACTTGATGGGTAGGTCACCCCAAGGAAACACGACCATTGAAAGGAAGGAAAATAATGAACTTGCTGAACAAAACACTCCGAAAAAAGGAAAGGATTCCGAAGCACCACAGCAGATTGACCTTCAAACTCCTGCTACACACAGGAAAGAGACAGCACCGACAATACAGCGAAGCTCCCCGCGACAGGAACTAATATACAAGATGAGAACATTAGAGGAAGAATCTCTGACCAAGTGCAAGGCAATAATAAGGAAGATGAAGCATGCGATGCAAAAACAAAGAAATATCAGCATGGAAGTTAAGGACGGTACAGCTGAACTCACGGAGCTTCTCGATGTAATAGAAAGCTACAGAGCGAGCTGGAAGAAAGCTGAAATCGAAAAACTAAATGACATGAGTAAGGCAATACCGAAGGCCTTGAAGATAGTCGATACCCCGCTATCGTCAACCCAAAAGAGAGCAGCTACCAGCCCAGCATTACAGAACGCAAGCAAAAAAGGCAGAGATAAAGAATCAAATGATGGCTTTCAAATGGTAACTAACAAAAAACGGAAAAAAGAGGCAAAATCGGATGAACGAAATATAAAAAGAGACGTTAATGGTGAAAAGAGAGATAAACCTAGGACAAAATTAAGATCTCGACCAGATGCTGTGCTAGTAAGGCTAACTGAAGGAAAGAGCTATGCACAGGTTCTGAGGGACCTACGAATTAGCGTGAAACCAGAAAAAGATGTCAGCAATATCCTGTCGATAAGAAAAACAAGATCAGGTGACATGCTCCTAGAACTGTCCAGAGGAAGCAAAGCCGAATTATTATGCGAGACTATCAAGACCACGCTCAAGGGTGATGCAACGGTTAGGACCATGAAACAGCAAACCAAACTGGAAATTCGAGATATTGATAGTATTACAGAGGAAAGCGAGATCATTTCCGCAATTAAAACCGGGATAGGAGATACTACCGAAGAAATCAGAATTAATCTGACTGGAGTAAATAGCTCGGAGCAACGACGAGCCTTCGTTACCTTAGCGACAGAAGATGCAGCGAAAATACTGAAGGACCGAAGAATCAGGATTGGCTGGACCCTGTGTCGAGTAAAAGAATGCATCGACACTATGCGATGCTTCAAATGCTTTAGAGGGGGACACACGCAAAGGGACTGTAAGGGGCCAGATCGAAGAAACCTATGTATCAGATGCGGAGAGGCTGGGCACAAAATAAAAGAATGCAAAAACCCAGTAAGATGTTGTATTTGCGCAGAGGAAAAAAGGAAAGAGTTAAACCACCTTCCGGGGACAAACAAATGTCATAGCGGCGCAAGTAAAAGCAGAGAATGAAAGTCCTACAAGCAAATATGCACAGAAGCAGAACGGCCAATGATCTGCTGCTCCAAATAGCATTGGAGCATCATGTAGATCTAGCCATTATCAGCGAACAATACAAAACTCGGGAGGACGGTCTGTGGATAGAAGATGAGACGAAAACCGCGGCTTTATGGATCCCAGTATTCAGCACCATTACACACCATACCCCCATTAGACGGAATTGTTACGTATCAGCACAAGTTGCGGACTGGACCATTATTAGCTGCTACCTAACACCCTCCGATGACATTACGACTTTCCAAAGAAAACTCGAAGATATCGAAGATGCTGCCAAGCAAGCTCAGGGAAAAGTCCTATTAGCAGGTGACTTTAACTCAAGAGCGGAAGAATGGGGCATGTCATCAACCAACTCCAGAGGCAGAAAAATTCTAAACATGGCGGCAAGGCTGGGAATGGTAGTTGCAAACATAGGATCAACCGCTACATTTAGACGACCAGGAAATGAAGGAACAATCCCGGACATAACGCTAGTGACGGAAGAAATGGCAAACAAGGTTGCCGAATGGAAAGTATTAGAGATCTTTAACGGAAGCGATCACGAGTATATATCCTACAAGCTGACACAAGGCGATCAAAATCGTTCTGAAAATCGCCTTAGCCTAGGAAAAAAGGGATGGAACGTAAATAGACTGAGCAAAACAACTCTCATCAACGAAATTGATAGAAAAGCTAATACTATACGGCAAAACGACGAGAATATAGTCAACGACACTATGTCAATTATAAAAAAAGCGTGCAACGCCGCAATGCCTAAACGGGGAAACCCACACAGGCAAGGTCAAGAAGCATACTGGTGGACAAATGAAATAAAAATCTTAAGAGAGAAATGCCTTAAAACTAGACGGCGCTTCACCCGAGCAAGATGTAGAGGAATATTTACTACCCAGGAGCAGGAGTACAAAAAAGCTAAGAAGGATCTTAATATTGCTATCCGGAAATCCAAGATTAATAAATGGAAGTGCCTTTGCAATGATGTCAACTCTGACCCATGGGGACTAGGCTACAAAATCGTCATGAAGAAACTTAGGTCCCGGAGACCCTTGCCGGATCTACAGGTAGATCAGATGGACAATATCGTCAGAACACTCTTCCCTACTCATGAGATTAGGCCGTCGAGAAGAACTGTGTCCGACCTTGAAGAACGAGTAGACATGTTTACATTGGAAGAACTTGTCAGAGCAACAAAAAGCTTAAAAAGTAGGAAAGCCCCGGGACCCGATAACATACCTGCGGAGGTCCTGCAAGCAATTGCAGAGAGGCGACCTAATCTTCTACTCGATATGTTTAATGCTTGCATCCGAACGGGACTATTTCCCGAGCAATGGAAACTGCAACGGCTGGTTCTGATAAGCAAGGGCAAAGGAGATCCCTTATCGCCGTCAGCATATCGACCATTATGTATGTTAAATACTACAGGAAAGCTCCTAGAAAAGATGATCAAACCTCGTCTAGCAGCAGCAGTTAACAGAGCCGGAGGACTCTCTCCTATGCAGTTCGGTTTTAGACCAGGGAGGTCCACAATAGGGGCAATTCAAAAGGTATATTACGAAGCACTACGAAGTCAACAAGGAAATCACTACTCGAGACCTATAGTACTCTTAGCAACACTGGATGTCAAAAACGCTTTTAACAGCGTTAAATGGGAAAATATTACAGACGCACTAGAACAGAAATTCAAAATCGGTGGATACCTCTTGAAAATATTACAAAGCTACCTCGAAAACAGAAAGCTACTGTACCAAACAAAGGCAGGCGAGAAATGTGTAAAGGTAACATCAGGAGCAGCGCAAGGATCAATACTGGGACCCGAGCTATGGAATATTAGCTACGACGAAATACTGCGCATAGAAATGCCGGAAGACACGACCTTAGTAGGATACGCAGACGATATAGTTGCAGTTATCTCGGCTCGTAACCCCGAAAACATACAGCGTAAGCTAAACCAGGTGATGCGCCGGGTGAAAGGATGGATGGACAATAACGGTTTGCAGCTGGCCACGGAAAAAACCGAGTTGTTGCTAGTAACAACGAAGCAGTTTCCACTAGAAATAGATATGAGAGTAGGAGAAAATATCATTAGGACGCAGAAGGTGATAAAATATCTAGGAGTTCGTCTTGAGCCCAAACTGACGTTTAAGGCTCAAATTCAGCACGCTAAAAGCCGAGCGACCGACACTGCAAAATCACTTAGCAGACTCATGGCAAACATAGGTGGTCCAATCCAGTCGAAACGCAAACTCTTAATGGAAGTGAACCACGCAATCCTGCTTTATGGATGTGAGGTTTGGGCTAACACCCTACGCGTAAAGTGCAGACTTAAACCCTTGCTCGAAGTTCAAAGGACAATAGCATTGAGGATAATCAGCGCCTATAGAACGGTATCAGGATCAGCAGCTCTAGTCACTGCGGGTGTAATACCGATCGATCTCTTAGCAAGAGAACGCCAAAAAGTCTACCAGCTAAAACAAAGTGGAGTAGCGACAAGACAAACAAAAGAGCTGTGCAGAGAAGAGACCCTGAACTTGTGGCAAAATAGGTGGGAGCATGAATGCTCGGGAAAATGGACAGCTAGGCTTATACCCAATCTCAAGGGGTGGACAAAAAGGAAACACGGAAACGTTGATTACTACCTAACTCAAATGCTGACCGGCCACGGCTATTTCCGGGCCTTTTTGCACACTATCGCGAAAAGCTCACAAGCTACGTGCATTTATGAAGACGCCGAGAGGGACAGTGTAGAACACACTATATTCCATTGTGAGCGGTTTCGATCAGAACGCACCGGACTAACGGATGCCATTGGAGAAATATCGCCTGAAAACATAGTTGATCGAATGATAAGCAGTGAGGCGGCCTGGAATCACGTAAAAGCCTATGTTGGAACGATCTTAAGGTCAAAGAAAAACGATCTTGATAGACGAGAAACGGACGCGTCGTAGAGCTTTGCATTGAGACGAGAGCGCATGTCGCGCAGGAGGCCCCACTTCGAAGTAGCCAAGATGTGCGAAAGCGAAGAGAACTGGAGAGCAGTAGCCGCTTTTATCGGAGACATTCTGCGCTTGAAGAAATTAGACCTTGATGCAAGGGTATAAAAAGGGCAGGCTGGACGCAGACCATCAGACGGGCTCTGGGGATCGCCTCTCCTTGGGTGCCAATGGATATTTTCTACGGTATATATTGGCATTTAAGTAGAGGCGAGCCTTAGAGCTTTGTATGAGTAGATGAACGCGCATCGCGCGCAAGAGGCCCCACTTTGAAGTAATGCGGAAGCTTTTCCGAAGTGGATACAGGCCTGATGAGGAGGGGTTTTTAGTGGGTGCAAGCCCCACATACCACACATACGACGGTAGTGTGAGATGCAGAAGGCATTTTCCCCCCTCAGCCCAAAAAAAAAAAAAAAAAAAAAAAATTATTATTATTATTATTATTATTATTATTATTATTATTATTATTATTATTATTATTATTATTATTATTATTATTATTATTATTATTATTATTATTATTATTATTATTATTATTATTATTATTATTATTATTATTATTATTATTATTATTATTATTATTATTATTATTATTATTATTATTATTATTATTATTATTATTATTATTATTATTATTATTATTATTATTATTATTATTATTATTATTATTATTATTATTATTATTATTATTATTATTATTATTATTATTATTATTATTATTATTATTATTATTATTATTATTATTATTATTATTATTATTATTATTATTATTATTATTATTATTATTATTATTATTATTATTATTATTATTATTATTATAATTATTATTATTATTATAATTATTATGGGACCGGGAGCTGTTTCTGCATGGCAAAGTGTCTGGTTGCCTTTAACATAGCAAAGCCCAGCATGATCCATGCAGAACTGCTTCAAGTATCTCACCGCCTCCACGTGGCGGTCCCGGTAACTTGTATCTCTGTCAACCGACAAGGTACTTGCTAAGGTGAGAAGGCGGCTTTTAAATCCCGTTCGCGTCTGTTCCCTAAGAGGGCGGCGTCTGGGTTAGCGTCTGTCCCATATTGGGCGGCTACACAATTGTCTTTTTTCAGATAGGCAGACACTAAAGAAGGTCCCCCGCTGATGACAGCGGCATTCCAACACCTGAGTACCCAGATTGAAACTCTGGTTAAATGGCTGCTGGGCTAATGCTGAAGTTACCTCCGTCCTTTTAAAACTTGGCGAGTCTTTAAATACGTTCTAATCACATCATCGCGGAACCGATGGTACAGGTGCAGTTGAGACAACTCCTGCTTAACATCCGTCCTGGCTCTGAACGCAGGTACCCATAAGGACCTGCGTCAACCCTCGCATGAACCTCACTGCTTGCATAGGGACCCATGGGGGCATCGTGGAGGACTGTACATATGTGAGGAGATAGCGACTTAAAGTTTGGACCCATATAGCATGCAGAACAATAGTAAAACCCAAGAAGAAGAGAGAGGAGCATTCCAGAAGAGTAGAAAAATGATGAGGTCGCCAGATCAAGGCGTTACAGAAGAAGGAAAGACGGCGCAAGAGGTTCATCTGGAGGAACAACCAAACCCATCTACGGCAATACTGCACGAGGATCAGCAAACCCCTGCTTCATCCCAAGATGTCAGACCTGCGGTAGGCTCCCCAAGACAAGAGCTCATCTATAAAATGAGAGCACTAGAAGAGGAAACGATCGAGAAATGCAGAGCAGTGCTTCGAAAAATGAAGCATGCTATGCTAAAGCAGCGAAACATCAGTATGGATGTGAAAGACGGAGCGTCAGAACTGAGCGAACTCCTTGATATTGTCGGAAACTACAGGAAAAGCTGGAAGACAGCCGAAACACAGAGAGTCAAGGAAACGAACTCAGCGGCTGAAGCCAACAAAAAGCTGCAGGAAACTGACACACCAGTTTCGTCCCGAAAAAAGCGGGTTGCTTCTAGCCCGGCCGAGCAAGAGGCATTTAAAAAGCCGAAAAGTAAGGAAGCGAAGGACGGCTTTAAGACAGTGACTCGGAAGAAGGGAAAACCCAAAACATCTCAAACAGAGGAAACGAACAAAGCAGTTAATGTTAACCCTGAGAGGAAAGGAGAAAACTCTAAAGTACGGTCAAGATCCCGCCCAGAAGCTGTATTGGTTAAGCCCGCAGAAGGCAGGAGCTACGCCGAGGTGTTGAGGGAACTTAGGGAAAACTTGAAGCCTGACGAGACCGAATCAGCCATCCGATCAGTCAGGAAAACCAAGTGAGGAAGCATTAAGCAGACGCTTAAAGAAAACGCCACTGTGAAGACTATCAGGCCGTTGAGCGAAAGAAAATTTTTGGAGGTTTTGTTGTATAGATTTTTAGAATAATTTAGTCCCCCTCTAGTTATGTTTTTTGGGGGGGGGGAAGAAAGGCTAAAGGGTTGGAGTAAGAGGAGGGGATTTTATTTTTTTTTTTAATTTTTTTTTTTTTATATTTGAATAAGTAAACTTAAAAAATTATAATTCCCTAACAAAAAAGTTTTATGGTTTAGAAAATAGTTATTTATAAAATTTTTTTTTAAGAAGTTTTGTCAAATATTTTTTGAGTTAGGTTAAGGGTGTCATAATTATATTTTTTTTTTTTATTTTTTTTTCTTTTTTAAATTTAAATTTTACCCATCTCCCGAAAACTCATTATGATTTTTTTTATGGGGGTTTTAAAAATAAAAATAAGGCCGACTTAAAAAAAAAAAAAGCCCGGGGCCCGAAAAAAAAACGACAGAAGTTTTTAAAATTTTCCCAAAGAGCAGACCCGATGTACTATTAAATATGTACAACAAGTGCCTGCAGTATGGAATATTCCCCGATCCGTGGAAAACACAGAGGTTGGTCTTGATAAGCAAAGGAAAGGGGAACCCTGCAACCCCATCAGCCTATCGACCGCTCTGCATGCTCAACACGACTGGAAAGCTACTGGAAAAGCTGATCAAGCCTCGACTAGCTGCTGCTGTCGAGGTATCAGGTGGCCTCTCCAGCAGACAAGGAGGTCCACAATCGGAGCAATACAGGAAGTCGTTAATGCAGCATTGGCAAGCCAAGTGGGCAACCATGCATCCAGACCCATTGTGCTTTTGGCGACACTAGACGTCAAAAATGCGTTTAATAGTGTCAGGTGGTCGGACATGATCGATTCGCTAAACAGACGTTTCCACATCCCAGAATACCTGATGCGGATAATAGACAGCTATCTACAGAATCGAAAACTGATTTATCTGACAAGAAGAGGCGAAAAACGGATGGACATCACCTCGGGAGCAGCTCAAGGATCCATACTAGGACCGGAACTGTGGAATATCAGTTATGACGATATCCTCAGCACAGAAATGCCTGGCGACGCATTTCTCGTAGGATATGCGGATGACATAGTCGCAGTGATTCCAGCACGCAATACTGAGTACGCCCAACGAATACTAAATCAAGTAATGATTCGGGTAAACGAATGGATGGACTCTCGTGGCTTACAGCTGGCCTCAGAAAAAACTGAGCTATTGCTAGTCACCAGAAAGCAGATGCCACTGGAAATAGAATTAAGGCTCACTGAGACAACTATTCGGACACAGAAGTCAATAAAGTACCTTGGGGTCAGGCTGGACTCTAAGCTGACCTTTGGACCTCAAATTAATAACGCTAGAACCAAGGCTGCAGAGACAACAAGGTCTCTTAGTAGACTTATGGCAAACATCGGTGGACCAATAGCGTCTAGACGAAAGCTGTTAATGAATACAAACAACTCCATTCTTCTGTATGGATGTGAAGTGTGGGCTGATTCGCTAAAAACAAATTGCAGACTGAAGACTTTATTGGCTATACAAAGAACCTCTGCCTTACGTATAATTAGCGCATATCGCACGGTGTCGTGTGCTGCAGCACTTGTCTTAGCATGCGTGGTTCCGATAGACCTGCTAGCGAAAGAACGCAAGAGCCTCTACGACCTCCGACAAGCTGGAGAAGCATCTAGACAATCGATTCTGGCTCTAAAAGAGAGACCATCAATGCCTGGCAAGAAAGATGGGAACGCGAAGGCACTGGAAGATGGACAAGAAGACTTATCCCCGACCTTAAAAGCTGGGTTGAGAGACGACACGGGGATGTAGACTACTACGTCACCCAAGTGCTCACAGGTCACTGTTATTTTAGTTTCTTTCTAAATAAGATGGGCAAAAGCACGGAAGCCAGCTGTATTTACGCTGATGCGGAAGCCGACAACGCAGAACACACAGTGTTTTATTGTACCCAATTCGCGCAGCAACGAAATATCCTGTCACGAGCGATCGGACAGATTACGCCGGAAACTATAGTCGCCAAGATGTGCGAAAGTGAAGAGAACTGGAGAGCAGGAGCCGCTTTTATCGGAGACATTCTGCGCTTGAAGAAATTAGACCTTGATGAAAGGGTATAAAAAGGGCAGGCTGGACGCAGACCATCAGACGGGCTCTGGGGATCGCCTCTCCTTGGGTGCCAATGGATATCTACTACGGTATAAATTGGCATTGAAGTAGAGACGAGCCTTAGAGCTTTGTATGAGTAGATGAACGCGCATCGCGCGCAAAGGCCCCACTTTGAAGTAATGCGGAAGCTTTTCCGAAGTGGATACAGGCCTGATGAGGAGGGTTTTTAGTGGGTGCAAGCCCCACATACCACACACTACGACGGTAGTGTGAGATGCAGAAGGCATTTTCCCCCCTCAGCCCAAAAAAAAAAAAAAAAAAATTAGTATTATTATTATTATTATTATTATTATTATTATTATTATTATTATTATTATTATTATTATTATTATTATTATTATTATTATTATTATTATTATTATTATTATTATTATTATTATTATTATTATTATTATTATTATTATTATTATAATTATTATTATTATTATTATTATTATTATTATTATTATTATTATTCTTATTATTATTATTATTATTATTATTATTATTATTATTATTATTATTATTATTATTATGCAGAACTGCTTCAAGTATCTCACCGCCTCCACGTGGCGGTCCCGGTAACTGTATCTCTGTCAACCGACAAGGTACTGCTAAGGTGAGAAGGCGGCTTTAAATCCCGTTCGCGTCTGTTCCCTAAGAGGGCGGCGTCTGGGTTAGCGTCTGTCCCATATTGGGCGGCTACACAATTGTCTTTTCAGATCGGCAGACACTAAAGAAGGTCCCCCGCTGATGACAGCGGCATTCCAACACCTGAGTACCCAGATTGAAACTCTGGTTAAATGGCTGCTGGGCTAATGCTGAAGTTACCTCCGTCCTTTTAAAACTTGGCGAGTCTTTAAATACGTTCTAATCACATCATCGCGGAACCGATGGTACAGGTGCAGTTGAGACAACTCCTGCTTAACATCCGTCCTGGCTCTGAACGCAGGTACCCATAAGGACCTGCGTCAACCCTCGCATGAACCTCACTGCTTGCATAGGGACCCATGGGGGCATCGTGGAGGACTGTACATATGTGAGGAGATAGCGACTTAAAGTTTGGACCCATATAGCATGCAGAACAATTGTAAAACCCAAGAAGAAGAGAGAGGAGCATTCCAGAAGAGTAGAAAAATGATGAGGTCGCCAGATCAAGGCGTTACAGAAGAAGGAAAGACGGCGCAAGAGGTTCATCTGGAGGAACAACCAAACCCATCTACGGCAATACTGCACGAGGATCAGCAAACCCCTGCTTCATCCCAAGATGTCAGACCTGCGGTAGGCTCCCCAAGACAAGAGCTCATCTATAAAATGAGAGCACTAGAAGAGGAAACGATCGAGAAATGCAGAGCAGTGCTTCGAAAAATGAAGCATGCTATGCTAAAGCAGCGAAACATCAGTATGGATGTGAAAGACGGAGCGTCAGAACTGAGCGAACTCCTTGATATTGTCGGAAACTACAGGAGAAAGTCAAGGAAACGAACTCAGCGGCTGAAGCCAACAGAAAGCTGCAGGAAACTGACACACCAGTTTCGTCCCGCAAAAAGCGGGCTGCTTCTAGCCCGGCCGAGCAAGAGGCATTTAAAAAGCTGAAAAGTAAGGAAGCGAAGGACGGCTTTAAGACAGTGACTCGGAAGAAGGGAAAACCCAAAACATCTCAAACAGAGGAAACGAACAAAGCAGTTAATGTTAACCCTGAGAGGAAAGGAGAAAACTCTAAAGTACGGTCAAGATCCCGCCCAGAAGCTGTATTGGTTAAGCCCGCAGAAGGCAGGAGCTACGCCGAGGTGTTGAGGGAACTTAGGGAAAACTTGAAGCCTGACGAGACCGAATCAGCCATCCGATCAGTCAGGAAAACCAAGTCAGGGGATTTGCTTCTCGAGTTATCAAAAGGAAGTAAGTCCGAGAAGCTTTGCGAAAGCATTAAGCACACGCTCAAAGAAAACGCCACAGTGAAGACTATCAGGCCGTTGAGCAAGTTGGAGATACGAGACCTAGACAGTCTGACAAATGAGGAGGAAGTCATAACTGCAATCAAGTCTATTATAGGCGAGCAGAGTCAGGAAGTCAAAGTGAGACTAACTGGCGCAAACAGTTCTGAGCAAAAACGTGCATTCGTTATATTGCCAACAGAAGAAGCAGCTAAAATTCTTAAGGAGCCAAGAATCAAGATTGGATGGACGCGATGCCGAGTGAAACGGTGCATCGAAGTTACACGCTGCTTCAGATGCTTTGGGGTAGGCCACCTACAAAGGGATTGCTCGGGACCAGACAGGAGAGATCTCTGTATTAGGTGTGGAGAGACGGGGCACAAGATGAGAAACTGCACGAAGACACCGAAATGTTGCCTGTGTGCATATGAAAACCGCAGGGATCTCAATCATTTCCCTGGGACGAGTAACTGCGCAGCCAGTACCCGTAAAACCCAAATATGAAAATCCTACAAGCAAACCTTCACAGAAGCCGTATAGCAGATGATCTGCTGTCCCAAATAGTACTGGAACATTGCGTGGATTTGGTTATAATCTGCGAGCAATATAGAGTGAAACAACCCGGTATCTGGCTGGAAAATGAATATAAGACTGCAGCTATATGGATCCCAGCTGCAGGTGACATACGATGTCTCGGTGATGGCAGAGGTAGCTGCTACGTATATGTACAACTTAAGGAATTCACCATATTCAGTTGTTATCTAACCCCGAACGATACAATAGAAGCTTTCCAATTATTATTATTATTATTTTATTATTATTATTGGGACCGGGAGCTGTTTCTGCATGACAAAGTGTCTGGTTGGCTTTAACATAGCAAAGCCCAGCATGATCCATGCAGAACTGCTTCAAGTATCTCACCGCCTCCACGTGGCGGTCCCGGTAACTTGCATCTCTGTCAACCGACAAGGTACTTGCTAAGATGAGAAGGCGGCTTTTAAATCCCGTTCGCGTCTGTTCCCTAAGAGGGCGGCGTCTGGATTAGCGTCTGTCCCATATTGGGCGGCTACACAATTGAAGGTCCGCCGCTGATGACAGCGGCATTCCAACACCTGAGTACCCAGATTTAAACCCTGGTTAAATGGCTGCTGGGCTAATGCTGAAGTTACATCCATCCTTTTAAAACTTGGCGAGTCTTTAAATACGTTCTAATCACATCATCGCGGAACCGATGGTACAGGTGCAGTTGAGACAACTCCTGCTTAACATCCGTCACTGGCTCTGAACGCAGGTACCCATAAGGACCTGCGTCAACCCTCGCATGAACCTCACTGCTTGCATAGGGACCCATGGGGGCATCGGGAGGACTGTACATATGCGAGGAGATAGCGACTTAAAGTTTGGACCCATATAGCATGGAGAACAATAGTAAAACCCAAGAAGAAGAGAGAGGAGCATTCCAGAAGAGTAGAAAATGATGAGGTCGCCAGATCAAGGCGTTACAGAAGAAAGAAAGACGGCGCAAGAGGTTTATCTGGAGGAACAACCAAACCCATCTACGACAATACTGCACGAGGATCAGCAAACCCCTGCTTCATCCCAAGATGTCAGACCTGCAGTAGGCTCCCCAAGACAAGAGCTCATCTATAAAATGAGAGCACTAGAAGAGGAAACGATCGAGAAATGCAGAGCAGTGCTTCGAAAAATGAAGCATGCTATGCTAAAGCAGCGAAACATCAGTATGGATGTGAAAGACGGAGCGTCAGAACTGAGCGAACTCCTTGATATTGTCGGAAACTACAGGAAAAGCTGAATGACAGCCGAAACAGAGAAAGTCAAGGAAACGAACTCAGCGGCTGAAGCCAACAAAAAAGCTGCAGGAAACTGACACACCATTTTCGTCCCGCAAAACCGGGCTGCTTCTAGCCCGGCCGAGCAAGATGCATTTAAAAAGTCGAAAAGTAAGGAAGCGAAGGACGGCTTTAAAACAGTGACTCGGAAGAAGGGAAAACCCAAAACATCTCAAACAGAGGAGACGAACAAAGCAGTTAATGTTAACCCTGAGAGGAAAAGAGAAAACTCTAAAGTACGGCCAAGATCCCGCCCAGAAGCTGTATTGGTCAAGCCTGCAGAGGGCAGGAGCTACGCCGAGGTGTTGAGGGAACTTAGGGAAAAGTTGAAGCCTGACGAGAACGAATATGTCAGCAAGAGTTGGACTGGTAGTCGCTAACGTGGGTAGAGCTCCGACGTTTCAGCGAATGGGCCAAACAGGCACAATACCTGATATAACGCTAGTATCAGAGAACTCTGCGCACAGAATATTAGACTGGAAAGTTTTTAGACATCTACAATGGAAGCGACCACGAGTATATATCCTTCAGTACTGAAGGATGTACGGTTCATCATGTAGGAAATCAAATACGAACTAGTCACCGATGGAATGTTAACCGACTAAACAAGAACCTCTTAATAGGAGAAATTGACAGGAGTCAAATCGATAGCAATGAGAGAACTAGCGTGGAGAGCGTTGTTAGCAGCACTATGTCCACCATAAAAAGAGCTTGTGATGCTGCAATGCCAAAGTCTGGCAATCCCCACAGGCGAGGAGCAGAGGTATACTGGTGGACGGACGAGATAAATGCTTTAAGGGAGACTAGCCTCCGCTATAGGCGTCATCTCACACGAGCTAGGAGAAGCGGAAACTTCGCTACACAGGAGGAGGAGTACAAGAAGGCGAAAAAGCTTCTTAATATTGCCATTCGCATAAGTAAACGAAATAAATGGAAATCCCTCTGCAATGACGTTAACAAGGACCCATGGGGTCTGGGGTACAAACTCGTTATAAAGAAGCTTAGGTCAAGAAGTACTCTGCCAGATATAGACGACGAGCACATGGATAACATTGTCAAAACTCTGTTTCCGCCCCATCCGATCAGACCAGTTTACACTGCACTCCAGCCATCTGAGGAACACTTCGAGTTATTCAGTGAGGATGAATTAACTAAGGCAATAGGCAGCATGAAGAATAGAAAAGCACCGGGACCCGACAATATACCGACCGAAGTTCTTAAAGTCATCGCAAAGAGCAGACCCGATGTACTATTAAATATGTACAACAAGTGCCTGCAGTATGGAATATTCCCCGATCCGTGGAAGACACAGAGGTTGGTCTTGATAAGCAAAGGAAAGGGGAACCCTGCAACCCCATCAGCCTATCGACCGCTCTGGATGCTCAACACGACTGGAAAGCTACTGGAAAAGCTGATCAAGCCTCGACCAGCTGCTGCTGTCGAGGTATCAGGTGGCCTCTCCAGCAGGCAATACGGGTTCCGACCAGGGAGGTCCACAATCGGAGCTATACAGGAAGTCGTTAATGCAGCACTGGCAAGCCAAGTTGGCAACCATGCATCCAGACCCATTGTGCTTTTGGCGACACTAGACGTCAAAAATGCGTTTAATAGTGTCAGGTGGTCGGACATGATCGATTCGCTAAACAGACGTTTCCACATCCCAGAATACCTGATGCGGATAATAGACAGCTATCTACAGAATCGAAAACTGATTTATCTGACAAGAAGAGGCGAAAACGGATGGACATCACCTCGGGAGCAGCTCAAGGATCCATACTAGGACCGGAACTGTGGAATATCAGTTATGACGATATCCTCAGCACAGAAATGCCTGGCGACGCATTTCTCGTAGGATATGCGGATGACATAGTCGCAGTGATTCCAGCACGCAATACTGAGTACGCCCAACGAATACTAAATCAAGTAATGATTCGGGTAAACGAATGGATGGACTCTCGTGGCTTACAGCTGGCCTCAGAAAAAACTGAGCTATTGCTAGTCACCAGAAAGCAGATGCCACTGGAAATAGAATTAAGGCTCACTGAGACAACTATTCGGACACAGAAGTCAATAAAGTACCTTGGGGTCAGGCTGGACTCTAAGCTGACCTTTGGACCTCAAATTAATAACGAACCAAGGCTGCAGAGACAACAAGGTCTCTTAGTAGACTTATGGCAAACATCGGTGGACCAATAGCGTCTAGACGAAAGCTGTTAATGAATACAAACAACTCCATTCTTCTGTATGGATGTGAAGTGTGGGCTGATTCGCTAAAAACAAATTGCAGACTGAAGACTTTATTGGCTATACAAAGAACCTCTGCCTTACGTATAATTAGCGCATATCGCACGGTGTCGTGTGCTGCAGCACTTGTCTTAGCATGCGTGGTTCCGATAGACCTGCTAGCGAAAGAACGCAAGAGCCTCTACGACCTCCGACAAGCTGGAGAAGCATCTAGACAATCGATTCTGGCTCTAAAAAGAGAGACCATCAATGCCTGGCAAGAAAGATGGGAACGCGAAGGCACTGGAAGATGGACAAGAAGACTTATCCCCGACCTTAAAAGCTGGGTTGAGAGACGACACGGGGATGTAGACTACTACGTCACCCAAGTGCTCACAGGTCACGGTTATTTTAGTTTCTTTCTAAATAAGATGGGCAAAAGCACGGAAGCCAGCTGTATTTACGCTGATGCGGAAGCCGACAACGCAGAACAGTGTTTTATTGGACAGATTACGCCGGAAACTATAGTCGCCAAGATGTACGAAAGTGAAGAGAACTGGAGAGCAGTAGCCGCTTTTATCGGAGACATTCTGCGCTTGAAGAAATTAGACCTTGATGAAAGGGTATAAAAAGGGCAGGCTGGACGCAGACCATCAGACGGGCTCTGGGGATCGCCTCTCCTTGGGTGCCAACGGATATCTACTACGGTATAAATTGGCATTGAAGTAGAGACGAGCCTTAGAGCTTTGTATGAGTAGATGAACGCGCATCGCGCGCAAGAGGCCCCACTTTGAAGTAATGCGGAAGCTTTTCCGAAGTGGATACAGGCCTGATGAGGAGGGGTTTTTAGTGGGTGCAAGCCCCACATACCACACATACGACGGTAGTGTGAGATGCAGAAAGCATTTTCCCCCTCAGCCCAAAAAAAAAAAAAAAAAAAAAACAATATTATTATTATTATTATTACTATTATTATTATTACTATTATTATTATTAATATTATTGTTATTATTATTATTATTATTATTATTATTATTATTATTATTATTATTATTATTATTATTATTATTATTATTATTATTATTACTATTATTATTATTATTATTTTTATTATTATTATTATTATTATAATTATTATTATTATTATTATTATTATTATTATTATTATTATTATTATTATTATTATTATTATTATTATTATTATTATTATTATTATTATTATTATTATTATTATTATTATTATTATTATTATTATTATTATTATTATTATTATTATTATTATTATTATTATTATTATTATTATTATTATTATTATTATTATTATTATTATTATTATTATTATTATTATTATTATTATTATTATTATTATTATTATTATTATTATTATTATTATTATTATTATTATTATTATTATTATTATTATTATTATTATTACTATTATTATTATTATTATTATTATTATTATTTATATTATTATTATTATTATTATTATTTGAAAATTTAATACTGTTTTGTATTAATAAACGCGAAACTTGTGAACGCAGGGAAGAATTTATTTTTTGGCGATGGCGACGAAAAGGAGTTTGATCAGAACGATGTTCATATAACAACTAACATTTAATTTCAATATATCGACGCTTAAACCTAACTTAACGAAGGGGGCGAGAGACGGGGCGAATTCGCGAGAGCGATTAGATCTTTATTGTGCTCCCGCTCCCGCCTTACACTAGTTAACCAAACAAAAAAAACGCAAAGTGCGCGAACACCGCCCCCTCTGAAGGACCGCCGTCTTCAGCATGCCACTGGAAGCACCGCCAGCCTATGCACCGCTCGCCGATACGTCCCATCCTTCGTCTTCACGTCCGCCACTCGGACCTTGCCGTCAGCGCCGACGTGCACCGCCACGATCCGCCCGGTCATCCACTGCTGCGGCGGAAGGTTGTCCTCGGCGACGACGACGAGAGCTCCCACGTCGACGTTTTGGACCTCCTGGTGCCACTTGTTTTTTGCCTGGAGGCTCGAGACGTACTCCCGGGACCAACGCTGCCAAAACCTGTGCCTGAGAGACGAGACACTGCGCCATTGTCGTAAGCAGGTTGGGCTGACTTGGTCCGGGAGCGCTGCTGAGGGTGGAGCTAGGAGGGGCCCGCCGATCAGGAGATGGCCTGGGCTTAGGGCTTCGCCGTCGTTGGGGTCTGTGCTGATCGCTCCGAGGGGCCTGGAGTTGAGCACGGCCTCCACGCTGGTGAGGAGAGTTCCGAGCTCCTCCGCGGTCAGGATGTCTTCGCCGACCGTCCGAAGGAACAGGTGCTTTGCAGACTTCACACCTGCCTCCCAAAGTCCGCCGAAGTGAGGTGCTCTGGGCGGTATGAACGCAAACTCGCATCCTTTTCTTAATGCGAATGTTGCGATACCGCCCCCCTGCTCCTCCAGACGGGCCCGGAACTCTCTCATGTGGCGATCGGCTCCGACGAAGTTCGTCGCGTTGTCGCACCACACCTTCTCCGGAATCCCGCGTCGACTCACGAACCTTTGGAATGCCAACAAAAACGCATCAGTGGTGAGGTCAGACACTAACTCTAAGTGGACCGCTTTGGACGCAAAACATACAAACAATGCCACGTATGATTTGTACGGTGGCTTGCCACGGATACGATACGTTGTGTTGAATGGGCCACAAAAATCAACACCACAGATATTAAAGGGGCGGAGAGCTCGAAGTCTGTCTGATGGCAAGTTCCCCATGACTTGCGTCAAGAGTTGCGGCTTGCACCGAAAGCAACGAATGCAAGAACGAACTGTTCTGCGGCAAACTTCCTGCGCATTAACCAACCATATCTTTTCTCGCAACAGACTTACAAGAGCTCGAGGGCCAGCATGACAATTTGTAACGTGCAGGTAGGACACGTACGTTTTAACAAACTGTGAGCCTTTCGACAACAACAACGGGAATTTGGCTTCGTACGGGATAGGAGCATTCAATAACCGACCCCCCAACTCGCAGCAATGTCGAGGAACACCAATCTAATTTTTTCTCCTGAAGAAAAGGGCTTAGTTTTTGTATATTCGTTGCTACCGGTTTATTTTTTCGAATTTTACCCATGTCGTCACTGAACTCGTGAGATTGGATCACTTCCACTATTTTCTCGAACGCAAAATTCAGTTCTCTTGGTGTTATACTTTTTCAAAGGGCTGCGACACCTTTTTACACCTTTGAATAAACCGTAAGACCCACACGAAAACCCTTAGAAGCCTTATGTGCGACGAAAAGGATTCTATTTTCTGAAGCACATAATTGGGCTCTGGAATTACCACAAGCGCCAATGCTGATTTGCGTAATTCCATCGACACGACATCAGCAGGTACTTCGAAGTGTCGATTTACAGGCCAATCTTTTTCTGCATCGAGCAAAAAGGACGGCCCAGCGAACCAAATGGAGGCTGTAAGTTCCTCAACGTCACATCCCCGTGACACAATGTCCGCTGGGTTTACTTTCGTGGGGACATGTCTCCAGATTGCTTTTTCCGACCACTCTTGAATCTCCGCCACTCGGTTTGAGACAAAAACTGACAACGACGAAGGATGCGTTTTGATCCAATGCAAAGTGATCTCCGAATCCGTCCAGAGGAACACTTTTGTAATCGGAAAATTGAGCAATGGTCTTACACGATTATAAAGATCCGCAAGAAGGTGAGCTGCGCACAACTCAAGGCGAGGCAAAGTTTTCGTCTTGAGGGGAGCTACTTTGGATTTTGCTGTCAATAAAGATACAGGGTTGCCCATATTCGACGGACCCATCTGACGACGCCATAACTTTTGACAGAGATTCCAGATCGCTTAATGACATACCGCGTTTGAAGCGTCAGTCCAAGCAGATTTTTACCATGGAACAATACACGCCACGCGAGCGCTCTGAAATAGTTGAAATTTACATTCAACAGAACAAGTCAATTGTGAAAACTCAACGTGCTTTTAAAAAATTAAAAAATGTGAAAAGTGCGCCTTCTAAGAACACCATTAAGCGTTTATACGAAAAATTTACGACTGGTGAGGCTCTTTCTAATCCGAAGAGGCCAAATAAAAGTCGACCAAGGCGATCGGACGAGAATATCGCTGCCGTACGAGCCAATGTTGAGAGGTCCCCAAGAACATCCCAAAAACGCCGTTCTCAGCAGTTGGACATGGCTCGGTCCACTTTACAACGGATTATTCGCGTTGATTTGCATTTGTTCCCGTACAAAATTCAATTGACGCAAAGATTGTTGCTTACGGACAAGCCTCGTCGATTGGAATGGGCCCAAAGAGTCATCGAAATGGCCAAAGATGACGATCAATTTTGGAACAAAATTATCATGTCTGATGAAGCCCATTTCACATTGAATGGGACCGTAAATAAGCAAAATTGCCGTATTTACGCCACTGAAAATCCTGAGAAGATTCAAGAAGTGCCTCTTCACGACGAAAAAGTCACAGTTTGGTGCGGCGTTAGTTCGAAAACGGTCATTGGGCCGTTTTTCTTCCAAAATGAAAATGGCCATGCTGTTACCATCAACCAGGAGCGTTATCGCGACATGATGACCAATTTTGTGATGCCAATTATTCGTCGAAAGCGTATGAGGCAGTTCTGGTTTCAACAAGACGGCGCTCCACCGCACACAAGTCGCATAACAATCGATTTTCAGAAGAAATTGTTTCCGGGCCGTTTGATGTCGAAAAGTGGTGATTTGGACTGGCCACCGCGCTCGCCCGATTTGACGCCGCCTGACTTCTTCTTGTGGGGATATTTGAAGTCAAAGGTTTACGTTAACAAACCAAGGACCCTAGAAGAGCTCAAGGACAACATTCGTGAAGAAATAGCCGCTATTCCGCCCGAAATGTTGGCGAAAACGATGGAAAATGCTGCAAAAAGGGCACAATACGCCATCAACGCCAGAGGCGGCCATTTGAAAGATATCATATTCAAAAATTGATGTAAACAAATCTACTTGGAACAAATTAAATGATTAAGATTGCCAACCGCCAAATTTTTATTTTTTTCTTTGATTTTTTAAAAAAAAACATGGGTCCGTCGAATATGGGCAACCCTGTACTTTTAAACCTTCAGCGGTACTAGTTCGAACGTAGATGCACGCTCCATATGCTCGCATGGAAGCGTCAGCGAAACCATGTATTTCTGCCGGGACTTTGGCGTCTGTATGAACGAATCGCGATACCTTGATCTTGGGCAGCTGCAATAGCGTTCTCTTAAAGGCTTCCCAAGATGTCTGCAGTTGCATCGGCAGCGACTCGTCCCAGTCTAACTTTCGAAGCCACAGTTCCTGCAACAACATTTTTGCCCTAGTCACTAGAGGACACAATAGGCCAAGCGGATCGAAAAGTCGGGCAGTCACCGACAGTATGTTTCGTTTTGTCGCACGAAGATCCAGGAAAGAGTCATCCAACCGAAATTGAAAGTAATCTTTACCCGGCAACCAAACCACGCCAAGGGTTTTAGTTACGTCTGAGTCTGCCGTTAGCGGCATGACAGCGCTTTCAGATGCGGACAACTCTGGGCAGTTAGAAAACCACTTTGCCAATTCAAATCCTGCCTCTTGCAATACCTGAGAAACTTCGTCTCGAAGGCTTAGCAGGTCCTCAACGCATCTGGCGCCAGTCAACAAATCGTCAACATAAAAGTCATTCTGAATGACCTTAGCGGCTTTTGGACACGAATCCTGCGCGATCTCTCCAAGCCGCATTAAACACCGAATCGCCAGATAGGGTGCTGGCGAAGTTCCATAAGTCACGGTGTTCAGCTTGAAGATTTTTAGAGACTCAGATGGATCTCGTCTCCACACTATGAGCTGAAAGTTTCGGTCAGCTTCGTCAACCATTACTTGACGATACATCTTTTTTACGTCTGCTGCAAGCGCAAACTTGTGCAGTCTGAACCGAAGAAGGGTCGAATACAGCTCCTCTTGGATGGTGGGGCCAACCATCAAGATGTCATTCAACGCGACCTGCGTCGATGTACGGCTCGAGGCGTCGAATACCACTCTCAACTTTGTCGAGGTGCTTTGAGGTCGCAGCACGCATTGGTGCGGAATGAAATAGTGCGAACTGTCTGGAATTTTATTGTCAGTGGAAGACATGTGGCCCATGGCTTCATATTCTTCCATGAATTCCAGATACATCTTTTAAAAGAAGGATCTTTGGATAATCTTCTTTCAAGCGACAAAAATCTACGTTTCGCAACTTCATATGATGAACCAAGAGTGTTCGGGTCAGATTTGAACGGCAAACGAACCGAAAATCTTCCGGACGACAATCTTTGAGTATTTTTCTCAAAGTGTTGCTCACAAAGTTGCTGCTCAGGAGTATGGACCTTGGCCTTGGGCGGCAAGTCCTCCACAGACCAAAATTTCTGCAGGGTTGTGTCTATTGACTCCAACACTTCCTCCTGGCAGCTGAGATGTACCAACTTTTCAGCATTTCTTATTTTTCTGAGGCACATCTCCCTGACACTATCCAGCCGAGAACTGTTTTCTGCAAAATGGGAAACTCAGGCCCTTGCTTTATCTGGCCGACTGACAATAGTTCAAAGAACGAGTCTGCGCCTATAAGCATGTCTATTTTTTGGGGCTTGAAGAAGAATGGATCTGCCAAT